>VZRV01007042.1:2014216-2735439 GCA_013398115.1 Falcunculus frontatus
CCCGGGGAGAGCCCCGCACCGGGCAGCGGCCCTGCCGAACGGGGGGGCCCGGGGAGAGCCCCGACGGCGCGGCGCCCCGCAGCGGCGGGCGGCTCTGCCGACAGAAGGAACCGACACCCCGTAGCATTGGGCGCTCCCCGCCGCTGCATTCTCTGAGGACGCTCCGTCGCGCACGCCTGGGGAAACATGCTTTTCCTTATAGCCGCCGCTGGCCAAACCTCGGAGGCTCCGGTAATTGCCCGCCTTGGCCTCCTCGCGCCGGGCGGGAGTAGCCGTCGGTCCGTCCGGCTCTCGCCGCGGCCGCAGCGACCCTGCCCGAGCTGTCGGTGCGGAGTACCGCCCGCCCGGGCCGGTGCTGGCGACGGTGCAGGGAGCGCGGCGCCTCTGTGCGGGGCTTCGGCTGCGAAGTCGCCTAGGGAATGCCCTCGGTTTTACAGCGATAATCCCGGGCACACGCGGGAAGCCCACGCGGGACCCGGTAGGTGAGAAGCGGTGGCGTTTACAGCCGGGACAGCACATTGCCCTGGAGCTGCCACGTTTTCGGCAGGGTCCCGATCCCCCGCGAGCGAGTCCTTTTGTTGGGCCAACAATAGCTGGCCAAAGGTGGTGGAGAGGGAAATAGCTCCGTGCACGCATCTTAACTTCCCTTCCGAGCTGCCTCCCCTCCCGCCACCGCCGCCTGCCTGGAGAGGAGAAGTGGAGGTTTGCCCGTGTGAATAGGCGTGTGGAGAACAAAGTGATGGGCACAGTATGAGGTAGATATGTTTTTTCAAAAGTGAATAACTCGCAAGCCAAGGAGGGAACGAGGGAGCCCAGCAGCTCAAAGCGGAGCGGCAGTGACATGGAATGAGCAGCCTCACAAGTTTAGGAAGCTGACTGGGCACACTTGGCACATGGCAGGCGCCTTGGGGCCCACCTTCCACAAACAACTGGATGGTATTGAGAAAACACGATGCTGATGGTTTGCTTTCTTTAAAAATAAACTAAGGACAACCTTTGCTACTCTTTTTTTTTGCTGGCAATTGTGCTGCAAAGGCAAAAGCTGCTACATTCTCCCAAAAGAAGTTGTCAGTTTCTGACCAAAACTGAAGTGTTTACTCGGTAAGAAAGATGGTAAGGAGCAGAAGTTAATACCTTGTTTCTGTATAGTATCAATAAAGTTGCCAGACCATCTATTTGTATCTGGTAACAACTTTTATACTCTCCTATTGTCTAACCCTCCCCCCCACCCCCCATAAATGCTTCTATCATTAACAGGAGGAAAAGTCCTCTGCACTGTGCTGCATGGTGCGGGTTGCCGGCTAAATTCCCAGCCCCTCGGCTTCTCTTTCAGCCCGCAGGCAACACGTGCTCCCTCCCTGGGTCCCCGTAGCACAGGTGTGCTTTGCCAGCAGCCCTGCTGTGCTCTCTTCCCAGGGTTAAGCCTGCGTGTTCCCCGTTTGGGTGCTGCGTGCCACAGCTGTGAGCTGTTCCATGCAAGGACCGCAGGCCAAAGCTTGGAAATGAGCGGGAGCTTTGCTAAGCAGTAGCCACTGACACGCTTTTCCAGAAGCTTAGCAAGCTCCCAGCATGGGGAAAGCCAGGCTGGTACAGTGTTGAAGTCTTAAACATCTCCCTTCAGGCTGGTGGGCTGTGTGGCTGTTGGGCCTCCTTGACAGCAGGCCATTCCTCCATCCCACAAGTCACCTACTGGACTCTGGGCACAGAGGGGAGCAGCATCCCATTAGCTTCGCATGTGGATGCAAGGTGATCGATGGCCAGGAGGGGCCCTGGTCTCTGGATACCCCAGGGCTGCTGTCAGGTGCTGGGGACTTCCCTCAGCAGCACCTCAAATGACTGCAAGGAACACCGGGGAGATCAGCCTAACACCTCAGCTTGCTCCTTGGATGGGAAAACTTCCTGGCTGGGAAACACTAACAGCTGCTTATTTTTCAAGCGTGTGTTTTGTGAGCGCATGCACGCTTTGAAACTGGAGGCATCTGAGGCTCACTCCACAGTTTGCCTTTGAAAGGACACACACAAAAAGCCATTTTCCCCACCAACACCACTGCTCAGAGGGGGAAAAATGTTTCATTGAAATCCAGTACTCTCTGTATGCCTGTATCTGCTGTGTGCACACACACTCAGAGTCAAAGTCAAAGGCAAAGGGTGGTTTATGTCAGCACTGGGTTTAGCTCTGCTCTCCCAGAATAAGATAAATGTAAGTGATGAAGAACTCCTGGGGCTGGCTGAACTCATTTTGTATTCAACACCGCCCGGCCCTTTTCACTTTCCTTTCTCCCTCTCTTTGTATGTTCAAGCCTACTTGAGTTTCTTTTTTTCTTTTGTAGAAGTTGGTTCTTTTGAAGCGGTTCGAGGCACGCCCTGCAGCAAAGGGGACTTCACGGGAGTCGGAAACACAGGCACACCGGTCTGAAACACTTACTGTACAATAGCAGGAATGTAGGAAGCCTTGAAAATGAATCTGCTCTAAGCAAGTGTCAAAGCTTTCAGAGGAAAACAAACTGAACTTATCCCCGTATCTTTATGCATATTTTCCCCCATCCTCCTTTCCTCCACCCCCAGCCTGGTTAAGGGCCGAGGCAGCAACCTGGGNGGGAGCAGACTTGCAAAAAGCCTCCTCTATCATTACAGCCAGAGACATTTTGAAAGCACACAAAGCACATGGGTCAGTCCTCAGTTTAACTGTACTCAACAGTCTAATTGTGCATTCAATCCCATTTCAAGATCAGCCGGCTTCTCTGCAGGCATCACCACTGGTCAGAAAGTATTTTATTCCTTCTCTTCCCTTTCCCCACATGTTCTCCCATTTCCTCCTGTCCTTTTGAAAAGTGAATGGGGGTGGGGACACTCTTTGTACCTCCCCTGGTCTTCAGGCAGTAAAACCCACAAGGGGCTAGAGGCCAATGTGTGAGTCTTGCTCACTGAGATCAGGTAATCCTTGCTGAATCTCAACTGCAACCTGCCCAGGCCTCCTGCAGGAGGAGGGAAGGGGGATTTCTGCCCTCCCAGTGGCTGACTTGCACCCTGGAATAGCAAACCCCATCTTGAAGCTACTACAGTGAGCAACAACAAACACAAAAAGACAATGTACAGCTGAGTTATTTCCAGTCTCATGGACTGCATCATCAGACTATTCACCCAAATAAAGTGTTCATACTTACATTATTCAGAGTAAGATTCCTTAAAGCAGAAGAGGGTCCAGCAGCGTTTCTTAGGCTCCTCCTATGACCAGTGTCTGATGCTTTACTGTCAAATGTGTTTTAAATATACATTAGAAGTGATGACTGCAAGGAGTGCAAAAGTCCAGGTACCTGGGAAATCACATTTCTGAAACCTGCCCCTTTCCACTCAGGAAAGCCAGGACCATGCTGCTGCCGAAGCAGATGTGCCCTCATTTCTGCAGAGCAATCTTCCTGGGCAGATCTCTACACTCACCCAATGTCATTTGTTTCAGCTCTTGGAGGGTTTGTAAAACTAATTCCCATTTCTTGGTGACATTTACCTCCATAAAGATCTATGCTCTGGGGCTTACCCTGTGGACACTTGCAGTTGTGTACAGTTAATTCCAGTGCAAGTACCTCCACTGCTTCCAAGAGAAATGCAAAGCATTGGTATAACAATACTTGCCTACCTCCTGGGTCCATTGTAAGGCATAATGAATTCAGCTTGGTGATATAGTTGGAAATCTTATCTATGGAATTTGTACCTACATACATTTTTCCTATTGATTTAAACGGCTACAGCTGTTACTGAGATGTTAATTTATGCTCATATTTTAAAAATAAAAAGCTTCATATTCAAGGAAACATCACTCAGAATAATTTTCCTTTAGTTATTTTGTTTTAAAGACTTTTTTGTTTTACATTCAGCTTGGCAAGGAGGTTGCACTAAAATTGCTAAATGCCTTCAGTCCCACCGAAGTCTTGAACAGCTGAGGCACTTCTCAGCTCTGAGACACTTTGAACGATGATGTTATTCCAGGTGTAGCTTGTTCACCCTTTGCAGCAGGAGCAATTCTGCAGGGCCTGTGCATGCTCACAGGCACCACCCACAGGTCCATCGTTTTAGTTACTCTTGAAATGAGCAATAAGAGAACACTAATGACAATCCTTGCTGTATGAACAAGTGCTTTCTAACATGCTTTCATTAGGCTGCTAGTTGATATGTTTCACTAATACAAATCACTTAAGCAAGAAAATTACCACTGTGATCAACAGTTTTACAGCACATGATTGATATTTCATTTAGTTTAAGATCAGAGAAGTAACATCAATCCATCCACAGAAACATTGTATTTCCTTCAAATCACATCTGGTCACCTCCTCTTGCTCTCAAGGTCTCGCACAAGAGCCCAGGGGGTATAAGTACTCCAGATTTGCTGGCACTATTTTTTTTTTTTAACTGATTGCCTCAGCATTCTCTTTTTCACTGTCACTTTAGCGACTGCACAAAGTACAGTTACAAATGTTTGCTCTGGGAAAAGATTCCAGTCATAGGCTTGGGGTATAAATGAAAAATTTAGCTTGCAGGCTCTCTGTGGCATGGTAGTAACATATAAGTGAACAAGTGAGAGAAAAAATAACAGTTGACATGTAAACAAGAGAAAAAAAGAAAAAAAAATCAACATTTTAAATAGTCTGCCTTGTCTCTCAACAGCAGCATTACTTGAGCAGTAAACTGGGAGCGTAGGGGGCTGTTTCAATTGTACTGGACCTTCGATCTGCTGTTCTCACATCCATCACCCACAAAGCTCTTGGCAATCAAGCAGCCCAGTCCCTGAAGGAGGTTTCTTAGCTGTGGAAATGCCAGCCTGGAATCTGAACCTTTGCGGGTCTCCTGAGGAGGGAAGGCCTCTAAAATGTAAAGAGTAAATATTTACAGTCACAGAAGCCAAAACAATGTGGAGAACAGTGGTTCCTCTAAGGGGAGAAAATCAAGTGAATGGACCCAGTCTGGTGCTGATCAGCAGCTCACATCAATCCCCGAGAGCAGAGCATTTCCCCAAGAAACCTTTGTCAGCCAAGAAAAAATACTACCTTGCCATTCATGGGAAATCCTCTCACTTAATCCCTGACAGCAAAGAGCACAGGGCTTCTAGGAACAATCCATTTCCAACACAACACAGCATCAATAGAGCTTTCAGGAAAGCCTGTGAAAGGCTGTGAAAAGTAACCTTTCTGAAGACATCTTCAGGTGGTCCACTACCTTGTAAACTAGGATGTCTTAAAAATTTCTACTTGTTAAAAAAGTAGAACCTTTTTTTTTTTTTTTTTTTATTCCCTTCATGGAGTTAAGAGAGAAAGAAATACACAAAAATTAAGCATTAAAGAGGATTAAGCTTTAGGGGCACTTCAAAATTCTGAGCCATGCAAAGAAAAGAAGAAAACTCTTCCCAGACCATGAGACATCAGACGGCTTCAGCAGAGCATTGCTTGCAGTGCCTGTGACAGTGTCCTTGTCGTTTTTGTTGAAGCAGTAATGCTCACCGGTAGTCCTGCAGCTCTTGGGAAGCAGTTCTCCTGTGGCAGTAGCCTTGCAAAACCCTGACTGTAGCAAGACCTCTGGCACACTCCTGAGTTGCAGAGCTGATTGGCCCGGAGAGAAAGGGACACTTGTAAGCGTTTCTATTCTTCAGGCATGCAGGATGATTTGACCTCCATAAAAGTTTTAGAAATTCCCAAAGGGTGAAGCCTAGTGTTCATCTGCAGTGAGCAAAAGCTCTGTTGAGACAGAAGGTGAGGCTAGACACAGCTGATGGCCTGCTGAGGCCAGGTGCTTGAGAGCTTTCATCAGGAACCCGCAGTTTGCAGAGGCCCGGGTGTATGGCCCTCATGTGACAGGGGTCACAGATGAGCTCAGTGAGAACCCGAGTGGCTCAGCTTTGGAGGGAGCGATGGGGGGAGTAATCAGCATCCCACGCTACCTGGTTCATGAGGCAGAAAACCCCTCCTCTTGCTTCAGCACAGGTGTTGCATCCACGCTAGGTGGAGCTCCCTCTGCCATAAGCCTCTGTGCCTTCATACCCCTGTGAGAGTGCAAGGTGATGTCCATGGGAAGGCAGCACCCAAGCAACGTCCAGCCAAAACTCCTTTGCTGAACAAAACCCTGATGTTTCTACGGGTCCTTGAGTGCCCTGCACAGCCGCCTGGGATGGACACGAGGGCATTTCTCTCCTACCTCTCCCAGCGAGGCGGATCTCCCCAGCTCGGGGCTCCTGCTCTGGTGGTACTCAGTGAGCACCGCTGGCCAGCCGGGCTGGCCGAGCCCACACCGCGCCACTGAAGGCGCCCCCAAAAGCCTCGCCCTGGTGAGACGGCGGCGAGGCCACCACCCGGTCCCCTCGGGTGGGGTGTGCGCCCCGGTGCTGCCCCGCTGCCGGCAGCAGGTTGAATATTGTAGGTGTGGGCGATTAAAGTGTCGCCGGCACAATGGCAGTCTGTGTCCCATTCGCCACGCCCGGGCTCCTCTTTGGAAAGCGCACAAAAGAGGTGACACGGCGCTGGCCCCCGCCATTATCCCGGCGGCATAGCGGCGCAGCCGGCCCCGTTTCCCGGGAAATGGCGCTCCCCCGGCCGCCGCGTGACCACCGCGGCCGCGNCGGAGCGCGGCCCGGCCGCCGCAGCCGTGAGGGAGCCGGAGGCGGTGCCGCAGCGCCACCACCCGGGCGGCGCCGGGCAGGGCAGGGCCCGCCCCGCCGCTAAACCCGCCCGGTACCCTTCATCGCGGCTCTTCGGCTCTCCTAACTTCTCACCAATGATAACGGTGTTTCCCCCCATATTTTCCTTTTNCCCCTCGGGTGGGGTGTGCGCCCCGGTGCTGCCCCGCTGCCGGCAGCAGGTTGAATATTGTAGGTGTGGGCGATTAAAGTGTCGCCGGCACAATGGCAGTCTGTGTCCCATTCGCCACGCCCGGGCTCCTCTTTGGAAAGCGCACAAAAGAGGTGACACGGCGCTGGCCCCCGCCATTATCCCGGCGGCATAGCGGCGCAGCCGGCCCCGTTTCCCGGGAAATGGCGCTCCCCCGGCCGCCGCGTGACCACCGCGGCCGCGCACGGCTCCGCGCTCCCCCCTCCGCCGCCCCGGCACGGCGGCCCCGGCGGAAGGGGGATGGTGAGAGCCCGGCGGGGGGGAGCAGCAAGGCCACTGCCGGCGCCTCCGGGGCACTCTTCAGGGACAAGAGCCCCCCNCCCGCCCCGCCGCTAAACCCGCCCGGTACCGCCGCTAAACCCGCCCGGTACCGCCGCTCCTTCATCGCGGCTCTTCGGCTCTCCTAACTTCTCACCAATGATAACGGTGTTTCCCCCCATATTTTCCTTTTTCTTTTTTTTTTTTTTTCTGCTATGCTTTTGCAAGTGCTCACCCATTAACTCAGGAAGAAGTCTGTGGCAATGGATGGAGAGCTGCATGCGAATGCACCACCGATGGCAGTTTCTCACACAGCTTCACCCCTTGAAATAGAAATTCATGTCTCTACTCCAAGTTAACTTCTATTTATACACTCCAGCAAATCACTGTATGCGGTGGATAATAACCCTCTGTCTGTAACGCCAATCCACTGGGTGTAAGTTTCAGAAAGAAAAGCTGCTTCTGTGTGTCAATACTTATGGAATAAATGTTGAGGAATATTTATGGATATGTTTTCCCTTTTCAAAGAACTCATATAAGGCACAGCGGACTTAATATACATATGGATAGACCTACATTTGTCACATGATGTAGAAAGTCTTAAAAAGTGAAGACCACAGTGATGTTTATTGAAGACAATGAATGTATCTTTCAAGTCAGATTTCCACGTGTATCCCCTCTACTTCTACCTATCTTTTATCTTGGTATAAGAAAAGCAAAGCTCCCTGTGTCCCATATCATCTCTACTTTCTGTATTGTTCAGATAGGCTGACAGGATAATTTTTGAAGCATATAAAAGGGTTTAGGGAATTCTGTTTTGTTAGGGGAGAGGAGGTAAGAAAACTTCATCTGCAGTCTCCTAAACCTGGGGAGACATAAAACCAGTCCAAGCAACAGCAGATACGATTCAGAAAGGCCGGTAGAAGTTAGAGCAAGACAAACCATTCCAGTGTTGCCTGACCCTATTTCATAAAGTAGCACGCTTTCCTGTTACACTACATCAATTTCTTGCTGTGTTAGCTGTCATGCCACAGAGACCATTCCTTAAAAATGTGTCAGATAGAAGGAGTAGCAAGTAACCACATTACTAGCTTTGTTCACAGTATTTGCTTTCTTTCTCCCATTCCCCCATGTGTAAGCAAAAGAATTAATTAGTAACAACATGGGTCAGCTGTGATTACTCTTACTGTGGTCCACAGTGAATATTCATATCCAGGGAATATTGAAAACCAAACAAGACCTCCCCACTGTGTGTGTGAAGAAGCATGTCCCTGGCCAGTGGGGGAGGAAGGCAAGCATACCAGCAGTGGCAGGGTTACAATGCACTCACAGAGCTGCCCGCTCCTCCTTTTTTTTTCTCCTGGCATTTCACGGGGACATGAGCTAGACTGGCAGAGTGCTGCAAATGTAACACAAACAACCCACAAAAAAAAAGTTTTTTTTATTTTTCCAACTGTGCTTTTCAATTTATAGCAGTTGTATAATGTTTACCACCTTCACACTCTCAGGAAAAATGCTTGTGTCAGGATCTTCTGTCTGCTTCTGGCTGGGCCCAGTGGGAAAAGAAGGTCTCTCTGCAATCAAGGAGGTTGACACCTCTGAATCTTTCTTTCAGTGGCAACAAAAATCAGATTGATGTGGAGCATCTTCCTATACGTAGAAGGAGGGTATGATATTTCCATTCCAGTTGTGGGGGACCAGGATACTGCACCCTGTGTGGCAAAGCTGCTGCTGCAGCCCCACGAGGATGGAAAAGGCAGGCAAAGCTCAGCTGACCGACTGGGCAACCAGGTGTGAACCCTCAAATTATGTGTGTGTGTGTCTTGTGAGATCTTTGCCCTGAAATAAATCACTGTTTCCTTTTTCCTCCTGTTCTCCATAGCCTGGTGCTGGTCCAGGGCTCTGGTGCTGGGGTCCCAATGGAGGGGGAGGTGGCACACGAAGAGCTGAAGCAGAGAGAGCAGTGGCAGAGAGCCCAGCACTGAGCACTCACCTGGGGGGCTGTAGCACGAGGCATTTGTGGGGCTGTGAAAGCAAAACTGCCTTCTACACACACCTCAGCAGAGGCTGTACCTGAGCTCTGTGGTGGGCTGACCCTGGCTGGCTGCCAGGTGCCCACTAAAGCTGCTCCATCACTCCCCTTCCTCAGCTGGACAGGAAAGAGAAAATATAATGAAAAGCTCAGGGGTTGGGGTAAGGACAGGGAAAATCACTCACCCATTACCATTGTTGGCAAAACAGACTTGACTTAGGGGAAGATAATTTCTTACCGATCAGATCAAAGTAGGGTAATGAGAAATAAGCCCAGATCTTAAAATGCTTTCCCTCCTCCCCTCCTTTATTCCTGGGCTTAACTTTACTCCTGATTTTCTCTGCCTTCCTGCCCCTCAGTAGCCCAAAGGGACCAGGAGTAGGGGCTGGGGTCAATTCATCATGCATTGCCTCTGCTGCTCCCTCCTTCTCAGGGGAGGGTTCCTTGCACTCTTCCAATACTCCAGTGTAGGGTCCCTCCCACAAGGGACAGTTCTTCATAAACTGCTCCAGCATGTGTCCCTTCCATGGAGTGCAGTCCCTCAGCAACAGACTGCTCCAGTATGCGTCCCTCACAATGTCACAAGTCTTGCCAGCAAACCTGCTCCAGCGTGGGCTCCTCTCTCCATGGCTCCTTTCTCCTGGCAGATCCTGCTCCAGTGGCTGGAGCACCTCCTCTCCCTGCTTCTGCACTGACTTGGGTGTCTGCAGGGCTGTTTCTCTCACACATTCTCACCCTCTCCCAGTGGCAATTGCTCCCAGGCAGTAACATTTTTCCCTATTAACTCTGTTATCCCTGAGGCACTAACACCATTAGTTGACTTCTGCAGTAGCAGGTCCTTCTTGGAGCTGGCTGTCATGGGGTCTCTTGGACGTGGAGGAAGCTTCTGGCAGCTTCTCACAGAAGCCATCCTTGTAACCCCCCACTTCCAAAATCTGGCCACACAAACCACAAACAACTCTCATTTACTTTACTGCCAGATCAGCTGTTGCAGGGGCCAGGAGAGCAACCTCGGGAAGCACTTGCAGCTGAGTGGTTACTTCAGAAGCTTGATGACTGTCTCATGCACCCCCCAAACCTTTTGTTAATTAATGGGCTTGCCTTTTAACTCTTTATTTAATTTGAAGGGTCAGCCTTATAATGGATGATAACTGGATTTGCACATAAAACTGTTTTAACTTTTGTTTTGGCACTGTGAAGCACTCCCTTATCCCATCTTGTGTTAGTGCATCACCCCCTTAGAACAAAGAATGGGACACAAGCGGTTACTTTTTTTTTTAAGAAAGGCGAAAAATTATCTTGCACTGAAAGAAATGTTGGCCTTACTAGTGCTGGTAGGAATAATTAGCTACAGAGCTGTGATGTCATGGTGGAGGGGTGTCCTGTGCTTGCTGGGCTGCAGGTAGCTTTCTTTTTCCACTGGTATGGCAGTTATTGATCCCGGAAAGATTTGGTTTTCCCCTTGTGGAAGTGAACTGGTTCTGAGATGCTGAATTCTTCCTTCTCACTCAAGTTTCCTATGTGACCTGGAGTACAGTAGTCAATGACTTGACAGTTCAGTTTTCCAGCTGTAATGTTTTTTTTTCTTCTGACAAATGTTGCAGAAATAGATTCTGTAGTACACACAAAGTAGCACACCACTGTGATGAATGGGACTGGGGGGGGGAGCACAGTTTTTATAAGTCTTGACAGGTACTAAATTTATTTTTATAACTACACCTCTTGAAAAGTATTTTCTTTCTAAATTATATTCTTGGGTCCTGCAATTTTGGGGCATTGGTACAATTTTTATCTTTAGGAATTTGTTGAGCTATGAATCACTTCTGCTCTGATCTTCTTTTGGAGGCTTCTATTTCTGAGCTCATGAATGACGCCTTGGGTGAGACAAGCTGACAGATTGTGATGATGTCTTCACAGTTGCCCACTGCTGTTGATGTGACACGTGGATGCATGTGTTCATGTCCCAGTGTCTATCAAAAATTTTGTCTGTGACTCAGATTAAGGGAGAGATACTTGGTTTTGACATTTATTTTGAAACAGCTCTGCAGAGTGAAGAGGAAACGCTAATTAGTACCAAGAGATAAATGGTTAAAGCAGGGCTGTGTTGGTGTGATGCCTTTGTTGTTTTGGAAAATATTTTTTTTGTTAGCTATAGCCACAAGCATGCACAAAGCAAGCTGATTTACTTTTCATGTCATCAGCTTTGTGCAGAACTGAGAAATTAAACTTTTTGGGGGCATTAACCTTTAGCAACCTGCACTGACCCAGTGAGTGTTTGCAGCAAGGCAGGTTTATGTTCTTATCACTTCATAGAATCCTAGGTAAGTAGGAAAGAGACAGAAAAAGATGCTCTGAAAAATCTGATTTGTTTAGGGAAACGATCCTAGCACTTTTTTTTTTTTTGTGAGGACAAGAGGGAAACACAGGGGACTTTTGCACTGGTCGTGCTGCAGCTGTGTCACTCAGGGCTGCAATCATTCACTTGGTTGGCTCAGCAGAACTATTTATCTCCAGGTATTTCGCTGTTGGTCAATAGAAACATCTTACTGGGTGACTCTTTGAAATCAGATAAACATGTTTTCTCCCACTGATCACTTTTTGTTTGTAGCTGGTATCTCAAAAAGGTCGTATAACTGCAGATACCGTGCAAACAACTCATCTTTAAAAACAGCTGGCTTGTATCTCCAGTGGAGCTACTGCAGCAGAAACACTTGACAGTCTTTAATACTATTGCTTCCCTGGAGTTTGTTGTAAAGAAAGGGAAGTGTCACGTAGGGTTCACCACGACGGAGCCCATTATAGAGAGTGCATATGTCATATCTGTAAAACTCCCTGGCTCTGGAGAGGTGTGTCTGTGAGTGGGACAGGGACACAGTGCCTCTGCTTAGGTGAATGATCCTCCGAATGCCTGCTAAGCTTAATAGGAAATTGTAAGAGGTCAGAAATATTAAGTGAACGTAAAAAGCCTGCAGACAAATTTTGGATGCTGCAAGTTAAATTGTTATGGCTGATGTTATTGCAGTACATTCTGCACAGCTTGCTAATGACTAGGTCATTAAGTTGAAAATATTATGGAAACTTAAAAATTGAGAAAGCCATCATGAATGAAATATGGGCTACCTTCTCTCACACTAAAACTTTTGTTTTAGACAGTGTATGTCCAGTATGAGAGAAAATTAACCTCTGTGCAAATAAAGATGACAAAATGTGATTCTATAAAAATAAAGGCTGTGCTCCAAGAAAATTCCTACATTATACTAAACCAGATGAAACTGGGATGCAGTATTTCTAAAAATCATGTCCCATACATGTCAGTGCTAAGGACCTCTAAACTCATTCTCCAAAATGCTGTTTGTAAATGCTCTCTGAAATCTAAGCCTGACATTGATAAACATGGTAAACACTGGTGTTTTCCATAGATGCTCTTCACTGAGCTGACTCAGAGCAGCCTGAGGAGCTCATCCCATCTCCATGGGCTAAAACCCTTCAGTAGCAGTGCAGCCAAACCACGAGTACATTCATTACCTTATCATAGGCTAAAAATCCCACAGCACTCAGCAATTGAACAGGAGGAAACGCAAGTTTAGAAAACAATTTTATTAGACAAATTATTTAGACAAATTATACACAGAAAGCTCTGCCACTTGTAACTGAGGCCTCCAAAAAGTGTTTTGTGTATCTGTATAATAGGCAACACATCAAAATAGGCCTATTTTAAATATCGTACATGGTTAACAGGTTTTTTAATAGCTAAAATCACTGCAACATCTGGTATGTCCCTACGTAGCTTGTTGGAAAGAAATTTTCTTTATTTTTTTTCTTTTTTTTTTTTTTCTTTTGCTCAGAAGTGTGGATGAGTTCATGAATGTTACAAGGGGGAAGCAAGTTGTGCATGCTTTTAGACACTTGCTACCCTGGAAACAAAATGGCCTTTTGCACGATAAGAATTCGTTCTGCCTTACACAGTAGACAATATTTGAAGATTTAGTACAAAAAACAGTGACAGTACAAGATGCTCCCCCAGAACAGAATTAGCATCAAAATAGAATAGATCTGAAGAATATACCTTTTATTTTATCCTAAAGCAAATCACATACGCTGATTCCTATTAATCTTAGCCAAAGAATGAGTTAGATTAAAATAAGTGTATGGTTGCATTAAAAAGAAAACCAAACCAAAAAACTCACAGGATAAACTGCTTGCTTTCTACTTAACCGCATTTTTAGTTTAAGGATTACAAATTGAAAGCTCTTCCTACGTTTCTAACAGGTAACAGTGTTACTTGAAAAAGCTGGTGCCAAAGTGGGCACTGGTTTTGCTCTCACTGCTGTTCTTTTTCTTGCTCTATACAGTTGGCACTAATGTAAAAAATACATAGCTCCTCTAAATCTAACTTAACATAGAAAGGGTTAAACTGAGTGCCTGTTCATATTTTTTCCCCTTAGAACAATATGTGATTATAATTAAGGCCACATCTGTGTATCTTGAGGGCTTTTTTTTTTTTCTCCACTAACGCCACTATTGTATTGATCAACCGTACTGACTTGGAAAAGGATTTATTGACCTTTGATCCATGTTTAACTGCTCTAGAGCTATAATAGTTGTTGATGAACATGGTATACCTAAGAGACAGTCCCATTTGTCTAATTAATTAAAAGGAAAATTATCAAGATTAGCCTTATAGAATGCTCAAAAGCCAATGCAAAACCTAACCAAAGGAGTTACATCTAGGTACAAATGTTAAATTGCCCTGGATGCTCTAATAGAAAAGTATAAAATATGTTTTGTTGGCAAACAATGCAAGTCAGAATAACATTAAAGCAACCTGTCTTTTCTAAATGAAAAGACACCCTGCACTATACATCTCTCCTGTATACAACACATTTTTACTAAAGCTTTATTAAATGAATTGCAATAGCAACGGCTGCCATTTTATAGCTATATATACATGTATATATATATACACATACCTGTGTGTATATATGTATATATATATATGTATGAGATACTAATTTATTTAACACAACAGAGGCTTCTGCCATATGATACAGTTTACTGTACATAAGAAAAACTTTTAACACTGTACAATCACATAAAGGTCATATGCACTGTTGCAGTGCAAAAGTAGATTTAACTGTAGTCTTTACTGGCATAGTAATGGCTTCTTGTAATCCTACAAAATTGCATTCTTTTATTATGGGGCCTGAATGATCTTTGAACTTAATTTGTTTTCCTTTTGTTTGGTTTTTTTTTCCTGTTTTTTGTCTTTTTGCCTTTTTTTTTAAATTTTCCATTTTTTAAACTGCAGGGTTTGCCTTTGGTCCACAGTTAAAAGGACACACAGCAGTGGAGCGCTGACTGGATGCAGCAGAGTACATGAAAAATATTTAAGTTATTGCAATTATAGTAAAAAAGGTGGTGGGGGAGGAGGAGCGAATGCCCGTCTGTAAAGTAATCCTCAGGGTTTTCCTATGCATGAATCACTGCTTGTTTCCTATAGTTAAAGTATATGAAAAGCCTGAAGTAACCAAAACCTAACGTGGTGATAAACTGAAGAATAAGTGATTCAAGTAGTACAGAGAATAAGGGGAGGCAGAAGAGACCAGACTGAGAAAGCAGAGAAGAGGAGGAGGAAGAGTTGCTACTAATAATTCTGGTTCTTAAATAAAATAAAGAAAAAAAACCCCAAAACAACCCCTGAACAGAAAATAACCCCCAAACAAATAAAAAAAAAAACCCCAAACCCAAACCACAACCCTCAAAACCAAAAAATAAGGAAGAAAGGTTACATCCATGTTAGTCCCACAATATTACAGCTGCTCCTTGCAAAGGGAGTCCTAAATAAGAAACAGTGAAGAAACTTGTTCTGATGCTCAGATGGAGGTGCCTCGGTCTGGGTCACTACCAATATTCAGGCCCAGGGTAGGAGTTGGTTGGTAAGGGATAGATGACATTGTTTTGATGGGGCTTCTGAAAAAGCCCCCGTTGGGTGCCCTGTGCCTGAAAGGGCCAGTTCGGTGCTCGGGCACGCTGCCAAAGGAGAATCCCGAGGCGGCTTTAGCGGACAGCGTGCGGCTCAGAGTCTGGATCTGCTCTGGTATGAAGGTGGTTGTGGTGATGTGAGTGTTCCTGAAGTCACTGATTTGCTCCAGTGCCTGACGTGTGGGTAAAGTGTCAATGTCCAGCGGGGTCAAATCAATCGACGAGGTGGAGAACTGTTTATGGGGACTGTCGTCGTCTGTGCAGAGGCTGTTCACGCGCCTGTGGAGGTGCTCCAGGTCGATCTCCTTGTCATCCTGGGGAATGAGAAAAACAAGAGGCACCACTCACCATTGCCATTCATGCTGGGCTGAAGTCTCACAGGGTGATCAGCACTGCTCGGGGAGCACAAGGCACAATTAACTAGAGCTGGCTCTTGGCTGACGGTGTCCTGAATGTCACCAGCGAACTCCCCCACCGCCTGAAGCCAGGTGGGCAAAGCCAAACCGAGGCAGACCCTTACACCACAGCTACCTCCAAACCCTGGATCCAAACAACAAAACTCAAAGCGCCACCGGTAGATTTTCAGGAAAAGCCAAGCTCGGAGCTAGGTGGATTAGACTAGCAACACCTGAATAAAAGCAAACTGCGTAATCTCAAATGCCTGGAATGATGCCAGTTCTTCAACTTCACAATGAGAACTAAATTTGGATGTCAACATGGGAGGCTCTGAGGGATCAGGTTGCCATCTTTGTCATCCTCTCAGGGTTTAAGGAAGGGCTAAAAACATCTCAGGTTCCTTTTCGCCTTTATAATGTAAATTGTAGTATAGAAAAGCTATACAGAACATACAGTGAAAAAACCCCAAGCACTGGTGACTCATTGACATCACACAGAGAAGAGTACACCAGGCAATTTTGAATTACAATGCCGACAGAGGGACTAATTATCTCCTTACCTACAAAGAAGCAATTCCATCTATTCTGATGGAATTATACTTTTGTGGGTGAGAAGAGAAGGCAACCTGATGTTTTTATTATATCATCACTCCTCTTACCTCTGTCCCTTTTCCTTCTCAAATCTCTCTTCCCAGAGAACTCAATTAAACAGGCTTGTCTGTTATAATTGAGAATTTAGATGCACAGAAGTTAAAAAAGAGGAGAAAGTCCTAGGTGACCCAATAAATCACCTGTGTTGTACATATATATTTCTGCTGAACTGCAAATCTTAATTCAAAGTAGCATTAAGTACACATGTACAGGGGTATTCCCTCAGTCTAAGTAGTGCAGCTCATTCAGAACAAAAATCAATTTCAACTAACCTTAAAATTTACCTTAATCTCTGTGAAATTTACTGGCTCTTCCAGGCCACTAGAAATATCTCACACTCTAGGACCTCACAGAGGATAATTAGGCAGCCGATAGATGTGCACTGATGACTTCCAGCCTTGATTACTGAAATTCATTGACTGGCTTGATCCAGAGCTCCCTGAATCAATGGCAAAACTCCTAGTATACCAAATGGGCTTGAGATCCCTCCTTTCTCTAGGAATGAAGTCAAGCACTCTGAAAAAGTCCACACCTAGAACAAACTGCAGGAGTTCATCTACTTAGCAAAATGGATCACTGAACATTTGCCACTGGCAGCACGCCGAACACAGAGCCCGACTGGAAGGAGACTGAGAGGCCAACTCCCCTCCAGGACTGCACCCTCCGAGGGCAGGGACAGGGAGGCAAACCAGGGGAAAAGGGAAAGGGAATAGGACATCAGGGATCTCCCAGGGACTGGATGATCACTGACCGCAAGGGCTTTGGTTTGAGCTCATCACGGGAAGGAAAAAATGCAGTGCTCATTTCTCGGACTCAGCTTTCTGTCTATCATTTATTCACAGGTGGACATAGACATGGATGCACATAACAACCACACAGGTGACATCAAATCCAAACGCATTCACCAAACGCTCTCTCCTAAAAAATTTGGAGCTGCACATGGATGCAGGAGAACTGGGGCCACATCAGAAGCTAAAGAAATATACAGAGGCTCCATCAGCGTGTGCAAGTCATGACTATGTCTCTGAGGGACAGTCCTAAATATTTTTCCTTTTTTTATATTTTTTCTGGTTTGGTTTTTGTTTGTTTGTTTTTAATTTTGAAAAAACAAACATACAAACACTTTGTAATTTAAAATGCCAAACGGGAAAAGATTGGAATTACATAGTTTCTGAGCCTCTAAGAGTTACTCAAAATAGTCTTCTTTCTTTTACAGAGATGCATTTGGGGCTAGGGTCAGACCAGTGAAAATAAATAAGCGGTGATAATCTCCCATGCTTAGCCCACAACCCAATCTCCACCCAATCGATACACCAAAATGAGACCCACTCACAGTAAGATTGTGCATATCTCCATAATATGATCTTTCCTCTTCTCTCTTGTGTGATCAGTAGTGAAATATTCAGCAGTTTTCACATTTAAATTATCATCAGGCTTCAGAGTCAACATCCCATTGAGATTACTGGGGCGGTTCATACTTCTCTCAGAGCTACTGTTTAAGGCTGTCTGCAGACTCAGGCAGACATCAGTGAATGGGTTACTTCTGGCACGCGACCGAAATGTTATCTTCGCAACCATTAGACAATTTTTTTCAGTATAAATGCTTGCATTCTGGAGCACAAGATGGCAGCCACCAGGAAAAAGGGTTGGCTTGCTGACCACAAACTGGCCCAATCTGACCCCCGATTCTGGACTAGTGGCCTGGAAGAGCCAATGGGTTTCATGGAAGCTAAAATGAATTTTAAGAAAGTTAGTTAAGATGTATTTCTTTGCTGAATGACCCCCACATCCAGGATAATGGGGACATTCAGCACATACGTCCACGTTAAACTCAGTTTTGAGCCAAGCTTTTCAATTTAGCATTGAGATGAGCGTTTAAATGCTAAGCTAATGACCATATAATAAAGATCAAGGAGGCCAAATTATACCATTTGTGGAAAGTACACACTTGAACTTCTCAGCATTTGAAAATTGAAATAGAAAATTTTATACTTGTGTAAAATATCTGTGTTGGCATTTTTTTCTTTTCCTTTGTCATTGATTTTCATGTTTTGCACCAGATAATGCATGAAGTTCTGAAAGTTTGGGTAAACAACAATCAAGTAAATTTTAGGGTTTTAAAATAATTTACCAGGTGAAACTATACGGTTTCCATTCCTGAGAAACCCAATTTAAAGACTAGAGATTCCTTTTTTTTTTTCCTTTTAATAATGGTCCGGTCCAGATCTTGAACAAAAAAGAAAAAAAGAAAAAAAAAAAGCTTGGGAATTAAAACAGGCAAGAAAAGATTAAATGTATTTTAACATCAGTGACAATGTTGTCTAATTAGGTGGTGTAATTAATCCTGCCTGATTAGACAGCATTAGATTAGCAGGAATAAACACAATGGAGAAACTGCAGAGAAGGCAAGACCACTGCACACAAATTAACAGCAATATCCCACAAGCTACACAGATGTGCCTAAGCTACACAGACAGAAAAGCTGTATTTGATAGTGCTACATTAAAGCTCATATTTAGGTTCAGCTTTGGGTGTTGCTTCCAAGGACATTTTAATAAATCATTTTGTCCCTAATTTCTTTTTAGCATTTTGTAGAGGTAAAAACTTAATTATGAACATGAGGAATTTGGTGCAAAGTTGCAAAAGGCTCAGATGACTGGTAGAGGGACAGGTAGATTACCACAGGAAGGAAAGCATTGCACATGCAGGTGTAGAACCAAACTCATCTCAGGTGTAAAATAACATATTTCTCTGTGGCCTCTGTCTGAGATTTTCTGAAACATGCCTGTAGCAGGTTTCAGAAATAAGTCTTGCCTGAACCTGAAAAATCTAACGTAGTCTTGCTTCCCTGGACTTCAGATGAAATAACAAGAACCGAAGTTCATGGAAGTCTCAAGAGCTTGATGTTTCTGAAAATGGGGACAAGCTTATTCAAGAAGCTAACTGCTGATTACAGGGGTAAATTTTGCAAATGCATTTTGAAAGGCTCAGCCACTGAGCTTAGGGGATGTATTTTTCAAGAAGAAGCCAAGATACCTAGTGAAAATTAGCTGTCACTAAAGGGAACAATGAACTAAATATTGATGTATTAATAATGTACTATTCTACAAGTAACCGTTGTGTTTTACTCAGAATAGTTGCATATTTATACATCATCAATATACATTTATTTTCATTCAAGCTTTTCTAGAAAGAATAGCTAAAAAGGTTTTGAGGAACATCATTTACCTTAAAAAATCAGGAAGCTAATGAAGTATCTCTGAATTTGATTCCCCACCCTCTCTAGTGCTATAAAGTCAAGGCAGCAATCTTTAGGGTGCATGAAAATCTTTAGGGTGCATGAAAATTCCCCAGGAGAAATGGAGGGTCTAATACCTCTTTTGATGGAACCCGGGAGCCTTTCCTTTTATTCCACCACGTTTCCAACATTGCAATGAAACAGGATAGGACAATCCCTGCAGCGAGGATGCAGAAAACACCTGCAAAACTTTTTATGTCCAGGGCACCTCCTTTCTGTTTGGTATCCACAGATGAGTAAAGATCACACTGACCGTTCTTCGGCCACCACTTATGCTTCAGTATGTCCATGTCGCCATTCTGCTGCAGCTCCAAAATCCTTGGGGAGAAAGCACAGAGTCAGGGGTTACAGTGGGGCAGCAGCACCTGAGAGTGTGAGGATGTAAATCTGCCTGCCTGCAACCTTCCCATGTGTCTTGGAAAGCCAAGCAATGGATGAGCCTGGACAGACTAATTTAGCCAGAGAAGAAAGTTTGAGTATGGGCTTGCCTGTTAGACTGAGCATATGGATATCTATGCTGCACTCCAGATACAGGAAAGCATACACAAGTCTCTCTTTTCTTCTTTTAACTACCTTAATGAAAATGCATTACTTCATATACTGTATTTTCTCAATTGGCTTTTACCACAGCCTATGTCAACTGACTTTCATAGTCCATTAGATATTTGACAATATTTTGCATTCTAATCACTGGGGAAGAGACATTTCAATTAAAAAAATCAGAAGGAATATACATTTCAGATCTACCACACGTTACTCACGGTGTTGCTGTAAACAGATCTTTATCAGGTTACCTACTTTTGCGGCTTTGGAGAGAGACCAAAGCATCTTATTGTAGCCAGTGATGACCTAAACTAGTCTTGCTTAATGTCAGAATGCAATCTGATGATAAGTGATTCCACAGGAAGGTTCCTTGCTGTGGAATTCACTTGTCCTTGGACATACATACCCAGCCCGCAGCCAAATATTTACTGGGCAGCTTGCAAGGACAACATATTTAACTAGACTTCCTGTGGGATGAAAAGTTTGAGAAATGAGAATTTTGTTTGGAAGAATATTTTCATATTTACTCCATTCAATTCTGAGGAGAGTGGGTTTTTTTAAAGCATCCAGAAATGACTAGAGTAACAGCTGTGTGCCTCTGGTTATCCAAAATAAAAAATTCAGTGATTACACCTAAAAAAATAAAACAAGGAGAATGTTTTCCTTCACATAATAATTTTGTTTTTCATTTCAGTGTTGGAAGGCAAGCAATTACTACTGCAATCATTTGACACAGCATGCAAAAAAACCCAAGTGCACACAAACCAGCAGAGGTCTGGGATGTTGCTACCAGAGAGACTACTGCACTGGAGGAGGAAGGAGAGCTGTCCCACTGTCTCAGGGCTACAAAAGTTCAATGCAGAGGTCTAAATCAGCCTTGAAAGGGAGCTGGAATGCACCTGGGGACCACAGGGCAGCTGCTCTATACAGAGGTTATTCAGTCTCTGATGCTGCTTCAACAGGTAGCTGTGTCCATGAGGCCACTTCATCTGCTATGCCACATCCTAATGACCATATGTTTGTGCTGTGGGCTTGCCAGGAATGGGAATTTGACACAGCCACTGGTGGCTAAAATCCCTGCACAGGTCTGGAGGGAGCTCCTACTTCCCACCTAGGTAGTATGTCTGGTGGCTGGGATCACGACCTGCTCAGAGGGGAACTGCTTGTTCATCCCTCTGCTGTCCCAGAGGGAACAGTGCCCTCCAGGAACAGATCACAGGCGGTACAGGTGTCCTTAGAGATGCCAGAATCACCTTGTTCATGTAGCTTTGAGTTTGGAAGAAGTGGGACAAATTCTGTGCAGTGCCTGCTGACAGTACATCGCTCAAGGTCCAGCCCTGGAGAGGGGTATTCAAGGTCAGAGTTGCCTGGAGTATATTTTGACTTCTCCCAAGCCCAGAGACAGCTTAGGGAAGCCTCATTCTGAAGCTGCCTGATGGAGCAGGGGTATCTCAAGGATGGGAGGATTCTCTGTTGTGTTGCAGGACACAGAATAGCTGTTATGAGCCACCCATATTCAGAGAAGCTCTGGAGGGATGGGGACCGTAGGCAGGATTGCTGTCACTGCTGCCTGCAGCTGCCTGTTGGGAGTGTGTAGAGAAGCTCAGGTTAGACCCTCAGTGACAGGAGGAGATGCAACTGGGATAAACTGGAAGATAAGAAATTCCAACTAGATAAGAGGAGAATCAGAGAGGTCAAACACTGGAACAGAGAATTTATGGCATCACCACCCTTAGTGAAATTCAAAAACCCCCTGGGAAAGACCCAGAGCAAATTGACCCGCTCTAAACAAAGGGCTGGAGACCAGATTACTCCTCTGCAACTGCAAACAGAGTCCATGCACTACCCTCGATCATGGCATACAGTCCTTATGGAAAGAACTCATCATAACCCTAGTTCTCACTGCCCTGGCATCCTGTACTAGGATTCAGGCAAAATATTTTGGCCCAAATATTCCATTCCGACAGGTTAGCAGGAGCAGATAGCCAGCATAAACTGAGCCCTTTCGTATAAATTCTTGTGGAGTAATAGTCAATTAATTTTCAATGCCTAATCCAAACATATGTGGTTTTATATTTAGGAATTACTGTACTATCTACCCAAGGCAGTAACAGAACAACATCCATGGGGTTTACTTCTTCCAGCAGTGGCTCTAATCCCTGAGCAGGGCTATTTTCTCTCTTTTATTCAGTCAGGAATAGAATGAACCATCAAAATGATTGCTCCATTCTCATTAATTAAATGATTCTTCACTTGTCAGTATAATTCCTGATTACACAAGACATCTTTTTAACAAAAGGCATTTGCATAAAGACACTGAGCTTTAGCTTGTTCCTTAACGGAGATTTATTCCTAATTGTACTCTTGGTAATTATTGGCAATTTTCTTTATGGATGTAACATATAAGTTCAATTATTTAAAGGAAAACATAAAAAAAAAGAAGTAGAAATTTGGGATAGTAATGGTATCATTACGTGGGAAAGCTCAAGAAGTGGAAAGCTTACAATGAAGCCTTGCAAGACCGCAGCTGCAAACAGATGTTGAGGGATAAAATATATATTGAGAGAAATGGTAAGAGCACAGATACCTAATTATATTAATGTCATGCAGCTAGAGAGGGAGATCCGGCTTCTGTTAAGCTTCAGAAACACTTTGATTCAGAATTCACCCATTTGTGGAACCAAAATAATAGTTAACATACTAAGGAGATTTAACACTTCTAACCTGTTCCTAGTTAGGAAACTTCTTATCTTTTTAGCTCGTTTTCAGAAAAGAAAATAGCATTTTAATGGAAATTCGAGAAAAGACACAGGAGGAAGGGAGGTTCCTTGCAAGCAGGCACGCCGGACACGGGCAGTGCTATCCCTGCGTGCTGCAGGAGCCTCCCACACGATGGCACTCTTTCCATAAAAATACGTGGATTTGCCGCAGCTCCTGGCGGGTTCCCCGATACGCTAATCAGATGTACCTGTTGGGTGGCAGACACCACAATCAGTTTGTTATTTCATTTTCAAATTTAATAAATGGCTAAAGTAACAACGCATTAACTAAATGTCTCGAATGATAGTGATGTTCTAATGCTATAATTCCAGCAAGTGCCTCTCTTTCTTAGTCTCAGATTTTTACAACTGATGGCCTTGGCTCTTTTGGACCTGCTTATTAGTACAGAGTCGTACTTCAAGCCATAAGCCAGTGGAAAGTAATAAGCAGGGTGCATGAGTTCCTGATGTTTTGAAATACCATAGTCTTAAAAAGCTTGCAAAAGAAGCCTATATATTGAAATAATCCGATTTGTCCAAAAACCCATGACCTTTAAAACTTGCTTATGGATAGAGTGCAGGTCTTCATATATTTTTCTTTAGCAAGCAAACTGTTAGAGTAACATTTTTCAAGGCAATGACGTAAATTTATTGAGCCGCACAAAAGAAAATGTCTGTGTGCACTTTAACTGATTTGGCTCTGAATTCACAGTGCTAAGTGATGTCTCATGGATATCAACACAGAAAACTAAGCTGCCTGTAGTTTCCAAATCTAACAGGGATGTGAACAAATCCTAATGAATCAATGGGAATTGGGCTGGATTCCACTTGGTAACTACATACTTTGCTGCTGGCAGTGAAATGTAATTAGTCCTCCAAAATATCCACAGATAAAACCCCCCAACTTAATATGACAGCAAGGTGTCACACATGCTCCAAAATTGCGACCTCTGTGACAACACCTTTTTTGATCTAATTTTATTCTCAGCTATCAATAGTGAGCACGAGATATGGGAGGCCATTTACAATGATATTGGAAATGCCAGTGTGTGTTCTGGGATGTCAAAGGTGACTGAATATCAGCTTCCTGCACCAGGAACATCTTGTCCAGAGGGATGACTTCCCCATTGGCACTGATAAGGATGTGATGAGGAGCTTGGCTCCAGTCAGCAGATCAGACTGCTGCAGAGAGCAGATTTGCAGAGCCAATGTAATGAATGCCCACCGCCAAAGGGGAGAGAAAAAGTAAATAAATGAAAAAAAAATGTTATAGTTGTGTACCTTCGTGGGCTCTGCCTCGGGAGCCTGAGCCAAGGTCTCAGCCCTTCTGCTGGCTCCCAGGAGGCTCACATGGGTCGCCTTGGGAGCACTCGGTGCTTGCAGATGGGATCAGGCAGTGACAAGACCTCTGGTAACTTCTGCAGTGGCTAGCCAAAAGTCAAGTTCCTCAGGCAAAACCTTCTCTCTGGAGCTTTTCTAACAAAAACCTGGTACAAAGTCTTTGCAGAATTTGGTTCTCCTCTTCAAGCAAGATATAAAACTAAGCTGATTTGTAAGCGTCCTTCAGTTATCAAAGTAGACAGGAAGGGACTCACAAGGAGAGTTTGTGGGTGAAGCAACTGCCTAAATCTTTCCTATTCACTGCAATAACTGGAGTGATACCAGCTCCTATTGCATCTCCCTGAGCAAGCTTTAGGTTTTGGCAAAGCAGGGTCCTCTCTCAGCAGCAGAGCAGCTTTCACTGGTGCCACCTGGAAGGCTGGCTCAGGGCTGTGGTGCCAGAGAGGGATGGCTGCTGCCCATCCTGGCTTGCTGCCTTGTGGGAGAGACACGGGGAAGGAAGCGGGAAATAAGAACGGAGACAGGCAAGTAGGAGACTCTTGGGGTCCTTTTCATCTCCTCTCCTGCCAGTGGTGCCTCACTGTCTCACTGAGACCTGGCGAGTTTTCATATTTTCCCCTCATCCTTGAGGCCTTGCGGGAGACACACACTGATGCTCAAAGCCTTGACTTCGATGCCATAATTCATTTATAAGATTTATAGCATCATATTTCAGCCAAGAAAAGGACATGTGGGAAGGTGTAGGGCAGAAGTCATTGTCCTGAGGTGATGCTGGGAGAAGTTGCAAGATGAGCAAAGCACCTGGAAGCAGAGATCACTGCTATACCAACCCTTCCTTCTACTACAGATCTTGATATCTGTGAGAATTTTTGGTTTTGAAGAGACTTTCTGGTTTTCTATGTGTTTTTTTTTTTTTTTAGCCAGCTTTTTAATGAGCTGCCAATCATGGGCTCCATGAGAGGAAATTTTGTGTGCCAGCCAAATGCTGCCAGATTAGACGAAGCAGTGCTCCCTCTGCACCCATTCCCACCACTTAACCCAGCAAAAGAGTGCCCTTGGGTCCAGCTGCAAAGCCTGTTTTATGGCAGGGGCTCCAAGCAGATTTAAGCCCAACTAACTGGAGGCCCACGAGGGCAGGCAGGTGGCTGCCTTCTGATCTGCCCTTCAGCAGTGCTTGGCACCACACTGCTGTCAGTAGGAAGTCAGTGCACAGAAACAAGGATAAGCATCTTTCCTTCTAGAGATGACAGAAGAAGCAGTAGTAAACCAGAGCTGCTGTTCAGCATTAAGGATTTGCATATCAAACAATATTAAAAGAGAGAAAGCAGCTGACCTGTTTTGTTCAGCAACAAACCATTACCCTCTAAAGATGCAGCACTCTTCACTTGGATCCCATAAATTAGTATCACTTTGTTCAATTTAGAGAACTTATTTTTACCCTAAATCTGTTGAACTTACATGGACACTCCCTTTCAAATGCAGAAGGCTAACTTTAAATGAAATGGCATCTGCAGTAATAAGAAATGAGATATTAACTCTATTTATTATATGACTGGTGGAATTTGATAAGGATGGCTCTACAATAGTTTTGTCCAAGCTGAACAGCTTTGCTGAGTACATACTAACAATTCAGAAACCTACATAAAGATAAAAATCAAATTATTAAAGATATTCTGCTTACTTTTTATATAGAAAAATAGAAGCGAGCTTTAACGGCCTTTCACTGTGAAGAACTTTCCTGCTCAGGAGAAAGCAGTGATAAAAATATTAGTACCTGTTTATAAATCCCAAATGACAAGATAACATCTACAGACAGTTGCATAAATATCATGAGTTCATTAAGCTCAGTGCTGTTATGGTAAACACCAAATTAATTCATTATGGCGAGTCACGGTACACTGCCAGCCTTATTAAAACAAAGAAATGTACTTTCAAGGTACATTGGTTCCCGTGCACTACCCCCATTCCAGCCCTCTTTTAGAAAATTACTTGAAAAATGACAGTTACTAAGCTTTGTAAAAAATTCAGTACTTCATGGCCACATGAACACCCTGGACCTAATTCTCCTCTTGCTTTCATTATCGTAAGCCAAAAGCAAGACCAGGGATGGCTTGTGGCATCTGCAGAAGAGCTGAGCAGGGTTTGATGCACTTCCCTCCACTGGGACAGCTCTGCACTCCCTGTCCTTGGTTTGCCCTGGGAAATGTGTCTTTCTAGCTGCCCGTGCTTCCAAAGTTGCCTCCAAGATCCGCAGATCAGCTGTGGTGCATGTGAGTGCCACAGAATGGAGACAGCTCTCCTTCCTAAACTTACACTCTCCTCACACTGTCCCCTACTATAATGCCTGTGCAACACCAGAGGCAGTCAAAAGTGATACTGAGGCTTTATGAGCAGATTTCATGCTTACACACATACAACTCAAGGACTTGAGTTGCAGGTCCCAAGCAGTGTGTAAGTAAATCAGGAGCTCCTCTCAGAACTGAAATAACTGATAATTTCACACAAAATCGGGAAACCCCAATGTTCAAAGTCGGCAGGAGTTTCATCATTAATTTTCAGACAGCAGAACCAAACATAGAGCACACCTGACAGCCCCAATCCTTCTGGATAGGCTGTGACAAAAGTGGCATTTTTCTGAATCAGTACAGGATACCTCGATTAACCAAAAATGAAAAGCTTGGAAAGTACCCTCTTAGCCACTGCATACTTCTCAGGTATCTTCTCCCTCAAATCTCACCTCACTGAACATTTCCCCCAGTGTCACTTGTCAGCTGACCCCTGCCTGAGAAGCCCTGTGGTTAACAAGCCATGTAAATAACTGCTCTCCTGCTTAGCAGGAGAAAGAAAACAATTGAAACAAACACTTTAGTTTGACTTTGTTATCGTTTTTTTTTTCCAAGAGTGAGATGCAAACAATTATTAGGCTCAATTACTATTTCAAAGCGCTTTCTCAGACTTTTTGGACACAAAGCAATAAATCAAACACCAAAAGTTTTCATTAAGAAAACATCAAAATGAAATACTAAAATATTTATCTTTTCTTTTAAGGAATTATTTTTTAAATTAGATCGTAAGGAATAACTTTAACTAATCTGTTTAGAGCCTCTGCTGATGTGCTGTGAGAAGGATAAATAAACTAGTTCACCGAACCTGACCTAGCACTGGATGAACACACAAGCCTTGTCTTCAGCTAAGAAGCAATTACATTAAAAATCAAATTATTAACATCTTAAGATCTTAAGAACCGTGGTGACTAGTGAACTCCAATTTTTATGTATATATGTTTTACGTATATGTTTATGCTACCTTTAAAAGTCAAGCACTTATTCCAGCTATGACAATATGGTATTTGCTAACATCAAAATTGGACTCCAATGAGTTGACAAGAGGCAGAATAAAAGCAAGATGAAGAGACACGAGAGCTGGAAAGGAAAAGACAGTGAGTCCCACAGAGACCCAGAGCATATCTGTAGTCAGAAAGGCAACACCTTGGGTGGTCTTTGAAAATGTCAGCAGCATCCTTAAGCACACTGTGATATTTGGGTTACTGGGTGCAGGAAAAGATCTTTCACTTCAGTGTAAGAACCTGGAAATGATCGTGTTTGCTTGGAGTCAAGCTTCGGGCAGTGCGAAGCTTCATTCTTATACAAACTACATACATCTATATTTTGAGAAACAGAAGACACGTTAGCTACACTAAATCCCTTGAACTGACAGTCTAGAACAGCTCCTTTTTAAAGTAAGAGATCTAGGTGGCCCTTGCATATTTGACATTTATCTGCTGTTTACCTAAGCAAAAATGAGAAAAATATTTGGCTGATGATTCTTTCATGTTTTAAACGGCTTGTAGAGTGATTTTTTTTAAGCCCTTAAAAGCGAAAACCTTCAAAATTGCCATTTTGATAGTGTTTAAATGAATACCTTGACCTAAATATAATAATTCGGATTTTAGAGACCCCAAATCAATAGGGGTCTCTAAATAGCCATCTCCAAGGTGAACAGAGTTGTTGATAGAATAGGAGAGGCTAGACAGATAAATACAGAGTCTGAAGACCAAATCACAGTAATACGCTTTGTGTCTGAAATCTGACATTTAAAAATATCTCAAATGCTTTTATCTTCTTGATACTTGGTTACAGGAGTGAAAGCTTCCCAGATTCATTCCCATACAGGGTTTTAAACACACTGAAGTTTGAAACCACTACTTCTGTACATGAACACTGCAATAACCAACCTTATACATCTACATTATACTGAGGGCAGCCCTCTCCAGACAATCCTCTGGACCATGAAAGTAAAAATGTTTAAGATTATTGTATAGGATATATTATCGCTTCAAAATTTAATTCATTACTTCGATGTGTTCTCCCAAGCAAAAGCATTTCATAGAGAAACCATTTCTAGAGATACGCCCGAAATATGTTCTTTCTTTAAAGCCTCTCTCAAATCATACCAATGAATACTCTTCAAATACACACAGCAGTGTAGAGGCTATCCAGGGAAGCCTAAGGAAAAGCCACAATTCTGACTAGAAATTGTAAGAGTCCCTGCCAAATTTACCAGAGGCACTGAAGAGTGGATTGGACTATACTTCAAAAAAAAAGGTGTTTGTTTTTCTGCACCGTGGGGTCTGAGGAAGTCTACTCCTGCTGTTAAGGCTAAACGTGTGTCAAACCACACTTTTGACACAAGGCTTGCCCAAGTTACAAACAGAGCTGCCTGAGATGGACACCCTGGAAATATTGCTCAGGGCACCTTGGCTGATTTGGGGCTTGCTCTGCCTACTTTCCCTTCTAACCTGCATCAGGTAAGACTTCCTCAAAGACATGAGATCATACATGTCTCTACCTCAATAAGCATTCAGATCTTTTAACATCTCCCAAAGGAGGGTTTAACCTCTCCTAAATGAAGATTATGAGAAATAAAGTAGTACAACTTTGTGAGCAAGAGGCTGCGTGAGCGCAGTGCTCCGTTCAATCTGTGCACAGCACGAACCTATGGGTTGTGCTGCTGCTGCTGCCTTCTGCAGCCCTGCTGCTTTTATGGACAGGGAGATAAGGCAGGAAGTTGCTCTTTTTCACCAGGCTGAGTGATTATTTTCAGGAAGGCATCAGCATGCCAGGCTGCCACCTTTGTGTCTGCAGGTTTTCTGCCAAGGGGAGAACTTCCTGGCGATCAAAGTCCTTTTCTGTGCTCCCCAGGGCTACCAGCAATGCAGAGTGGTGAAAAAATCTGGCACAGAAACCTTGCTAGCTACTGGTGTTTAGGAAAGTTAATAACTGATGGTTTATTGCTCACCTTCCACTGCAGTGTGTGTCCACAGGGGCTGCAGGCAACTTTACATGATAGGAATCAGGCTTTAGGCAGCATGGTGTTTGCTTGAAGGATCACACTACCTGAGATTTCCATGTTATGAAGAAGTGTCTTGATAAGAACCAAGTACCATTCAATCTGGATAACAATCTGCAAGAGGACTGAGTATTTATTCTGTTAATACAGGCAGCTCCCTGGTAACGCTGCAGTTTTTCAAGAGTTTGGCTGTATTCTTGTCTCACAAAATTTGCCTAATCAGGTCCCCTGGTCCCCTCTGCATTTCCATAAGCAAGGATTGTACCTGTTCATGTGTGTAATGTTAATTTTTTTTTTCTGCCTCTGGATTTTAGTGCTTTGGAACAATGCAGAACAATCAAGACCTACTATTACTTTTGTTGCTGGAGAAAGCAGAGCAGAAAGGAGCTAGCAGAAAGATCTGAAGTTTTGCATTTCACCTCAGACCTTTTTCCCCTGAAATGTAGGTCCATATTATTCACACACTGATTACTGACCTGAAGATTATATTCTATTCAGCTCAGGGGAATAGGAGAAAGGAAACATAAGCTTGCATAGCAATGACAGCACACATCACTTGTATCCTAAAAGTATTCTACAGCTTGACCAATCAAATCTTCAATTACAGCAGATGCCTTGGAGCAAAAACCTTTCATAGTCAGCCAGACCAGATAATGGGCTTGCTTGCCCTCCATTATTCACGTCTTTTACAGAATTATCAATCCCACATGCAATTTTGCAGTTTCTACCATGCAAACCTCAGAGGAGGAATCTTGGGAGCAAATAAATGAACCTTTCCCTCCTTCTCCCTTTACTCCCTCTCCAGCAGACACAGCTCATGAAGCAGCTTCCCATGCAGCTTCCCACAGGGGCCACTAAGCTGGGCTTGCTCGTTGTCCCGTGACACCGTGCCACAGCTGACTGGCATGGTTCACTGCTACTGACAGAAGGCAATGCCAGGATTTCCTGTGTAGTGTTACAAAACACATCCCATCGTTTTCCTGTGCGTTGTGCCAGATAAACTGTGGTTGAAAGAAATAACCCCAGAAATAAAATGCAAGGCATTCCCCAGTGCTATTCTGTCATTTTCCCTGTGCAGAATGCCAATGGCTTTGTAGGAAATTTAGCGCTTTTATAGCATAGGTCAAAACCGAGAGACTTGGCACTGAGATTCAATTTGGATAAGCCCATGAGCCTGCTCAGTTGATCTGTGCATCTCTTTTTCAAGATCAAGGGCATGAAGTCAATTTCAACAGCTCTTTTTTGGTAGCACAGAGAAGTGAGCTCCTTTTTGCAGGCAGAGGCAGATCTGAGAGCTCCTGGGCAAGGGCTCCTGTTGCTGCCACCCTGCATGTTGAGCAGTTCAGAGCACGGGGCAAGTTTAGTAACAAACCCATGGGAGAGTCTCCCCAGTAAGGGGAGTCAGACACAGAGCAGATGCAGTCAGCAGTAGGGTTTGGAGGAGAGGCAAGAGAAGGGGAGCTATATAAAAAAAAGGTCACTTAAGTTTAGAGGAAGAATCAAGACTATCCTGACTTCTCTTGAAAAAGTCGTCTGGCAGGAGAGATGGAAGTATGAATGGAAGGGTACTCCCAACCCTAATTTCCCAGTTCCAGAAAGTAAAAGTCTATTTGTGGGAGGGCAAAGGAGGATAATAAGAGGCTTTCATTTTTACCCAGCCAGTTCACCTTTCTCTACCTCTGTGTCAGACTGAAAATCAGAATTCCACTGAATGTCCCTGTCGCCATGGTGCACTTTCACAGCTGCAGAAGATGGCACACAGTAAATCACTGTCCTCTCACTGAGAGCTGCCATAAATAATGCCACAGGAGCTCCCCCCCTGCAAACAGCAGCTGCCTTCAACTGCTGGAAGCAAAGCTGTAACGCAGCCCCCAGGTAGGGAACAGAGAGAAGGTAAAGCAGAACAGTCTGGCAAATAAGATCCTGGCATTTATCATCACATTAACTTGTAAGACTCTCAAAATATTTGTCTCTTTTCTTCCACAGGAGAATTTCTATATGAAGTTGTCATAACTTTTGACAAATTTCAGGATTGCCCTGAGTTAATGTTCTAAAAGTATCTGATCTTAAAAGTGTTTTCATTAACAACAAGTATTACCACTGTGCTTGTACAGAGCAGAAAGCTGAGTCAGAGGCCATGAAGCAAGAATGGAAAGATCAAACCTCAGGCAAGTGGTGGAAGCAGTGGCTGAACCCAGCTCCTGGTCTCTCTGTTCCCTTTTGCAGTTGGTATATTTGCTTGTTTTCCTGAGAGAAGCATGGAGGAGAGCGAAGGCAAGGGAAAAGAGCAGTTTGGCAGATTACATGACAGGTGGGAAAGGCTGAAGATGTGGAAGTGTATTAGCCATGACTTCCCGAGCAAGCAGCTGGCTGACTCTATTGCTCAGTCTCTACATCACTGACAGCCCTGAAGGCTGGTGCTGCAGCACAGCCTCTCTCCTGCTGGCCACAGGCATTTCCCAAACACAGGCACAACCTCGGGGCTACCAGCAAGACCAGGCTCTGGGCAGGATTGGCCTGGAGGGGAACTCCAAAGCAATCATCCACAGGGGACTGGAGGGGACACGGCCCTCATGGCAGCTGGGCAGTACCACAGCCCCTCTCCAGCTCCGAGGGGATTAGAGCAGCACCAGCGGCCAGGGACATGAGAGGATGGCGGAAGAAGGAACTGAGATCCTTCTCTACGCTGCCAGAAAAGCCGCAGCAGTTCCCAGCCCTTTACAGCACCACTTGGCACCTTGAGCTCTGCGCCATTCACACCTTGGATCACACAGCTGTCCTTAACTGCAATTTCTTCACCTAATTTGGGTCAGACAAACCCCAGGGGATACTTCTCTCCCTGGGAGCACTTGACTGAAGAGAGAGATCAAGGATATGTATTGCACACCTCATGGACATAGCCTGCAGATAGGGCTAAACAGATAAAATCCTAAGGTAATGTCAGATTCATTCTTCTCCTGCTTGGCAAAAAGTAGGACCAGGGGCTTTTTCCAGTTCTGTAAATACCTTTTTTAAATAAAGATGTATTCAATCTCTGACAATTGGTTAAAAAAAACCCAAAAAAGACACTAGGAACTTCAGATACAAAGACATGACTGTGATTGATTGTGGAGATTGTGATGGTAGAAGGAGCTTTACATGGAGATTGTTCTGTGGATATTTAGGGTTGGGCAGATTCCAGTGAGGTTTGGGGTTTTTTTGTTTTTTTTTTTAAAGACTAGTTTCTAATTCTGATTTTAATGATAAGCTAAGAAGATTAGTGTTTTTTCCCTTCTAATCTTCTCTTTTTGATTGGGTTTCAGATCAAACTGTATTTTCTGACCAAATATTTCAGAGAGCAAGATGCACATGCAGGATGTAGGCAGACTGGGCTCCTATCCTTCTCGCCCGGTTCAAAGTAAGGACTGAAAGTGAGATCTCCTTTATAACAGAGGTTTCCAGGTAGAGAAGTCATGCCAGAGACAGAGATAAGAGTCTCTTGCTTCTGCAAGTAAATCTTTACTCTATGAAGCTAGTGCAGGGGGCAGGAAAATCAGATACAGGAATCTGCCTGCATTAAGGAAAGCTGTAAACCTCTAGAAAAAATCAGATACTGAAGCTTAGGCTTCTTATTTTCCCCCCTTTGAAACAGAATGTTTGTTTTCCAGCCAGCTCTTTGAAAAACTGGAATTAAATCCCCAGCACAGCATTTCTCTGCTGGAGAGGGGCACCTTCAGCTGTAGTGCTGTTGGACCAGAGCCTGCACCAGCCACTCATCACCCTCACTGGCAAAGGTGGATGCGAAAAGTCAAAGCTCACCCACAATGCCTGCTCAAGAAAAGCTCTTTGCACCAGTTAAAGGATTATGGAGGGCCAGCAGCAGCACTGCCTGCTTTGCACAAGTCAGAGTAAACCCTCTGACACTCTCACCTTCTCTCCATTCCCATCCCTTCAGGCGAGCAGAGCGCTGCAGCAGAGACATCCCAACCAGCAACGTGTGGAGCACAAGGCCATGCCCACGCTGTGGGAGTGACCCATCACCTGCTGCCCAAGGAGCCTCTAACCAGGGCCTGGGACTTCTGAGTGTGTGGTTCCAATTACAGGTGAATGGGACCTAAGGAAATGGAGCCAGCTGCAGAATAGGGCAGCAGAGATTTTCCCCTTGCTGGAAACCCAAGGCAGCCACTCCTGTAACAGGGGTGGGAGGCACATTTTGTTTCATTGCCACTGCTGGCAGAGAGGAAAGCCAGGCCAGGCAGCCCAGCATAGAAAGTTTTGAAGGCAAAAATATACTTATACTGGCTGATTTTCTTCTTATACTTATTTTACTTTAGAGCAGTAATGCTGACAGAACTGTTGGTTCTTTTCACATCTACAAGAGGAGTCAGGTTTTATGTCTTGCCCATGATAGATAAGCTCCTTAAGACTGTGCACATATTTGCAAATTGAATTAATATTTAATATTGCAAACTTGATTTTTCCAAGCTCACTTTTAGTGCACGCATTGAGTCTAACCAGGTTTTAAGTGAAACCCTGTAGAGTTAAGAATGAAGTTCAAAATTACTGCTTGCTTTTTGATTCTGTTTCTTAAATAACCAAAGAGAAGAATAAATGCCACGTGAAGACTCACCAGCTGCTGGAGAGGTTTCGGTAGAAATAGAAATTCACATTTAATTTTAAAATAATTTTTAGGACACTTTTAAGATTTCTCTTTTGTAATTTTCCTTCAGAGGACATGAACCTGATTTACATTTACTTCTATTACCTGTCTTTCCTGTCGTGTGCATGCTCCTGGGGCTAGGAAAAGACTACTGGAAAAGTGGCCACATTACAGTGGCTTCTGGGATGCTTGAGCTTTGTTTACCTGCTTAGATTTTTAAGTCAAGAGGAGGGCTCTGCTTTCAAGAGAGCGATTAAGGTCACGCAGTTATTTGAAGTCTGGTGTCCAGAAAAGCCGTGAAAAAAACTCCATGCTCCTTGGACATGCTGATCTTTTACATTAGAAACATTTCCAACTGTCCTAATGAAGCCTTTTACCTAAAGTATGTGCTGACAAAGGCCAATGCAAATTTCAGGTTTGCATTTTTTTAAGCTGTTCTCTTCAGTGCTTGCACTGTGCATTGCTGTGGGGTAGAACCCCAGAGTGTAACTCTTGAGATGCTTGAAAACCAGAGGTGAAAATGAAAGATGAATTTCCTTTTCTTTAAATGTATCCCTTTTGAAAAGCTAGTATCTTGTTTTGGGAGCTCTGACACACAACTTTGGGTTGTGCAGTGCTTTAGACCATCACCGTTTCTTTTCAGCCTGCAAACATGGGGATGTAATACACTCCTGTTTACCTGACAGTATTAGTTGACTTCTGCTTTATACATCACAAGCTTAAGAGGAGGCAAAACAGATCACACACAAGGCAAGAAAGATTAGAAGATAAGGGCTTATGAACCGAGGCCAAGACAAACAATTGTGCACTTAGAAAAGAGAGGCAGAGATGGGACATGAGTGGAGATGGTAAACACCCGACAGGTAGCAGTGCAGCCACTGTGATGTGGTCAGGCTGGTAGAGATAATAGGGTGGCTGAGCTGAGACTGGATGTTTAACCCAGAACACGGGAGGAAAAGTCTCCCTTAACTGAGGGAGATGTCCCGGGGTTGGAAGTGTGGATGCACTAAGACATGGTGTTGGCAGAGTCAACAGCAAATCTTTCCCTAACTAGGGCACACAGCCCCATGGACATTTAGTGCCTAATTCTCCCTCAAGGAGATTTTGACCTTCTGTGCCTTGTTGGAGCTGCTCTCCTCAACTAAAGGTTTAGTGGAGGGGATGGGGCTGTCAAGCTGATTGACCTCATTTGACTGGAGAGGGAGCAGTGGCAATATGGGTAAGTGGCAGAGGGAAGTAAATGGGCTAATTTTAGCCTCCCTGCCTTCTATCACAGTAAATCACAGATGAAAACTTTTATAGCAGTCTGATAAAAAAACCAGAGTTACCTGGTAAGTGGCACTGGAGAGACAGGTGCTCATGTGCTCCATAGAGACATGGAAAAATGGCACAAAACTTGCTAGTCACTCGGCCTTAAAATGTAATTAGTTTAATTTCTTTTCATACTGACACACAGTATGTGACAACAGCACATTATCTCCCAATACGAGAATTTCAGGCAATGCTTTCCAAAGCAGCTAAATAACATGAGCATGTCAGGATTTTGCAAAAATACACCATAGGTTTGGGCAATTTTACCTGCCTTGACACATTGTAAGGTGCACCCAGATCACCTCTAACCACTGTAGAAGAAGCGCTGTCACCAAATCCCTGGCTATTTCATATGTCACTATATTGCAGCAATATCCCGGTGGAGTGGCAGCAAGTTTGGGGATCACAAGCACCTCAAAGGGGGTGCAACCTGACCACAAGGAGCACGTGTTACTGCACTTTCTCATGTGGGAGTGTTGCTTAAAGAGAGGTGAACATTTCCTGCACGAGAGCTTTTTGCTCTGGTCCAATAGGAGATGTCAGTGCTGAGAGCAGCAGACACACGCACAGAGCCCTGTTAGAACAGAGCAGCAGGCAAATCCCATCATCTTTATGGAGCATGCAATGCCACACGCGGCAGCCAAGCAGCAAAGCTATTTTCCTCCTTGTAATTACTTACAACAGCACTTCTTAACCTGTACAGCACTGCCCCCCTCCACACCTTACCCCACTGAAATGCTTCGAGGTGTGAAGCCCTCACCTCAGGAGCCATCAAACATGATAAGGTACAAAAAGCTCTTAATTAGGCTGCCGTGGTTTAGAGGAAGAATTTAACACACGTGAAGCTTTTGAGAGGCTCTGAGAGAGGTCCCTGTCTCATGGTGCTCATCCAACATGAGCTCCAGGAGATTACTGACCCTGACAGAAAATACGGAACGACTCCCCAGCTCCCTCCTGGTTACAAGGGGCAGGTGGGAAGAGCAGCCATGTGAAGCTGTACTGACAGCATCAGGTTTTCCTCCAAAACACAGGGCTCACTGTGCAGAGATAAAAAGTAGTGCAGCCATAGCTACCTTGCCTAGCTGGTGCCTTTATGGTTTGCATCTGATAAAAGCCTGCTTCAGAAAAGGTCTCCAGCACAGACACTGCATTAAGAATGGAGACCACGGCCTTTCAAACATGGAGTCTTTCTTATTCACTAGATTAGTATCTGTTCCCACTGGGCCAAGTTAAGCAAAAACACCCCTCAGCTGACTCATTTCAGCAGCCAACAGTTGCTCAGTTTTTTCTTATTAGCACCTTCTAAAAGATTTCCCAAGTTAAAAAGCCCACAACTAGCTAGAAAAATAAGATAAAAGACAACTATAGAAAATAAATTATTATAATTATACAGCAGCTTTGTCCTCCAAAGGGAAGGTAGTTTTTCCACAAGACAGCATTGCTCTAATGGAGGATGCACTTTAAATAGGACTATGGTTTGCACACTGCAGTGAACTTCTAACCCCTCACAACCTGTATTTTTTTTCCCCCAGAACTGCAGATCCATTTTGCCATTCTCCTCTGTTATGGAACTAAACATCCCATCATATTCCACAAAATAAGTCAATACATATGACATTTCTCTCAGTCGGTTTGTGGGGTTGTAGTTTGGTTTGTTGTTTGGTTTTTGGTTTTTTTGCAATGGCTGCCATTGCTCTCTAATTACTCTGTCCATCCCCTATTCTGCCCATGTCCAAGGTAAAGCTGAATGCTCTGAATTACTGTGGGTGCCTGTTCTGCAAGAGACTGCTGGAAAGGTGTTATTGACGAATAACCTTTTTTTTTGTTGTTCTGTGATGGCTCTTTTGTCTTCTTGCCTCCAGCAAAACAGGAAAAAAAAAGAAAGTAAAAGCCCCTTTGTTGTAGGTAACCTTCCCTTTGCTAATACCAGGTGTTGCACTGCACTCTCCAGTTGGCAACTGATCTAGATGTTAGCTCTGAAAAATCACACCAGCTGAAGTCACAGAACTTAAATTAGTAACTTAGAACAAAGCTCTTTCTTTGCATGTTGAGAAATCCATCAAGGGCATCCTAACATGATGGATGCTCAAGTGTCTCTGGCCAAGGAGATCTGTAGCAGATTCTGAAGATATAGCCCTATTTTACACAGCACATATCTTAACAGAAACAGCATTAAAAGAACTTGTCTGCTACATTTTTTCCTGCAGTGTTGTAAATATTCAAATTCTCAATCAGGGTTATCCTTTTAGAAGAAGAAGAGCTTGTCCTTTTCAGATTTTACACAAACCAGGCTTCTCCTGGGTGGGAGTCAAGCCTTGGAGAGCATCAGATACATTCAGAAACTTCAGGCCATCTCATAAAGCTTATGGAGGACACACAGGATGGAAAATTAATGCAAGCCTTAAACTGAAGTCTTTACACAGGAAGTGCTTCAGATCAACAGCTGCTCTTCAAAGGTACGAGGGCAGTGTCTTTTATAAAGACCGGAGTGCACAACCGCAGCTCCAAGGAACCCAATGTCAGTCAGGGGTGAGAAAACTCACGTTCGTGATTAGAATGAGATGTGACCGCTATGAAAACTCCTGAAGAACACTGAAGTGACTTAAAAATAGGAAGCCACTTGAAGATTCATAGCACTTCACAGGTTGGAAAAGCTATTTTGTTGCCACCAGTTTAGTCTGATAATCAATATCACCAAAAAGCTCTCAGCTTTCAGCAGACTTTAGCTGGCACAGAATGTTTCATCTACTTGCTTGCATGTAGATGGGACAGAAAGGAACACCAGTGCTAAAGGACAGAGACACAACTTCCCAGGATTATCCTAGGAAGTTGGAGGATGTCACTCCTCCTTGCACCTGTAAAGTATTTCTTTATTTGTCCCAATAGCTCCTGAAAACTGTCTGTCAAAATGAAGCGAGGGCTGAAGCACAGATCTGATGTTCTGGGGCTATGCTGGTGGGACGATGATGGATGGCTGATCCCAACACTGGCACTAGAAGCTATTGTCAAGAAAGAACAGCAGGACTCTTGGGAACATCCTGGCAGCTTTCAGACTTGTGGAAGATCAGAGGCAGGGTCATCTAGTTTGGAAAAACAATTCCCAACAAGAACACACGAAAGGCATGACCACGGCACTGTCACAGGCAGAGATCCCAGACCAGAATCTCAAGTCACTCATCTCAGGCAGGCCCTCAGACATAACAGAAATGGGATTTCCACCTTCACCAGGTGCAGACACAATTTGAAGAAGTGTTGAAAAAATGCACCTCCTGAACCCAACAAGGAAAGTTAGGCCCAAAAGTGCTTTTCAAGTCAATTTTCATTAATCAGGTTTTTCTCTCAGTGGTCTACTTTGAGTTCACAAGACAACTTATGACAAAGACATTTCCTTTTCTGTCAAGAAAGCATCACCCACCACGGACCTGTTATTGATATGGACAAAGCATGACAGGATTTATTTTTGATCTTAAGCACCACTTGGGAAAGTAGTTGCAATTCTCTTAATTCACCTATGTAAAAAACCCCTATTAAATAACCTCCTCAACATCTATTCAAGATTCTTTTTGGTGAAAGCTATATGGAGTGTAAAATAAACAGGAAATCTAAATATTCCATGCAAATATCAAGACACACTCTGAATATTGTGATCCTACACAATGCACAGTGTCAACTGTGACAATGAAGGCAGGATTTACTGCTCATAGTCCAAATACATAAACCACCATTAATCCAAGTGCTGCCAGTCGCTGGTCTACTTTATGTAGAAAAATTGCATTCAAATGTGAATCCAAATTTGAGCTATGCAAGCTGAACTTTAAAAAAATGCTTGAAAATATAGTGTTGCAATGGTAAAATAAAAAAATTGTACAAATATACAAATTGTATTTTCAGCACCCAGCTTATATAATTTCCCATTTCCAAGATGGGAGTTTGTCTGAATTTTTGATAATTTTAATGCAATACTTCATTCATCAGGGTGGCTTGTGGAACATCACTTAAATGAGAATGCTCAGACTTGCCGTTCCTTTTTTAGTTGGAATAGAGTTGCTCATACTTGCAATTCCCATTTTTCTTCATGCACTTCCAGTCATGGCTTTCTTGCAACATTTTTTTCTAGGGGTAGTTGTAATATTTTTGAGCATTACCATCCGTAGAAGAGCTGTCTCCTTGTTAAAGATTCAGAAGTAATTACCAACCAATACAGATTCAGTCCTTTGCCAGGGAACAGCCATCCTGTGCTCTCATATAGAGAGCCTGATTTGCAACCTTGTTGAAGAGGAGACAAAATAATGCAAAGTACAAACCCATCTTTTATTCTGTGCTGCCAGGGAAAAATGCATTTCCACTACAAAAACCTAATTCCTTTCAGAGTTCCTACGTCCTCATTCAGATACAATGAACAGCCACATGGGCTACACCTACTCTCCTGTCTTGATCCATAAATATCATTATGGAAAGTGTTTCTGCAAGAAACCTTTGTCTAAGGGATACTGCAAAGCCTGACACTCAATACTAGAAATCTGGTTTCAAACCTTGGAAACTAAAATTAGGTCTGTACAAAGTTGACATAAATTACCTGCTTTCTTTCTGTTCTAGAATAACCTAAAGCCACTCATTTCTCGCTCATTTTGATAAGCTGAATAGCTTGAGCTTCTAGCATCGTTCATGATAATCATGTTTCTCAGATTCCAGACTGCTTATGTTGCTCTGAATTTTTATGATGTATCTGTAGCAGAAATGAGCTTAGTATTAATGACCAATAAAAATACCACCAGTGTTGCATACGGAAACAACAAGTCCTTTTTTTCCTGCACAGTAACATCAAACTTGCATTCAATTTCCATTTTTTCTCCTCAGGACTCTACAAATAATTAATTTTAGGGCCTGTTTGTAATAGAAAAAGATAATTTAATTTCTAACAAAATATTTAATCTGGCCTAGAGCAAAATACTTTCTTACAGATTCAAGCATCAAAGGACTTTCAGTTTTTAAGGTGAAATAAAAAACAACTATGTTTAAAATTAATTTTGGATAGAAAAATTGTTATTCACATTTTTATGTAAATATTTATCATTCCTTTTTGGGCACAATTTCTGAGTGAAAAGGAAGCTTCTGTTACCATCCCAGCTTTTTTTGTCTTCTCTTTTCCCTCCTGAAATCATCCAAACAATTTCTATGAGGGCCAATTTGGGTTAAGGCAAACTGCAAAACCGAGCTACAATGGCTACAAAGGTCTCGTTTCTATACACTTTACTCTGCTTCAGTTGAGTAAGAACACAAAAAATGTTGAGAAATAATCTTTACACACACAGTTGTTTAGATGGAGGTGGATTGTAGCAACCTGAAAGCAGGGCCTTAGTAATGCCAAAAGAAAAGGAGAGTGCAATGGGTCACTCAAGGCAAGGTGCAGTTTGGAGAAAGTTTAGTAACTGTGATGCTAAGTTAGCACTGAGCTGCAGCAGCTGGCAGCTAGGGAAGCAAAGAAATAGACCTGTTTGAAATGTGAGTGCCACTGATTTGAAAATTTTAAAAACTATGAACTCTGGACCCAGAGGTGAAATTTTATAGTTAATTTTCAGAGAGCTAATACACAGCAGTCAATGCTGGAATAAGCCAACACACCTCACGAAACTATTTATTGTCAGAACCACAGCTGTGATACACATGGTTACTATTCTGGAAAACAGCCCTAGTATTACTTTTTAAAAGGGTAATGAATGCAATAAAAGGTTCTCAGCCACTGCAAGAGCAATAACAATATTAATATAATTTGAAAAGATGGTCAAAACTCTTTGCTAATGCTCATGAATCATCAGCTGCTTTTGCAATGTAACTGCTGTGTTTGGAAATTGCATTTCCCCACTCATTCACATTATTCTGACCATTCTTCCAGTCTGCCTGTTTTTTAAAGTCATCATGTGTCCAAGAAACAGCAATCATGAGCCTTGAATGTGCTTTTGTCCTGCTTTCATTACAGAGAAGGAAAATACACTTGCAGGTGCCCCCTCTGAGCAAGAAAACCCATCCTTCCCAACAAGCAGCTCTGCAATGTGACCACAAACTGCTGATGGAGTTGCTATGGTTATAAAGAGGTCCTCTGTGGGAGACATCTTCACTTGTGATTAGGTTTTGACAGAGGCAGAGGGATGTTTGATGTGGGAAGGAAGGATAGAAAGAGCTTCCGCCATTTTATCAGTGTGAAAGTGAAGTTAAACAACATCTGAAGTGTTTCTGGAGAAAGCCCAAACCTTGTTTCTGACATACAAAGGGTTTCCATACAGGCCAGAAGCAATAACCATACACAGAAATAAAACAAGCAGAAGTGGAGTTGGTCCTGACCCATGGAGTTTCCTGCAATCCCATGCAAGAGGTCATTACTCTCTCTGCAGGGCAATGAGACTAAAAATAAGCCTAATGGGTGAGCAAAGGCCTGGATGTGGCAGGGCCTAAGTGAGATTTTGTGTCCCTGCACCAGAAGCACTAAAGGAGAAAAGGATTTTGTCTTCTCTTCCCAGCTGCTTCCACTTTAGTTCCTGAAATTGCACCTGGTCACTAAGGCAGCCTGCTAATGAGGGGAAAGGCAGAGAGAAGCCAGGGACAATGGAGGTGGCCAAGTTAACTGGGGCAAAATTCAAAGGCGTGAAATGCTGAGCATGGGACTGCAGCACTTAGAGACTGCTGAGGAGACCTCTTCCTTACTGTCCTTTGGGATGTAGTCCCTGGTACAACAGCTCTCCTCTCTTCCTGCACGCTTCTTTCTATCCATCCTGCCAACTCCAGCTGAGTGGGCAGCCCATCTGAAATAGCACAGGAGGGGCAGCTACACTCCATGTTGATGCTGATTAAATTATTTGCCTTACTGTAAAAAGTTCATTAGTTTTCTTCCCTCTCCCCACATCCTCATCTTAGATCTTCCGAGCAGATTCTTTCATGGGAGGATGGAGTGGGAGAACAACATCTGCTATAGAGAGATAAACACCCTTGGTAAAAGGTAAAAATGAACCAAAATCTCTATTTCAAAATACCAGGACAGCTGAAATACCAACAAGCAAAAATCATTCTGAATAAAGTTTTAGTGACATAAAGAAGGCTGACCAGAATGGTTCAGAGTGTGAAAAATTGTGACTAATAAACATTATGAGTTCTGTTTTACTATAAAATCTCATCCCATAAAAAAATTGTTCCTGTGAATCATCCTTGATGCTGGCAAGCAGACTCTGTTCAGAGAACAATGTCTGCACTGTCCATAAATATTACCATGGCCAGTAAACTCAAGGCAATGACAAGGGGGCTGTAAAACCATTGAGGGTTCCATACACTGCAGTGGTTGTAAAAAATGCCATAAAAGAAAAATAATCTTTCATTAAATCTTTTGTTTGGGAGGAGCTTTGTATTTTAACAGGGCATTTAGCACCCAGGATAGCTTTCCAGGAGCAGCAGTCTCTCTGCCCTTAAACTGGATTTGGAGTCCTGTAAAGTTCTAAAATTACTTCAGCCAAGAACATTTCTACATTTTCTATGTTCTCAGCTGAGACCAAACCTTCATTGCCTCACTCAAATATTTTCAATTGAAACATGCAGAAGTTCGGGAAAAAAAGTTACTGTTTTCTTCTAAAAGCTCAACACACAACTGTACGAGCTCAGTAGGGGAATGCAAAGTCTGACACCTAAAAAGCTACACACAAGCCAATTACAACTAAAACCCATCCATTTTATTTATCTTATGTAGCTAAAGGTAGTGGCAGGGTAAGAAAGTTGTGTGGGGCCTGATGGGCCAAGTGTTGTGCTGTGGCTCAGTACCACAGATGGCAACCAGGCTGTTACTGTTCTTTTCCTGCAAGGGCATACATCTGGAAGCACTCGGGGGTATCCATAAAAATCAGAATGGTAGGGGTTTCTGAAGTGCATCCATCTTCCAAGATAAGGGGAAAATTTGGTTTTGACCTCTAGACTGTTTTCTGGACATAAGGCAAATACTGAAGGACCTTCAATGTCCTGACCAGAGTGGAGACAGCTCACAGGAAGACACAGATATCATAAAATTCAGTTAAACTCCTTCAGTTCAGCTATCACGACTGACAGGTTTATGACCAAAGCAAAGGAATTTTAATTTTCTCTGACAATACAGACAGATGTTGATTATTTCAATGAAATAAAAATAAGTATATTGCTTACAGAATAAATTCATATTTTACAAGTTTGATAGCATTTGTCAACATGTGCAAAATACCATACGCTCTAGAGATTAAGTATGACTCTTGTGTAATGCCAAATGAGTACTTTGGGAGTTGTTCTTACATATTAGATGTTTAGAACTTGTTCCTTAGAGCATTAATATTTCCTTTGGAATAGCACATTAACAGCAAATCCAGCAAAACACTTCACAGTACACTATAAAACAAATCTAAAACAAACTCTACTCTCACCCACAGAGAGGGTAGGATAATCTTAGGATAATTCCACACTTCTCATTCCTATTAAAAAAGACATAAATTCAGTCTTTATCATCTTTTCTATTACAACACAGTCTCTCTATATTAGGACATGCAGACTCTAATCAAACACAAATGCTTACTTAAACTAGTCAAGCTCTGTGTATTTTGTACTAAAGCCAGCATATCGTATCTAATTAACCCTTCTGCTTTTCTGGCTGTATTGCTCAGATTGCACTGAACTGAGCACTAAACCCATGACAATGAAATTTAAGTGAAGAGCTCACGAGGGAAAAATTGCACTCCATTCACCTTAGCCTTTTGTGGCATAAACCAGTAGCATTTTTAATACGGCTTGTATTCCACCAAAATGCATCCCACAAATACTTCTGGAACAGCACTAAGGGGGAGGAGGGCAGCACTACTTCCCCCCAAACAAGATTTGCAGAATCACACTATAGGATATAAGGGCAGTATTTGCTCCTGCAGGCATAGTAACTGAATTTCCAGGCTATAATTGGATGATGTGGTTTGCACCATCTCCAGAACCCCTTGATGGAATTACATCTGCCTGATAAATTATATAGTTTTCAGAACTGTGTTTTACACAGGGCATGGAGCCCTGGGTCCTAATGTCTTGATGGGTATCATCTACCTTCTGCTCCTGACATCCCAAGGGAGGCCTAAAATAATGTGAGCCGCCCTTTGCTCAGACATGAGGCAGAATGAGAATGCCCATGGGAGAGCGCATGGAAGCCTTCTCCCTGCCAAAGGGTCTTTCCTTTCACAGGCTGACGTTCATTCTCCCTCCCTGGGCTGAGGAGAGAAACAGGAGGCAGGGGAGAAAAGGGATGTCTACAACTCCTTTTCTTCCCACAGAAAAGCAGTACAAATCCACAAAGCATCAGCCACTAGTTTTTAACATGCTTGGTAAACTGCAAGCATGACCAGCACCAGGGACAGGCTGCTGAGGCTGGTTTGACCCCATATGTCTTTATTAAAGAATCTCAGTGTTCTTTTACACCTGAAAGTTTGATGTGTTGAAACAAAGTAGGAGTTAAGCAGGATTATATTTTGGCTTCCTCTGATGCCTTTATGCAAAAGACAGTAGGGAAGAAGACACTCCAAGGGAGTGAATTTCAATCTGAGAATGCAGAAGGAATTGAAAAATAACCTACATATAACTGCAATAGTCCTAATGGCAGCCTAAACCCCTGAGAACCGATGAAAAAAAAGGGTCTGCCTTCCTCTATCTACCCCCTGACTAAAAGAGAATACACAATGAGGTTGGACAGAGAATAAATGAATGAGAAAATAGTCATTTAGTATACTTATTTAATTAGTTCTTTCTGCTTCTAATGGTAATGTGGCAGAATACGAGACTGAACAGAACAAGGTGGCTGCCTATGGCATAATTAGGCCTTTTAAGGAGGGAGAGAAAGACATCAGTCTGCACAGGCTGGTAGGGAAGGCAACTTCAGTGAGCACCCAATTTCCATAGCTGGAAACACACAGCTTCTTTAATGAATGCCTCTCATAAAGCATTTAGGTTTTTTGGTTGTAATTATTAAATAAAACATAACTGTTGCATGTCAGTTGAAAAGCTGGGTTTTTCTGGTTTGAAAAGCTTGGACTTTCTTTGCATTACTGGAGTCCCCAGACCTGGGGCTCTCTGGCCCTGAATATGTAAAAGATGACTTTAACACCTGAATGCTTTTTTTAAACAAGAGGTGAATAAGAATGGGACAGCAAGAATGCAAGTCCCCAGAAGGAAGGACTGCCTCAAACCTCTCTTCCTGCTTCCCCTCCTCCCCTTTAGAGCCAAAAATCACCACTTTGTACTTTGACTGAGTGCCCTGGAGCTGAGCACTCTCACTTTTCTAATACATAGCAAGTGGTCTGAACACACAGACACACACCCTGCACTGCCACCCATCAGCCCAGGAGAAACCTGGGGAGAACCAACACCTTTTCAGAAGTCATTCAGGCTGCTCAGGACACTACTGGGAACACTGAGAAGATTTGGTTACAAGCAGCTGGTATAACAAAGGCAGGATAAAAAGCTGACCTTGTAAAAGAGGGGTGGAAGATCTGCATGGTTTGACAAATACACCCTTGTATTAGGACCAAATACACCCTTAAGAATTCTAGTTACAATAAGGAAGCAGCCTTAACTAAAATCCTTAAATGAAAAAAAAAAACAACAACCCTATTTTGTGAAAATTATAAGTATTTTTCTTGAGCCAAAATGCATATGCATACTTACACACCCTCATCCCCAGGTGAAGTGTAACACCATTATAACCCTACACCTGTAGCATTAAAATCTAGAGACTCACATGAATTGATTTTTAATGGATTTTTTAACCTCCTCAGAGAATCCAGCCCCAAATCTCTCTCTTTGCTGAGAATTTTCTTAATGTATCCAAGCCTCAGACAGCTTCAGTGTCCATCTGCAACATACACTGCAGCCTGGCAAAATCTTTCCCTTAAACTACTCAGTTTTGCTCTAACCTACACTCCTATGAGATGTAGGACAAGCATTATCTTAAGTGCATCTCTGTTTATTTAATAGCCTCATTTAGGGTACAATAAATACACACAAGCAGCAATCAGGATCATATCTGGTAAGAAGCTGCTCTGACTGAAGTTGATAAATACCTAGCAACTGATTTTAGTTGAAATCGAATTGAACTTCCCAAAAGGTCAGTAAAATTAATATCTACCTGAAAATTACTATAACCATTCCAAATTGTCACAAATAATTTCTAAAATTAACTCACATGATAAAATGAGGAATTAATGCCAGGACACCAACAGAAACCTAGAAAGTACCATTAAAAAATATGGTCTGATCGTGAAAATACTTTAGTTTTTCCTAACTCAATGACATTAATGTTTATGTCTTTATTAATACTAATAAACTTGTATTTACCTGCAGCACACTGATCTCTCAATCTTACTTCTCAGGTAGATAAGCACTTCATCAATTTTTTTGGTTTTTTTTGCTTAGCCATGCTTGGCTTGGCATTGCCCTTTCATCTCCTGCAAGTCTAATTATGCAATTAGGAGGTTTTTCCCTTTTTTAGAATTCAACTCAGCCTTGTATTTCAGCACGTTATCTCCATCTGGGGAGATGAGTAACAGCTCTACTTAACTTTTACGGTTAGATTTTCCAAGTCTGACGCTGCCGAGGCCACTCCTGGCAGGTGTTTGGCACCAGGCTTGCTCCTGCAGGGCAAGTACCTGGGTTTATCAGTCTGCAGGATTGCAGCCAGCCTCCCCAGCTGCTCATAGAGCAGAGCACCAGTTACCTCCACACCAACCTGCCCTCACATCCCACCATCCAGGGCCCGGGCTTGGCATTTGCCATCCAGCTGGCACAGAGGGGTAAATCATTGTAACCACAGGGCATGTTACTTGCACCTCCATGCAAACACAGGAGGTGTTGGATGGACACCCATGGATCTGACTGCATCCCAAAATCAGCCTCTCTGCATGTCGTGATGTCGTCCACTGTGCCTACATGGGGGTCAAGACCTAGAATTGCTCTGGTGGAAACCAGAGCTGAAAGGGGAGGTCAGCCCTCAGCAGGCAAGAATGCTGCTCTTGCTTAATTTTCAAGAACACCTCTGTTTTTCTCCTAAAGGGGGAAAAAAATACCAGCAAAGAAGCCGTAGGTGATGGGGGACTAAGCCAATGACTGCTAAATTCCCGGGAAGGAAAAATTGTCTTTGGTGTGCTTTGGATCTCTCCCTTATTTTGCAGGGTTATTACTTTATCTTACCTGTGCATTGCTTTATATAAGACTTGGTGCCACTTCTGCAAATACCCTGCTACACCTGATTTTGAAAATCCAGAGTAAAATATAATATCTTTGGAGAAGAGAGAGAGTTGATATCAAAAATATATCATTATCTGAAGTCACTTCCATTCCTTTAATCATAAGTTGGAATAGAGATGTCACAATTTTCTAAGTGAGATTTGCTCCCTGCTAAGAACAAAATGTGAGCACAGCTAACATGAGATTGGGCAGTGCACCTTCTGAACATATTTGTAAGCTTCTTACTGGGAGAAAATACTCACTCATTTTTCAATCATGATCCTTGGACAAGGATCAGGTCTTTCCCCTTTCAGATGGGTTTTACTTACAACGACATATTTAGCGTTAGTGGTACCAAAAAGAACAAAATAATAAGTAGGTTTTACTTTTTTTTTGTCAGGTCCGAAGCATCGATTTAAAATTGCTGTGCCCAATATCACTTTACAACAGAATGGGTGAACACAGCAGTTTTGTTTCCAGGCATTTATCTCAGAAACCAGAATACTGGGGGGTTTGTAAGCAGAATTTTAGTATCTCAGCATTATATTAAAATTGAGATTTGCTAAATGAATGAATGGATTTTGTTCATAGTTTCTGTTTGTTTATTCTAATTGAAAGTTCAGGTGAGAATGGCAAAAAATCAGCAAACTGAAGTGCAAAATTTCATAATTAGTGATCATTATGTTACCTGTTTTTCACTATTCTTAAAATGATAACAAGCACTATATGAACAAATTAACTTAATAGATAACATGCAAACATTCAAAAAAATTACATAATGGTTATGATTTATTTTCAGCAGTAACAGCTGCTGGCAGGGATGGCTCATGGAAGTTGGTGCAGAGCCATGTTCTAACCTGACTCACTGAGCCCTGTAACTGACAGCATCTTTCAGAATACACAGCACTGATACCAAACCAGTATAGTGGGACAGGCACCCTAAAACTATCATTTGAAAGGATTTTGGCCCATAGGTTTCACACAGTGTTGACATTTTTTCTGTCCTTCCCTCCATTTCCTGCTCTTGGTGCCTGCTAGAGCCTGGCACTGCGTGTGATGTGGCTGTTCAATAGACCAAAGTATGAAAAATACTTAATAATGCCTTTTCCCCACCATGGTTAGCATGCATGAAATGAATGAGGCTTCCTGCACAAGGGATAAATCTATAACTAAATGTCAAAAACTATAACTCTCTCTGAAGGTAGCTTATTAACAATTTGCTGTGGTTCATTTTACAGTGACACTTCCATGTTCAAGAGGGGCAGAGTACAGAGGAGCAGCCTGGGATCAATTCATTCTGACACTAAAAAAAAAGATAAAAAAAAAAGAAAGGGAAAGGAGGGAGAACAGAACTGGTATCTAACAAAGCATCTGGACTCATTCAAAGATAAAGAAAATTCAAGATTCATTACTGAGCCCCCCAGTCCCAACCAGACAGGCTTTGTGACACAGTCAGGGTGATTATAGCTCACTGGAGGAGCGCACGGCAGCCCTAAAGCCACATTTGCTTAAATAGCAGGATATGGTTCTTCCTCCCAAATCATGTATTAAAGCTCTGCAGAAAAACAGCATGAGTGAAATACACTGTATGCATATGACAGAAAGACCAACACCAAAGCTATTGAAAGGAAATTAATGAGTATAGTAAACCCAGGTTTCTGAGACTATCAGTTTTTAAGACCAATACTAGAAGCAATGCAAGGTTTTGCTTGAAGGTAATAGAAAAAAAACCAGCTCTGATTCTGCAGATAGAAAGAGAGCAGGAACATAGGTTTGGGGTTAACAATTAAAAAAAAAATCAGTTCTAGGGGCTGGCTAAAAAACTGCAGGTGAAAACCTCCCCTCTGGAGCAGGACATTTCTGTAGCAGTGTGCCAACCCGGACACAACACCGATGGGGAAAGCTTCCACACCTTGGAAAGGGAAATGCCTGCCCACACTGCCTCCTCCAACACGCAAACTTCATTACTGTTTGTCATCATCTTCCACTTGGGAAATGAGGAATGGGAAATTCCCACATTTAGAGAAGGTTTTAGACCTTTCTAGACCAGAAAAATTGCAGTGGAGCCAGGCGCGGCTCAAGGGAGCACTGCTCAGCTCATTTGCTGCCTCCAAGCTGCTGCAGAGGAAAATGGGGAAAATGAAAGGCAAGTGTGAAAAGCCACAATGTGTTCCTCCTGCTGGCTCAGAGGGACCCCTGGCAATGTGTGGCAACAAATGAGTGGTCCTGAAATGATTTTTCTATGAATTTGCTCTCACAATAGCTGTCTGACAGCTGAGACGGGGCAGGTACCAAACTACCTGGGTGGTTATTGGCAAAATACTTAATAAAAGGGAGTAAGGCATGTTCTGGAAGCTCTGTGATATAACACTATTCCTGGAGCTATCACCTCTTAATGACAACAGTTTGAAGCCACTTTGTTTGCATTTCAGTGCAAACTCGTGGAGAAAGCCTGAACCAGAGATATCTGCAATATATCTTGGCTTTATTCAGCTCTCAGACTTCTCCAGTTTTGGGGCAGTTTACCCACTTACATATCCTAGCTCCAAGTTTTCACACTGAGCTTTACATCCTAGCATTTGTAAATGATAAGATAAATAAACAGCCATCTCTTAATCCCTTTTATCTTTTGGGGTGATTTTTAATGCCACATCAGAAATGAAACCCATCTTCTAATGAACTAAAATCCCCAGCACTCCCAGACCTGTACATCTTTTATGGAGGTTGGTCTGTAACAGACAGTTTATGAGAAGGAAAATTACTGCCTGGCTCAGAGCTTGGACTCTTAGGTGCTACCTGCCTATAAATTTGCAGACCATCCACGGGAAATAAAAACCAGAGGGAGAAAAAACTGGAATGCTCTTAAAGGTTCATAAAAGCAATGGTAATTGTAGACCACCCAAGTTACCTTTATGTTCTTGGGTGGGGATAACGTTATCAGTAAAAAAGCAGAGGTATCTCTAATAAGATAGTAATTTTCTCTTGGGGCCTCCCATCCCATTGGAAGTGTCTCCCCTCCATAGCTCTGGATTTGGGTGTCAGCAAGACTGGATGTGGCTTGGAAAAGAGAGATGATGCAGGGCTGGGAGGAGGCCCCAAAGAAACAAACCTGGGGAGAAAGTTAACAGTCAGGGTCTCTTGTCGCCTTTCATGAAACTGTTAATAAATGTAAATGCAAGGAATATAAAGTCTGGTCATGCCATGAGAAATTACCTGTGATTTCTAAGAGGCAGCTTTTCACTCTCTCTATCAGAGAAGATGCCTTGAAGGGCTCACAATGGCATTACCTATGCAAGAACAGCTGAAGGGCTGCTGATTTTTTCCCTCCTCATGAAAATGAGCAGAAGCTGATGTTAGAGTCACCTGACACTGCCGAGGTACTGCTGCTGCATCCAGTGCCAGTTTCCCCTATGCTTTATACTATTTATCAACAGAGAGAAAAAGTTAAAATAGTTGGAATATTTTGAACAATGAACAAGCCAACAACTCTCTACCAGAAATAGATACAGAGAGATCAAGTGAAAACAACAACAACAAAAATGAAAAGAAATAATTATTTTAAAAAGCATGCTTCCATCTGTTGCTAGGGATTTTCTGACTCCTGGGGAAACTCCTCAAGCCCTCATGGAGGATGCTGGCAGCTCTAGTGCCTGGGCACCTCGCTGCCTAGAGACTATTGTTACTTGGACCACACTTGAAAACTCTCCGTGTTTATTCTCGCCTGGGTAAGTGCATTAACCTGGCTTCCCTCCAGGCAGTGCCCTGTCCTGCCTGTTTGCTCTGTGCTCCTCGGGGACTGGAGATGGCTGATGGGCCATCAAAGGCAAAGTGAAGGGCAGGAGAAGAGGCTTCTTTAGTAACTCTGCTGGTGTTAAAGAATGATTCACAGCAGAAAAGTTAATTACACAAGCACATGCTTCAGGACAAAGCTGAAAAATTTTTCAAAAAATGCATTTGAAAACCCCTTCCACTCATGTTTTTTTTTTAAGTGGCTATTGTCTATTATAGTGCTTTTGTGTGTTTTTAATAACAATTTTTTTGCATAGAGACAGGATGTATAACGAAAATCTGTTACACATCTATTAGATTTTATGTTTAAACGACTAAAAAGACAACTATGATGCACTAATGCAATAGGGATCTGTTCTCTCTCCAAGAGGCAAGGTAGGAGACTTTTTCTGGAAATTTTTGGATGGAAGACAGTCACATTTGCAGAGGAACAAACTGAGAAACTCTTCTCCTATCACCTGACATATTTTTCTGCCTGCTTTCTTCTGTTTTAGAAGAGCAGCTTTCTTGCTTGTATAGAGAAGAGATAATACCTCTTATCCAAAAAAGCTCCCGTTTTAATCACATTAGCATTAATTAGCAGAAAAATTTGATATTCTAATGATGATACTAATTGCTTGCAGAGATCTCAATACCTTCAAAGCATTGCACGAGAATGAATAGAGTCATGCATAACTGTGCATGCCTTTTATCAACTCCAGTATTATTTGATGCTCATTAAATATTTTCTGGAATTAAAATGCATGGTACTTGACACCTGAAAGCCCAGTTGTTGAAAAGAATAGAAGCCACAGAAGTACCCTTCAATGAAGGAAGAAAGTTTAATTTTCTCATCAGAGGAGCAAAACATGTTTAGCTTAGCGTGTTTGCTGTTTATCTTATTATTCCAGGGAGCACTGTATATTGCAGTTGTGTGTCTGTTTTTCAGAGGGACTGTGGATAAGTACAGTTTATTAAACCCTGCTGAGGCAATCTGTTGTGTCTGTCTGTTTTAATGTTGTTATAAGTCAGTTAAGCGTGTACCATACTTGTTAGCTGCATATATACTAATTTAATGTATTGATGGGCTGTCAGTACAAATACCTAATGAATATTAAAATACAAACTCAGATACAGAAATGCAAAGCAGAGCCAGCATGTGGTCAACATTTTGAGGGACAGGCAGAGAAAGGGAAAGACCAGAGTTCAGAGTAAATGACAGTAAACACTCATGAAATGAACCTGAAAACAAATCACTAGCGGCTTCCCAGGAAAGATGGAGGAAAATAATAATTAAGGGTCTCAAAACCACGGGCTCTAAATATACACTGCGAACTTTGTCTTCTGCCAGCTGATTTCAATATAAATGAAACAAAGGGTGGTTAGCAGACCAGTATGCCAGTAAGACAAAGGGAACTAGAGAAAACAGAATAAAGACACCGTACCAGGGGAGGGAGGGGAGAAGGAAAAATCTCCCACTGTCTCTTCGGCAATGCTAATTTTCTGTTTAACAATGGCTCTAAAAATGGATAGCAGTCGATATTTTGCATGCTCTGCATAATACAGTCTTTCAGCAAGAGCATGTACGTACAAATCTCTCCTGCTCCAAGTGAATGTGGCAGGAGTTTGCTGGGCATGTTGCTCCCTATTAGATCATATTCAGAGCTGCAGCCAGCTGCTTGTTAGAGATTCAAAGGCTTGTGCACCATTCAGACCCAGCTCAGAGGCATGCTGTCTATCCTTCACGAGGTTTGAAGCGAAGAGCAACTTACAAAGAGAAAACCCTTGGGCCAGAGGAGGAAATATCAAACCACTGTGAGTGGGGAGGCAGCAGGGTAGAGACACGTGAGCAGCCAGGGGGCTGATGAAACCAGGAGAAACAGCCCAACAAATGCAGGATCTGTCTGGAGTTTGATTGCTGCTTCCTTCTCCCTATTCCACCTCTCCAAAATCCTAAGGGGACAGGGACCTGGCACATCTACCAGCTGCAGAAAAGAGAAGAAGGAAAGAGCAGTTAAATAGCAGGTGACCAGGAGGGAATTCGTGGTGGTTTACCATGTGGGAACACCTTGCCAGTGCAGAAGAGGTGCCGTAAAGGGTCTGGTCCAAAAAGCTTCCTCTGGTGGCTACTTCATAGGTGGGAAAGCCTGCTTGGACCTCCTGCTCCCATCCTGGTGGGATGGTGACCCACTGCCACCCGTCCAGCAGGGACTGCAGGGCTCTGCAGCATCCTGGGAATGAAGGGACTGCAATGCAGATGCAGAGTGCTCACCAGCACGCAGAGACATGAGAGGTCTTGGGAAATCTCCCTCCAAGGGCGACCAGGAGATGCAAAGCTGATGTGGTCTCCATCTCTGTCAATAGGGAGAGTGGTCAGTTTTGATTTAGAGGTGATTTTCTCAGTGGAGGTCTTCATGCAGGACAAGATGGGAGGGAAATCTCCCAATTCATCTATGACAGAGCCCTCCTAGCTGGCAGCTTACAGCTGTTTTTGTGGATGGGGAAGAGAATATGTCTTCACAGATCAAATGCATAAGGATATGTCAGAATTTCTAGCATTATGTAAACACCCAGTGAAATATAGACAGCAAGCCTTTGAAATGAAAAGGAAAATCGGTGAAATTGGAAAATTCTGTTAAGAATCTGAATTCCACATTAAGTATAAGCTTTCATTGATAGTGGCATCAATCACTAAAAGATTTTACACTAATCTTCTGATTGAAATATAACCTAATATGATCAAACACCTCACCTTATTGTTTGAACTAGAAAGGTAAACATATAGCTTTCTTTGACACGTCTGTGCCTTCTTTGCTGCTCCTCTTCCCTGGTTCCTTTTCAGATGACTTGAAATGACTGTAAATGTGCCCTATAATGCTATGGGGTGTGAAATGTGCTCTGCTTCCCTGATCCTCTGGGCTGTGGCTGCTCTTCCTGCAGCCTGGGAGAGCAGTAGCAGCAGTGGCCATCAGAAATCTGCTTGAGGAACGGCAGCTGGGTGGCAGGCTGGGATAGTAAAGCAGAGCAGCAAGGACCAAGATTAGCTTGGCAAGATGTACTTCATCACCTCTAATTTACAGGTAAGCAATCTTGCTGGGGGGAGTGGTGCAGGCAGGGACATTCCTGAAGGTAGAAGAGAAAAATGACCTGCTGGGAAACTTCAGGAAGAAATGACTCCTTGGGCCACTGGCAGACATCGGGTAGATGATGGAAAACCCAGCTACGGAGATCAGGCAAGCAGAAGGAGCACGTTTTGAACCCAAGGGGAACTACACTTTTGGGGTGGTGAAAAGCTGGAGTTTGCACTCATTTAAATCTTTCTCACTCAACCCCAAATATGTGTTGTGGAGAGCTCAGTGCAAAGTCACCACCGAAGTTTTAGCAAAGAAAAGCAAGATCCGGACAAGCACTAATGCCTAGGTCCAACCAATTTGTAAGTCTCTGTTCTCTGAATTTCCAGGGTTTTTCTATTTGCTTTTTGCCATCAGAATAAGGCCTGGTACACAAAGGTAGATGTCAAGCAAACATTCAGTTCAGTTTAATAAGATAGAGTGTAAATAACACTGGCTCTACGTTTGACGCTCACTAAATATGACTGCATTATTCCTGTCTCTTGTGGCTTTTTTCATTGCTTCTGGCAGGAAAACATAGAACGGCAGGAAATCACTTACTCCGAGGTAAAGGCTTTGCTTCTGTAATAACTCACTAAAGGCCTAATCCTGTTGAGTTTGAAAAAACTTGATAAGACAAAGGATGTTTAATTTAATCAAGTATTAAGGTCATGTGCAAAACAAAAATATAAGGAAAATAAAGATGAAATAAAATGCAACCCTTCCATCAAGAGGCTGAAAGCAAAAAAAAAGAAGTAATAGTCTAACTGATGGCTTCATGGATGAATGGCTAGAAATATCTGCTACACCCAGAAAATAACTGAAACATCTGAAATCACCCTTTAAGTCAGAAAACAGCTCCTGCTGCTGAAAATGGACAAGTCTGTAAAATGCTTCACTGTGCAGCAGCAGCGCTGAACAATGGTGCAACTGCAAGAACAAGGCTGCAGCACGAAACTCCCCAAAAGCAGAGAGGGGAGGAGGGATGCAGGCTCAGCTCCACGTGCCTCCACTTTAGGAAGGATGGAGCCTGCAGCCCATCAGCGCAGCTCCCGCCAGGTGCAGCTAGAGGGAGACGAGGCGAGGGCACCGCAGGGATGTGCTGAACGAGGATGAATAAATCCCTGCTCGGTCTTTGCTGACCTGGGGAGCGTGGGGAGGTGTAAGCGTGCCCACTGGGGTGAAACAACTCCAAATTCATGCAGCCAGCCACGCATCTATTATCCAGGCACCGGAGCGAGGAAAGTGACCTTTTTTCCCTTGCTCAGTCATCTTAACAGCAACCACAACAGCAAAAAACCCCTCGAAAGCTTGGCTTAGCTAACGTATGCAATCTCAGCTTCCCATCAGCGTCACTCCTGCCTGCTGCCTGCTTCAGCCCTGCCACAAACCAGGCCCTCTTGTCTTGCCCTGCTTTTACCTGGATGGTAGGTGTGAGGGTTGTTGCTGTACAGTCTTGCTGCTCCAGATGCAGACTGAGAGCTTTCAAAATAACTGTTTTTGCATTTTTCTGGCCTTGTGATTTCTGTGTGGTTAAAGGTCCAGAAAATAAACTGGTCTTTGGCACTGTCTTTAGAGGAATTGAAGAAATGAAACTGTATTGCAACTGAATTTCACATTTGAAGCTGTGTAAAGTTAATTCCAATCTAGCTATGACTTGTCAAAAATTAAGAGAAGGCCATCATTAGGCCTCATTCCAGCTGGTTTGAAATTAGTAATTAACTTCTCACAGAAAACAGATATTTTGCAGGGAATCAGAGATGACATTTTTACATGTGATATACTTTGTGAGCCAGAGGAGTCTGCATATTGACAGTAAACATTATGCCAACAAACCTCTGTAGGTTGGAAGAATCTCCTGCCCTAATTGGGGATGGTTTGCAGCAGTGAGGATATTAAAGCTGAAGTAAGAAAACACATTTAGACTGCAGTAAGCAGAGCATTAGCAATCTGAGGTGTTCCTATTAACCACAAGCAGAATAGAGAGAGGAATAAATGCAGCAGCGATCAGCTCTGCCCTGGCTCAGGAGCCTCCATCTGGATGAAGCAAGCAGGGAAGCAGGCAAAGCCACACCAGCCCACCACAAACCCTCACTTATGGGGTCTCCAGGACAGGAAGGTTCCAGCTCACAGGTGCTTTGCTCCTGCTGGGATCTCATGTAGAGTAGACCGAGGAGCAGTCGCAGGTGCAAAACTGCTGGCACCAGGCAAAGGCTGGGTTTCTCTGTAACCACAAGGCCCAATTGCATTTCATGGGTTGGTTAGCTGTTCCTCGTTTGCTTTTTTAAAAAAATCCTGGGAATTTGGGAAATTATAGAAAAGCCTGTCTTATCTCACACCCAAAAATGCTGGTTCAGGCTAAAATGAGGAAGTTCTGTAAAATGCTGCAACTTGTTTAAATGAACATATCCCCACACATGAGCCTAAGTATTAAGAATACAGCTGACAGTCATAAATCATGCCAGCTCACTGTGCAGCAGAAAGGGAAAAGAAAGCTGTCACTTCGGTGCTTGACAGCACAGTGATGAGCACCATACAAATGGATAGTGCTCATCTAATATAAATTAGGTAGTTGTTGCCTAAAAGACCACCATTAGGGAGTACAATGCACTGAGGCTTAGGTAAACCAATAATATAATATTTTATGCAGCAAGAAAGAGGGGAGTGTCACAGGAGAGTGAAGTTTCTCTTCTTAATGACTAGACAAAATACTTGGTTTGTTCCACTTTGGAGAAACAACCCCAAGACAGCAGAAGCACAGGGAAATTCAGAGGACAGATGAAGCACTGGGAAAGACAGAGAACAGATCTGCTTTGTCAGGGAAATAAACTGAGTGATCTAACAAGCCTTTCCCATATCCAATTCCTGGTTTTCTGTAAAGGGAAGAATTTTCTTCAGTTTGAAGAACTGCTTCTGCCCCAGTCAGGGCAACATGGGAGAAAGCACAGTAGGGGAAATTTCCCGACCTCTTTCTTGCAGGGCTAAAGGCACAGGAATGTGCCAACCTGCACCCTTGCCTCGTCTTGGAGGGTCTCAGCTGCAACATTTCTACCCAAGCACCAGCACAGCCTTTTCTGCTCCAGCTAAGGACCAAATTGGTAACTTTTATGTTGTAAAAGAAATTTAATACAACCAGGAAAATCAATTTTATTTTGCTTTGTTCTAAACAGGGATGTATTTGCTGACATGGATCATTAAGTAAAGTAGAATGAAAAAGCACTAGGAATGACTGCAAGCCTATTTAGCAGAGCAGCAGCAATACCTGTAGGACATAACAACAAAAAAGACAGTGCAGAGTACGTAAGGTGCTGGATGACATTTCCTGTTCATCTCATCATGGCTGCATAGTCCAGCTGTTCTGAAATTTGTTCATGTGAAGCAAGAAGTCATACAGAACATACTGCAGCAATATGCAACTGGATGAGAGAAAATTAAATTCCATGCAATAGTGACACCGAGCACTGTTACGCATGTAGACTCCTTAGAATGTTTTTTATTATAATCTCTGCTACAGAAGGCTTTGAAATGTGGCCACAAGAAAAAAAAAAAAGCTTCATAATAAGACTTGGCAGACAGCACAAGATCATAGCTCACAAAATAGTTGTTGTTTTCCTTTCTTCTCCCTGTACAGACCAAGACCTAAATTCACTTACAAAATGAGAACAAATAAATATATTTTCATTAAAGATGAATTAAGCATGACAGTCTGGTCTGTCTCACACATAAAAGAGAGAAAAGGAGGTTGTTCCTCATTTAGAAATATATTGCCTTCCTGTGTCACAATGGCAGCTGCAACCTGAGCAACGAAACCTGGCAAGTGATTAATTGCTCCACATATTTAAAGAAGTTCCACAGCATACAGAACAGATATCACTAAAACGAGAGTTTGCGGTCTTGAATCTCCCTATTATCCTTCATCCAAATATGTAATCAGAACCAGCCTAAAGCTGTTGAAGCCTGTAAAACTATGAGTTTTGTATTTCCACTGGGTCATGTGGGTAATTCAACCTTTTCAGCACAGGGTGAGGGGAGGAATCTCTGAGATGTTGCTGAGACAGAAGAGCTCCACAGATCTCTCCAGGTAGGACAGTCCTTGTTTGGTCTACTTTCCCAACAGAGACTTTTTGCAGGATCTGACATTTTTCTTCCCACAGAAAGGATGCTTGGCATTCTGGAACAGATCTATGCCAAAAGGCAAGAAATCTTGAAGGAATAGGCTAACCGGAACAAAGTTTTATGTTTTACAAACATCCCCTGTGCAGACTGTCCAATATAAAAGCTCTAGTTTTAATAGGGCCAGAGCCTGCATACTGCTAACTAAAAATGAAATTTGAGCATATTTATACTCACTAAAGAAGAGGCTGTCAAAGACAAGTATCAGTTTCAGCAAGTACTTAGTTTCTTCAATAATAAAGTGCACAAAAAAAAAGTGTGCTGCACCAAGACCTCAGACCTCTCAGGGGGACAGTCAGTGAGAACAGATGAGAAAAGACTGACAGAATTCTGATTTATCCCTGCCCTTTATCGAGTCAGTCTGGAAGGACATGTTTTAAAACACTCTTTTGGAAAAGGGGTAGAAATTAAAGCTGATTTTGCCCGACACATGGATAACTGTGAATTCTGGAAAGTTCCAATACATCTCTCCTTTTTACAAATGTGACAGTGCATGGTGGTAAATGCTTTCTGTAGCTGCTCATGCATGATTACAAAAGATTCAAATAGCAGCTTTATGAGTTTTAATGAAAGCAGAAGGTGTCCAACCTGTGAGACTGCTTTGTTAAGAATATTGGCAGGGCTGGTACAAAAGCAGGAATTTTCTAGTAGGACTGGGTTGCTCAGTATATGCAGCTCAGACTTTCGAAAAACAAAACAGAAAACCTTCTGCACTTGGTGAATTTGATTCCTGCCTATTGTCTCTCAACTTTGCCAATGGCTATTATATGCAGGTATCCTTTATGTAATAGATCCCTCTAACACATTTTATTTCCTTGGCTCCCACCAACAGTTTCTAGAAAGAATGTGCTGTTATTCACTTAAATTGGACAATTCAACAATAGTGGAGGGAATAATGGAGAGGAACCACAATCCCTCAAAGTGATAATAACCTGCAGAGATATTTCACTGCTCATTTTTTAACCAAAACTTGACATTTCTCATTATTTCTGAGTGCAGACTACCTAATCCAGAAGTCTATCTATCACAAGTAATTCAGGTACAGAACTGACACTGCAATTATTTTTACTAGTACTAGCCAAAAATGAACTATGTCTCAATGTGCACGGATCAAATCTCTCCTACAGATATAGCAGTATACCTGCATTGGAAACTTCCAATTATTGGAATGAAAACACACAGTTGTCGATCCAAAGAAAGTGTTTAGGGAAGAAAGTGTCCCTGTTTGACTCCATTTATTACTTTCTAATAGCCTATCCCTGCCAAATAACAACCGTATTTTATGTTATTTAAGACGTAAAAATCCATCAGAAAGCATAATAAATTTATCTCTCATGCAGAAATAACAGTAGTACTAGTGCAAAATGCTTGCAATAAAATTTCAATCCATGGGAAATGCACTGGAGTTCGGCTTTTATTGGAGACTCAAAAGCATGTCTGGTTTTGCTATAAGCTCCAGGTGAAGAGCACTGAGACAATTTGGTTTTCATCTCACAGCTCTTATATGAAACCAGTCTCTTGGTCGCAATCAAAAATAGTACCCCTGACTAAAAGAAAAAGAGAAAAATAGACTTCTTTAATATTTACCAAGGCTGTTCAGCTTTTTTTTTTTTTTTTTTTTTGCAATGAAGTGTAGTAAATCTCAGTGGCACCATAGAAGAATTCAAGATTCTTGTAATTGTCCTACTACAACGAATAATCAGAAACCAAACACTGTGTTATTATTATCAGTTATGTCTCTGATGCAATCTGCATTTATTATTCTCCAGGTTTGCAAAGAATAGAGGCTTGCTTGAAAGAAATGCAAGCTTTAGTTTACAACAATGGAGTTTTCTTATGTACCACCATTCCCTTTATGCTGAAGGTGTGTGGGTGTGAGAAAAGTCAATGGAATAGAACTCCCTCAAAAAAAAAGCTCCCCTGAATAACCAAATGAAGGGGTTTTTTTCCCCGAACTGCATTACTACATTTACATCAGGTCTTTTCTTACATAAATGAACAAACTGGAATTACTACATTGCTACTTAAGTACATCATGGGGATCTTTCTATGTAGGGCCAGCTTCAGTCTCAGAGTAAAAATAAAGAAACAAAAAAATTATAATACCCCATATTTCTGCCTTCTATGTTTATCATTTTTACTCAGGTTTAAGTAAAAACTATTTATGCCATTTTGAGGGCTGGGGAGCACAGCTGATGAAGAACAGCACACCATGCCAGCCAGGCATTCATTGCTGGGATGTGAGTGAGGGCAGCAAAGGCTGAGGTGTAATAGTGACCAACAGCCACCAGCACAATGAAGTTGCAAAATGGGCAAATGGTTTGCCAGAGTGCACCAGCCAAGGTATTTCTGATTCAGATTCTAGCAGGTACACGTGCAATCTCATCCAACACACTCCGCACAGCTGGCCTTACCCACCTTCATGAAACCAGAACCAGTGCAGATAAGAGATACAGGGATGAACAGGAGAACAGAGCTCTTATCTCAGGAGGAAAAAAGCCTTGCTGACATGCATGGAAAAGGAGAACTGAGAGTGGCAGAAAGCAGAAACAGAGAAGAGCAATGTGAGGGAAATGCCAATATTGACAAAAGCTAACAGTTACACACTGGCTATGAAGAAATCTGGACTATAAAGAATATCCCTGGGAGCAATAGGGAGAAGGAAAAGCTTCCCAGCAGGAACAGCATCAGAAAAACAACAGACCTCCCAGGGGAAAACACTCAAGTGAACAAAAATCCCTCAGCCTGGTACTGAGATGGCTCTTGATAAAGCTATGAAAGGACTCATGTGGTGTGCTTGCCTATCATAGCAGGATAATGGATTCGGTGACCCAGCAGACCCCTCTGATTCCTATGGTCATATAACAGCAATAAAGCAAATTGCCTGTAGCTTTGTCACTTGGGTCATCTATCAGACAAATGAGGATCTTGGACTGCAGCTCTGGAACATGCACCCCAGTGCAACAGCAGTAGGTTTTGGCATGCCCCACTGGTGGTCCCCAGTGCTGTGGGAGATGTGTGGTGGACGAAGGACAGCAGACCTCTCATCTCCTTGCTCCCCCCGTCTCTGCTCTGTCCTCCTCCTGCCAGTGCCCCTTGGTGCTCCCCCTCCCTGGGCCTTCCTGGGAAAGCTGGTGTGGGGCACCTGGCTTGTCCAGCTGCAAACCCCAAGCCTTGCTCCCTGTACAGCCAAGAAGCCAGAGGGATCTCTGCCCAAAGACCACATCCGAGGCAATCTGGAGCACCTAAGGCAAAGCACCCTCTGGGAGACTCTTGTGTGGTGCACAGCTGCCTTCTGAAAGCTGCTGGCTTTTGAAAACAGTTTGACTTTCAATGGCCTACAGTAAGTGGTCTTTCTAAATAAAAAAGTCCATGTAATATTAATGAACCAAAACTTTATTAATGCCAACCAAGCTTACTTAAATATTATCATAAATGAGCATATAAATAGCTAAGTAAATGCAAAGATATTTCAGACCTCCGCAGGGGATATTAATAATGATAACTTCACTCCGGTGAGACCCTGAAGACTCTACTCAAAACTTGAAGTTTCCTTAGTAAAAATACATTGATCCGACAGAGATTTATTTACAGCAACCTACTTTTAGTACAGAGGACTTATAACACTATTACTTTGGCTATATAATTAGTGGGTAAAACACATATACTAATGAGCTTGAAGGTAGAATTCAAGTGTTTTATGCATGAATGGTTCACCCCTCCTTTCTGTAAAGATTTTACACTCTTTACTGTGCTAATTCGTGATACTGGGAAACAATTTCTTTCCTTTCACTCATTATATGTCCACAAAGGAATAGAAGATTAACTCTCACTTCACCAGCTCTCTAAATGCTTGTAATCTCAAACCAGTCTCTAGTGCCTTTTGGTGATAATAATCCTTGATATACAATGTCAGCACAACTATGAAATTAAAGCACATTACGGCAAAATGCCTTCCAACACTGTTAAAAGTTTTGGCCTCCCACATGAAATGAATCATTACAGTATTAAGTTTTCTTTTGGCTTTGCTGTCAAGTTCTTTGTAGCAAAAACTGCCAAGGGTTTTATAATGGCTCCTGTCACCTTGCACCCGATGGCCTCAGAAACACATACTGCTGACTTCAGCTACGGCTTTATCCATAATTTCATCCTAAACAACCCCAAGCCCATAAAAGCCACAGAAGAAAAATTCCCACTTTATTACCATATTGAACATGTCATGTTCTTGAAATAAACCAGCATCATGAGACTTTAATCCTCTTTCAACTTCCCATAAATGCCATCAATCAGAAAACTGTCAGCTCAAGTGTGACAAAAACCCTGCTTCCATTCTCCAGAGACCCTGCTGAAATGAGTATTATTAGCCCATTTTCTCCTCTAAAGGGGTCTGTTACAAAAGAGTGAAGCATCAAGAAACGCAGTCTCTAGCACAAGATCAATATTGATACATCCCCTGTCGAGAGGCTTAAAAACGCTACCCAACATATGGCAAAAACCTTTGTGGCTTTCCAAAGTGTGCGGTTGACAGAGGGGCTGGAAGAGTGGCTGTGTGACTTCAGGAGGATGTGCCAGAGCAACCTTGCTGCAAAGCTGATACAAATGTGACAGCCACATGTGCAAAGTCTCCACTTTTCCCTCTCCATAGAGAAGTAGACGATGCTTGTCCAGACTTTTGCCAATCAACTACCTAAAGATCCTTCTTCTCCTCTTTGTCCAAACACAAACTGACCATCAAGCAGACTGTAATATTTCAAAACATCTCTGCTTGTGTCAAGTTGCTCAGCAAAATGATAAACTGATAACATGATGTGCCAGAGACACAGTTTTTCCCATTAGGAATATCTATCTTGAAAGGGCTGCAAAAGATTTTCTTCAAATTTTGTAAGAAATTAATTCAGTCCCATCCATGAAGCTATAAACTCAGCAAATTTAATACACACTTCTTCTTTCCAGACTCGTTTTGCATGGAAGGGGATTTTAGTCATTTTAAGAAAAGGTCCCAGGAGAGCATATTTGCATTGGTATATATTGTAATACTGCTCCAAGGCCCCACTCTACTGATTTTTTCTGTTATTGTTTTACAGAAAAGAGCATTGATAGATTACTCTTATGAGCACGTGGCGTGTTTACATCATTTCCTTTATCTTGCATTTCGTCTACCAATTTATGTCTGTTTACAGGGACTTCAACTTCCTCAGTCAATACAGACAAAATTTCCATACTCATCACACATGGATCTTCTTCAAGCTTATGCGAAGAAGTTTTCAGACTAAGTTCTGCCTCTGCTTCATTAAAAAAACAAACCAACCCAACCAACCCATGTTAGAAGTATCAATAGGCAGGTCCAAAGTCCAAAAGCACTGAGATGGAAATTCCAGCCTGTTGGCACTGCCCACAGAGTAACACAGGTGACAGGAGAGGTCCAGTTAGCCTCCACTTCTGCCATCTTTCTTTCCCAGAGCACCAGGGATGCTGGGGCTAAGCACAGGCTTAGGAACACAGGCTGAGGGACATAAAAAAGATTCCCTCTTGTTCCAAACATGTCTTGGGGCTCCTTTTAAAACTATTTCCTTGTATAAAATGGCCAAACCCCATGCAAGATGGGCACAGGTATGAATACTAGAGCAATCTGAAGAATGACTTTATAGGGAGTGACCCATTTCTTTCATGAGTCATTTCAAATGTCATCATGATTATTGAACCCCAAACCAAGACCATTCATCTAGGAGGTAAACTGGAAGACACACAGGGTATTGATTGAAATCAAACTGTCCACCAATTGCTGTCTACCAATTGCTGCAGCCCCCCAAATTTTGGTCACTAAGCAGTAACTGACATTTTATGCTTCTTTGGAATGGTACTTCTTTTGGCCATCAGCTTTCCCACACTCCTCCAAGCGCACAAGCTGCAACTATCTGACAGTAATTGCCATGACAACTGATGCTGGTCCCAAGAGGACAAAAGACAATCCCGCCAGCAAAATTCAATAAGCAACGTAATGAAGTCGAACACATCACGGGAAGTCAGTTGTGGTTTCATGGTATGGAGAGTGAGCAATCTGGAGGATCCCTCGAGTGTCCCAGGGCTATCCATGTCCCAGCCTGGACATTCACATATGCTGCTGAGGGTGACCTTAGTGCTCTGGATGGGATGGAGAGATGCTGCAAAGGAGCAAATGATAAGCTTGGAAGAGAAAGGCAGAAGGGTGATGTCAGAGGAAGAGTGGTTTAAAATGAAGTGAGGAGATTTGCCAACAGTGGAGCTGGAAAGGCTGTTGTAACACTTAGCCTGGCCTACAACGAATGTCACACTGATGTAGGAAAAGCCAGAGGAAGATTTTCAGAACACAAATCAGGATTAGGCACCTTCCTCCTATGAATTTTCAATTTCCTAAGTTTTCAGTTTACTGGCCTTCTCATCATCTGAATACAAAAATCTAACAAGTTCTTACAAAAATCTAACAAGTTCTTACAAAATTGAAAAGAAAAAAGCACACTTGTTTTTATCTACTCAAGTTCTAATAACTAAGGAAATGCCTTAATTATTAGCATAGGTTAACTGCATGGCATCATTATAAGGCTGATTTGGAGTTGCATGACTGAATTAACTGAATCCCTTGCCTTCAGGTTTCTTTGATGTGGAACTTTAATTCAGACTTTCATCATTTTATGATGACTGATTCTGGAATTATTATAAGCATTCTTTTATATTTCTTTCTATCAAATAATAAGTTTTCACTTTCAACTCTAACAAAGATTTCAGTTTCTAATGACATTCAAGTATCCAGCTGACTCTAGCTAATTTAGCTAACCACTGTGTTAGCTTGGAGCAGACAGGCTAACTCAGGAGAAGTGGCGTGCTAAGAGGAGCAGTTCTGATTGACGAGGCCTTTAAGCTATCTCCTCATAGTTTGTAATTTGTTCCCTATTTTGAATCCAAAAATAATCCCTTAATATCATACAATTTTCCCCTCCAACCATAAATTACTCCATTTTGTTAAAACCAAGCCTGGAAACAGAGCTGAAATTTGTTTGAGAAAACTCAAGTTCAGAGCAGGCAATAAACCCACAGCCAGGAAACAATTCTCTAGAAAAATGTTGCCAAGAAAGCTTCCTGCAGCCCTGCTGTCAGAGCACTGTGACTCAAGGCAAGCACCACTAACTAAGCCCAAATGGAAGTGATGCAGACTGCCACAGAGAACAGCAAACAGAAACAAGGACCCTTTTTGCCCAGATGCAATGTTTGTATTAGTGCTGGCAGTACAGCAAGAGGCTCAGGAAGTCCAGCATCAGCCCTACAGAGAAAACCCCTTTGGTTTGTAGGCAGCACACCAGGTATTTTGCCATATCCAGGAACATTAAATCATCAGTTTTACCTGCAAGCATCACAAACTAAACTTTAAGAAGGCACCTCCAGATAGGAACAAACTATCTTGTTTATCCAGATCAATATATTAGTGCAGACCTGCAGCATTTCTCCTGCTGAATAAAGAACTGGCGCTATTTACACAGAGATAACCTGCACCATTACTATTAAGATTCAGCCCTGTGATGATTCCAGCTGTATGGGATAGGCTGTATTAGTGATCTAAAGGGATGTAACATTTTAAAATTTGAGCAAGAATCTTATCATTGCCTAGGCAAGATGAAGGACTGGCATCTCTACTTTTTCCTCAATTCAGAAAAAAAGATACTAGTGGGTATGCAATGCCTGTGGGGGATGAGAAGGCTTCTCTGTGAGCAAGCAAATCTTCAGAATTGAGCCTGAAATGTAGCACTGTGGGAATCATCTTAAATTGCAAAGGCTGAAAGGCGCACAGCAGGGTCTGCTCCCAGTCCTGCCAGCCTAGGACAGAAATCTCCTGGTGAGAGCCTTTACCCAGGCTTTATTTTCAACACAAGCAAAAAGATGACGACAGTGCAGCCCCATGAACGGACTAACCACTTACACCTCTGAGAAACAGGGGGAAAAAAAAAGGAAATAAAAAATCCTCACTTTTTCACAATGAGCAGCAGTCCTTACCCCAAACACCAGTTTTGTTTTTGAGGAGGTTTGGAGACCACCACCCCAAAAGGACAGGCACTTGCAGCCCTTGGGGCACCTCCCAGACTCAGACTCTGCCCAGCCACCCTGTGGGTCACTCCCTTGCGCCCACCTGGGGCTTCACCCCAAAGGGTGCCCCTGCAGCCCACTACCCCTGTTTGGCAGGGCAAGGGACAACAGGCTGCTACACAAGACTGAACCAGCCAAAAGGGTCTGTGTTAAGTGAAGCAGCAGTAGGAAAACACTTTGGGCAGAAAAAAGGAAACAGGCAGTAGTGCCAAGGCACCAGGTAATCTGAAATAAAGCTGGCAGGAGTGAGAAGAAGGAAGCTGTGTCTGTGCACTGCTCGCAGCTGTGCCAGCTCTGCAGCCCTGCTGCCTCCTTTAATCTCAGCTATTGCAGCTCTCCATGAAAGCAGAGCCTACTTCTCCTAAACTCAGCCCTTAAAAACACTCCAACACCAAAGCCACCCTGGATTTCTTCTATCAAAGAAGGCCTCAGAACAAGTAAGCAGTAAATTATGTGGCCTGCACTGGTAAAAGCTTAGAAAATGGGAAGAAAACAGTTAGTGAGAGATTCAAAGGGCTTTGCTAGGCATCCAAGTGATTTGTGGAGTCAGCTTGGATGCATCGTTCATCCCTCCTGAGCTGAGTTTCCTGTAGCAAGCTGGAGTGACAGACCCTTCACTTGCAAAGCCAAGCAGAAGGAGAGGGTATCACTGCATGCCGCTCTGCTCTCTGCTGCCAGCCCAGCCACACACACAAATATTTCATTTTGGGGGTGAGAATAAAATATAGCCACTGCTGCCAGCACAGCTTACCTATACTTACATATACAACCATGGATATATTTCTTCTTGTGTTAAACACCTGTCAGTGGTTCTTTCTGAAACCCTGTATTTCCAAGAGGCCTTGTCTGTTTAACCTGGCGCAAGATTGCTACACTTAAATAAATTAAAAATGAGCGTTGTAGGTGTTTTTAACTTAAGAGGGACATGAAGAAGATCAACAAACCTTCATTTCCTTGGGGCTTTAACCATGCTTCTTTTTCAATTGCTTTTCTTCTATGGATTTTACCATTTCCTCCAGATTTATATAAAATGGAAGAACACAGGGGAATTTGATGCTGCGGGTGAAGCCCAATGGCTTTCTGAAAGCCCTGATTGCTGCCCAAGTGTGGCTGTCAGAGCTGACACATTTCTACAGCTTTGCATAGTACTTCACAGTGTAAGGAAAAGAAATGAACATAAATTCCCTGTTTCATGGGGATCTTAATCTTGAGCCTTACATCTAAATTATGCCAAAGGCATATTATAGGATTAAATTCTCCCGTCAGCTAAACGAGTATAAATCTGGAGTAATTCCATGATCTGAATATCCACTGCTAATTAACTAAATCCCCCCAAACCCAAGGAAATTAATACAAATAAACAATATTAAAAATAAAGTATCTATTTCTCAGTTAACTCAAGGCTCAGTTCTTCATGGCTTCTCTCATGTGTTGCTGTAAGAATACCCCAGACAAAGCCCCAAAAAAAAAAAAAAATCAATCCCGGGCCAGGAACTTCTAATCCCTGCTCTCAAGGCTGTAAAACAGTGCTGCTTTTCTCTCCAAATATTACTGAAATGGAATTTGTTTGTTCTTTTTAAATTAAAAAAATAATTGAATTTTTAATTAAATAAACAAATCCTAACACAGCTTATCTTTCTTATCAGCTCTCTGTAGGAATCTGATGTCTTTGAGATACTGATGATCTCTTTAGTCTGCCTGTAGAGGCATCCCACCTATGAAACTGCAGCCAATAGAGTTATTTTTCCTTTTAATGTCTGTTAGCAGCTGAAACCTTTCTGCTTTGTTTGGAGCAGCTGGAGCACGTACTTATCTACAAAGCCAGGTAATTAGGTGGCAGCTCTTCTTCACTGCTTTGGAAATTCAGCTGTTAGGCTATTCTTTCAGCTGAAGACAAAAGCAGCAAATACAAGGGAAAAAAAATATTTTTCAATTGCAGTAAGAATGAAAGGATCATAACTTTTCCAAACGAGTGTACTTCCCCTGGCTCAGCCCTTAACTGTGAGGGCTTTTAGAGCGAACTGGCAAAGCCCGTGCGTGCTGTTAAGCACATGCAAGAGGGAGATGTGCTCATGGGCCATGACAAATTACTGCCACTAGGACTTAACCAGGAGTGTAGGCACACATTCCAGATAGGCCAAAACCCCTTGTGATGTTTTTCTGTGACTGCAACGGGCTTATTATTAAAACCCTTCTATTCAGGGTGATCACTAGAGGAACATGATAAAGTATTTGATTGAGAGAAAGTCCAAGTGTGATGTACTTTTCTGATTTACTGCCAGATAGCTGAAGAGTGCCATTATCAATACCTTGCACATGAACTTGAAAGATCCAACTTTTCCTGATTAATTCTTTTATACTGGGTTATAAATCCTGCCTTCTCATTCTCTACTCCTTAAAAAACCAAAAAAGGCTGGTCATTTAAAGTATCTATTTCTGTTCATTGACTCTAATTTTATTCTGTTTTATTCTATTGTTTTTTTCTGAAAAATTTCAATATTCTGGTTCCATATAAGACTTTTCCCTTAGTCAGGAACTGCTGCTGTAATAACAGCAGTCAAGGCAGTTCATTCTGACAAATGCATGTCAGAAAAGGACTGCTGTGACTTTGAAATATTGAAAGTGACTGATAACATAATGTGTGAAGCAGAATAAATGCATAAAAATGGAAGTTTTAGCTGAGCAGTCAAAGTATGAACTAAATACAGTGTCAGAGCTCTGCCCTGAAAGCTCTCTGTGCAGGTGGTTACAACGGCAAATTACTAAATGCACTTTGCAAAAGTGTTTTATGAATAAAATGGCAATCACAGTTTTTCCTTGGCCATATCATCATTTTTGTCTGCGTGCACACCATGTTTAAGTGGAAAACTTGGGTCTGGAAAGGCATTTGGCTTTTAGGACAGTCAACAAAGGTATGATGGCTGGGATCAGGGCTTTGCTTGATTTTGGGCTAACCTAACTCAACTGGCACTAAAGGAGAACATAAACCACATTGTTGCACATTGTGCAAATGAAAGTCTCCAACATTATCCAGCTGGTTCGTGTCAGCAAATGCTTTTGTCTGTACTGACCCTGCAAAGTCTCTCTGCCACCACCAAGTCTTCTTTGGGATTTGGGAGAGGTCTTTGCAACTTCATGATAGATAATCTCCAGAACATTTCTTCCTTAAGACTACAGAGGAATCAAAGAGTAAAGGCTTCCCCACCCCATCTTCATCTTCCAGCTAATCCAAACCTCTCTAACCACTGCACTCTGACATACTGGTGATCCTGCTGGGGAAACTGTCTGGCTCCTCCTCCCAGTTCCCTCATGATTTCCTTGGGGAGCAACCTACCTCATGGGATTGCTCTGAGACACAGCAGAAAACCTCTCTGGATAGTTTTTTTGATTTTTCACTTTGCTAATCTCCGTTTGCATGGAGCTGAAAAATAAGGAAGGCTCCATTTATTCACCCTCCATAATCACTGAGGAGCACTCAGCTCCTCCCTGTCCTCACTACCCCTCCTGTCATTCCCTCTGTTCCTGCAACAAGATTTCTTCTTCCTCATATCCTATTTCAGCAAGGGAAGACAACTCTGCTAGGAAAGCTGCTACTGCTCTCTTGGCTCTACATTCTGGAGAATTTCCACATGCTCTTTTTCCCTTTCCCTACCCCTGCACTTGGCTGAAGCCATAAACCAAGGCTAGCACCTTCTTCACTTACTGATGATTCAAGAATGGGTGACAAATAGCAGGTTGGTGTTTTACAGCAGAGAAAATCTCTGCAGGCTGAGGTAGCCTCTGTTGCAGCAGCTCTACTGGTGGAAGCAAATTCTCACCTCAGATATGGATAAATCCCTCCAGTTGTCATTCCATCAAGTTCATTTAAGCTTTGAAAAGAAGCTTTGTTTTCAGGCCTTTTATTTTTATCTGGAAAACAGGACTAGCTGAAAATAAGCTTTATGGTCCAGCTAAAGGTTAATTACTTTTTAAGGCAACAAAATGGGCTAGCAAAGATCTATTATTCTTTCCTCTTTTGCTACTCTTGCTCATTTTTACTGAAATAGGTTGACCAGTGCTTTGAGAACTGAGGCCAAGAGCCAGGAACCTTTGGCAGGTAGTGCTGGTGTGGGGTAGGTGGGTTAAACCCTTACTAGTGGTTATTATGGTTTTGTCATCAGGACAGCTGCATGACTGGATCCTTCCTGTTTCCAGGGAAAGCTTTGCACTCATTTTCCACCCCACTTTAAAGGCAATGCTGCTGCTCAGCTGAGTCAGAGTGAATAGTTACACCTGTTCCTCTCAAGACTGAGGCACACAAACGTACAAGGAGGCAGCCAGAAAAGAAAAAAATGTACTACAGGACAATGTGCACTGACGGTAAACCTAATCTGTGCTTCAGGAATTCATAAAAAGGCAAGTTCTTGGAGGGAAGCCACTGGCTGAGACTTCTTTTAGCTTTACTGTCATCAGATTTATAACCAAGCAGTTTCAGATTCTGCAGCCATGCACTTACTCACTCCATAAAACTTTAAAACACATGAACAACTCCGCTTACAATAAATGTCGCTTCCACATAGTTGGATGAGCAACACTGTTTCCACTGACTGTACTGCACACCTCGCTGGGTAATCTCTGGCCATTTTACATGCCAAGTCTGAGGTGCCTGAGGCTGGAGAAGTAGAGAGGAAGTAGTAAGAAATAGCTTGCAAAGTGCTATCTACTGGTATTTTAACACATTACAATTAGACTGTTTTCTTTGGGGTGGTACATGGGTAATGATGGGGAATTAATATGTATAAGCATACCCTTACCTGGCTTGCCTTTGTGAAAAAACTGTGAATGCTGGGCCCTTTTTGAAAGTGAACATTGATTAGGAAAAAGAGAAAGAATGAAGCTGCCTTTTTTATGGTACCTTTTTTTTCCCCCGACATGCAGCAATGTTGGAAAGTTTTCCTTCGCCACAGCACTGCTTGGATGCAGAGGTGCCTTCCCATGGTGAAGCAGGCAGACAACTCTCTGGTGCTCATAGCCCTATGCTGTGTGAATGCAGGAAGATCTAATGCCCTTCCTTATGATTTTCTTTCTCATGCTTCTTCTCAGTGCTTCTACTTCACGATTCTTTAACTTAGCCCATCAATTAATGTTTCGGTATATTTAAAAAGCCCACTAATTTGCTCACTGCCTTTGTATGTTTTGATTGACTAATTTTTCACTATGTGTACGTAATGAACTCCAGATCTGCTGCAGAATCCTTTAACCCATCTCATCAGTTAATATCATGGGAGATTCAGAAGTTGTCTGTGTTTCTGTAGGCGTCGCCATCCTTTTCAGCTCCTAATCATGAATTTACAGTGAGACCTGCAAGCACCAGATGCACACCATGAGGAATCAATAAAGCCATTTCTCCTGTTCTTGCAGCGTGATGTGTGGGAGCCAGAGTTTCTCTGCAGTCCTACAGCCAGCAGCCCCCGTGAGCAAGCGAGATGAGGATGGATAATAAAGCCAGGAAACACTGCTGATGACAGTGCAGGAATCTTCAGAACCTGCAGCTCTGCATTAGGCAGTTAGTGGAAGAGGATGCAAAGGGACAGTGTCAGATCATCTGGCCCTTGGGGAAAGCTATTAGCAATGTGCTCAGACAGGATTACTGAGCACTGTAAGCCTGGATCAGATGCTTGTGGGCTTGGTAGAAAAAAGAAGAGAGAATAGCGGAGGGACAAAAGCTTTCTGTTAGGGCTTTCTCATGAAGTAACGGATGCCATTTTTAAAAATCAGAATGAAGCTACATCTTTTCTTATAATCCATTTGAGGTTACAGGTCTTCAGCCCGGATCCAGTGGCCCGGAGTGAGGTGTGCAGAGTGTGAGCACCCTGCAGCCCCAGCAGGGCAGGTGGCTGGCTGAGCAGCGCTTCCTCAAGGTGAGTTTCCTGGCATGAAGGGCAACTGCAGTTTGTCTTGGAAGACCTGGCTCAGCAAAAGGGAAGATGGACATGTTTTGAGACCTAGGGCCTGGTGCAATTCCCAGTTTTACTCCTACAAGTCTAATGTAGACAGTAAAAAATAAGGATAGACTGGTTATTTTGGATGGTCAAGAAATGTTACATTGGTGTGGTACTTATATTTTTTATTTAGTATCCTGGTTATCTGAGAAACTGCCTTGTTACTATGTGCTACTCTGAAGTTAAGGCTTTTATTAACAATGACTATATCTGAAAAAATTAAACCTGGATTCTCATGACAGACTCCTCAGAAACCTGGAATTAATTTTGATTTTTTTTTCCTCTCACTAATGTAATTTCAGTTATATGAACTTGTGACATGATCTAAGAGCAGACTCTCAAAATTAAACTCTTCTATCTAAATTCAGGAGTTTGCTTGAAGTCAAGTAATTCTCCCAGTTTGCAGAGGTTCTTAATTTTCTGGAATTACCAAGAAAAAAAAGTTCCTTGGGTGGATTTAGGTAGATTTTACTAGTTTTTCTGCTATATTTTTCAGAATGTTATATATACAGCTCAGAATAGGATTTCAGTTCTTAGCAAACTACCGAGACAAAGCAAAGCTGATCTCTTACTAAGACATCCACTATTCTGCAGATGATCACTGTATTTAATAATGAAAAATCCAATTACATCATTATTGTCAGTCCTCTGCAGGGTTAGGGTGAAATCCAAAACTCTTATTTTCCACATAGCTGGTAAAAGATAAGTCAGAGAATAAGTGACACTTTCTTGGGTTTTCATTAAAAGAATATTAAAAAAAAATAAAGAGAGGAGGTCTTCTCAAAGAAAGAGGTACCTAGTCCCAAGGTCAGAGAAAAAGAAATCAAGGTAGTTAGGAATAAAGTAATTTTCCTTGCACTGGAGTCTTTGGACATAAGTGACCTCCAAGACACAGAATGGAAATTTAAGGAGAGAGAATTAATGGTGAGGAGACAGGAAGAACACATATTTATGGCTCAGGGCAGGAACTTTCTAAGACTCAGGATTTTGCTGATGAGATGTAAAAAGGACAGGAGAGTATCCATACCATTTATTTAAAGCAGCTGGCTAATGCTTTGCTAAGGGGCAGTCTGAAATGCCATACGATGGCTCTCTTCTTTCCCTCCAAAGTTCTGGATATCTGAAAGGCACCACTTGCTGCTAGGGAGGTGTCTTTGGGCTTGCCAATGAGGAAATCATTATATGAGGTGTCCATTTCTTTCCCCCCCTTAGGACAAAAAGATGGGATTGGCTTCTCTAGCAGCAGCACAAATTCGCTGTGACCTTTTGTGAGTAATGTCAAATCAGACTGAGGTTTCTGCAGAAGCCATGTGGAAGCTGTACCTCCCATGCATTTTGCCCTCACATACCCCAGAGAAATAAGAATATAAGCACCACCTCCCACAGACAACCACCAGGAATTATGGAAATGCTGCTGCTTCTTTTGGCACACAGACAACTTTTAGGTGTCTGTGAGCTTGTGCTTGGCTGGGGCGGTGCATTTGTGGAAACACAGCTGATGAAAAAGCAAGAGTCTCACACTGTGGGCTCTGAGGGCAAGCTTGCCTTTTCTTTTTTATTCTTCCTATGGTCACTGTTTTCTTTTACCTAAAGGGGCAGAATACACATGGATGCTCTTTGGGATATGAGGGGTGCAGAACAACTACGGCTTGATTTTTCAGTGGTTTTGGGTGTTGACAGGTTCCAGTTACTTAAGTGAAAAGCTGGCTACTGGCCTCTGCTGAGCATGAAATTAGTGCTTCCTCTCCCTTCGCCTTTAGCATGCTGTGTGGCCAGGACTGTAGTGCAGAAGAAGAGAGTGAAACAGCAGAGAAACGGGGGATATGAACAGGATTCCAGCACTTTGCTGCCACCCCTCCTTGACCCCCACCAAAAGCCAGCCACCAGCACAGCGCCTGAGCCATTGCTGCAGCACTGCAGGAAGCACAGACATCCTATGAAACACTCTGAAAAGCGTCTGCAATTATATTTATACCTCCCAGGGGTGCAATGGAAGTTTTAAAGTTTAGAGCTGAAAAGAATTCTTAACAGGTGTCAAATTTAGTGTCACCACACTGTTCCTCATGAACCAAAAGACATATCCTTTTCAAGCTCTCCTAGGAAATTTGGCAGTTCCTATTATTACAGCCCCTGTCATTACCTTGAAAGAAAAATATATAGAGAGGGAAAACTGACATGCTGCCTGGAGGCTGCTGGTGCTCAGAAGGTTAAGTCTTGGTGGCAAAGAAAAGAGGACAGCAATCTACCTGAGCACATCACCTGGCTGCCCAGTGGCATGGCCAGTTGTGTTTGTTAACATTTGCAACAATGTGAATGAAGCCATCAGGATGGCTATGACAAGTCCATCTTTCAAATGTTACCCAGATTATTTTCTGTATTATTTGTCTTACAGCCACATACCTATTTTCACGATGGACCCAAAGCATCTGTTTTCAGAGAAAGCATTAGGCAGGGACTGGTCACAGATGCTGTGTGGGATCCCATCTGGCTGCTTTGCCATCCCCATCCAGCAAAAAGCCAATCTGACATCGCAGTCAGGCCATTCACCGCTGCTTATGTCTTTGTTTTGGCACAGACGGGATTTTTTTGCATGTGAAAAAGAAAGGTCTCAAAGACCAGCTTCTTTACACTGCTTCCTGTTGGTAAACTTTACCACAGCGTTACCTTGGCTGCAGCTCACGTGCAGTGCCTTTAGAGAGAAGGGGGGAGTGTTTACACCTCTCTGTCTTTTCCTGTTTCTCTGGGAATCACCTGAATGTTCAGAAGAGCTTTAAACGTGTGCCTGTGCTTCCTGCACAGAGAACAAAATCTCCTGTAAGCTTGCCAGACCTTTTACAGCTGCACCCCAGGGATTTAACATTGTGCAGCTTATGGCTTTATATGAAATTTTTTAAAAGTGATGACCTGTATTTTCACATAAATATATTTATTTTGGGAAAGATGAAGAAGTGCCAATATACTTTAAACCAGTTCCCTGCTGCATTAAAAACGTGAAATATGTGAACATTTGCTAATCCTATACAATGGACCTATTCCTCTCTCTATTTAGCATGCAGGCTGCAGCTGCTGATGGCTGTTGAGCCTTTTCATTAGGAAGAAATGTAAGGATGGTGTGTGAAAACCAAATGGCTGTAAACTTAAAGAACAGTACAGAAGCGTGTTAAGAACAAAACCTTGTAAGCTACCTTTTAAGCATGATTTCTCTTTCATATGTTTGTTTTTTATATGGTCTTTCACTGCTTTAAACTGTAAATTTATATTTATGGACATAATTAAAAGTGCTATATAATATGCTCTCATAATACAGAAATAAGAATATAAGCACAGCAGCACACACATTTTCAGAATATATATCTCAGGCTCTCTAAATTCTCCAGGAGGTAGTATCACTCCAAGCAAATCCAGTTTCTCTGTTCAACCATTACTCCTGCTAATGTAATGAGTTATTTTCTCACTAATGCTAAGTTCTGCGTATCCATCCAGATCCTCCTGTGGCCCAATATCTGACAAATAATCACTTTCTTCATCCATCTGAACTCTGACAACCTTAGCAGGAAATCAAAAATGAGTGCCTATGATCCCTGATTCCACCAGGGGACAACACATGACCTTCGGATTTCATTTAAGTCTCCTGATGCTATGGATTCCCTCAGCATTAAGTGGAAATGGCATTTGCTTTCCTGAGAGATGCTAATATTTAAGTATTGCTTCGAAGATCCTCAGATAAAAATACCTATATATGTGCAAATTCTAATGCTTCTTTCCGCTTTCCTATAGCTCCAAGATATAATAATACACTGAAAAGCTGAAATTTTCTTATGAAATAAAATTGTACTTGGAAATGTCAGGCCTGCACAGACCAATGATCCAGGAGTTGCTGAAGGCAGTGTATCAGAAGAAGCTGTAACCCAGCCTCTCCATGTGCTGAATACCACGACGAAGAAGAAACTCTCTTGCCAGAACCAGCCATGACCTCTTTCCCCATATGCCAAGAGCTATACTCAGTATATAAACCCTGTCACAAGCAGTCTCTACGGGCAGTTTGGATGCATCCACCTTGACTTGCAGAGCAGCAGTGGTGGGCATGAAGAATGTGGGCGTGAGCTGTGCCATGGCACCTGGCAGTTTCACCGTGTTTAGTAATAAAGACACAGGCTACGAAATTCCCTAATGTCTTCCAGTTTTTGTAGTCAAGCTTACATGAGTAAGACTGTGAAGAGGATCAGTTAACACCATGACAAGCACCTGAGAACTCTAACAGGTGGAAGAATTTCTTGAAAGATTACAGGAAGGATTCCTCCTCCTTTGCTGAGAGTGCCAGAGATATTAAGCAGAGCCAGCCTGGTCACAGCTGGAATACGAGTGCATTACAGTATTTGGTAAATGTTTGCCTCTAATGCTCTTTGTAATATGCAAAGCAGATACTCATTTCACAAAAACTAAATTTTTCGTTGATCCTGTGAAATTTTTTATTATGTTGCTGCTACGTTAGCACAAAATTCAGCAATATCATTCCCAACACAGAACACATTCAAAGAATACAAGTCTTTTCTGTCCATGCTGTAGGTGTGAGCCGAGAATGATTCCTCTGGATCTACACAGCATTACTGGCTACTTTCCCCCCCGCCACAATCTCTGGACAAAGGCAAAGGCCCAAATTAAGCATATTTTGTATGTTTACCTGGCAGCCACACAACAGAAATCCCATGGCAGCAACCGTAAAATTTTTGCTTCATGCGCATAACACAAACCAACAGAAACAAGGTTGAGAGACCAGATTCAGAATGAAAAAAGGATCACGAGATTAGCCCACATCTTCTCCTAACTGTCAGACTTCAGATACTACACTTTAAGAAAGTTTGGTAGTTTTTTTACATTTCACACATATCCTGATTTAGGAATCAGTACTGGAGTGAAGCACAAATACTGCAAAGGCACAATACATACAATTAATTTAGTATTTCCAATCCTAATAGAAAGACAGTACCAGTAGCATCTCTAGAGATGTCACTTTTGAAGCCCAAGAGATCGATTAGTACGGAGATAAGCACCTATGCTTTTGGGTTCTAATGGGGGTCTTTCCACTAAAACATCAAATATTCTTGTTCATCCCCTTTAGTATTCCCATCAGTGTCCAAATTCACTTTTTTTTTTCTTTAAGAAACAGCTTCTGTAATAGGAAGGGTTGAGTTATGCTGACTCTCTGTAACAAATGAAGCAACTCTTCCCTCATTTTCCTGCTAATGAAGTTGAGTTCATCTCATTAATGTTTTTCAAAAGAAACAAGAACAATTCAAATAAGAGCAACACATGGCGTTTTTAATGCAGTTTCTAGAAAAGTGAATAATTCAAGGTCTCGGAGAAAATGAATGCCTACGCAAGAAATGAAGTGGATTGCAAATACAAGATCTTTTCCCTTCACCAAAAGTTAAATTAAAAGAAGGGTCCAGAGCTGAGAGAAACCTTCCCTTCGTACATGCTCCTCCTACTCCAAAGCCTTACCTTTGTGAGAAGACGTCTCGGTAGGGGCTGCCGTGCTGCAGGGCGATCCCGTACCCTCTGTCCGCGACAGTGTTCCCGACCGTGTAGAAGGAGCACTCCGCATCGTTGATGGCCACATACTCCAGCACCGCTGCGTCCCATACAAAGGCGTAGTTCCCATATTTCACCTGTGGCAAACAGAGGAAAAGCTCAGACTACGGGCTGCCAAGGCTGAAAGGAGATCAGTGCACCTGGAAGTGGGGCAGTTTAAGCACAGTCTGTTCTTTAAAGGAAGTGAAGTTTGGGTGCCCAACTGCTGCCAGCTCCAAAGGTGCCCAGACACTGGTGCTGTGTGGGGCTTGGGCCGAGCACCTTGGCTAAATCCAAAGAAATGTGACCTGAAAACAACGTGCCATCAGTGACACAGTGCCGTGGGGGAAATCTGGACTGTCCCTTTTCAGGGAACAAAGGAAACACCATGGTTCCTCCACCAACACTAAATACCACATGAAATCTCCCGGTGTTTTTATTCTGAGGTGTAAAAACAACCATTTAGAGGGAGGGTAGGTATTCCCATTGGGAGAAGCATGGGAGGGTAGGCATGGCTATCCAGAGGGAAGACCACTGTTCAGGATGGTCCACATTTCTGTCATGCTTCAAGTTGTGACAGACTTCACAAACACCCATTTGTCTTATGTGTTCTGTGGGTAAGATCACACCAAGTAGATTTTTTGGGATTACTTTTCTCAGCATGAGGCATTTTCACATGTCTTCAAAGACTTTCACAGAACAAGATCATGTAAGTCATTTTAACGGTTTGACTAAGATAAATCCAACCAGTGCATTACACTGAAAAGCTTTTAAAGTAATATTTTCCCATCCATTCACATTTGAAACAAATCCAGATTTTTAAAGAATTTAAATATATGTGATGTATACAAAATTTCAGCATGTATTCAGAAGCAAGCCGTTAAAAACAGAAATTCAGTCTATACAAATCAATGAATTTCTGCTTTCCCGACAAATCATGTTTTTCTGAAAAAATAGTCATCTCTAGCTGCTCTACCAGAGCCAGATCTTTTACAAGTTTTCTGTTTCATTGGTCTCTATGTCAGACTTGAAGAATCACTCTGCTTTTTTCCTGCCCCTCTGCTTGGCCTCACTCAGCGCTTTCCCTGTGCTGTATTAGCCAACTAAGCTGTAAAACTAGGCTGAATCCATTGACTTTGTACATCTAATGGGAATAAATACGTGACAGCTAAGTGAAAAGTAAACAAAACACAAAAAAGGCCATGTGGGGCCAGGCGATCCAGAGAGAATTCAAAACCAAGTCAGCATACCAAAGTAAGCAATGTCAGTACATCATTTAGATTAGGCTTTGACAATGTAGATTATGTTTTTAAAGACTGTTTACATATAAAAGTTACTGAAGCAAGCCACACCGTCTGCTTGCTCACAAGATGTAGTGCACAAGGAACGATTGCATTTGAGACACATTCCTTTTTACTGCAGGCCTGGCAAGGGAATATTTCCTATTGCCATCTGTAGGCATGGCAGGGGGAGGATTTGTGCAGATTTTGGAGCAGAAAGGGAGGCATATTATCTGCGGACTCCGCAGGGCTCGCAGGATAAAGACAATTCTTTTCAAAGTGCATACACACACAGGTGCAGGACTGGGTCAGTTTTAATCTGCAGGCTCTGAAAACAGTCAAAAAAGGTTTTTCTATCCTCCCAGTGGAGGTTTAGGTCTATCTAAACAGGCAGGGAATAAGAGATAGAAGTGAATTTGCAGTTAACAAACAATACAACCTGTATGCTTGTCCTGTAGGCACAGCCACTCACAGAGCTCTTCCTAGCATGCGTTGTTCTGATCTTCCTACAGGCACCACTTGAGTAAGAAACAGCATGACTGAGAAAAAAGCCCTTCCTAGGAGAATTTAAAAGGATAATGACTCAGCCTGAAAAAGGACCATGATGTGCAGAGAACAAGGGAGGGATATAGGAGACAAAAGCAGAAGATCAGAAGTGGGCAAATGAATCCTGAAAAGGATCAGATGGACTTTCTGAACAAAAGAATTAAGGAAAAGTGGGGCTCAAAACCCCAGTAATTTTACATGTGGGACATAACCTTTGAGGTGATGGAAAGAGCAGAAGGTTATGTTTTGACATCTGCTTTTGTCCTAAGCCGCCTTTTTATCATCCTAGTGCATTGAATTCACCTAAGTGCTTGTAAAGAGACTTATCAGCTGCTCAGCTGGTCAGAAGAATTCTCTTGATTTAGCTCCCTTGCTGTAAAACAACTCACAAAGAGAATATATAAAAGTGGTAAAAGCACTTACTGTCAATAATATCTGTGATGAAGTGGTATATATAAGATCCTCAGAGCAGAGCTGATAATATCACAGTTCAGGTTCCCACGAAGATATTATTTTTCATAGATAAGATCGCAGTGAGCCTCAGTTAAAGTGCATGGGGCACAAAAGAAATTGAAGAGCCAGAAGGGATCATTCCCATCATCTACCTTCAACACATGATTGCTCCATGCATTAAAATACATCCTATTTAGCATTTCTGCCCTATTTACTTACAAATCTGAGGAATTCAAAACCATGGAGCAAACCTAAGTTGCAATTGTCGTGCTTGCAATCCCTCTCTTTAGAGAACTACTTCTTGGTCTAACATTTTTTGTTGCTTCAATTTAGTCTTACTACCTATTTTTTTTAAATATATATAACTTTCTCATGTCATTCCTAGGTATTTTTGCTCTGCAGTTCTAAATACTCCAGTCACACTTTGGGGCTGACACCTTTCAATTATTGATGGATCTTTCTGTTACTTAGCTGAGCTGGATATAGCTCTCTTTAATCTTTCCTCGCAATTCGATCAGCTCAGCCCTCCCATTAGCAGTGACACTACTTTTGAACTGTCTCCAATTCTTAACTTTTATGCATGGGAGAAACACCTGTTTCACTAAGAGAGAATCAGTTATCTGGCAGCTCTGGAGCTATAGGATTTCCTTTTTAGCATATTCTTCTCCTGAGAATCAGTCTAAACTCCCTGCCCAGGGGTCTTTCACACAGCTCAAGACTGGCTTTAGCTTAAAGGACTAAGAATAAAATTTTGCTAGAGTATAGCATACCTGGAACACTGCTGGTATTTCACAGATTTGCACCTACACTATGGAAAGAGAGGATGATGCTCTCTGTAAAAGGACAAGGGAATTTCAGAACAAAATGCCAATTAAAAATTTTTGTCCTTCTCTCTCTTTTACTATGGGAAGCACATGCTTTGTAGCTCTCCAACAGCTTTGTGAAAGACTTCTACTTTCGGCCTCAAAATCAACAGCAAAAATTCCAACTCTGTATAATGAGAAAAAGTTACATTCAGCCAATTATGGGAGCTAAATGAAAGCAAAATCTCCTTGGAAGAAGAAACGGATCCATGCAACACGTGTAACTCAGTACTCGCAGCAGAGCTGCATCCCTGATTTTCCATTTCCTCATCATTATATTGGCCTTCTGTGTAGAGAGAGCAACATTTCAGGATGGTGGCAGATCTGAATGCTGTTCACACATGGCCACACAGCCCAGGATCACCAGGGAGGTGTCTGTAGGAGGGCAGCACATTATCATTCTGCAGCATCCCCAGCTCTCCAGGCCACCGGGGCATGGAGAACTGACACTTCACTCTCCTTCCCTGTGGCTTCCTGCCTGTCACTATGGCAGAGGCTAAAAAGACTTTTTGAGTATCTGGTATCTATTGTCATAGGGGAAAAAAACCAAAACAACAGGCAAAACTGAAACTGTTAGTTGTTCATCAGGGTATTTTGACCTCATGCACTACAGTGGTCATTAAGTGAAAGTGGGAGGTGTGGTACCACACAGAATTGCTTGGCTTGACTTCATGGCCCTGTGAGCAATTCTGAAGGGGTTACTGTAAAAAGAGTTGTTACACAGAACAGGGGTAATCAGCACATAGATGTTAAAACTGTTTCTGTAGGGCTGTTATATTTCTATTTTCTGTCACCGAACACTTGCAAAATTTTTCTTTGTTGAAGCCCTGTCTGTAGATATTAGCTAAAATTTATCCTGGATGATTCCACCAAAAACCAGTTGAGTTATAAGAGGAGAACATTTAAAGCCATTACACAGTTGCATATGCACATATTTTATGTCAACTGGGATGTGGATAGTATTTCTTGTTACAGCTAACCCGCTCATGCAGAGTAAGCTGAATAATGTATTTGTGTACAGCTCTGGCATTCTAAGAGCACATTTCTAGGTCTAGCAAATGTTAAATTTCAGAAAAAATAATTGTAAGTAAACAACAACCAATTGCTGCAATTTTTCATACTTGTATTCTTGGATAATATCTTTTCTGTATTTTGAATTCCTCTACAAAAGAAATAGAATCATTGTGAAAGAAAAAAAAATACACAATAGATTGCAGGTTAAAAAGAACTGGCAATTATTTTTCCTGCAGACCTCTTGTAAATATTTCATTGTACAAAAATATGTTAACTGTTATAAAAATGATGGAACTCTTAAGGCCAGGGAAAACTTAAGTTTGAACTGATTAAAACGATATTAATTTTCTAGAGGAAAATGTTAAAATTATTAGATAATGCTGATGAAGCCCATTTTCTGAACGCCCTGTGCGTACACCCCAGAGATGCAGTGGTGGTGCTTTTTCTACTCTTTTCCATTATCAGTCAGGTGCCAACTGCGGTACACCTTTCCCTGCCTATGAAGCTGTCAGCTGTAGTATTTGTTGTATTTTAGCTAAGAATACAAACCAATTTTTCGGCAGCATAGCAGCAGCAGCTCCAGCTCTGACCTAAACCCAATCAAGGACATTGATTAATCACCTGCTCCATACAGCACTTCGAGGGTCCTGCTCTCCAAGACGGACCATTCCACTGCACTGACTACACAGAGGAAAAAGCACCATCCAGTGTTGCTAGCTAGACCTATGCCCATCAGCGTGGAGCTGAGACTTTGGCACGTATAAATACATAAATTAAACTTTTGATACACTCTTGCCATGTTCAGCAAGTGTGCAGCAGCTCCAGCTTGCAGAGGGCCGTGCTCCTCTCTGCAGAACTGCCTCACCAAGGCTGCTATTACACATGGAATGAAGGAGAGGGGAGAAAATTGAATGAACATTTGCAAATAGATGAGTGAAAGCTGGTATACATAGTGTGGATATTGTACTCCAGAATGAGAAAAGATGAAATCTGAGGTGGAAGCCTAAATCTGGATTTTCAGATTGTTGTCAGGTGTTGGCAGGCAGGTTAATGGCATTGACAAGAGAGGGTTTTTTTCAGCAGAAGGGAATGGAAACACTTTCCATAATCCTCTTGCAGAGGGCCAGTGAAGTTGCTGTTTATCAGACTGCAGCAGAAGTCAGAACTTCTGCCTTCAGAGAAATTCTCATTTGCTAATATGTTTTCCTCAGGGAACCAAGGCTTCAAGTCTTGGTTTTGTTGACAAAGGGCACAAATCTAGCTGACTTCTATTTGGATCCCAGTGAAATAAAACCTTACATTTCAGCTTTGTTGAATAGACCCCAATAACCTACAAAAGTACATCTTCGTGTACATCCAAATTACAATTTTGGAGCTTCTTGCCCCACACTCCCTTGCAGGACAGCACACGTGGCTGATCCGCATAACTTTAGAGTGAAATGCAGCCATGCAATCAGGGAATCTGAATCTGACCAACGCCTCTCTGCTGTGCAAGACAGGAGCTGGATTCCCATGGTGGTATTAGAGCACAGAATAAAAATTCATATATATATATATATATATAAACTCTGTTCAGTCATCAAGGCAACCAGCTACTACTCCTACTACTACTCCTACTATTACTACTACTACTACTATTACTACCACCACCACCACCTTTAATATGTAATTTTGCAGGGCCAATAGTTATTTAAATTCAAGGGCCACTATTTTAAATACATTGAAGTGTATTCTTTGTGCTTATTCAAACAGAAAAGTGCGGAATAGTTTCTAAAAGCATCATCGAGCCCAGGAGCAAACAGCAGCAGGAAATGAAGCACCTGGAAGCTTAGGGGAAGAAAGAAGAGGTTAGAAATCCCAGCCTCAGCTCCACTTCAGTATGAAGTTTATCTTTCAATACAGTGTCGTATCAGCTGGAATGGCATGGCTATTTGTTACCTATACAACTTAATCAGGAAAAGCATTCATTCCTCATATGCAACCTGCCATCAACTTCTTGAGAAAAGCCTCATGATCACATGTTCAGTTGTTACACGGGGCAGACCTTAAATAATTCATCCAGAATAAGAATTACTCAGGTATGAGAGCTCTGTAATGAGAGGGCACCACAGTGTCAGAATTTTCCCAGTGCTCAGTGCCTTCACATTTTGCCACTGTAATTAAAGCTATCTTGTAAGTTAGCAAGAAAGAAAATAACAAGCAGAGCAGAACAGCGAAGGACCATTGAATGTACATTACTGAGGGTGGTGGGACAACAGAGCCAGCTGCTTCTTAAGGTGATCAGAGCAAAGCACTAAAAAACCAGCAGATCATGCTGATCACTGCCATGGAGCTGAACCACAGATTTGCTACAGCAAACATTCATTTCAGATGGAAGAGATACAGCAGAAAAAAATAATCTCAGCAAAGCAGGCCTTTGAAAGGTAAGGAAGCAATATCTTTTTTTATTATGCCAGCTTCTCACTTATTCTTTGACAACTAAGTGCTGCAGATAGCAATACATACTGTTTTAAGAGTATCACTAGCGAAGGTCATATACAGAAATTACATGAAAGCACTTCAGAAAATTAGATCTGTGGTAACCGAGTGGCAGTCTTAGTAATGAGGTGAATTTAAACCAAATGTTGCTAAAGGGATTCCCTCTTCTGATAAATTAATATTTTTGTGATGGTTAATTCCCAATAAAAGAACATTTAAATGAGGAAATGTACATGGGTCAATACTCTTCATTTGGGTGGAAAAAAAAAAATTGTGGATTAAAGTACCACGAAGAAGTGAAACAGGTGAATTTAGAAAAGCAGTATTCCTCTTTATATCAAATCAATCCAGTATGATGCTCACTGAAGGGTTCTTGTCCCCCTTCTTTAGAATAGAAGCCTAACTGCAATTCTTGGGCAGCATTCCTTTTTCAAAGACACACTTACTGAATACCAACTGCAAGGAGAGAAAAATCATTAAAAGTCAAAAAACTACTCATCAAAACCATTCATCACTTGAAAAAGAACTTTAACCACAAGAAAAACCTTTGCAAAACTACCAGTGATACTGAAAAATTCTTCGGTGAAAGCTCATTTGAAATAACAGCTTCATTTTAGAAACTTATTTTAAAGAAACTGACTTATCTTTCAGTTTTTTATATTCCTTGTACATGAGCCTTGACCACTTTCTGAGTGGTAACAGGATCCAAGATGTCCCACTACTCACACAAAAGAATTTAACTATCTTCTTTTGAACCATTGTATTCTCTTTTTGATAAGCATCTCCTGCCCACATATGGATGGAGCCATCGTGGCGAGACACAGTATCATGAGCTTCAAAAGAAAAGCTTCCCAGCCCCTCTTTCTCACCTCTCTGAAATTACACTTCACAGCAATTTAGCATATTTCTCTCATTTTGATAACCTGCAGGAGACAGGAAGCACTAACTGCTGGCGACCTGCACAAGCTTGGGCTGGAGCACAAAGGAACAGGTTTGGATCATGAAGCTTAGTGCTTCCATATCAGTTCGCTTGCAATAGACTTTGGTTGTCTCAAAAGCCTCCTCTTCCTCTGGAAAACCTGCATGAAACCACTAATCTTCTCTGGCAGTGAATCTTCCCCCTAAGTGCAGCAGGCCATGTGGCCATGGAAGGAAGCAAACTGAGATTTGTCCCCACCCCTTCAGGTTTCTATTTTTCAGCAACACCTGGCATCCCCTTCCCCTGAGAGCTCAATAAAGGCTACCATAGGGTGTCTCTGAGTATTTCTTTTGAAAGACTGTAAGTTCAGGCTGCTGCAAAGACTGGTTCCTAATGTCACTACACCATGCCTTGTCACTGGCTTGTCAGGTGTTTGGAGACCCCACTGCTGAATGCATTTTGATTTGTGCAAGAAGGTGCTTTGAACCCACAGGAAAGGAGAACATTACAGATTTGGGCTATGAAGGTTTTCTCTTTCTTTTGCAACTTTGGAGCCATGGAAGACATCAGGAGCTGTGGGAGGGGAAAGAAGACCAGTGCAGTCCCTTTTTTTACTCAGTTCAGATTGCCTTCTTGCTATCACCATGCAGACAACGGAGAGGATGACACAACAGAACACTGACAGCTTGTCAAATAAGTCTTGAAGTCCTTTAAGTCTTGAAGCTAGCTCCTGTCTCTGCTGCCCTGCCTGCAGCAAGCCTACAGCCCATGCTTGCAGTCACAAACTAGGAAGTCAAACCCCTCATATAAAACAGCGAATACAAACAATGATGTTAGAGTCATTCACAGTGCACAGCCAAGGCTGCCAAGCAGAGCAAGTCCAAGTAAAGGAGCAGGCACCCAAATTCTGTATGTGCAGAGGTAAATAAAGATGTAAACAGTGTCCAGAAGAAGTTTCAAGTTCAGACAGCACCCAAACCAGTGTAACAGTATCTGAGCACTCTTCATAGCCAACTAGGGATTTTATGTTTACTGCCAGTCTAATTTCAGGTGATAGTTGAGCTTTTGTGGCCTCACAGAGTGAAATACTTACAGCTTTTGCCTTCAAATGTACACAGACTCTGGTTACAGGCATTTCCACTTATCCAGGGGTGTAACATTAGTTTGGCACACCTTTGTAAATAACAAATGAAGTGCAAGTCACACACTTCCATTATATTTGCTTCTAATTCATCCCAACTTGCCCACACCATAGTTCAGGTGCCAGAAATAAGTTTACAGATGACAGTACTGAGAAACAGCTGCCAAACATCAACTGAAAATAAATAAATTACTGAAAAATAATCACTTGTGCTGGAGGAGTCATTCAGGACTGGTATTTATCATGAAAGATTTTTAATCCCTTCTTTCTCCTGAAACAAGAATCAACAGAAATTCCTGGGCAGGACACTTGACACGAACTCAGAGATGTAATGTTAAACACAGACCTTTTGCTTGGTGAGAGTGATAGGTTGAGCTGGACAGAAATTAGTTATCTTCCTGCACATGGAATTTCATGATTTTGAATGAAGGAAAAATATCACAAATTTTGGGACCAAAACCAGTAAAAAAACCCCAAACTGGAGAATATTTGATTCAGAGAAATTGACTTAAATCCAAATTAATTTCCCTGCAATAGATTAACATTTCAAAATGGAAAAAAAATTGATCAAAGAAGAGGTAGCAGTTGAATATGAAAATACCCTATCATGACATGTTGACAATTTTAGTGCTTTTGGAACTACACAATATTTTATAAAAATACCTCTTCCTTATACAGTTTCAGTTTCAATTATGATTATATTCCAATGAAAAAATCCCTAATGATAGCTCACTCTGGTTTACTTGAGCCATGTTTTTAGGCATCTTATAGAAATCTAAATCTGTATAAATAGAATCATTACGGCAATAAGCAATTGTGTTTCCTGCTCTACTACTGATTTCCTGTGTGTCTAATAAATCATGGAAATCTGTGTCTCTTTATGTGCTGTCCAAGCTTCTCAAATTCAAACTTGGACAAAATATGCTGAGAAATCAGATTATATCATAAACAAGGATTGTTCTTTGGTAAACATACAATGCAATTAGTTACCCAGTCTTATTTATTTTCTTAAATTGAATTTGATGTGTATATCCCATGTCACTGGGTATAGAAATAGAATACAATTGGGTTAAAATCAAGTGCTTGTTCTAGTCCTACCACGTTAATAAAAATGCCAAGGTATCTTTGAGATGAGTAATAAGAAAATTAAAGTACTTACGTAAGAGATAAAAATTTCATCATGAAGACACGATGTAATCAGAGCTTATTTGCCATTTTAAAATGAAGTAGCATTTCAGCTGGAATTAGGAACATCAACTAAGACTTTCTTAGTTAGACAATGCACTTGCAAATCAGGTATTTGTGCATGCAGTGTGGGCAGCTAAGTGCCCAGCTAATCATGTACATCAGTAAACATCTTACTTGAGTGAATGAAATCGTTCCATTAGTTAGCACCAAACTATGGGAAGGGAAATTGAAAAACACGTGCAAAAGAATCATAAAATCGTGAACTCAATATTCTAGCACTTCATCTAATGTGCAGCAGGTATCATCCAGCATCTGCGTGGGGATGGCTTGAAAAAGGCCACTACCTTGTTAGGAAATGTAATTGCATCAGTGTTGTCTTATTTATCTCACTGAAAAACAAGTTGGACTATGTCTGTGTAAAGAACAAATATCTAAACCGCTGTTGCTTGTTAGTTACATTTATACCACAACCTACCTTAAAAATCCCTTCTCTTATAGCACTCTCCCATGAGAAGAACAGTGTATTGGACACATATATACTAAATTCAGGGAAGAACTGCAGTTTTTCTCTGGTTTTCAAAAAATTAGGTACTTCATTGCACAGGAACATGTGAGTTGCCCACACAGTGGCAAGGGTGGAGAAAGGCCTTAACTAACTGCCGAAGCAGAAAAATAATAATTTACTTGCCCAGTTCTATATTATTGGCATGCTCCTTGTTCCTTCAGTATGGATTTTTAAATGGAAAAGGATGCACAGTTTTTTTTCTTTACTTGTTAAGGGAGATACTAAAGGATGCTGCACAGCTTCTGACACATTGGTGGTAAGTTCCTGGCCAAGTTTTCAGGAAAAGCAGCTGCATGCCTGCATCTGTACAAACAGCCTTGCAGTTTTGCAGTGCTCTGGGTGCAGATACAGCTCCTTTCTGTGTGCAGTTCTAGTAAAACATCGTACTGCACACACGTGGGCTCTTCTGAAAATATCCTTTCAGACAGAAAGGGGAAGCACAATTCCTACAAATTCCTACAACAGTCCAATATAGTATCATTGTTGCTACATCACTTGTTAAATTTTAGAAAAACTTTAATGCACAAGATTTATATAAGAAAGCAGAGTAAATACAATGCCAGAAAAATATATCCTCCTTTATCTTATGTATGACATATCTATAAAGAGCATATTATATTGTAGCTGAAGAAGATAAAACCACAATAATATTTTCTCTTGTCTCTTTTAAAACTTTTTATTCTTTTTGTCATATTTCAAATTATTTAGAGCCTAGCAATGCAAGTTCAGTGGGAATCTGAGGCCCAATACAGGCACCTACATTTGGCAGCTAGTGAATAACTAATAGTCAGTTCAATGGGCTTACTCTGTACCTACATGGGGCACACACCAGAACTTAGGTCTAGCAGTGTATGAGCTGAATGAACCGAGATAAATCACAGGCTGTAAAAATAGGACAACAACATAATAAAAAATAAAGAACAGAAATCTAAAAATCGAGAATAGCGTGAAAAAGATGAGATCAAAACTGCAGTTACAAAATTTACATAGAACTTGTCATGGAGTGTTAGAAATGCCTCATAGCTTAAAAATTTTATAGAGTACTAATAACTAAAATAATATAAATAAATAATATAAATAGAATAAATAATTGAAATAAACTGAAAGCTGTATAGAAGATGTGCAGTTTAAGTCCTGAAAGGATACAGTACAATTTGATGCAGTAGCAGTCCAAAAGTGTACCACATGAAACTCTGTGGGGACTGAAGAAACTCCACCAGGCCTAGGACTACTATTAGAAAGAAATTCAAAACAAACCTTCTGCAAGTTTCTCTGCTATTTGGTTGTGATTTGTCTTCCTTCAGCCAGGCATGGATCTGGATGTGATATAATGTTAAGTAATTCTTGTTGTCATGACATTTCCCCTTCGTAACGCTGTTCACAAGGTCGGAAACAGCCAAGTCAGCTTCCAGTTGGTGGACAGAAATAGAAATTGAGCTGAAGTCTATCACTGACTGTTTTCAATGGATGCTGAATTTGAGCTAAAGAATTTTCATGTTGGACATAGGGAGAAATTAACTTCGAAAATATGAGAAAGGGTGTGGTAGAAAGACAGAGAAAACCTTTGATGGGATGTTCTATGAAGGTGGAGGAGCCAGCTGATTAGAGGCTGAATTGGGCAATTCAGGATCTTGAAAAGCAGTACACTAGTTTGGGAGGAGAAAGGTACTGCAAGAAGCGTAGCAAAATCCATCAGATATGATGAATTTATGTGATCTTTAGTTACATGCTTGGCTAATATTTCCACTCCACTAAACTTCATTTAAATTTTGCAAAATCACTGTAGTGTCTAATAAGGTGGGGAGACTCTCAACACCACACGAGAGGCTCTATTCAGAAGCACAATTCTCTAACTCCAGATTGCTATTGGCATCTATCAGAAGACAAAATAATACCCTGAGTATTTTCCACAACTGTTGTAATTAACAAACATATGCTATATGTCATTATATTCTCCAGAATTTTGGTATCAGCTCTTTTCAATTACTTCTGGGTTTGCCTAGTTTGATTCTCTTCTAAAATCTCATATTGTTCTGCTGTCTTTGCTTTGTTCCATCGGCTGCTCACTTTGTTAGATCTGAAACGATTTAATGATCGCTCTAATCAAGAATAAAATACTGTTTAAAGAAAACCATCTCCTTCATTTAGCTTTCAGCACAACCATTGCATAATCAAAGATGTTCAGTTTAATAATAGCATAATCTGAAGGACTGAAAGCACTTTGCAAACATTCATTAACCGATGCTCATGTTCTCTTTTTGTAAGGAAACATTCCTGCCTTTGCTGTTTACACCTGCCCTATGTGCTCCTACATTGTTGTGTGTTGCCTTCTGAGTGTGCTGTAGACCACAAAGTTTGGACTCAAAGAGATTCGTACAACTTGTACATAAAGACATGATTTGAGAAGAATTGTAGCACATGAGGCCAAAATTTTAATCCTGAAGATATTGTTGCTTATAACCACCTAATTTTTTTCATGTCAAATTCTGCTTTTGAGCATGCAGTAGCTCTGGGCCTCCCCTCTAAGAGGGATGAGCAGACTGGTGTCCTCACCCGTATCAATTCTCAGTGAAAACCCATGAATGAGGTGACAGGGTACTTGTGCCCATTGAGAGGCCCAGTCCAGCAGCTTTCAAGTGCATACTTGAAATGTCACATAAAACACAGCCATGCTCAGAACTCCTGCTACGTGTGAAACAAAATGTAAAGATTTTCAAACTTAGATTTGGCACATTTTTCTGACCACATGCAGTTTAGGAAGCAAGCCCATGCCATTTCCCCATGCTGCAAGACACAAATTATTGTTTTCGGTGTCTTCCCGTGGTAACAAAATCAGACCATTTGGAGTCAAGTTATGTTGCAGTACCTTGGATAATCACAAGACATGTCCTGGCCATCAATCTCTTATAAAACAGAGTATTAAAGAACTGCATCCAGGACTGAATGGAAGACTGAAGAGAAATTTAGAGGTTCCCTGGGAATTTGTATTAGAGACAGTCAGGGACAAGACTCACTAATGGGAAGGTGCCATGTCCTAGATTTGTTTACTCACAGGTTGAGAATTCTTGCTAGAAATGTATTTGTGTTTGTTTTGACTGGGATGGTGAATTTTCTTCATAGTAGCTAGTTTGGGCTATGTTTTAGATTTGTGCTGGAAACAGTCAATAGCACAGGGATATTTTCATTATTGCTGAGCAGAACTTGCACAGTGCCAAGGTGTTTTCTGCTCCTCCCACCACCCCACCAGGGAGGAGGCTGGGGGTGCAAGAGGAGTTGGGAGGGGACACAGTTGGTACAGCTGACCCAAGGGTATCCCACACCATGTGACATCATGCTCAGCATATAGAGCCAGGGGAAGAAGGAGGAAGGGGAGAACATTCAGAGTGCTGGCATTTGTCTTCCCAAACACCTGTTACACGTGAGCCCTGCTTTCCTGGGGATGGCTGAACACCTGCCTGCCTGTGGGGAGTGGTGAATGGATTCCATGTCTTGCTTTGATTGTTTGTGTGGTTTTCTCCTTACTTATTAAACCGTCTTTATCTCAAGCCATGAGTTTTCTCACTTTTACTCTGCTGATTCTCTCCCTCATCCTGAAATGAGGGGGAGTGACAGAGTGGCTGTGTGGGGCCGCGATGCCGGCTGGGGTTAAACCATGACTGCGTTACAAGGAAATCCTCCTCTGAGGTCAGAGTGATAAAACAACACAATCTTCTACCCTTGGATTGATGCTATGACCAGAACCCTTACAGACTTTTATAATGCAGCTGCTTATCTACTGGGTTTTTCATTACAGATGCATTGTGTTTTCCACCCATCTTGATACAGCCCCTGGGATTGATATCTCTCCCTCTCTTACGTTCAGCAGGGAGTGGGGTCTGTTTAATTTGATTAAATAGCCCTTCTGCAAACAGCCATAAACACCAATCAGCCCCCATGCAGCAGGAAAGCTTTAGAGCTGGGAATAGTAAACAACTCTCTCCTGCCATTGTAATTCAGGAAGGGAGTTGTGCAGCCTATCTAAAGCAGTTATTTCATGCAAAAGAATAGAAGAATGATATGTTATTACAGCCTGGTTAAAATGCTTCTTAAAATACTCTACATGGCACTTTAATCATCTCCTCCCATAGCTTGGCTCTTGAAAAGAAACTCATTTATTGTCCTCACATTTTCAAACTGGACAACTCTGCCACCTAATTCAAATGCAAAGAGACATAAACTGCTTGATGGCAATTTAACTAAAGAGAATAAATGGTGGAAAAACCCCAATTGTAACTACTCCTCAGCCTAAGGAAAGATTTCACTTATTTAACAGAAAAATTTTAGTTTTATTTTTAGTTGACACACTTTAGGAAAACCCACTTGCCTACCTGGCAATGAGGATGGAAAAGCAAAACACCCACAAAAGCCTTTGCTCATGTCGTGACACCAGACTGTAGTGCAGCCTGACAACATGTGCAGGGGAGACTTTCTGTTTACTTTAATTATCCTTTAAAGCAATAACTCCCTACCTCCCAATCTCAGGATTTTGTTGGCTTGAGTATGGTTTAAGCCCACAAAAGTTAATCATAGGTTCTGGCACGCTGCAGAGTAGGACAGCAATTACTTTTGTGTAACAACTATCTAGTTTGAACCACCTGATCTTCTCCAAACTGGTCCTCATGCTCCTCTCTCCCTCCTTAATCACAATATAAACATTTATTTTTCTCATAACACTGTGAATAAATGAATAAGCTGAAATGATTGAAATAAATCAATAAAATTATATATTCCAACAAAATGCAGTTTTACTAGAATATTTCCCACTGTATATAATGAAATGACTGTCAAAAAGCAGCCAGCAGCTAAAGTCTGCTCGGTCTCTTGTCTCCCAGACCAGGTGTTTTCAAATTAAATATTAGAGATCTCTCTGGGTGTAAAACCTGTACGTGCAATTAAATGCACACGGGTATTTAGAAGCACAGACCTGAAGTTTGTAAAGCAATCACCATTTTGGGGATGTATGGGGTTCCTCTTTTCTATTTGAAAAATTACACTTTTCTGTGTTTTATTTCTCTCGTTGGTGTCTTAAACTCTCTTGTTTTGAGACTAGGATGACTTTAAGGGCAATCCTCTGTTTTAATTACATCTTCTGATACTTATAGGCTTTATACATGTAAGAGACTAGAAAGGTTGATTTTCCCAAGTTTTCTGCTAATGCTTTTTAGTTTGCAATTTAATTTTCCTGCATATTTCTTATTACTTCACTAGCATGTCATTGCCTACCAATATGTTTATTAATGTACTGAGTATTTAAGGATGATATGGTAAAAAATTTGCTATTAGAGCAGATGCAGGCTCTCCTCATCTATCCACTTTTTCTTTTCTGTGACTTCCAGCTGTAAGAGTATTAGAATGGAAAAATTCTGAATCACTCATGAGGAACTATTAAGTGTCTTACAGTGGAGACTTCGTATAGATCTACTCACTGCAATTGCATTTGCTGGTCTCTGGAACAGACATTTTGTTTAGTAACAAGTTGTTGAATAGGAATTATCTAAAGCTATCAAAACTGTTTTATGAATGATTGGTATAGCAGCTCCAGAAACATGAAACAAGATCCCTCTGTTACCTCTTATCCCTCTCTCACGATTTCAGACTTGCAGCCTCACAGTCAAAGTCATGCTTTAAGGCTGGAACACAGGGGATGTATAAAATGCACTTTCTCATTATTTCTATTCATCTCTCTTTTTTGTTGCATATATCCTTTAAACAACCTTACATTCAATGCCATCATTTGCATTTGTTAATGCATCACGAAGTATTTGGGTATTATTAAAATATGTTAATACACAAAAATGATAGCTGGAAACATTTAAGCAAGAAGGCGAATACATTACCAAGTTCTGTGCCTGGAGCAAGTGTGTGCTCTCCTGCCTCCATCTATTGATCATTAGACAGAGTCTGCATTTCCCTTGTCTGTGTGTGATACATCCCCAGAGCAGCCCACCACACTATGAGCCTGCAACTGGGCTTCAAAGTGACAGTAGGAGTTTGCGAATGCGTCATCTGATTGCAAATGGAAATTGTTGCAGAGATCCACAGTGAAACATTGTAAGCTGATGGAGATAACAAAGGGGGATGTGTAACAGTCAGGAGAGGTGAAGGGTGGAAAGAAGAAAGGAATTAGAGAGCTGGGGAAAAGTTGGGGTAGCTGTTATCCAAACATAAGGGACAGAGGGTCAAAAAGCAGACAAATGAAAAAGAAAGAGGGAGGAAACAAAGTGAAGCAAGAATTCAGAAGGAAAAGAACAAGCGGAGGTTGCTGGAGCTGCGTAGGAGTCTGTGTAGTCCCCAGACACTCTTGGGAGGGTGGTGTTATTAATCTTCATGAACCTAGAAATGTTACAGAACCTCTGCAGGAAAAGCACTAAGTTAATGGAGATAAAATGGAGAAATAAGAGCTCACAGGACCAGAATAACAGATGCCTTACAACTTTTGTGTCCCCTGTAGCCAAACAGGAGCGCTCCAAATGCCAAACTACTCTTCTTTGTCAGGCATTTTGTAGAGTTTTTCTTTCTTGGGATAACAAGAATGCAAAATGAGGTAGCAATTTTTGACAGAACTTTTCCATCAATGATTTTTAAAAAGGGATCTGGAACCACATTTGGGCACAAAAGAAAACTTGTTGTTGCTAAACTACACAAATTCAAATCTTTTGTTATCCTCCCATAGGAAAATGTCTGCGAGAAGTGACCTGAAGAAGTAAAATAATTACTTCCCGTGGGACATTTTGCTCATCCCAAGCTTTGCTTCCCTACAGGTTGCACAGACACGACCCATATCTGATGTGGCCAGACTAGGAAAACATACGCCTGGGAGTTTGTAACTTCCATCAGGAGTCCCTCTTTAATAAAGAGCGATGAACGTGCTACTCAAAAATCCCTCCACAAGCTGCTGACACAGGGGGAGGTTCCCTGTCCTGCAGGCAACTCAGCACAGTTTGCTCATCCCTCATCATACAGTTTTTGGCATTTAAAGCTGTTGGTCATAACCTTTTTTCCCAAGGCTATGCCACGGATTGAAGAGCCTGAGAAGGTAGCGGATAAAATTTTAGCAACAGCATTAGAGGTAGATTTATGGGTTGGAAAAAGTTACAATCATTTATAAGTTACCTTGCATTTCTTTTTCATTATATATATCCAGCATGCTTTCACTGTAAGATGCCACACCAGAACCAACATCACTCTAGCAGCAGGGCACAAATAACAACTGAGACCTTACAAAACCAACCCCTCAGTATCTTTCTGCCCCAAAGAATCTGCATCTCCCAAACCCTTCCCACCCTCTGCAGCCGATAAACTTTGGTTTTAATTGAGAGAGCAACAGGCAGCAGAATTCCACTTTGCTACAAATATATCTGTAAAGACATTTCCAGTCTTGTACTCTTTAATAAATCCTGTGTGTTACTCAGGAGATGGTTTATAACAGCACCCAGGAGAGCTGTTTCTCTTTCAGACCTCTCCCATGCTAATGCATAATAAATGCACTCATCACCTACTAAATACTCACATCCCTTTTTTTTTAAATAGAATATGATGTCATCATTGCTCTGTTAGATGTAAATATGCACAAACTAAGCTACTCGTCTGTAGGGGTGGGTTCAGCATCCTTTTCTGTTTATACCATCCTTTCTAACAGGTACCTCCCTAACACTGAGTGTGACCAGCTCAGAAAAAGTAGGCAAAAAATAATACTAGCAAAAAAAATTCCTGTGAGCATTACCCTGACATGCTCATGGCTCAGCTTTTACAACCAGTGACTGAAAGTGCACCCTTTTTCTTAAATTATTTCCTAATTGTCAGTTTTCTTACTCTCTGATACCTTCCAAAATTTTCAATCCTGTAAAAATCCCAGCTTTGGGACAGAACTCAGAATTTCTACAGTTAATCACCTGCCAGTGCAAATGAAAGCAGCTTTCACGTGGCTTAGTTATGCATAAATTTAAAGTCTCCCATATATAATGCTTGGGATTATGCTATTCAGATGTGATAGGGCCATGGAAATAAATGGGGATACATACCAGTCTGGCAGCAATTCCCAAAGTGCTCAGGACCAGGAAAAGGCACCAGAAGATACAAAGTCCCCCCAAATGTAGCCACAAGCAGTTACTCCACGTGTGGTGATCAAGGCACACTCGCCATCAGAGTGTAGGGTTCCCACCTTCCCTACCTACCCAACACATCCAAAGTTCTCCAGAAATAACAAAAAATCCCAACCAACAACAAAACAAAAAAAGGAAACTCCTATTTGTTATCTCAACAGCTAGAGCCTGAGGGCTATTTAACATGAAATTAGTTCTACTTTTTGCAGTGCATGAGGATTATTTTAGACCAAATGGCTGGCAGTGCACCCTGGGCCCAGTACTGGAAGCTACCTTTACACTCTTACAGACTTGGTCGCCTGCCATCAGGACAGGGATGCAGTCTGGATGTTTTTCTCATGAGTCCATCTTAATTAGTCCAGTTTTACATAAGAAAATCATCAAGTGAAATCTCCACTCACAAAGGAATCATTTTTCTCTGGACTGTTTTGCCATATGAAAAAAGATGACGACAGAGTAAGACAGGCTAAGGTGTGAAGTACTGAGCTTTGCATTTGGCCATCAGGATGAAGGATGGGAACCATTCCCCCATCCCATGCTCACTCCTCAAAGGGCTGCCATCCATCCTTTCTCCAGCTGAAAAGTCTGGACTCAGCTCTCTGCAAAATGCAATTCTACAGGACTGAAGCAAAATGAGTTCCTTGGGGTATATTTTTCTGTTTCTTATTTTTATTTGCCATTTCTAGTCATGGAATACGATCTTAGCTTGGTAGGTACTGTACAAAATAAGCCACAAAGAAAAATAGGTTGCCAGCTTAGGCACTCCTGACCACTCTCTAGAGAAGAAAATTGCCTGTCTGCAATAGCAAAGAAAGAAACTTGGACACCTAAATTAGACACCTCAAGTTACACATGATGGGGGTGTATTTATAGGCATTGACAGATCAAGGTGAAGCAAGGTTTTAAGAGAGAATTATCTTTGAACAGAAGAAGGGATATATCTGCAGGGGAAGCCCTTTATAACAAACATCTGAAAACAAGCGGAAAACTTCAATATTAGAAGACTGCCTCTGAGATTAATGCAACGATGATGTTGTTAATCAATGAGAAAGTTTAAAAGAAATATGTAGCTGGCACCATTGAATCTGGAGAAACTGAGAAATAACAAGGAGAAATTGCTCAGTAAAATCTTATTTTCCCCCTATTTTTTATATAGTATCAGACTGTTATGAACTTTTAGTTCCCATGCTCATCTTTTGAAGTTAGGCTTTAGCTCTTCTTTGAGGATGAAGGCTGAAAGGTCAGGCACAGAGAGGCTGTTTTTTGAGAAATACTATTCATCTGGTAATGGTGGTGTTCATTAATTTAGTTCATTCTGGGGTACAGCGGTTCTTTGGTTTCCCCCCCATCCTATCTATGCCAGTATTTAGATGCTTATAGTGTGTGTTCCTCTCTCCCCCCTGGTTTGGCAGCTATAAAATAAACCAAAGGGAGGGAAAGAGCAGAAAGAAGCAACAAAACAGAGCTGCTCAGCTGACGGGTAGCGATCATAGCACACCAGAGACCTGGTTGTCAAGGTTTTTGTTAGTGTAATAACAAAGGGGAGCGCTAAGGAGTTTGAAGGAAAGACACGACGACTGTCTTGAGGGAAAACATACCTTACAGAAGGGTCCTTAGAGAAAGCATAAAGATGCCTGCTTGAAAAAGGAGTTGCACTGGAAGCTCACACAAATGATTTCCAATTCAGAAATGAGAAAGCTGCAGGGAGAGTCAGAATTCACCATGAAAGGCCTTTAAAGTCAAGGCAACTTTTTTTCTTTTTTTTTTCTTTTCTTTTCTTTTTTTTTTTTTTACCCAGGAGCATTTTCAGTGGAACTAAATGCAAAAAGAATTCTTTATAGATCCCCCAGAAAATAACACTGGAAACTACTGAAGTGATGGGCTGGAGGTCGTATGGGTAAATCATAGACATAGCATGGAAAGTAAATTGGCAAGACTTAAATGGACACACCAGCAATAGAAAGCCACAGGAAAGAAAAATTTAAGATGATGAAGTCAGCTTCTGTAGGCTTTAGGTTGAACTAAGTTAGTGGTCAGACATGAAGAGACAGCAGAGGAAAATGCTCAAATTTTATTTCAGATGAAAGAAGCTCAGCTCAGTTTAAGAGAAGCAAAACTTCAAGTTGTCTTCATGGAGCCAATTTGTTTGGACTTAAGGGACAGGTATAAGCTATAGATAGAAAAGAAGATGGTCTTGGATGTAGGATGGCTCACAAAAATTTCAGAACAGGTCTGGAAAGTTCTCCAAAAGAACGGAGAGATGAGAGAGAGAACAAGCAAAGACAGCCATGGAAGGTAGAATGACACAGCAGGACAGCAGTCAGTGACATCTGAGGTTGTTAAAGTGACTGTCGGGCGTACGCAGACTGACCTTTGAACAGGAGTCAGGAGTAACCTGGGTGGCATTTCAGGGAGAGCAAAAAGGGTGAGGTACATTCAGCAGCATGTAAGGTGACAGGAGAAGATGAACTCAAACCTTGCAGAAAACTTTGGAGACAAAGGGAATACAGGAACTGTTGGCTTGCTTAGTTGCTGGATGAACACAGGACTATGTAGATCCGTATCTTGATATGTAGGCTAACTCAAATTTTGACTTATTCATTTGAATAAAGCCCAACTCTGCAGAAAATAACTTTTACAGGTGTTCTGCTCAAGATAAAACCTGTGAAAACTCTCTAGAAAGTCAAAGTTAGATCAGACTTTATTGTATGCTCAGAAGTGTTGGTGAGGGAGAGCAAGCCTTTTATTAAACATAGCCTGAATTCTGAGAAAATGTGGTAGTGAGAAAAGTTTTGCATTTAATTTTTAAATATATGAACAAAATGTGCTTCATGCTCTGAAAGCTGTCACAGACCAGTTATTGTACTTCCCAAACACACTGAGCTCCTAAGCTAACCCAGATAACTGTTAGCCTTTTGATAATGCCTGAAAGTAACACCACACCGTGTTTGTAGTGTTTTCTGGTCAGGATCCTAAGTTTTATCACTGCTGTAAGCTTTCTGAAACCCCAGATATGGCAGTAAAGATACACAGGATTATAGGAAAATAAAAAAAAAGCCAGACCACCCATGATAATACAAAGTAAGGGCAGTCAGTGCCTTTGGTGTACTCCAAGGCACCTGTCAGCTCCAAATCATGGACTGTACAGGAGACAGAAATTGCAAAGTAGAGAAATTGTACCTTCAGCTGTGGGACTGAACACATCAAGGTCTTAAGGGTACTTGTTAACCTTATCACTTGTAAAGCAGAAACAGAACATCTCATCTGCCCAAGAAGCATCAGCTCCAGAGGCAGAGGGGAACCAGGGAATGGGTGTCTGGGTTGATAATCAGCCTGCTAACCAACAGCTGCATAGCATAGCTGATCCCCTGGTCGTGAATTGAGATATACTGGAGAACTGTCCCAGCATTTTTATATTCTCTCACCTCTTCTGCTTCCTATCCCTTTCTTAGTCACTGCCAAACTGCTGAATCACAGTGCACATCCAGTACCCTAAAAGTCTGTCTTGGTTCTCTTTGGTTTTCAGTGTCTTTTCATTGGGCTACTCCATGGTCAGAAATGGTCACAGGAAAGATGTGTGGACTTCCAGTCATTAACTAGATTTTTTGCCGTGCTATCAGTTAATCTGCCACAAGAACAGCAATTCCAATGGCAAATTTGTGAGTATATCAGGATAATTAATGAATTCAGGAGAGGTTCTGGCCCATAAAGATAAGTCTTTGTGATGTTGCTACTGAGAGACAAATTAAGAATATCCATGGTCAGTTATTAACAATTTGTTCTAGCACAGAATTGCAAATTGTTATTACCCCTTTCTTCCCCATACAAATAACCTTAGCAGAGCTTTGTTATGGTCTATTAATAAATATTTTTACCATTACAGTATTTTCAGGAGGGTAAAAGTGCCTGGGAAAACACTGTCCAGGGAAAACAAATGGGCTGAGCAGTTGCTAGCATGCTTCCACTGGCACTGCAGTTAGGAGGATCACAAGGAAATCCAGATCTCAAGGCCAAATTCCTTTTGATACTGTGAGGAACTTGAAAAGGAAGTACTATGAGCCTACAAGGAGTTTCTCTAAATGCACCATCCAGAAGCATTCTTTCACCTGACAATAATTCACAAGTTTCCTAGCAGCTAAATATGTTTCAGATAGAGTTAAATAGACAGAAGAGGTTTCAAATGCATTCGGATTCTGCCTGGGAAGGGAATTTTCCACTCTGTACTACTGAGAGAAATGAAGATGCTGTAGGCTATGGTATCGTGTTCAGAGGAACAAGGTGGGTAGGATAGGGCATTAGGCACTATTATACTCCAGGGAAGAAAGAGCAGACAGGGGCACAATGGAAGAGCTTCATTATATTTTAAATGGGAATAGTTCCAAGGATAGGAAAGCCTGTGGTGCTTGTAAAGGATTAAGCAGGGTAATGTGCTTTTTAAGAAGACATAAAGAGGTATGTAATGTGATATGTTTAAGCCTAAATGATTTTTCTTGGAGTCCTCAATGAATGTTTAAGCAGGCGTGACTTGGGCCTCTGTAAATCCTCTCTGAATAAATAACTTCCGCAAAAATAGAGATTCCTAAGACAGAATGAGATGCATATTTCATAACCTATGCAAAAAAAGGAAAATCGATTTGAGACACATGAAACACTTAGGAATAATAAAGAAAAAGGGAAGATAAAAGTGAATATTCTCCAGAATTATCCAGGCTTATATAAAAATACAGCTACCTCCCCATTCATTTTGATTTGACAGTGCAGGAAGACAAACAACTGAGTGCTTCCCTACCTTAAATTCAGACCTTCAACAACTTTTTGCTGCCTTTTGAGAAAGGAAGAGACAATAAGTGGAAGAAAATGTCTAGAGTGCCTGTGCTTTTCAGGCTGTCTCCTGTTTGAGGTATTTAAAACTGCTCTCTCTTCAGGGTAAATCTATCCAGCTGCTCTCTAGCTGGACCTGTGGTATTTATAGCTGTTCACTATGGATGGAACAGGAGCACACACAGTGATATGTATCCACCTGATTTATGAGCGGAACAGGACCAATAAATACCAAAATCTGAAAACTTACAATGGCATGATCTTCCCATCCTATTTCTCTTGCCTGCCCTGCCCTCCTGCCAGGAAAAGCAGGTCAAAGAGGCAGAATGCCTGATGCAAAGTGGGACTGTGCAATCATTGTCATTTGGCTGTATTGTATTTGCCCCCACACAAGTGCCATTCCCCACGAAGCCACTGGTACAGCAAGCAGGCAATCCTGCTGAGTGAGAGGGGTGATGTGCTGAGTACATCAGTGGTGGGTCCCTCTCCCCTTCCCCCTGTTTATATATACCTTAGCATTAGACTGCTACTTTCCTCACAATAGAACAGTGTCAGCTCCACTGGAGTCATCAGAATAAAAGCCAGAAAAAACTAAAGAACTTTTAGGATTTTACAAGAATATTTGGGGAAGCATCTTCTGTGAACTTCCTTGCAAACGCCATTTAATCTCTGAGGTGGTGCAGCAAAGGGTGCTGTTAAAGATGGGAGTGTCCACTGCATCCCTGCACACCTCTCTCCCATGATGGTCCCTCCTATCCCAATCCCTTCATGGTCACTACTCAGCTGAGTGGAAATCCCTTTCCCTGTACCTGCTTGGAGGCACTCATTAAGTCTCTGCTGGCTCACTTGGCTCTCCAGGAAGGTTTGCTGAGGCGATGGCCTTGCTGTTCAGTCACACTTTAGTGCTGATGAATGGGGGAAACAAAACGAGGCACAGAGGAAGACCTGTTGGTTTAGCTTGCCCAGGGTCATAACTGGGTTAATAGCTCTGATGTGGCCAATTAAATTCAGTAAAGACCCTGAAGAACATTAAGAAGCATATAAATAGGCCAAGGGGACCCATGAATTCTTTCTGAAATGTTTTCATTTTTTTGAAGTGTGTTACAGAGATTGTAATCTCTGCCTTTTATCAGATACCTTTTAAAATGTTAGTTTTCCTTGCCTAAGATTAGCTTTTAACATCACTTTTTTTCATCCAGCTTTCGTCCCAAGCAGGCCAACTACAACTTCCCAAAAGCTTGTGTGAACAGCAGCTGGCAAATAATAATTTTCTGTGCCATTTCTTCCTGTAAATTGAAAGAAGAGGAGAAACTCTGCATCCACAGGTAGATGTGTATGTTCATTTGGATCAGGTCTAAGACCTCTGATTTTTTAAAACTGGAGGGTGTTTGGCTTGCTCACTTGACACAACTTAGTTTTTTTGACATCATCATTTGCTTATTCCTGGGAAGCAGAAGCATGAGAAATTAGGAACTTGGATGTTTCTGGTTTTGTAGGTTTTGCCATGTTTCAAGAAACTCCTTTTTAATGACTGTAATCTGGAACTACCTGCCAGCAGGATACGCCATTTGTTTGGCTTTTTCAGCTAAAAGCTGTTAGTCAGCACAGCTGTGTTTGATGTACTCTGGGTTTTGATCCTTCCAAAACTCTTTTTATAACTTGGGAAGGGAAACCAGAAGGAGGGAAGGTTTTGGGGTTTCTTTTTTTTATATATATACAAAAGGTAAACCCCAGCTTTATCAGCCACTTACAAACTGGGCTAAAATATCTTTTCTCAAAAAAAGCAATTTCCTCTAGCCAATAAATCTTCAGGCCCTTTTTTCTCGCTCTTTCAGCTTATGACTTTATCTAAAAGGGTTTCAAAAGTGCAGTCCCCCAGGGTCTCTCTTGCCTCTTCTTTTATGCTGTTTAGTCCTCCAGAGGAGAAAATATGATCTTCGTTATCCAGAGGTTGGATTGGTGATTTTTAAAACTCCAAATACTCTTTGTTATTTTGTAGTTCTTTTATTATCAAGAGCTCTCCAATGATTTCATCCTTCTTCGTAACATACTCTTTTCTCTTGCTGCTGTCTAGACTGAGAACACCAGAAATTACAGGATTTCCTGGCCAATGGATTTTGGTGGAGACAAAAAGCAGAGTTCATCTGGATTTTCAGAAATCTCTAAATCAAGATTGCAACAAAGTGAACACACAATTCATGGATATTTTCTCTAATAAATTGTCACATTTTGACAATATATGATGTTTCTTCGATTTGATTTAGAAGTTTGAATTTAAAGATACAGTGGTAGGAGAAAAGCTTGTATACAGTCACTCATCAACCTATATTGACTCTTATACCGAATCCTTTCATGGACTGGTGTTTCTGTAAAAGCTGTAGGTGTCATCCAGAATTTGGGAGGGAACTACTGTATTCACAAATGTGCCTATAAAGAGCCCTCAAAGTGTTTTTCCACTGCTAAACCTACTACAGAAAGGGGCTGTGAGAATCTTCTTTAAAGTCAAATCATTCACTCCTGCCTTCCTCTCTCAAAACAAAACATGACCCAGAGCTACAACAGAAAGCCAGGATTTTCAGTGTCAGGAGAATACAAAAATAAGATATCAATGTCTTGTATTCTGGGGTTCTAAGTCCAGTGACCCTATTCTCATTTTGCACCCAAACGCACCCAATCTCCTATAAAAACACCTGTAAATACTTTTTGGAGCAAACAGTCTAGGTACTTACATATTAAAATGTAATTCAATGCCACAAACCAGAGAAGTCCCAAAACTCCGTGCCAGTGCGATGGGCTTTCAGAAATCGTTTCGAGGCACGATCATTGTCTGGGTGCAAATGCATCCCTTGTAGTTCAAAGCAACAACTAGGCAAAGGCGGTGTTACACAGAGCATCTCCAATGGGAAGCATAAAGGAAGCGTGCCAGTACCTTCTGAATGCCTGCGGTGGACTCCAGGACGTTGTTCTCCGAGCCATTGCTCCTGTTGATCATGCGCCACATCTGGGAGTACATGCTGTCCCTCTCGAAGGGATTCATCCCTTTCACTCGCACGTGCTCGTACACTGCCGAGTCCAGGACAGTGCCATAAGGAATATCGGTCTGCCTCGAGAGGTCCTGGAGAGACCTTAATTGTTGGGGAAGAAAAAGAGACACGGGAGACTTTAATCCACATTTTCAAGAGGAAGGAGCTGCAGGCAAAAAAAGGGCAACACAGAGGAAGACAGCTGTCAAGACACTTTCTTCTGTTGGGGTTTTTTTTTTTCCTTTTTTCTTTTTCTTAAAATATAAAGCAAGATTGAAAATTTGTTTTTATGATTTAAGACACAAAGAGGAATGTGAAGAGAAAGGAAGGGGTGGAAAAAGAGAAAATGGATGAAAAAAGAACAGAAGGAGTAAAAAGGATCCTGGGAAATGCCAAGCTCCTTTGAGCAGGGACAAGGGACAGCTGTGGTGGCAGCACGAGAACTCACGAAATCCAGCCCAGAACACCTGGGATGAGCACCTCTGTGTGCTCCTGGGTTACACTGTGAAGGGCAGCTTGGTGGGGGTGTTCCTGCACTAAAATGTGCATCCATCACATAGATCACATCCTGTATTATTTTCAACAATAAGAAGATTTCTGTTGTACTTTCATGAACTGTTGTTTTAATCACATTTTCTTGTTATCACGGTTCATGTTATTTAGTCTAATAAATTTGTTCTGCTTTACATGTTATCTAGTCTTACCCTTCTCTATAAACCAGAAAAATAAACCATTTTAGAAGTTTCTAAAGTTTCAAATGGGATTTGGTCAACCTGCTGTGGACTTAAAAATTTTATATTAGAACCCTTTAAAGTTTCCTTACCTCTTGGCCTTTATTTTCCTTTCCTGTAGAATTGCTCTCCCGTACCTTTGATTCTTTAATGGCACTCATTAAAATTTCAAAGTAACTACTGCAATATGTCTACTGCTTAAAACCCATTACAGCTTTCCCAGCACAAATTAACTGTGTATAAACTGCACAAATCTAGTAGATGACACATAAGGACAATCAAGGAGCTCAATGCTGTCTTAAAGAAGGCAATAGCAAATTGTAAAAGCTTATTGCAGACACAGAAAATGCAAACAGCAATGTAGGAAACTCATCAAATTCCAAGCTGTATCTCTGAAAAATGTAAATATGAAGGCTAATGAAAATGGCCCCATGGGGCGGGGGTTGGAAAAAATGGAATTCTTATGTGTTGTGAGGATGGCACTGAAGAAAACAGTAATCACATCTCACAGGGTGTGTGTGCCATGAGCAAAACAGAAAGCAGGAAAAGAAGAAATCAATAGAGATCAATGGCAAGGGTTTAGATGTTAGCTAAGTAAAAAAGAAATCCTTTGAAATTGAGACATAGGGGCTTAGAAAAACATTGACCAAGAGCTAAATTCTAGTTAGGTAACATATGGTAATTACAAGGAAGGGATAAATGTAATTGTGAGGAGTAAATAAGTAATAGTATTAAACCCCCTCAAATCATCTCACCACCTCCAAGAAGATCTCATCCCTTTCAAACAGGAACATGCAAAGAATCTGTACATACATGGAATTATCAAAGGTGAGATGCTACAGGTAACATTTCCTGAAACCAAGTGTACTGGTCTTCTACCAGAGGACCAAGACATGCCCTATTCTATGAGGAAAAATATGAGACTCTGGTAGACTAAAGCATCAGGACAATAAGTACTGTGATTAGTTTGCAACTGAAAAGTAAAAAATAGATAATCGAGTCCAGATAAACACCTGTGAGTTCTGAAAGATTAAATATAAAATGGCTGAGCTGTAAGCAAAAATGTGAACCCTCATTACAGCCAGTGAGTGAAAGGAAAGCAGTAAATATTTTAAAGAGTGGCAGTCGGGGGAATTACAAAAGTAAGCTACTTAGGTCATATGCTTAAGTTTAATAAACATACTGAAATAAGGATTGATATAATTTTAAAGATCAGTTCTGAAGTCTAGACATAGCCACCAGGTAAGTTTCTTTAGGGAAAGCAATTCAATCATCTATTACACTTTGAAATTACTAAAAAAACCCTAAGAATTTCAAAAAGAACTTCATCTCACCAAACAATACACAGATGGTGGAAGTACAGACAATCTTCAAAGGAGGAGTTTAGAAACATTTCCTAGCAACTCTGGGTAGCATTAGAAATACTCAGTCGGAGTGGATGCTCTCGAGGGATTTCAAGGGTAACAAGAACAGCTTTTGCAGAACTACAAGGCTGAACAAGAAGAGTGTGACCCTGCGGATGGGGACAGCAGTCACAGCTAAAGAGGAGGTGCTCAATGCCTGCATTGCCTCAGTTTTCCTCACCAAGGTCTCCCAGGCCTGTGTGACTGCAGGCAGGGTTCAAGAAGGCAATGAACAACGAGCAGTAGGTGGTCAGGTAAATCCCAACCAGACAAGGCAGGGGACTGATTGGGATCACTAGATCCACAGAAGTCAGTGTGCTGAGAGAGCTGGCCCAAGTCCTTGCAAGGCCACCTGCTTTAATTTTACAGGATGAAGGAGGCTAAGGGAGATCCCTCGCTACAGGAGAAGGAAAATGTCCAGACTGCATTAAAAAAGTTTAAAAAGATGATTCATGGAATGACTGCTGGTTGTCCAACCTCATGGAGTGAGTCCTGTCAGAGCACATTTCTAAGCACATGAAGGAGAAGCAGCTGACTGGCAGCACTCAACATTGACCCGCCAAAGGTAAGTCAGTGACCAATTTGGTTGCCTTCTACACTAAAATAACTTAATTTGTGGACAAGACTAGAGACACTGACATATTTTACCTCAGCTTTAGCAAAGCAGCCTGCCTATCTGCGTTCCACAATATTCTTGTGTCCAAATGAGGTCATTAGGTACGGCTGTGTGGGAAACCAGATTTGATAAATTCCCGACTGGCTTATCATGTTCACAGGGTAGCTCACTTGCATGGTGCTAACAGGTACCCCAGAGGTCTAACCTGGGACATTTCTTTGCCAATGACTTGGAGGAGGTAAGCAAGCACCCTCCTGTCAACTTTGCAGATGGCATGACATGGGGGGACCAGCCACCTGCTCAAGGACAGGCTGAAATTCAGATGGGCCTGGAAAGGCTGGAGGAGCGAGGTGTGAAATTCAGCAAGGACAAATACAAAGCTCTGTACCTGGGGATGAATAAAACCCTGCAACAACCAGGCTGAGCATAGCTCCTCAGAAAGGCACCCTAGTAGGCAGCAGTGTGCCTTGCTGAGAGTTACTCCTTATTTTACCATTAGGCAAAGTGTTGTGCAAAGTGCTGACAGTCTGTCTGTCAAAAGCATCACTGATGAAAGGCACTAGATAAATACAGCATACTGTATTCATCCATTCTGTTACTGCTGCTGGCACCAGTACACTCCTGCAATCAACTGGCAGTGCTCAGCAGTGCAATGAGGATGCGATGCCCTGTAATTGTTATTTGTCATACTAGAAAAGTATACAAAAATATTTATCCAGTCTCCAATTTCTAGTGAAAACACTTAGTAAAATTGCAATCATTACTTTACAAGACTCGGTATGGCCATATAATTTCTAATATAACAATCATCAAAGCGTTTTTTGGATATGTTATTGCTAAGCAGTATACAATTGACAGGTGTAGATGCTGCCACAGATCAGTTAAAAACATCACAAAAGAAAAAGAGCTTCTGTGTATATCTTGTGGCCGTAAAAGCAACTTTCTTATTTTCGGAAGGGCAAACCATCACAAGACATGAGCTATTAGTCTTGAAGTGTACTACAGTCAGGTGTGGGAAGCAAACAGGCTGAGAAGCAAGTGTGCTATCACACACAGAGGCATCACCAGCAGGGAAATAACAAGGAGAAGAATTATGTCAGTGCCTTCAGGAAGGCATGTTGTAGTTGCCAAGTCTGGCATTAACTAGAGTCTGCAGTGCCTCACTGTTAGATGTGCTATCCTAAAACTCAGGATGCCTCTCAGCTGCCCTACTTGCATCTTTTCACAGCCGCAGGTGAGGTTCCATACTGAGAAAATGATGACAAGAGGACAAAAACAAAACAAATGTAAGTATAAACTCTATGGATACGCTAAACACTGCTGTTGGCAGTAAACCCGAAGTTCTGGTTCACCTTACCATAAGCTGAGGAGCAAGAAAGAAGTTTGGGAGCCTTGGAGGTGTACACGTATATATTCTGCTGCATAGACAAGCTGCAAATACAGTAAAGATCTATCACACATCAGTGACTCCCTCCCCTCACACAAACATGTAAGATGGGATCATAATATATATGGCCTCCTTCAGAAGCTGTTTGTTTAATAACCCACAGCTCTGCAGACGGGTGCTGAGACATTCAACCTAGAAGTTACGGTACAGCAAAACAAAGAGAAATGACAAACTTTGAGAGAACTACTAGAATTATTAAACCACTGAGGTTCCCTTACAGAAGAAAGAACTCTTATAAGTGCTTTGCCTCCAGCCTGGTTTATAGGTTACACGTTGCTTGGTGTACCTGTGTTCCTGGATTAAACAATTCATTCTCTTCTCAGACAAATGCATGTAGTGGACACGTAAATCCTCAGCCTCACTCTTTCACCCAGTCTCACCACACAGCTGCCACATCAGATCTCAAAACAGGGAAAAAGCATTTGTCAAACTACTTAATTCCTACAAGGGCTCCTTTGATGCCCAAATTCTGATTCCATTACCCACAGTGAAATTTAATTTTTCGATAGTTCTCAGTTGAACTACCTGTAAAGCAAAGCACTTGTTAGCATGAGTAAGCAAATGATAATCTCACATTTTAAAACTTTTTTTTCTCCTTGAATTTCTAATTTTGAAGCAGTAAGGTAAGGAATGATAAAAATTGTTTAAGAATATAAAAAAGCAGATATAGTTGAAAAAATTGTTAAAAAAATAAGATACATTTAACTGAGTTTGTATACAGACAAATTCTGCTTCTAGGGAAGTGACCATGCAATCAGGTCATAACTCAGCTTATTTTTGTCTATCACTCATGCAGCATTGTGGGGAAAAAATATTATGTGTGGCCTTTACGGTAAGTTTTTTTCTCATTGCAATTACTGGGATAATACCAATATTATCCCAGCATCAATATTATCCTAAATTAACTAGGCTAATAGGGCTATTCAGAGGAGGAATTGAGTCATTTGAGGAAGAATTATTAACAGATAGATGTATTTTCAGCGTTCGTTGATTTTGTTTAGTATTCTACACCCTTAATAGGGCAGCAGTTGTCAGGTCACTTTCATTTTATGGCTTAGTACAAATCAATTACTTTGCAATTTAAAAAATTATCTCTGCCTCCAGCTAGAAGAAAAACATAGTAGGATTTGGATATGTTTCTTTCTCCAAAGCATACCCTCTTCTATAAATTCAAATCCTAGACTCAGAATTGGTAAACATGTTCACATATGTCAGCCAAAAGTGTTTAAAAAGTACACAGAAAAATGTTGAAAAGCAAAAGGTCAGCTTCATAAATAAATATCCAAATTTCTTTTTAGGTGATAAAATACTACTGAAGTCAGAGACTTGGGCATCAACATAGCTTTGTAGACCTGGGTTATAGATCAATTCAGTCTAGCTGTGCTAGACCTGAGTGCTGCATAGAGCTGTCTGTTAGATCTAGTTACTGAATTTTCAGAAAAAACCCAACTAATGTTATGGCCTACACTGAAGTTTTATTTATGACTAATTCAGATAAAGCTTTCCAGTGCTTTTGTGGGTTTTTTTGTTCGTTTGTCTGGTTGGTTGGTTTTTTTTTCCTAAGACAGTAAGGATTAATTCATAAGCAGATTTAGAGTTAGGGAACAGGGCACATTAAGCCAAGGGGTTTGACTGCTGTCAGGGTCAGCTGTGGCAGAAACCACGTTAAATAAAAGATTAATGGACATGCATCGGGTAATATCTAATTACTGTGTTCCGTGCACCCCGTTGCAGAAATCCTGTAGTCAGTTGCACTGAGCTGTATAAAGCCTTGGGGACTTCCTAGCTTCAAGTGAATCATGGTTTAGCAAAATGTTGAGAAAAGAATGATTAAGAAAGAAAGACCTGCTTTCCCACTACGCCTCCATTGTTGGAGGCAGAGGTCTCACCTATCAAACAAGACACACTAGTTATAACATGGAGAACATAATGGGAACTTCTGATTTTACAGAAGACAAAAGACTCACACTTTCCCCCACAATATGTACAAAACTCTAAAGCGTCCACACTTTTAGAAGTGGATTAAACTTGAAACCACCTAACACTAGGCTTTCAGATGGCAAATCCTTTGACTTCTTTGTTCGTCCCACTCCCCCAACCTTCCTGCAAAATGTCAGTGCCCGTGAGAAGGTGGTGACATCCTCCCCTATTTCAGAAAACTGTGCAGTAATTTGAGTAAAATCAATCTCTGCCAATGGAGTCTAATTCGGTCCTAAAGGAATCATAAAACATAATAATGTCAACACTGGCTCAGTGATGAGCTGCAGAGCATGAGCACCTATTAGAAATAGCTCAGGACCTCTAAATTTATTTGGCATTTAGCAAGAAAAGCCACTCCTAATTACTATTAATTTGTGTTGCATTTGAGAAAGTGATCTAAAGATTTAAGACGCATAGAAATTATTCTTTGCTGCCACAGTGTTGTGGCATTTGAAATGCTGACTATCTTGATTTAAATGTCATTTGCAATGTGGGTCAAGTGTGAACAAAAGATGCATCCAGGAACTACTTTAGAACTTGAGTGCCTCTGCTCTTGATATTGCGTGTTGGCAGAAGGTGAAAAGCTGAGCTCCCAGAGGTATTAAGAGAAGCCATTTCTCTGGAAAAGCAGATTTAACGCCCATTCTTTTTCTTCTAGTTTCTCTAAATTAATTTAAAAACTGTAAAAATTTGATTCGAATTGAACATTGAGGCAGAGCACAAATGCCATCAAGTGAGGTTATACAGCAAAGATCTACTTTGAGATTCTATAGAGAAGGGCAACACTTATCTCTCTAAGGGTCCTCCTTAGTGGATGGACTAATAAAATTTTGCATGCTTTGCTTCTCAAAACAGAGTTCTGGATACCATGAGGCACTGACTAGGAAGAGTGGCCCACTCTTCACACCAGCTGAGCAAGGGAAGCTGCAAGGGCTCTGAACACAAACTAGTTTCATACCCAAAAGCTGAAATGCAGTAACTACCAAATGTTTAATGGAAATGAAACATGCTGCGGGCTGCTTGGATCCTCCTATCTTTTGTAAAAGATATCGCAAGGACCATATCTACAACAACACACTGTAATATCTGATGCTAGAAATCTGAAATGAAAGACTATTAACTACTTTTTATATCTGTGCAAACCCACTGACTTCAATTTCTTTCCTTTTTTCTGGCTTGTCTGAAGCTGACAAGCACTGCTAGCAGAATCTGGATTATTTTTTCAAAATGCTTATACTCATTTCCATTCTGGCCTTGAAGGCTCCCCAAGGTACAATTTGAACTGTTTAAAAAGAAAAAAAGAAAAAAGGAAAAAAGGAGCATCAGCTTTCTTCTTTATTGCTTATTCATGTTTTCCACTTTGCAGTAATTCAGCGTGGTAAACAAAACATCCTCTCTTATGTGCTGGTTTAAGTTCCAATTTTGGCAGTTTTTTAAACTAAAGTTTTATACTCACACCATAGTTAGGATAACTTCATTCCCTAATGGATACTAAACACATCTAATCACTCTATTTTTGAGCTGGAAGCGCTGTTGAAAAATGTCTGTTCTTTCATTCCAGGACCTTTCCAGCTGCAACATTTTCTACTGAATAAAACATTTTCAGTGACTTTGCCCATAAATAATACAGCACAGAGACCGATGTAGTCCCAACTGTACATAATAGCCTCAAAATTCCACCGAGGCTTTTCTAGTGACATCATAATAAACTGCAAGAAAAAGCTGAAGATGTATTAAATTATAGTCTGAGTATATTTTATTCTTTTTTACACATCACAAGAAAACACAGACATTTGTCACAGTAATTTGAACATTTTTCTGGACTACTTCAAAACTAGAAGGGACATGATTTCAAAGCAGAACACAGAAGCATATTTCATTCTTGTAAGGACTAACTGAATGAGTGAATATATCATTATTATTTATTTTGCATGTATAAATTCCCATGTTGTTTCTTTACAGTCCTTAGTCAAATATTTTTAAACTTAAAAAAAAATAAATAAATCAACTTTCCTCAAAATATCAAGGTCAATGTTGACAAACATTGATACAGAATATAATTTTACTCCCACATAAATTTCAAAGGGTTTATAATTGAGGCTGCAGAGCCAAATGGTTGGGTTGTGTCAAAATACCCTAGCAGCATTGCATCATCTCAAAATCTGTTACTTAGAACACAAAAGAAAATGATAACTTGATTTAACTGTATACAATTGTAATCAAGGGAATAATTTGCTCATGTAACTTTAGTCTGTTTTATGTATCTCTGTCTCAGAGTATGTAGCCCTCCAATAGACAAAAGTGGTAAGGTTGTTACCTCAGAAAGGGAGGATGGCAGCTGTAAAAAATTTCCAGTTGGGAATGAATAAGGCCTGGTAAAGCTTGGGCAGTCTAGGCCATGGAACACTAACTTCTCCCTCCACCTCCATCACTCCAGAATCAGGACATAACCATGCACTCAAAGTTAGGTACTGCTTCTGCTCTTGGGTCCAACTTGGGCTTCAATTGCAAATGAAACTTGTCTGCTATTGCAGTTGTTTATTTGCCTGCTATTGCAGTTGTGAAAGCCTGGCCTGGTTTTAGCACGTAGAAAATCCTCACCTAGAGGAGAAGTGCCTTTGTGCGAGCGCAGTGACCGCTGGCACGCAGTGGTGCTTGATCCTGACCTGTGAATTCACAGGAGGCCAAGGCTCCGCCTGCTCAGTCTGTGATAGTGGCTCACTGTCTCAAGGGGAATTTCAGAGAGATTTTGAAAGGAGCTGAACTAGAGGCAGAAAGACCTTAGGTGATGATACACACAAATCAGGGACTTGGATCAATGACTGCACTGAGAAAACGGAATTTTCCCTAAGGTTAATGTTGAGCCTTACTTGAAGGTCAGGTTCTTACCTTTCTGAAGGAAGAAATACAGTGAAATGTGCCTCTCTTCTTTAAAGTCAGTCTATGATTTTTGCAAAGAAGGGTGTATAGGAAAGGGTAATTTTGTCACTCTCACATACTTTCACAGACTTGTAGCCTCAAGATAAACCTGCTATGAAAAAATGGCCAGCTGTCCCTCACAGCGCTTGGCTAGCTAATGCTTCACTGTATTTTCTAGTCTCTGCTTTGACCCAGGAGTGAGCATTTGAAGGTGAAGGCTGTCACTGGAGCCATGGGAGTGAGGATAACTCAGCATGCAGCTTGCTGAAGGAGAGGATACTGGAGTAAAAAAAGGCAGAGAGAGAGGGTAGGAGACCTAGAAAGGTTCCTGTACTATGGAAAGATGACATGATCGTCAAAAAAAGACTGGAAGGTGTGACAGAAAGACTTCACCATAAAAGGGACAGGAGAAGACCAGTGATGCCTGAAGTGGGCATCACTAGGACACTCATTTTCAGGGGGCATGAAGCAAAAGAATGAATAGATGGAAAACAGAGAACAATATGATCTGCTTATGTAGTAAGAGAGCACCTGGGAGCAGAAGGAGTAAAGATTACCAGTGACTGAGTTTGTTACTGTTTGTTGCTGTTAACACATCTCTGCCTTGGCAAGAATAGCTGAAGCCAGCTTTGAGCTCCCCATACACTGAAGAAGCATTGGGTTCTTCCTGACCAAAGTGTCAGAACACAAGTGTAGTGGAATACATCTGAATAGAAAGCAGAGCTGGAGAACGCAGCAATAATTTGTACTTTCCCATTTCAAATACTGATACTGTGTGGTCATCTCAAACTCAACTGCTTCTTTCAAAATATGTATGTGTGCAAACCTATGTATGTATGTCTGCCACAGGGAAAAGTATCTGCTAGAGGCCAACAATTCCAATCCTAAAAACAAAGTGTCTCCAAGGAGACTGACAGTCCACGGAATATTGTTATTTTTCTAACTTTCTAACTGCTTCTCAGGAGGATAAAAATTTATTCCTTTTCTCACATTTAAGTAGAACATTTATACCCCTCTACATGTATATTTATGTTCGCCCTCCTTTCCCTTGAATCATTCTTTATCAACTTACTGGATGGAGTTCTCAATGCGTGTGATGGTGAGGAAAGCTGCTAGGTTGGCCGTGTAGGAGGAGATGACAATCAAAGCAAAAAGCCACCAGGCTCCCATCATCAGTCGGGTTGCCAGGGTTGTGTATGGAACCTCTCCTCCTGTGGGGAAGAAGGAAAAGCAAGAGTTTTCATTTGGCAGAGGAATGCTCACGCATCGCTCGGGATAACTAGACCCCAAGGTTAACAGCGCAAAGCAGTTCATTAAAACCTGGTGCTTCAGTAAACCGAGCAGGATTTGGAGCTGCACTTTCTGTGCAACAAAAAGCACTGAAAGAAGCCCACACCATCAAGTTGTCATTCCTGTGTTTAATCTCTTTTGGTATTGTGCCTTTAATTGCAGTTCATCTGCCAGTCCTGTCCAGTAATGGAAATAGACTTCTAGATCTCAGAACAAAAGCAGCCAAAGTCAATTCTTACAATGTTCTTTCCTTAGAGATCTTATCTACAAACCTTAATTAAAAGTTTTTCTTTCATTCTGGGGAACATAAAGTCAAAAAATCCCATCAAAACACAATTACTTTTCACAGTTCTGTAGGCAGGCAGATGCTCGTGTGAACCATATGTGTGTGTACAACTTGCTGCAAGTGAACTTGGACATGCAGGGAAAAAACAAAAATCGCACATATTGAAGATGAAAGCAAACATTGTTTTGTATTCCTATAGTTGTTTTCCTTTAAAATCCAACTGCCATGTAAACAGAACACGAGCAGCAATTAAGCCTCCCAGGATGAGCTGCACACTATCGATTGTGTGACAAGAGCCTAGTAATGCAAGCCACGAAAAGCAGTAGTTTTTGTTCAAATAGATACCCCAAAACACAATAGTTTGTAGTATTTGCAAGTGCTCTTTCTGTTGAAAACATATGAATCTCAGATTTTTAGAAGGAAAATGTTTGGTTTTTTTTAATACCCCTTTTGTCTGCAGTATGTTTTGTCACAGCTACAAATAGCTAAGGGGGGATAGGTGAATGCAGCAAACATCCACCGTCAACTGCTCAAGATGTTCACCCTTTTCCTCTCCATCTACACTCAGCAATTTGAGAAGCTGACGTTATTTTTGAGGTAGCTTTTTCAGATGTAAAATCTTATGATGGTACAATGCCAGGGATTAGCAAAAGCAATTTGTTACTGGTTCAATAATCTGTACGTAGTTTGTTTTTTACTTATGTAAAAACTCCTTAATGTTTCCGCAGCAAGTGGGTTTAAAGGGAAGACAACTTACAATTATTCCCATTCCAAGGACAAATAATTTTCACTTATGTACAGAAACTGAATGTTTAATCAATGTTGTCTCTTACGGATCCTCTTACTGCTTTATTCAGAATTCTTCTTACCTATATAAAACACTGGGAACTCCACATTGCCACACAAATTTGAAACTTTTTTCCTGCATCAGTGATGTGGAATTGTACCATATGTGAAATAATAATAGACTACATTCATTTATATTTTTGGTATATAAACACTGAAATCCATTGCCTTTTGAGCATTCCAGAATTGAAAGACAAAATCTATGAGACCTACATAGCTGGAAATAAGTTTTCTTTTATTTCCAAGATGCCATGTAATCATCTGGAATAAGAATCTACTGATCAGATTGGGAGATATTATTTCAGTCTAAGGATTATCGAAGATGAACACTAACTTCAGCATCTGAAGATTTGGGTTTCTCTGCTGCATAAATTTTAAATTACTTTTAATACAGTATTTCTACTTTACAACAGTTTTTGCAATGTCTTTGAAATAATTAAAAAATGATTTCTTAATAAAACGAAAAGAGCAGACAATTATATTAATTTATCAGAAAAGGCTGTTTCTCCATTTAACTTTCAAGTGCCAATCCTCGCAGATAATCTTCATACTTAATTGAAATGGGTAGTGTGATTGACAAGAAGCCAATGATCTTTTGGACATCCTTGCATTTTCATTTTTCAGCTTAATGAGTAGAACTCTTAAATTCTCACATTTTTGAATTGAAATTAAATGTCAGAAGAGAGAGGACCATTGAAACTCACACACCTGCCTTCTGGTTCAAACGAGGATGCTGTGCACCAAGTGAACATGAAAGTCACTACAGATCCCTCAGCCACAGCATTCCCTGCTGTCCATAAAGCTTTCCCGTACTTCGGTAAGGTCGTCCCCACTATTCACTATTACTTTTTCCTTTTCCAACCCATATTAAAAATAGACTATAAAACTCACGAATGCTGGTTAGTCCAAGCACTTTTATTTCGTCCAGGTGTTTGTGAAGCCTTGTTCCTAATTCACAGTTGTACCTTGTATATCAGCAGTCAATAAATGAAGCTTGAGGACAAAGCTTGTGTCTAAGCACATGTACAATAAACACATATCAAAATAATTCCTCACTCCTCTAAGAATCCTTGCACTGAGGCTTCTTAAACCATCATTTCTAAAGCAGGGCTGACACCACAACAGCATAGGTTCATGACTTTTAAGCAGTACAGGCAGGGTACTCCAATCTTTCCCAGCAGAAGAAGAAAAGAAACAAAAATCAAAGGAGATCTTTTACTGCCATGGTATCATTTCTTTGGCATCTATTAGGAGACTTAATGCGATTCAGTCTTGTTCCATTGTGCTGTTTGCTAAAACACTTCCTGCACCATGACAGTTCACCTTAAGAAACCTCTTCACTCTCCCCAATTTTGTTCCCGGGGATAAAACCTTCTGAAGTTTTCTTTCAGTCCCAATCCACATTTTCTCAGTGCAGAAGAGTGCCAAGTCACTCAGGAGAGCAACAATCACTGGTTTTCCATTAACATTACCATGACAGAGAGATACAGACCTAAAAGACACTACTCTCGACCTTAGATTGGTGTGCAGGAGGGACAGACATGCAAACCTCCCTGAGCTCTGCTTTCCAAGATCTAGGACGAGTTTCAGGTGTGTTGACATCTTTATGGGTGACAACAGAGTCAACTTGCAAGAGGCTACGCCCAGGACACACAGTACAAAGGATATACTACCTGAATATCACCTATGTTGTGGCTACAGCTCCCAGTATAATACATCTGACACGTGATGTGTGCTCAAATCACTTAAAAAAAAAATCTAATCTGCCTTTAAAATTTTCAGATTGCATGTGCAGGAAGGGAAAGATATTTTCCAGGGTAAACTGAACTAGAAATATCAATCTTACTGGGAGTTTTCTGAAAAAGTTGAATTACTGTGGAAGTCGCAGTGAAAGAAATTACTTTTAGTCCTCCCACTCTCATCTAAAGCAGCTCTCCTTCATCAATCCTGAACCATTTTAATGCTGGCCTACTTCAGATGACAGGCTTAGACTGCGACTTATCTTATAAATTTCTGTTTATTCCCATTTCTTTCCAAGTGCTTCAAGCTAAACAGAAGGGAGTAAAAATAATGCATTGTCTTGACAATACAAACAATATAATGCATAATTATGACAGACTTAAATATCAGGAAAAACCCAACATCGAAGATAAAATGTGAAACAATACAATTATCATACACATTTGTACTTTTTTAAAAAATAGTTTCCCTCATTAGCAATCAGCTTAAAGGTTTCTTCACATCAAAAATCACAAGAGAGGAGTACAGACAAGAAGGACGAATGAAATCACAGGACAAATGGGAAAAATAGGGAAATTGAGGATCACAGCCTAGAGAGATCTTGGTATTTTATAATTCTGGACTAAATTTGAAGAATTCAAAATGCATAGGCTCTTTTTCCAAACATCTTGTTCTCAGGGATTTGTCAATTGTTTGCCTGAAGAAAAACTGCAGTGAGCTGAATTTCTGTGTAAGGAGTTTTCCAGAGAATATAAAGACCATGAAAAATATGTTAATTGTAACTGTTTTGCTGAGAAACTGCAACACTATCAAAATTGAAAGCAAGAATCTCAACTATGTTTTGAAAAGGAAGGTGAAGTAATAATAGGGTGGGTTATCTGGGGACAGATTTTGCTTTTTCTTACAAAATTTCTGTCCACATTCAGTGAATTATTTGCCTTTGGTAAAAAAGCACAAAGGACTGGGAGTTGGCTGCAATTTAGCCTTTAGCCTGTTAGAACAGTCACATCAATTATGCTGTGCATCTGCAATTTCCATAAATAAAGAAGTGTAGATGCCTGTTGCAAACAGTGTAGATCAATGTATGTCTTCTGTTTTCTTTGTGAAAGGGACATTAACAGAGAGTGGGTGTAAGGGAAGTAGTTTGCATTAACAAAGAGGAAAAGGCATTTTATATTTCCGCTTTTTTTTTGCCCTGAGAAACAAAACCTAAAGTTTGACTGAGCTCTGTGATCTTTGCAAAACTCTGCAAAGCAGATATCTTCAAAGGCAGAATCTTTCAGGGCATTAGCTACTGCTATTGTTCTGTTAAAAACTTTCTTGATAATATAAAATCTCTCCTGTTTTCAATTGGAAATGTTCATTTCAGCATAGGACAAAAAATATTTTACAGTCAATGAAGCCTATACCTATTTCTACCAGCTGTGAAGTAAATGCAGCTTGGAACTTGTCGGGAAATCTCTCATCATGAATTTTTCTTCCTTTATTTTCATTTTTTTCATCCATCCTTCTCCATTCTTCCTTGAACTTTGCATGTATTCGTTTCCATAATGTTTAAGCTGGCATGCCATAACCCGAGCTTGTAATATTACATTTTGTGCTTAAGTTAACACCCACTGACCACAGCAGGCACGACAAATTATTCTACAGGAGAATACAACCCCTTGAATTGGTAATGCCTTCCAAATAAGCTTGTAAATCAGTGGCTGAATTCCCTATCCTTGCAAATATTGGCAGATTGCAGGGGTTTGGGAGTGGAGAAGGAACTGATCATGAGGCAGGGCTGGCAGCCAGATCTTACAAGGTGTGGAGAAGTTTGAGAGCCAGCTATAGTTTTTGCTCACCACACCACCTGTTCCTCCTGTAGCATTTGGTTTGTATTAAAATGTAGGGATTTAAAAAAAAAATATATATAGATGAAAAGAGACATTCAGATATTTTGTTTCACACATGAAACATTTCTTCAGGTCTTTACTTCCTAAAGAGAGAGCACTGCATCTACATATTAATACTGTACTGTGAAAATACTCCTAATATATATTAGGAATTGTTCTTTGAGTTCATTGGAAATAGTAGGATTGGAAGGGAACCAATTTTTTTATAATCACTAAAGGGATAATAAAAGTTTCCATCAAATCCCAAAGATAACTTTTTTTTTAATAAAATAGTTAAAGTCATGTGTAGACTTTTTAAATAGTTGTATCTTTTGAAATTGTTAAATGTCTGTTTATATTTGTTAAGTCTTTCATCTTGTTACATCCATATATTAAGATGAAAGAAAAACTTGAACTGAAGCTTCAGCTTGGTCTTTAGGTTTACAATAGATTTTTTTGGTCATCTTTTTAAAACCTGCCCAATGTTCTAAGTCTCAAATCAGCGAATAGAAATCTTGGAAGCTACTCTCTTAAATGTTTGGGTGAAATTTGTTTGAATTTGCTGATGTGAAACTGTCTGATGTTAGTAGCTACCATTTAACCTCCACTACACAGAAAGTATTTAATTTGCTTTTTTTACAAGCACAGAAGATAAATATTTATTGCCTTTCTGGCATAATGATTTTGAATGGTATCACCTTCACCTAATGCACCAATATCATTAAGGTTTCTATACCTCCTAATAAAGTTTTCAGTGCCCTCCTTCCTGTTGTTCTCATCTCTGCCTCACCTCTGTGTACACTTTCTCTCCATGTCATTTTTTCTCTGAAGTTTGTAGAATTTAACACTTTGGTGCAATCAGTGCTCCTTTTCCTTTCAATATGCTCTACATGTGCATTCCAGATGCTTCAGCATGGGCAGCTGGAGGCTTGAAACATCCATCACTCAGCCTGCCTGCCCCCGTTACTCCTCACATTTTCCCTTACGCATTACAGATGTGCATTATGGGAGCCAACCATCCTCCACTCCAGTGTGATCTGGTGGCCTGCAGCAGACACTGTGTCCATCTCATTTTGTGCTCCAGCCATTAGCACACAGTCACAGAAAAAAAATCAAGATTAGTCCTTTCCAAGTTCTCAGCCTCTGAAATACCTAATGTTATTTTGGCATAGTGACACCTTCTTCCCCTTTCGCCCCCCTTGTGCATCTGACTTTCTGTACTTCCAAGTGTTCCTACTAGATTCCAGAAACACCATGAAGACCAATTCTATATTTCTGAGTCTAACTGTTCTTGTTTATTATTCAGATTTCTCCTGCTGGTCTACAGGCAATTAAAGAATGTGTTCACTTTGTCTTTTGGTGCTCTGATTAATTTTTTTGCCCCTTAATGTCTTATTTCTGAACTAAACAATCACTTACTCGTGCCATTTGTTGTTGTTAGTGTAATGATCCCCTGACTAATCTCATTACATTTTCTCCCTGGAAGATTGTTTTCTTTCAGCTGGGTGGGAAGCACTGCCCTCATTGCACTCCCAGAAGGGAAGCAATGATGCACAAAAGAAAGCTCTCCTCATTTATTTCTCCCCTTTACGTGACAGGGAGAAAACCCGAGACTATCATTCCTCTCCTTCAGGCTTACTTCAAATCACTCCTACTTATCTGAAATCTGTGAAGGAGTTTGAGAAGCTGCATCTTATACATGCTTAAAGATCCTTGTCAACAGCTCTGGAAGCCAGCTAACCCAAGGGTATATGCACAACTTTGTGCAGGCAGATGTAGGCTTCCCCCAACCTCCTACCAAGGAGGGCAGGCACGAGCCAGCTCCGGTCTGAAAGAGAGATCACCATGCTACCTTGTCACCCTCTGTTACTGCTGGCCACTAATTACCTCCAGGCTACATTTCATATCTTGAAAACTCCCTCTGAAATTCCTCCTTTTGCTGCTGCTGTGTTTGGATGTGCCTTTGGCATTTGACTCACATACTAAGGCTCATTGCTCAGCTCTGTTTTCTCATTAATAGAAAGAGATTACCCATGCTGAGATTTCAGATGCTGGGGCTAATCAAGGACCAGTGGCAGTGCCACAAAGCCCTCATCAAGTTACAGCCCAGAGAACCCATCTCATAAATCTGGTCAGAGGGCCTTGGCATACGACCCGATGGACAAAAAGAAATATCTAAAAGATTGACCAAATGCCTGCTCACAAACTATTTTGCTTGAAATACAGGTTCTTCAGCCTTGTTCTTTGAAAATAGCCTCTCCAAAGCTAGAAAATCCTCTAGCATCAAGGAAAGAGCCAGTGCTACCCAGTGCAAAGCATTTTAGCTTACTGTAGCATGGCTCACCACTGGGATAGTAACCTACAGTGTTTGTAAGTTTGAGTCTCTGCTATGTCTATTATAAAATTATTTTTCTATCAGTCTTCAAATACCCAGCCTGCCTAACTTGCTGTGTCTACTGCAACTGCTTCATTCTAGTGACAGAGGGCTAATCATTTGGCCACCAGGCTCCCTTGGAAAATTCTGCCAAGATACAGCAGGAACTGTCAGACATCCTTGAGTAAAATTTTGTTTGAAAATTAATCTATTTTCAGCAGTTTGTCAGACACACCACTTCACTACATGCTTCCGTTTTTGCTCCCTGGGTCTAATTTCTATACAACAGTAGTTAGAGGCACTACAAAGACGAAAAATAATTTGTGACAATAGCACTCCTAAGGGCAAACCAAGGAGGGCATCCAGAGACAGCACACCTGTAGTTAAATGGGAGTTGTAACTGTAAAGGTCAGCTTTATCTCTGTCTTAACCCTCAGGTACTGAACACACTCCTTTTCTAATGTTCACCATTGCCACTAAGCTGTGACTAGACAGTGCAGGATTCAGCCTCAGAATAATCTGGATAGAACTGTGCTCTGCTGCTACTTTTAAAAGCTGCTGTGTCTTTAAATTTGTAAAACTGTTCCATAAACCAAACTCTATTCCTCCTACAAAATCATCAGGTTTGCACAGAAGAAAGCAGAGAATGGAAACAGAGAAAATTTGTTTCATGGGAGTAGCAACAGCAAGTGAAAACCAAAATCTAATGGACTTTATTAAAGGCTGTTTTGAACAGAAATTCAAGCCTCTACCGAAAAGGAGAGCAGCACAATGACAAAAATTTTAACTTACTTCTTCTATTCAGAAATTTCCAGATAAACCCCAAACATTTAAATATATACTGAAAGTATAAAAAAGGGGTCTAATAACTACATTCCAGTAGAATAGGATCTAATGTGATAATAAAAAGTCTAAACTCTTCTCAGCTGAGCTGAGATTCCAATTTTCTGCATCACTAGCAATGATAATGTTACACAAACAGTGTTCAATCATTAAATTAATTCCCATTAAATCAATGTCCTTAAAGGCCAAACAGTCCTTTAATAATTACCTGATTAAAGTGATGTTAGCATAACATATTAGTTATAATATATTTATAATTCCCTTCACAACAATAAATCGTTTCTTTCCACCCATCTTGCTGAAATGGTGGCAGTAATGCAAGAGCTGGGAAGGGAAACGTCGTATCAACCATTTAGCAAATGGCTGTGGTCTAGACTCTCCTGGTGTCTGTGATGCTTCAATAACATACATTAATCAGTTTTTCATTCCTATTATGTACTATTTACAGGATGAATCTTCAAGATCTATAGGAATTAATTCCTGGCTTTTAGGCCTAGACCCAAGCTTAATGACTTATTTCAGATACTAGCAATTTTGCGGTGGTCAGATTCTGTCTTTCTGTGGAAGTAGCAAAATATATTTTCAATTGAAAATTAAAGTTCACAAGAGATAATAGAAAAATGTTGGAAACATTAGTGTGCATTAATATAATGCCAATATGTTGTAGTGACTTGTGCAACATAATCAGGCAGAAAGAGAGGGCATTGGTAGCCTTTACAGTGCTTCTAAAAGTCCTGGAAAATGTATCACAAAGTGTATTTTCTTTTTCTCTTCTGCTGCCATTACAAAAGAGGAGCAATGACTGCAGCTAAAATGAAAATGGAGGCATGTACTGGGATTTGCTGAAGTTACTGGGAGCCCTCAGATGAATAATTACTAGTCTTCTACTACAAGCCTGGATATTTGAAAGTGCCTCTTTTGATATCTGCAACTATGACCACATTGGAACTGTGAGGCTTGCTGTCCACCTCTCATGAGTCTGCTAGACAAAATATACTGTATTAATGCTCTGAAACACATTGGTTTATTAGAAGACTTAGCAGGGCTTCAGATTTAACTTTGGGGTTACCAAACATGATAACATTCAATTACATAATCATAAATAATTGTACAATAAGCCTAGCAATTTTACCAATATCTTTGCAAAAAACCCCCCAACTCTGACCAGATAATTCTTTGTTGCCACTTTTAACACATACGACAATAATTTTACAGAACATAATTATTAATATCCACACACATGGAGACAAACACAGATTAGAGCTCAATGTGCATTTGCAAGAAACACAGGGAGCTTCTGGGGATGCTCTTGAGGAGCACTGTGATGTGATGTGTGCTTTTAAAATTGCATTTGATTGCATGCCCGTGTAAAGGCGCTATTTGCAGCCACTGGGAATGCATCAAAGTGATATATGCTTGCTATTATTTTAGAGGATATTGGCACTGGATCTTAACAAATAACCTTGCACACTGGCAACATTTATATCAGATTTCAAGAGATGCTGAGACCCAATCTCTCAGTTACTAATGGCTGGATTCAAATGCTGCAAAGCCTCAAGCAATCAGCCACAATTATCACCTCTGGTACATATTCATAAGTGGCTAAGGAGATAATGTATGTGTTACTGTCACATACAGTTTGCTTAGTGTGGTCTTTCCACACACTACTGACAGGGTTATACGTAGCACCTTCAGGGACAGCAGAAAGAACTGTGCACAATGGACTGAAAACAGACCATCTGTATGTAAAATTAACATTAAGATAAACAATGTCATTAATGAGGTATTAAAGTGTGGCTTTAGCTGAGAGCCTGTCAGAGAGGGCATTATGAATATGAGGGAGAGAGTCCCCTTTGGCTGAAACTGAGCAACTGTGAACCAAACAAAACACAAAACAATGCACTGGGACCATAAGGACAAACCCTTATTCCAGTAAAGCCCCCACAACTTCACCTCTACATAATTCTGTAACTCAAGATTTTAGGGGGTGAAGGGAATTTTAAAAAGGATTACACACTGAAAAACATGTTTTTGCTTGAATTTTAAAAGTTATGAACTGTTTTATATATCTGTTCTTCCAAGATTTCCAAGCATCCATCAGTACAGAGTGACCCCTGACTACTTCAGAGGCAAGTCAATCACAGGCATCTCGGATACTTTAGTTCAGTTTTCATGTCACTAATTCTAGTTATCCTTTAATTTTCAGAATGCTTCCCTGCAATGACCTCCTAATCTTATAGAATTCAATCACCACCAGTGCAGGAGCTCTAATTATGTTCCTAAATAACACATTTTAAAATTTAGACTAGAATTCCACTTCAGGTATGCCCTGTAAAGTTGTTATCAAAGTGATCTCTGAAACTCAGATGACCTAATGTAGTATTATGACAGTGAACAGAGGACAGAATGAAATCCTCATCCTTTTAAGTTTCACAGAGAAAAATGCTATAATGTCATTTATTGATGAAAATCACTTTTACAAATGCTTATGTTTGAAAGTCGAATAATCTGGTTTTCACTGCAAATCAGCTATCACCCTGCTTAAGATCACAACTCAGGTTTTCCAGAAGTGAAAAGCGGCTTCAAAGGCGACTTTACAGGATAGCGAGGATTTTCCTCTTTGGGGATGTAGAAAAAAAAGAAGCCATTGTAAGAAGGAGGCAAATGCTTATAGCTAAAAATGTTCTATTAGCAAGTATATCCGGGCATGAACAACGAACACTGCACTCGACAGATTTATTATCACTGTTCCTTAACAGCCTGTGTGCAGACACCTTTCTTTCCCCCTCATTGCTACCTTTACTCTGCCCTAGTGTGGGGGAAGAAGAGTCTTCAGTCAAAACCACACGTGCTCCTTCATCTCCCTTTTGCCTGGTAGGTGAGGTATCATACATTTTTAACCCAGCCCCATCTCACTAAGTACAAAAACACCAAAAAGGTAAAGTCCTACTTTAAGATCTCTCCCCCAACTATTGACAGTGGAAGAATAAAAATTAAGCAGCAAGAGATTCCTACACCAGGATGCTGCTATAATGAAGGTAACCCCCTTAATTTGCATGCTGATAAGCTGACTGAAAAAAAAAATTACAATAACCGTCATTTTGCTTTCATTTTACCATATTTTCTGAGACTGGTCCTTCATCTCAACAATCAGGGAAACGAACAGGTTAGTTTAAAAAAAATCATTTTGTAGCACTTTTTGTTTCCTTTCTTTATTAATTTTGGTCTACCCCTTTTATAAATAATATTACAAAACGTCTGAGGAAAAACCCCTCAGCTGCTGAAGAAGGGAGACTTTCCTGACAGCAGCTTGAAAACCTCTTTGCTACTCCTGTCTTTACAGCTTTCAGACAATTTTCCTGGCACCTACCCACCAGTTGATGATGTGAAGTGGATCTGCATGGGTGGATGCAGCTATGGCACAGCTGTTGCAGAGGAGGGACTCCTCACGGGGCAGAAAAGCAACAGAAAACTACCACGGGTTCCCTCTAAAACCCATGTTTATCTGGTGCCTTGGATGTCCTCAGCTGAAAAAGGCTGATCAGTTTGTGGATGAAACTGCTGTCAACCCAAGCAGAGGGGGAGTATTTTTAATAAAGCTAAAATTTATTTCTCACTTCCTTCCTACCTTGAACAGCTGAAGTTGTCAAGTGTAAACTCCTGTGGAGGAATATCAAATAGCAGGACAAGTAAGACTTGCCTCTTCAGCTTCTAAACATTTTTGAAGATAAAAATGGGGGTTACATTACTCCTCCATGCAAGAAACACTCAGTTTCTTTCAAATTGTTCTTCCTAGTTTCCTCAATTAAGTGTATATTATACACAGGTGAACCCTGAAAAGTCAAAATTGATTACCTAATCTGAATCTAACTTATTCATTCTTTACCCAATTACAGCATATAGTCATATTAGAAATTATAACAATTAAAGAAACTGTTCTGAGTAAAATATTCACCTTAGGATATTTCTGAAGGGAGCACAGAATGATGGACAGATGCCACGACATCCAATTCTATTTTCCTTTTGCCTCATTTGGTCTTAATCAGGGTTTACACTGTAGCCAGCCAGACATTACCTTCTCATAGTAAATCAGAGCTAGTCCTAGGCAATTAAGGTAGTTTTTGGGCTTTCACACTGCCATTCATTCTCCTCTTCAGAAGTGATATATCAGACACAAAATCTCTAAATATATAGCCTCATGTACCCAGCACTGTTACTCAAGCAACCACGTGCAGAGAAGATGTAGAAATGCATTATTTAAGATGCCTCTGAGAACTGCGTAAATCTTAACTTCAAATCAGGGGACAATCCAAGCGTATGCCCAGGTAGTTTCACACTAGTGATATCACATTGCTGCAAACAAATGCTCACACTACTGAACACTTCACTTGGAGCGTGGTTATTCCACGGAATTACAGTTTCAAAAAGAGACAATCAAATAAACCTCTGAAGGGACATAAAGCTACATCCAAGGCTTACAAAAGTGTACTGTGCACATGACAACATCTCTCAGTACACGCCGTCAGTTCCAGCGATCGTTCGTGGTTTCCAAATACATTTGAGACACAGGACACAACTGCCAAAATGTACTCATTTTTGGATGCTGTCAAGAGGGCTGGCCAAAGCACTGAGACATGCAAAAGGAGCTTGGGTACCACAGGGCTGCAGTCCCCATTTCAGAGAGATGACTTTATGAAGGTAAATATACTTACTGATGCACTAGCCTACATTTAATACAGTAACATGAGAATGTGGGGGGTTCACACTTTAAGGTGGAACTGTCATGTCACAAATAAACCTGCTGGTGTACGTAGTTTGTTTTCTAACGTGTTTGGTATCTGACTTCATTTTCATAGATCAGTGCTGTGAATTTCAGGCTCAGCAAGTCTGTTCCCCTTGACACATGAATATGTCAAGACTGGCATTAGGTTTGAAGAGCAATTAAAATTGTTAATTAATGAGACTGGCATTCAGGTTTGCCTTTTATCAGAAGATATAAAACATGTTTTTATGAAGGAAGATAGGTAATATCTCCATTTTGCAACTAAGAACGGATATCTATGATATTAAATAAATTTTCTGTGGTCAGCCAGCAGATCAGATGCACAAAGCAAATTAGCAACTAGGTCCCAGTCCTAAAGCCTTTATACAGGATCATTTTTGTATTTCTAAACATAAAAAAACCCCATAAAAATGAATCAGGTTTCACCACCAACTATCACATGTGAAGATATAATTAATTTCTAACACATTTTTTCCAGAATGATTCCAGAGTTTTCCTGTGAATATTAAATATTTGATTGTTGTACAGTTAATTAAGAGAAAACGTCACTAAGAAAGGATGCTGCTACAGCATAATGGTTTCCTGCTGATAGGGATATGCCGAGAGTGAGATAAGCAAGACGGAGTAATTCATTAAGCAACAGCAGACTCCAGGCCGTGCATTTCAGGAGGATTATATCACACCTTGGGTGGTAATACAAGGAAGAAGACTGAGAATTCTGAGCAGCTTTAACCATCTGAGTAGTATTAGAATGATTTTGAAGTGCCAAAGCTTGGAGGCTGTTTTATTGCTCCTGTGAAATGTAATTTACACAAGGCAAACAGTAAGATTTGCTCATTTACCAGGTATTATCAGCATAATTGGCCATTACTGACACCGCTGATGACCAATCAAAACCTCCAGTTACGACCAGCATTTTAAACAAATATAAGGGGATAAAGAAATTGCCCACCAGTGATGTTTTTACATCATCCATTTCATAACTTTGCTAGGTTAAGCAAGTGTATTAAGATCTCTGAAGAAAAATACATTTTGCAGGTAATACTTCAAGAGCTCATTATCCTATGGTCAAATTCTATTTATAAAACTATAAAGAATATTTGTTTTGTTGCAATCACTAAGAAGTGATTAAATCTTGAATGATTCAGCCATTTAAAAGATATTTTCCATTACAGCAGGAAAAAAAAAAAAAGCCCCAAACAAAACAGAGCCTTGCATCTTTACCTGCATAATCTAAAATCCTGCCAGGCCAATTAAGAATTATCTTCTCTTACAGAAAAATTCAAAGGAAAATGAGCAGAGTATGATAAGATATTGACAAAGTCTTTTATGATGTCTTTCATAGATTTACAAAACAGTGTAATTTTCTCTAACTTCATTATTTTGTCAACATTCAGTTGAATTCTATTACACTAAATAAGCTCATCACTGTATTCTGAAGCAAAATTTGAGAGGCTGCCTTCAAAAAAAAATCCCCTAAAACATTCTTTGGCAAGTCCTTGGTAAAAATTATGCAGCATTTCACCTGTCTCAAAAACTGATCTGTTATACAAAATGGGTTGGGAATAACTCTACATCTTGAACTTCTGTTTCTTAAATCATTGATTTCCTCCAGTACTGGTGAGAGCAGAGTGGTCCCTAGAGTGTGTTGTAACAAGAGCCCCTAATTGGAAGCTAATAGAAAACCTTCAGGAGATTAAACTGGGTTCTCACCAAGTATAAAAGTCATCAGACTATTGCAGCAGCTTGATTCAGTTGGTCTCAATAAAGAGTTTAGCAAAGTTTTCAGAAACCCCGAATTTCTTCTCTGACAGTTCATATGGCAGGTTCTCAATATTGGCAAATTCTAATAAGGGCAAATTTTGAGGGAGCAGCAGCAATACCATGGCTCAAAAGAAGGAAAACTGTGGTTGTATAGAGTATCACAAAAGCTGAGCAAAGACTACATAATATATCATTATTCTTGTATCACTCAGACTCTTTGAAGTAGAAAGGGACCTTGTCAAACACACCCTGTCCAAGCAAGGCTGCCTAGAGCCAGTTTTCTGTCCAATTGAAAAAAGGTAATATCCAAAAGAAGGAAAATAGAGAGCTTTAGTCACTTAGTTTTCTAGGATGAGCAAAAGGAAAAGAACAAATTCAGAAGCCGTGTAACACTAAGTTTCAACACAGCTGCAATCCTCTACAGTCTGAATCGACAAATTTGCTTCATCTTTAGAAGAATAGACAACTCAGAGATAACAGATAGTATCTTAGCTATTCATGCCTGAATTCTGACTTCAGAGTCAGAAGCATTTGCTTTTAATATAATCCACAGCAGCATCACCATGATCACCTAAAAGTCTCTGTCTTCCTAGCGGTCACAGATTCAGTGGGTATACTGGGTAGGAAGCCAAAGCATTTCAGTGCACTGCCTACCTGTTTTTTGTTTGCTTGTTTTCTTAATAATAAAGGGATGGAGTACATGATAAAAAAATCCACTTTGCAGTTTATACATTTTTATATTAATTGAGCCTTGTCAGTTACATTACAGACTTATCCTCATGTATCTTAGAAATAAAAAAAAAAAGTATACTATTTTGATTATTTTTATATTTTGATGAATGAACATCAAATAAAAGGGAAACTTAAAATATACCTTTATATTACCCATCTAAAAATGGTGCCTAAAGCAGTCACTGAAATATGAAGAGAAGAAATTGAAAGCTAAGTTCAAGACCTAAGTTTAGGTGATACAAGTAGCTGTGGCATTAAGTTCCAGTCTACCTTTGAGGAAGCAACTAAAAATAACTAAATTTTGTAACTGAGTATGACAGTAATTAGAGACCTGCCTTTAAAACCACTGGATTGATCTCTGTTGACTTCTGTCTATAGACAATGACACACTGTTTTGGTGTTTCAAAAATTGCAAAAGGTTAAAACTCGTTAACAGCATTTGAACAAGGCATCAGAATCAGGGCTGAACAAAAATAAAAAAAGGAAACAGCGAACTAAAGCTACTTGCTTATATCTGCCAAGTCTTTAACTATTTCAGAGGAAATGAGCTCTTTGTTTCAATCATAATAGGTTATGAATTTCCTTAAAGAATGACTTGTGTTTTTGCACCAGAGGGCTCTTTTGTCTTCAGAGCCATGGCAGGTCTGAAACCAGTCTACATGCTTGCAAATTTTTCCTCTGTCTAGAGAGAAGAAAGAGAAGATGATGCCACAAATCACTTACTAGCCCCAAACAAAGAATCCAGAATCAAAGCACAGGCAATCCTCGGTTCATGCTGCTTTGTTTCTGTCAGCACAGGACATAAAAGCATCTTTAGCTCTATGTTTTGATAATAGAAATGAGTACCTTGTTATGCTTTAAATAGCTGCTGAAAGGCTTCTTAAGTGAAAGTGGCAGTGTTTGAAATGCCCCACGCTGGTGCACTTAAGACTTGCCAATCACAATTCATAGCAACAGATTTACTATTCCAAAACAAATAAAACCTGCAGTTTTTCTGCTGAATGAAGAGCTGATGAATGAAAATAGAGGCAAAATTACCGCAATAGCCAGTTACCCTGTCAATGAAAATAATTTTCATTTGTCTGTATTCACAAGGATTAGTAAACAATAACGCTTCAGCTAATATAGTTTTTGTTATATTCAAATTGAATGTGAAATACAGGCTGACATTATAAATGGATCTCTTACTCTTTTGCACTGAGTTTCTGAGTTCTTCTGAGTCTTTATATCAGTCTGTAAGTGTCTCATATTTTGGTATCAACCCTTTCCAAAGTGTTTCGTTTTTCCTCCTAGCTAATTCAGGACAGTTCTGCTTGTTATTTGAAGGAGACATGTGTTTATTGCCTTCCCTCACTCAGTAGGAGCCAAGTGAATGTTTTGTACTGTTCTGGTGAATTCTATAGAGTTGAGTTGAAAATCCACACGATAGGGTGGTGTCCCTCTCTCTGTAAATAATTCCTCCCACCTTCCAAGTTTTGTGAATTTCTTTTTCTGAAGTCACACAACAGTTTTGGTGCCCCCAGATGCTTTGTACCACCAGCAGGTTTTACTGAGGGACTCATGTCCCTCTTACCACAGGGAGTGGATGCAGATCTGCTCAAATACATTCCTTTTCTTTCTTTCTTTCTTTCTTTTTTTTTTTTTTTTTTTTTTAATTCTNTTTTTTTTTTTTTTTTTCTATTGAATTCTTCTATTTTTGTCACCTGGTCCCACTTCTTTTCACCTAACTTCTTCCCCAGTTTCATGCTGAATTTAAGGCTTCTCTCCGAGCCCTCCTTAAGCAATAATTTTCATTGACTGGTCAAAAAATCTTTTTTCTTTTTAAGCTAATCCATTGAAGGGCTCCCTTGTGGGCTACCACTCTGGACCTATGAGTTAGGAAATTTCAGGAAACCAGGCAACACAGGCTTCCTTGGATAAACATGAGGCAAACAATTCAAGCAACAATTGTTCAGATTGAGTGTGTTAAACTGGTTGTGCCTCCTTTGAACCTTGGCCGGGCAGTCTCCTAGAAAGCTTTTAGGGACTCCTGTTGGGAGTACAGCAGGGATGCTCAGGCTAATAAAACTGTGTAGAATGACTCGCACTCATGTACTAAAGAATCTAATTCACAAGTTCTAACCTAACAGGAAGACAGATATAATGAGTCTCATTCTGTAACAGACCAACTGCTCTCTCACAGCTGGATTCCCTAAACACTTGCACCGGGGATATTTTGGACAGAAAGCAAGTTTTATAAACCCACCCCTATACATTCAAAAAACTTCCATAGATCTTAGCTACTCTTAAGTCTTCGGTTTTATTTAAAAAAAAAAAAAATTAAAAAAAATTTAAAAAAATTTAAAAAAATTTAAAAAATAAATCACAAAACCCCTGAAACGATCTCTTCAGCTCTCCTCAGCTAGCCATCACTGCTCAATGCAAATGATAATTTAAAAAGTAATGTCTCTATGTTTATTTGTTTAAAATCACCGGTCTTGTGGAAAGTCTCAGCTTAAGCTTTTCTTCTTTTTTTGGATAGTGACATTAATTCAGCTTTATTTTCCCTTCTAGGAGTTTCATACTTGATTTTCATGGATACCTTTAGCTTGCATGGATGTCATCTGATAATTTAGAAACAATAATAATGGAATGCTAAATCACATGTTGCCAGTGTTATGTAAATATGACACCTTTACCTACAGCATTCCATCCAAATTCAGGTTAAAATACAAAGAACTGTCTGTGAATTTGGGGCTGTAGTGGCCATGGCTCTTTGTAGAGCAGATGCTCTGTGAAATTAAAACAGGTGTACCTGCAGTGCCAGCAGTGACTGAGGAACAATTACATGGATAAGCAAGAAAGTGTTCATTCTGTTTTCGGTCTAGTGTTATTATCTAAAGTCCCTTTGCTCTTATATTAAGCTGTGTTTTCTTATTCCACTTTACATTACAACCCCAACTTGTAGACCAGAATTCTAAGTAGTATATAACCAGCCAAGATCTCCAGTCCCTGATGTCTTTAGCATTCATGGTTAAAACTCTGCCAGAAGAGGTAAAATTGTGAAGGACTTGGGAATATAAGCAGAATTGGGGGGGCAGCCTGGGCTACACCGGATGCTAGATGGGATTGAGAAAGCAATCAGGAAGGCCAGAGAACTTGAATCTAAACATTATATAGGAAAATTAAAATAAATCAGAAGAGGGAGGAAAGAATATCAGACACAGTAAGATCATTTAGCACTGGTGACTAGCCTAATTTAGTTCAAAATCCAAATCCCAGCATTCCGTCTGACCGTGTAAGAACATAGCACTTGTTAATGTTAAATAATTCTCCAGCAACTGATGAGCAATACGTTTTTTTTTTACTCTGAGAAATGTTACCTTTCTGTAAGAACAAAACAACAAACCACAAGCTAGCATGCAGTGCTCTGAACTTCTCAGGGTTCCCACATAGGGTAGCCAAATATCTAGGAAATCTTTTAGCACAAAGCTTTTCAGTGCTCCCAGTTCCTTGTGGGCTGTGGGAGGGAGGCAGTGGGGAGGAAGGTCTCTGCAGCAATGGGGAGGATACACAGGTTTTCTCTCAGAGGCAGAGCCTCCCTCTGTCTCTTACCTTGTTGCACGAAAGATCCATAGACAAACCACATGGAGTTGTAGAGAGTTGTAGACGTCATGGACCCCATCTGAAGGCGCGGGGGGTTGAGCCAGTTCAAGAGGTAGACCAGGAGCCCTACCAAGAGCACTGTGCCAGCAATGCAGGCCCACAGGGAGAGGTCAAACGGGGCCAGGCAGGCAAACATGTCCACTGTCTTCTCTGCCTTCCGGAGCAGCACGCCCACCGAGTAGTCCATGTAACGTGTTGTGAAGTCCACCACGTTCTCCCTGTCCGGGGTGATGGTCAGGGCAGAGATGCCTATGTCAGCTCTCTGAGGAGAGGAGGAGAAAAAAACGTGCATCAGTGGGAGCTACCAAAAAAATCTTTTTTCCTCTGTGATTTATAGCAGCTAAGCTTAGGGAGAATCAGATGCCAAGACCAAGGTCTTCAGCATCATATACGTGAGCACAGACGGGTGACAGGGTAGATTTGGCATGTGTCTTAGTTTCTGCAAGCAAACCTCTCTTGGTGGACTCTGGCACATCAGCTCTCCTCGCTGTTATTTTCCAAGAAATCAAAATACTACAAATACAGATAATACCTGGAGGAAATCTACTTTTTGGTCATTTTTGTCACCCTGGCTTACCAAAGCCCTCACTGCCATTGTGGCAAAAGGCAGATTTTGTGCAAAGCCTATCACATCATGGGAAATTACTTGCCTGATAGAGCCAAATTTATAAAATATTTTCATGATTTGGTGATCATGACAAAGAGCTACTATCGTAGGAATACCTGAAATTCCATAAAACATCAATTTGATCTGCAAAGTCTAAAGTGCAGAGCAGATACTGCACGCAGTTCCTTTACTATTAATTCCTCTATATCCTCGTGATAAGCAATTCCTCCAACAATGCCAACCTGTCCTGCAGCTAGCTTGGACTTTCTTTGTGCCATTTCCATTTTTTTTGTAATTTAAAGAAACCATTTCAGATGAAAAGAGGATGAATAACATTTCTTGATCTAATCATTGTATTTCACAGTATGTATGAAGTCTCCAGGGGACACCAGGCACAAATACAGCAGGTGCTACTTTACTTTTTACAGGTACAATTAGAACTTCAGTGAAAACAAGAAAGGTTATTTAAAGCAGACACATGAATACCGTTTTAAAAAGCCCAAATACCGAGCAGTAAGACAGAATTCTAGATGTTTTAATATGACAAAAGAGTACTTAAAATATTTAAACTTCTCAACCTTGATTTAATCCATTTTTTTTCTGCCTAAAGCAGTGTGAGGTCCTTTGGAAGGGGGTGAGGGGAGCACAAAACTTGAAAGTACCGAGTAAAATTTTATTAACTCTCTTGAATTTCTTTCCTCAGAAGAAGAAGGCAGAGATTCCTAGTTCCTTAGATACGTGATTTGAAATATTGAGTGAGAAGCTATGGCAGTGGAAACTGATTAGAAAATTTTGTAAATCGACCAGGCTCTTTTAATATGATGGGCAAAACACTATGCAGCCCATGGTACAAACATACTCCTAATCACAGTGCTCTTAAGACTTCAGCTTAAATGATGTTACTTTAACTTTGTATTGATTATTCACTGGCTTGAGAAAGTGGCAGAGCCTAGCTGGAAGCCTGATGATTTGGTCAAAAAAGAGTTTGAAAATATTGATTTTCTTAAAAGCTATGAATTAGAGCTTCAGCTTTCATTTGTGTGTTAAATTCTCTGGTGTCATAAGTGAAGTTGTGTTGATGAGCACAGCTGAAAGCATGGCTTCATGAATTCACTTCAGGTCCGTTCCTGTCAAATTCTTGTGAGTGATGATTCAACTGCCCTTGGCCCATGGGCAGCAGCAAGCTCAGTCAGTAATTAGAATTGTCCATGGAAATGTTCAGGTTATCTGAGTCTCTCTATCCTCTCATTATATAACTTCTGTTCAATGAGTGACTCAAGTGATTCACAGCATCTGCTGACAGTCATGTCCTAGCTCCAATGAGCAAGATGCAAACCAGCCAGCATTTGAACTGTTTTCCACAACTGTGAACATAAATATGTTTTTAAAATAATTTACAAATATAGAAGTCTGATAGCTGTCAAACAGGAAATTATGATTGTATTTAATGAATAGCATAGGTTTGGGGGTTTTCCTCTGAATGCATATCAAAAAGCAAAATAAGAATTTAAGGGTAAAGAAGGACATGTGAAAAAAAAAAGTCCTAGCCTCTACTTCTGCTTATTAAGTTAGCTGGGTTATTAATTATCAGCATATTACAAAAATACTTCTCTACCATACTGGATAATTGAGTTTCTCATTCGAGTTGCATTGTTGTAAGATGCTTGAAGATTCTCCACTGAAAAGCAACGTACACCAGTAAAGATACTTTTACCAAATAATACTTGACTGTATGACTAACAGAATTTTTTTCTTCTTTTTCCCCCCTTTTTGCAGCAAAACTTTTTTTTTCCCATTAAGTACATTGAAGAGCATTAGATGAAAAAAAAAGACCACATGGTATCTATGCAAATACTACCTCTAATTTGCATCTCTGGGAAGCAGTGTCTCTGCATTCCCCAGAATTATGGTTCCACTCCAGTTATCAACCAACTATGACAGAGAACAATATTGTGCTAATGGAAATGTCGCATTTCTTTTGTTGTACTGCAGCAGCAACTGTGATATAATTATGTCTGCTACTTTTATATGCTACATACATAATTAAGGCTCTGAGGTGACCTAATTGCAGCCTTCCAGTACCTGAAGGGAGCCTACAAGAAAGATGGAAAGAGACTTTTTTTACAGTGGCCTGGAGTGACAGGAGGGGGGGAAATGTCTTCAAACTGAGAGAGAGTAGGTTTAGATGGGATATGAGAAAGAAATTCTTTACTGTGAGGGTGGTGAGACACTGCCACAGGTTGCCCAGAGAAGCTGTGGATGCCCCATCCCTGGAAGTGTTCAAGGAAGGACTCTGAGTAACCTGATCTGGTGAAAGAAGTCCTGCCCATGGCAGCAAGGTGGGAATCAGATGATCTTTAAGCCATTCTGTGACTCTATATGTCCTTATTTCTTGAGAGGTAGTAAAGAGAAAAACAGAAAGGAGAGAGATAAATCCTGACTTCATAGCACTCTGGTGTTCAGCTGTTTCAGGAAAAAAAAACTACACTGAAATATGACAACTCATATTCTTAACTTACTAAATTGGATCATAAACAACAGTTTCCCAGAAAACTGCACTTTTAAGACAAAATCAAGCTTAAGCTTCACTTAATACTTGATTTACTGATAGTGAGCATTCTTGATTACATATAGATTCTGGCATCTTGTTTCAAAATTGGTAGATGAAAAAAATTAAATGCTTGTCATTAACATGTCAGATTGGATCAGGGAAGAAATCAGTTTGAAGAAGTAAAGGTTCACTTAGTGCATTTGAGATAGAAAGGCAAATGCATGCAATTATGTCAATATTTAGATATAAAGCTGCCAATCTGAATTATGAACATGTATAGCTCTCCACTCACTAAGTTTTTGCAGTGCCAAAATGAAACAAGCATCATATGTCGTGCACATTTCTCGTGAATGAAACTGTGACTCCTGAAACATATTGAAAAAAACAGCAGAGGGCATTATTTTGCTCTGTGTGACCTGCATAGGAATTTATATTTATCTTCTTTAGCAGCAGTTCTCCTGAGGCCATTGTAGAGCAACATAACCAGAATGAGAAAATCCAAAAGAAATGACCAAATGGGTCTGATAGTATTGCTGCTGGTGTCACAGAACCAGCTTATCAGCAAAGCCTAGAAATCCCTGAAATGCCCGTAAGCTACTGCTGCAGCAAGCACATCTCACACGCATGGAAAGCAATCTTCTGACGATTCCTGTGGTTCGTGATCAAAAACGGGGAAAATAAATGAACCTGTTCTAAACTGGTCCATTGAGGCCCTTCATTTTATCCATTTTCAATGTTAAATCAAGTTTCAACAAGTGCTAGAAGCGATAAAATGCAGCCCCACATTACTTAGTTATTAACGTGGACATGAAAAAAAAACAATCAGAGAGACATTTTGACTCAACACACATAGATCCAAATATTTCTCCTTTTACTCAGCTTTTATTTTTTCTTCTCACTTTGTCCTTCCTGTATGGTTTCTTCCTCCTTATGCTACCTGCATTGGGAAGGTGCAATAAAAAAAGAGGCTTCTACTTGATTTGCAGTTTCTCTTAGAAATGATTAAGCATGTATTTTTCCTTTTCTGGTGGACCTAAGTGGAATCAGGCTGTTTTCCCTATGCTGTTTGCTTCCTCATGGCTCCTCATCGGAAAAAAATCCTTGCAATCAAGGTAGCACGTCAAGATGTGAAAAGCAATGGTTGATGGATGTGAATATCATCAGAAAGCCCAGAGTCATGCTGGAAAGCCTACTGTGCTCTCCCACAAGTGGCATTAGCCACTTCTCTTGCCTGTCACACAGGCTTATCCCTCAGACAATCTGGATAGAGGGCAACTAAAGGAATCACTGTGAGAAGACACAGATAATTAACAATAAGAGAAAGATTTGTGGTAAAGCACTGCTCCCTTGAGATGGTTTTAGCCTCTCCACAGAGGGCCACTGCTCTCTGAACTAATCCTATTTGCAGGATGGAGCTCTACAAGATGCAGTGAGAGCCCTGGGCATTCTTCAGGAGAGGGACAAGAGCACCACGTGCTTCTCTCAAAGAGCATTTATTCTCTGAAGACCACCTAGTTCAGATGTTCAGCAAACAGAAACGTCTGTACAGCATGGTTACATTCAAGTTATTTTGACAAGAAAAGGTGTATGGACCAAGTGTGTACCTAATAGAGGTCTTGACAATCAAAGGAGGGAAAATTTGAATCAGTTTCCAAGTTGAAATTAAGGACCACTTACTATGTTCTGCTGATTCCAGCTCCTATTTTAGCAGCCAACAGAAACCTTGTCTTCAAAGCTGGAGCAGAGTGAACTTGGCGCAGTGTCATGTCTGCAAAGCCAGCTGTGGGCCCAGGGCATGTACTTGGCACAGCTGGGCTCCTGCCCTGCCATCCATCTCCAGCAGGGCTGCTGCAAAAAAGATCCGCTTGGGACTGCTCTCCCTGATACCAGGATCTACACCAGAGACTGCTGAATGCTGAAGATGGTTAAGGCAAGCAGAGAATATTGATCTTGAAGACAGAAATCATGTGGTTGCTACAGCAACTGCTATTTCATATGGCACATCTTCTGTAGTGGCCACAGACACCCTTCTCAATGAGATGCTCTCTACAACTACCTGGAAGGAGGCTGTAGCAAGGGGGGGATCCATCTCCCCAGTAATAAGCAATAGGACAAGAGGAAATGGCCTCAGGTTGTGCCAGGAGACGTTAGAAAAACTTCATTCACTGAAAAGGTGGCCAAGCATTGGAACAGGCTGCTCAGAGAAGCAGTTGAGTCACCCTCCCTGGAGGAATTTAAAAAACAAGTAGACGTGGCACTTTGGGACGTGGTTTAGCGATCAACTTGGCAGTGCTGGGTTAGCAGTTGGACTTGATGATCTTTAAGGTCTTTTCCAAGCTAAATGGTTGTATGATTCTGTGCACTCAAAAAGAGAAGGCAGCTATTTTCCATTACCCTTGAGTGAGACTTGTCTCTTGCAGGACTTGTTCCTGGCTGACACATTAAAAGGCAAAAAGTACTCCCACTGTTTCTGGAATTCCTCCACTTGTTGGCCAGACTATCATGTAAAACTTGGTTGGGAAAACAAGGAAATACTGTGTTTCAAACAGGTTAGGCCCTTAATTTAAAATTATTCTCTCCTCCTTTACTTCCCCTTATAAAGTTGCCAAGCGGAGGGAAATATGGGGTCTGGGAGCAGAACTCAGTTCACAGTAAATAAGAAAGCAGCCTTTCAAGAACAGCTTGCACTTGGTAAGGGATAGGTAGACACTGGCTGCTCGCCCAGAGGTTCTTTTGCCTTGAGAGGGACAGAGAATGGGAGAGAAGGACACAGTGAAGCTTTACTGCTAATTAATTATATAAGGGTAAGGAAGATGAAAAATTATACAGTGCCACAGTATAGGGAAAACATGGGTTTTGAATTCCAAATGCCGTTCCATTAACTCTTCATGCACTGTAATGGTACAGAAAGATTTCATGTCCACAAAGGCTCATTTACAGCAAAACCATAACAGACTGGTAAATCTGTTGCACTTGAGACATCGATTTACAGATCTGGGTGGTTACCACCTTCAGTGAGCTATTCGTTTGAACCCCTGCCTGTCAAGAGGACAAGAATACCATACATGCTTTTACTTTGAGCCATTTCAGTTGTTAAGAGTTCTGTCTTACGAATCATTCATTGCCAATAAACAGAAAACATTCCAGGCCACTTCCATTTCCAGACCATATAGGATTAAGACCTCTCCAGTCTGTGTTATGCAGTAGCCTGATGAGTACTGTAGAGAGTAGGATATAGCATAACATCAGATTTAGAGGCAGAAAGAATGGTTGAAAAGAAATCAGTAGGCCATTGTGGTGCTACATCTCAAAATTAGATGAGGGATTTTTAGTTGTCAAAGTTTAGAAGATGATGGAAAATCTACTTTTCTAGCTGTGTCCAGCTTACCATTTTTGAATACACAATTCCACCTTCCAGCTTCAAAAGGACATAGGGAGATGGCAAAGGAATTTTATTATTACAGTGTAGCTGTGTGAAAGGTGCTATGGGTACAGAGTAAGTAGCTGGTTTTTTCCTTTTTAAGAGGCTTCTTGCTGCTTAGGAAGGCAGAATAGGTTAAACCTATGAGTAATTTTTAACCCATGGAGGATAATTTCTTTTTTTTTTTTAAAAATTATTTTCTTTTCCTTTATTACAAGACTTAGGTCCTGTATCTGACCATGATGCTCCTTTCTGTTTGCCGTGCTTATGAATTAAATTCCACCTGCAGGTTTGGAAAAACACTTCTATAACAAATGTCTAAGTTATTTACATGAGTATCTACTGCAGTTCTTTAAGGAAGCACAACAAATGTAGGTCTCTATAGCTGTAAAATCTTCCTCCACATGTTAATTAAGAGCAAATAAAATACATATATACGTGGTACAAATGAGGCACCAGCAGAATAGAGTCTGCCTAGTCTTCTCACTCAGTTTTCAGGGAGAAACTGCAAACAAGTAAGATAAAAGGAGTGAGCAAAACCAAAAAAGGAAATTATTGCATATGCATTTGGTTCAATTTATTTATGACATAATATTGAACAATTAATGTCAAATTAAATCCACTAAATGGTTTATTAATTACAGAATAGATAATATATTACTCTTGATTCATACATCTACATAATGTGTTATTATATATCAATAAAACATTTTCTGTTGATTATATGCTTCATATATTCATCACACCAACATTTTTCTAAGTGCTATACATTATTTATGTAATGTATCACTAATTACTGCAACACCAATTTTTCCTCTTTTGAACAGCCTCTTCAACTCATTTGTGTCAGGTCTTGCCAAACTAATTAGGATGCTTTGCATCCCATTATTTGACTACGTTTGGATTTTACATTGGTTGCAAAAAAAGAGATTGCCCTGCTTCTTAAACAGTTACTAGCAAGTGTTATTTCCACTACGTATATTTTTTTGGTACTGGCCAATGCACACTGTTCAAGTGCTGGCAAAGTGCAATAAACAAAGTGTTACCAATTATTCATAGAAAAGGTTACTGGCTGATGCAAACAGAACATACCACATAATGCTTAGCTTTATCACACAACCTTACTTAGTAAGTTGTTAATGACCTTACCTTAAACACCAGTTCTCCTATCAGGCCGTTCCACGACCCATCATCCTGAGGACTCCCATACTTGTGATCTGGTGCTACATAAATTTCGTATTTAAAGCCGAGGTAAGTGGCCAAGGCCTCCAACACGTCTATTGAGAAGCCCTGATACTTCTTTGGTTTTCCCAGAACATTTTCAGATACCATGACAAAGGGCTCTTCCTAAACAAAAGAGAAAGGAGGGATCTGTTAATAAAGCAATTATATGCCATGTTTGGGTGCTGGAGGTTTTTTCAAACTAAGGGAGGAACTATTCAAATATTATTTATACAAAACTTCCCTAAAATGCATTATTAGCAGTGTCCCGTATATTCTGCGAAATGCTATTTTGTTTTGGGTTTCCTTCAACAGAGGAATTTTCTTCTCTATTATATATTTCAGAAATAGGTCTTCTGCTGTAACATTTCAACTGAAATGCTTTTAAGTAATGCCTGCTGACCACACTTATGGTCAGCAGGATAGACATACACTCAATGTCTGGCCATAAATATGGAGGATTCCACAGAACTGGCATTTTCCACTGGTTGGGCGACCACTAATTCATGTTGTAAGGGAAGAAAAACATGGCAAAACTGAAACATGTATTGCTCTTGTCTTTCTACTGGGACTTGACTATAGGCCAGTTAAATTTAAATATTTCTGTCTAAAGAAATTCCATTTGATTAGTTTAGGGACTAACAATTACAGGACTTAGGGCTGTCTATAAGAATGATTCATGAATATTCATCTAAAACATGACTATCATAAAGAATACAGATAGATTCCAAAAGCTGATACTGAAAGTTCAGGTTTCCAAAAAACGTGTTTTTCTTCTTACTTTTGCAAAGACTTGTAATAGTTTTCTCTATTTTGTTATTAAATTGCTCCCTGCACTGTTATTCTTCCTGTTGCACAATTAATTTCTAACATTCCGCTTCACTTTTTTTTTTTTAATGATACACCAAGAGAGATCATATTTCTAAGAGCAAAAAATATATATTTGCTATAGATGGATTTCACTTATGCTTGTTCTTTATTTTCTCTGAAAACACCTGTCTGATCTAAGTAGAGCAAAATATTAAATCATCCCAAATAGCATGGAGGCAACATAACAGTTATGTAGTTTTTAAAATATGCTACACATCATCCTTTTAATTCATTACATGGTGCTATAATTTCGTATAAGGTCAACAGAAACACCTTTTCTGAGGTGCAAAAAAGTCGGTTCTGACTTGTCATGGCTTGGCCAAGACAAGCACATGAAACCACTCCCTGACTACTTTGTCCTGGTCTGCAAAACCCACAAGCATATAGAAGAAAACAGAATTGATTTTTTGCAGTATTTGTGGCCCAAACTTTGATTGTTTCTCCAGTGGCATTTTTGTTGGTGATTAAAATATTTCTTTATTACTCTACTATACATATCTGTAAATTACTTTGAAGCCAGAGTATTTTCACAGTCTTTTCACTAATCCTATACCTCACTAATATTTTTAGCTTGTTGGAATGTCCTTCTGTATGAACAGGTGTCACTGAATTGCAAGCGGGATGTTCCTGAAATAAGAAAGCATCACCTGTAAATGATTGAGTAAATATTCTCAAGGACAGCCAAATGCTGAGGATGCTGCCAAAGAAGAAAGGATGCAACCAGACTGCACTGGCAGGATGTTCTCTTCTGACTCCAGGAAATCCAGAAAAAACCCCAAACCCAAACCAATTAGAAAACAAACCAAACAAACCACTGACCAAAAAAAAAAAAAAAAAGCGTTAAGGGTGATTCAAGTTATTATTTCTAGTTGTCGGATAGAATTTCTTTCTTCCGTATTATCCAAAATCAGTGAAATTGACTAAAAATGGAGGAGAGAAAGTAAAATGAATTTTTAAAGTAGTTTTCCAATGCCCAGGTTCCAAGAACTTTGAAGAAATTGAGACTAAGTTGATGAAAGCCTCTCTTAAATGAGAGCGCAAAATGAATTCAGCTTTGCTGATCACCTGAATGATAGATTCCATAAATACAGACTCAAAATTACTGGGAAGAAATGTTTCTGTAAAAAATAAATATGGTAGTTTATCAATCTAAACACAGTATGCACAAAATTCTAAATATTTATCTGTACAAAGGATGTTTTAGAAGTTGATAATTTTCATATTAGAAAGGATTAATTTTTATCATTAAATTATTTAGAAAAGAGTTGCTTATAAACTGATTTTCTACCCAGCTGCTCATTGTAGTGACTTAATGCACTTTTTAAAATGCAGTTTGTCACAACTAATATCAGTCCTTTATTAAGCAATGCAATATTGTTTACTGTTGAGAGATTGACAAAAAGCCCCGATGTCCAGTGTTCTATATATATGTAATGAAATATAAATAGTCAATCAGCTTTATGCAAAGCAACTAACACTTCCCAATTTTTGCTGCAGTCTGGAGCAGCAAATCATTTCATCATATTCCAAACAAAACCAAACCAATCTACTGCTATGATTTTTTTTTTTGGTGTAATTGCTTACATTTCTGAGAATGCATTGAAAGAGGACAAAAATATTTCTCTTGATATTTTCTGCTCATAAATGCTGCAGGCTGAAACTATGCCAGTTGTCTTTTTTTTTTTTGCACTGGGAGGGTGCCATAGGAGCTATGGAAAGGTATATACATCACTACAGTACGGATGTTAAAATGATTGTCTCCATCCTTGAGAAAGTTGAATTTGCAGAAAGAAAATACACAAAGCAAAGCAACAAGGACAATGATGAGCTCGTAGAAAGTAGGTGCGAAAAATGGATGAGCTAACCGAGGAGTTTGGAGGTGGAAAAATTCACCTGGATGATGAAAGTTCCATTTGACCCCAAAAAATTCAGGAAAATCCTGATACACTTTTTCTCCAAAGCAAGTGTTAATTCAGACTATATAAGAAGGTCTTTATCAGAGAATCCATAAAATTGTCGTCCTTGGAGATGCTCAAAACTCCCCTGGACACCACTCCAACAACCTGCTCTAACATTTACCCTGCTCCACACAGCTTCCACCCAAGGGTCCCTTCAAACCTAAACTGTTCCAGAATACAGTAAAGTGATCCAAGGAAGGTCACTGCTCCTGCTTCTCCTTTTCTTCCTTTTGGAGACAACCCTCTAGGGGTCTTGTGAGGCAAAAGCAGACTTCACAGACTGAAAGCCTGTGAAAGGGAGGTCTGGAAAATCAAACAAGTCACAACATGTGAATTGACTGAGGAAGGAAAAAAAAAAAGAAAAAGAACAGACTGCTCACCCATAACTTCTTGTTTTCACAAGGCTGATGATCTGCCTCACTGAAGCCCAAAAGCATCCCGTATATTTAGAGGATGGTTTTTCATCCAACCTTAATGGAGATCCTTTAAGAGAGGGGCTATTTTTGTTCAGCTTTACCTTCAACATGCCCCCTTGTCAACTGAATGCAGCAAATCTAAGCCCTTGATAAGGGCTCCTTCTCAAAATAGCTCTACAATTATCACTGCCTAGCTTCTTCTTGGGATCAAAGCTGTGCTGCCCTGACCCAAAGGAGGATGAGTTTAAGACCTGGTGGATTTTACACTGGACTGTGGGTTAACCCCGGTGGACAGCTAAGCACCACACAGCCAATACCACCTGCAGCAACATGAAAGTCAGCAGTAAACAGCTAAAGGTTATATTGGGTGAAGCTGTGCATGTTGCTTTTTACGGCTGTAGGAAGACAAAGTCTGGCTTCGGAGGTGATTATGCCCCCCAAGCAAGAGAAACTGCAAAATGTTAGACTGGCACATCTTAGCAAGGATAAAAGTGAACCCAAGATTAAGGCAACATGGCAAAAAAAGGGAAAACATTGGGAAGATGACATGTTGTACAAGTACTTTGGGGAAGTAGCTCAAGAAAATGTTTGTCTCCAGTCATTTCCCTATTATCACATCTTTTAAGGAACAAGTCACACATTAAGACTGACATAGGTTAACAACATGCTACATATTAAGACTGATATAATTTAACATTCCCAGCACCCCTGGAAACTGGTGTGAGATGGTATAGCATAAGCTCTGGGTCCTAGCCATGCCCCCTCCTGGCTACTGCAGAATGTAACCCTGTCCTGGCCAAAACCAGGACAATTTGCTAAATGCTTTGAGAGTCTAAGATTTAAAAGTACAAAATACAGTTCTTATTTACTCTGATGAAATTACCAGACATACCAATAATTTGGATAAAATATCTGGTTTGAAGTAATCTTTTTATGTTCTTTACTATACCCCCTCATAAAGTTAAAAATAGGAGAGGAGAGAAAAACTTTTCGGCACAGAAGGCCTTGAAAACAGAAGGAGCAATACTCAAACTAAATAGAAGAAAAGAACAATTAGGCTGAGTTTAACTTGGTTGTGTTAATTAATTAGACAATCAAAGAGAAACATTTGTTTGTAGCTGTGCTACAGATGTGGATGATAAAGTCAAGCAATAAATTCCAGCCTTAGAGGAGGCAGGGAGGGAGAACAAGAGAATAATTGCTTTTCAGAAGTTCAGTTCCCTAAACCCAGAGTCTCTATTTGGGATGATTTTTAGCCAGTAAAATAGTGACTCTAAATTCCAATCTTTGATAGTAATCTTTTAGGTTCCTCAATGAAAATCATGTTTAAAAGGTTCAGTATTTTTGTACAGATCCTCTCTTTCTGGACAAAGTACAGAAAACTTTATTGAACGAACAGAAAAGCTCCATTCAAATCTTAAACACAGCACTCTAATGAAATACGAAGAAGAAATGAGAGGAAGAAAAAGTTGTGTTCAGTAGGCTGTTTACAAGGAAGTTGTGGTCTTAGCACAGCTGTTCATGATTTTACCTATGCCCACCGCCTCCTTATGAGATCACTGAATGGCCAATAAGGCAGATTTTCTCTGCAATTACAAGCATGGATTCTGTGGCTTTAAGCTGAGACTCAATTCAGGATAGAAATTACATGGAGCTATGATACACTGCTCTGCTGCACTTATTTGTGAGGGTCTTTTGCTTGCTCTAAATACGAAAATACTAAAAAGCTAGGATGTACTTTACAAATTAAAAAGCAAAAGCAAAACAGAATGCTTTGGATTATTTTTCTGGTCAGCTGAATCCTCTTTGCCCCTTAGCATGGACAGAAAAACTTTGTAGCGAGGGCACCATACAGAAAATATTCAGTAAAGAAAGTGTTACTGGCTTTTGAGGTGAGAGAATCTAACCACTGCTGGGATTTACAACACAAATTGGAGCCTTATGTGTTCCTACTATGTTTAGAAGAATCCTTTGCTCAGTTTTAAGCCCCTCACTACAAGAAGGACATTGAGGTGCTGGAGCAAGTCCAGAGAAGGGTAATGGAGCTGGTGAAGGGTCTGGAGCACAAGTCCTGTGAGGAGTGGCTGAGGGAGCTTGGGGGTGTTTAGCCTGGAGAAAAGGAGGCTCTGGGGGACAAAACTGCTCTCTACAGGTATGTCAAGGGAGGTTGTAGCAAGGTAGGAATTGGCCTCTTCTCCCCAGAAACAAGCTATATGACAAGAGGAAATGGCCTCAAGTTGTGCCAGAGGAGGATTTCTTTGGATACCAGGAAAAATTTCTTCACTTGAAAGAGTTGTCAAGCTTTGGAGCAGGCTGCCCAGGGCAGTGGTGGAGCCACCATCCCTGGAGACATTCATAAATGTTAGAGTTGTGAGATGTGGCACTTTGGGACATGGTTTACTGGTGGGCTTGGCAGTGCTGGGTTAACGGTTGGACTTGATGATCTGAAAGGTCTTTTCCAATCTAAATGATTCTGTGAAGAGAGTTTTGAAATTAGGTAAATATATGGGTGGTTAGAATTCATAAAACATATGAAAATGACCTCTGTGTCTACTCATCAAAAATTTCTGAACACACTGTATTCATTCAATAGGACTCTGCAATCATTACATTTTCCCCCTTTCTCTACTGAAAGTAGTGAGAAAAAAGAAAGCAAGAGATGAAGCCCAGTTGTGGGCGAGACTGTCAATCTGTACTTGACACTGACTCTAGAAACAGTGGACAGGCACATCAAATGATTCCCATAGCCCATGCTGAGCCTTGGCAATCTTGTGATGTAAATATTCCCTGTAACATTTTAAAAACTCCCATTCCCTGCAAATGTTAAGAAACTGCTCCCCAAACTGAAGTTCACTCTTATTACTAGATTTCTCAACTCCCTTCCAATGGTTGCTGGATGACCAAGCACAGACATTATAACCAACAGGAAACACTAAGTCTTGTAAACTATAACCAAAATATTTTCAAGTACAAGATGCTGTTGTCTTGTTGCTAGGCAAAATCACTTTTTCCTTGACTCATAAAATAATTAATGCCCCCCTTTTAAATGTAAGTCACTTTGCATTTCCTTCCCCAAAAGATTTTAGTGAAATATGTAGCCCCAAATACCTAATTTTCTCAAATACTTTACTGACCATTGTTTTGGGGATTTTATTTGGCTAGGAACAGCACAGCAGCTTGTTATTTTTAATTGAACAATAATGTACATTAATTCGTGTTAGAATCAATGACCAAAATTTAATTGAAATATTTCATTCTTTCATTACAGAAATTCTCCCACTATCAACACTTATAAAATTGCTGCAAAACACGACACAGCCGCCACCCCTTAATAACACTAAAACATAGATTAAGGATTCAAATCTACAAGATCTTGGATAATTAAATACAACATTCATTCAATATCCTATTGGGCTAGTGGGCTGTGCAACCGTATTGGCACTGAAAACCACCACTCTCTGATCCCGTGCTTTTCAAACAGATTGATTAGAAAGTCAGTTGTACTAACAGAAAAGTCACCTCATCTACAGCAAGAAGCCCATTCACATCCCAGAAAGGGAATACAATATTAAGGGGATTTTACGTTTGGCCTATTCTTACGCATGTGTGCAGTCTGTCACTTTTTTGGATATTTTTATTGTCATCTTCAACTAGACATGGAGTTTGTTCTTTCAGTTACAGTACTTTAAACAGTATTTTTTCCTCCTGAGTGAAATGGTAGCTTCTGGATTTATTATTGTCTTTACTTTAGTGCTATTTACCAGAAATGAACAATGTTAGCCCCTCTTCCAAGTTCCTCCCATTTCTCAGCAATGGGACTAAGACTTCTTTCAAAGCGATCTGTGGCAATGGTCTATTAGGATGCTGCCAAGCTTTGTGTATTGATTTTAATTCACAATAACTTAATGCAGATAACAGCTCTTTCTGAACCATATGACAGGAATATGGATTGGGATTGGAATTGATTGGAATGTTTTAGAGTGTGTCTAGAGTACAATGATGGCTTTAACGCAGATAGTTCGGACACTGGAATTAGCCAAAGTGTGGTATGGGTACATGAAACTGCTGGGAACTACCATGTGCTCCTTCCAGCAGCCTTGCAAGGGCTCCTATTCATAGGGAGCTCTGTCACGCAGTTCACCTCCTTCTCTACCTTGCGTAGTATGGAAGGATAATTACAGTCAGAGTAAGAGCCTCTTTCTGTTTCAAAGTCAAATTTCTATGAGCTGTGTGAATTGCTCTGGAATGCAAATAAGCCCACAGAGCAGACGGGTAAGGGTCAGTGAGAAGATAAGAGCCAAGGAGCCCTGAGAGGTAGCCCTTGACAAAGAGATGAGTTAGGTTGGTCCTATCAGGCTTTGCACTGCCCCTACCTTGCTGTCAAGCTGTGGCCCCAGCAAGTTGTCAAAACATTTGAATTACTTGATATCCACCTTATCTAGTATATAGTACCTGCTACTTTAGAAAAATGGATTGAAAATAACAATAATTGAAAAAAAAAAGGTGCTGGGTTTCCCAGCAGGCTGTGAGATTAAGGCTTGTCAAATGAATGATCACAGTAGTGAATAACTGTATGGTTTATGACCTGTTTTAATACAAGCTAGGTAGCTCAAAGGGACATAAAACAGCTATTAAAAAAAGCCTGTGTCCAGGCAGTAGCAATTTAAACTTGGCCCTTGTGCAGGTGTGGTGGTTGGAAGAGGAATAGAACGACAGGATCTGCCTCTATCAAGGAATATTAGTTTATTATCTTATAATAATGATTTTAATTATTACTATTTTGAGTACTACTCTAGTCCAATATACCAATACAGAGAGCAATGTATAACTCAGTATAATACAAGCCTTAATGAAAATTATTTTTCTTAGTGCGGAGATAGAGCTGCCTGGCGGAATGAAGAGACTTTGCAGGAGTCCACAGCATTCCGTTACGGAATTGGGGAACAGGATTGGGACTGCATAAAGAAAAGCGATCTCCAAAAATATTGGGAGAACATATAAGAAGCATTATCTATGAGACTATTCCACACTATTATAAAATACTTATTCAATATTTAATGAGATGTCCTGCACATAATCTTTCCTGAAGTTGATCTTTATTGTACAGTCATTCACTGATGTTTTTGTCCTGACGTTTTTAATCCTTTATCACTTCTGACTGTTTGTTCCTCCACATATGCTTAAACATTGTCTTATTTCATCTTTCTTATGCCTGTCCTTTCCCCAGTCACTCTGAAAATTACACCAGTTTCTTGGAAAGAACCTTTTTTTTAACTTTCTTTAAGGAAGTGTTGGAAGTCAAATCCCAAAGACAGTTTCAGCTTTTAAAACCAGGCCTTAGATTCATATCTCACTTTTCATCTTCTCTCTGAGTGGTAAATTCAATAGAAAAAGGGAATGAAGATGCAGACCTCCTGCCAGCTCATGTCCCTAAAGACATTGTCTGCTTTCAAATTTCTTTCTTTTCTAATACGTGCAAAAAATGCTCACGAATTTAATACCAACCACTGAGAATTAAACTAGTCCACATACGATAACATTTTCCATGGTGCAAATGATGTTTCTTAATTATTTTTTCTTTCTATGCTTATCTAACCTTTTGCTAGTTCTTTCACTACATCATGTCCCACAGTGCCCACCTGCAGCCAAGGGTGACCAACCCGCAGCTCTGTGCAAGTAACCCAGGTACTAACTCTCGAGATAGGGTGTAGAGGGATGTATGGCAAAGCATAATTCAGCACAGCTTGCTGTTATCTCTCTTTCCTTTATCCTGCCTGTCTTCTTAGAACCCTCCAGATATGAAAATATATTCCTGTTTGGGAGCTGTTTTGAATTTTCATGTAGAGTCACAAATATCTTTTGCACCATTAGGATATTATACCTTATGCACTTTCAGGAAAGGCTCTGTACTTTTCCATCAAGGTGTTAGTGCTTTAAAACAGGGAAATTCAAACTTTTTCCTTTTTTGACCAACAGGGGCTTTTCTAAAAATATGATTTTACAAATACCTGCTGGCCTATTCATTGTCAAATGGACCAAAACTCATTTCATTTCCAATGTCTTAATATTCATATGAATAATTCAGTAATTGCCACAGCTAGTAAAATGATATTATGAGAATATCTGCTGTACTTTAGGTCTTTTTCAATAAAACTGAACAACTGAAAAAGAGAATAAACTGAGACAGCCAAAATGGATATACAGCTAAATTTGTTCTTGAGCAATTGTTCATTCAAGACACTCTGAATTTGTTTGGAAGTACTATGCTGACCTTTGATTGAGCAACATTTCAGAAACTCGGAATACATTTCAGAAATTCACCAGCAAGTGACTTGAACTTAAGAGCAACTTGTCAAACACAAAGTTCAGATTTCAGCTTCATATGTGGAAGCAGTCCAAGACAGAGACATCTGGTATTTAAGTTAGACAAAATAAACCTTTTCTAGAAGTTTACAAAGTGTGGTACTAATCCAACTCGGTTTAAAACATTGAATTACATGTACACAAACGTGACCATAATTCTCCTCAGAATAAACCACAAATATATATTTCTTATTGCTATTTATGCAAAGGAGAGCATTTCAAATTCGCATTTACTGCAGAGGAGCCAGGATTCTCTGCCAAATGAAACCAGACGATCTCCAGTTTGGGGCTATGCTGTGTTCTGCCGTACTCACAAAGAGATTTTCGTTTGGGTCTGCAGATACATAGCCCATAATTATTAAATTTACTTAGGGGAAGGAATTAGTAGATGGATGTGGATGATGGGAACTGTTCAGCATTTGCTTATTGAAAGACTGAGGAAACAAGTTATAATAATTCATGATTTTCAGACTCCAGAAGGTTTCATTTCATTAGTATAATGCAGTATAAACTCAGGTGTTGCAATTTGCTATCCTCTCAAATTCTACTGTAATTTTTAGAATAAGTCGTTTTCAAGCTGAAGATATAACAAAATGAAATTGGAAGAGGAGAAGGGATGCTATTTAGAAAGGCTTGAGAGATTTGAACTGTTAACAAAACAAATTTACAAATTAATGTAAACTTCTCAACTCTCCATGAAAAAGAAACTTATTAATATTCAAAGGTATTATTATTTAATTTTAATACTTGTTTCCCTGGATCAAGATCATACTGTTAGAAACTGGCAGAATTTATAACAGCAACTAATCATTCACAGTCTGCATAGAACCTTTACTTTTAACAAAAATGTCTTGACTTAATTGAAGAACAGGGAGAAAGATGGAAGAGAAAATATTATGAAGATCATCACTAAAATAAATTTAATTGGCGAAATCCCTCCTGCTCTCACATCCAAGGTAAGAATCACACATTTTCCTCACACAGGTTAAATATAAATCTCCAATTTTGTCCTGTCCAGCAGATATAAAACTAGTGAGGAGACTGAAATATCGTGTGCTCCATCTTGAGCTTTAAATGTCCGTCTTCACTTTTGTAATTACTATAGAATCCTACCAGCATAGCTAATCATTTTTGTGTATCTTTGCACATTGATAAATATTCATGCTATAATAACATGAAAGAAAACTGCTTTCCAGTAAGGTAACTAAAAGAACTGGGGATAAAGCAGGAACAGTGGGGAGAGAGGAAAGAAGAACAACTTTATCTTCCTAGGCAAAACCCACAGATCATTTCTGTCAACAGATAATTATACCGAACCAATTAATATGAGTATCAGGGAAAACAGAGAGCAGCCACTGCCACCATGATGCTATTTTGATGAACATGCAATTATAGTGTGATCTTCCCCCTCTCTGTTACTACTCTTTTTTTTCTGTGCATTCATCCTTCCTTGGCTGGCTTTTGCTGTTGTTGTTTGGTTTGGTTATAGGTTCTTTTATAGGCTTGTGGATTTGGGTTTTTTTTATTGCTGTTGTTTTGGGGTTTTTTGTTTGGTTTTTTTTTGTTGTTATTTGGTTTGTTTTGTCTTGTAGATACTATCACAGGAAGTTCTCTAGTGTACTAAGAGCTGTAACAGAATGTTCACCCTGACAGATAAAGGTGTTTAAATACCCATAAAATAACTGGAGGGGTACAAAACTGCTGTTTCTGTGGCACTGACATGCTCTGGTGATTTCACTTTCCACCCCTGACGGAGCCTCTTCCTTCATCATGTACTGTCAGCAATGCAAACCCTGAAAACTCCTCTTGTCTTGTTCTTTATAAAAAAGTGCTGGGCCCTCAGACACTGAACTCAAACACGAGTAGATACAAGCAAGAGGGAAATAGCTCAATCTAACCTTTACAATTCTGCAGCCCTGGATCAACTTTGTATTTGGGCATTAGTCCAAAGAGGGCTATACATCTCATACTATTTTCTTTTTCTTTATTTCTTTATTTTTTTTCCACTCTTAAAAACATCTCCTCAAGCAGAGTTTATGGCGGGGAATAAAGTGGCCTCATAACACAAAGTACCTTCCTATTCTGGTAGACATTGTCTGTTCACCTTTAAACCAAGAATTTTCCTGTGGCTGCTTGACGCAAGATGACCACAAAGGGGAAGAACATGGCTGAAGAAAAGCTAGGACGGGACAGTAGATGTTTTACCAAGCTAACACTGCTCGCCCTAAGCTGACCTTGAATATTTCCTCAGAGTGACAGTTTGTGTTAGATTGCACTCAATTTGCCAAGGTGATTGGAACGGAATCATTTAGAGCTTCAGCTAGGTAACTTTAGCTGAACAGGGCAGCTGAAGTTGCCCCTTATCAGCTCATATTCTTGTGTTACCTAATCGAGAATGTGCCTGTGCAAGAAACAGGTTCTAACACATTTGATTCAGTCTGAAATGCACTGCACTGATAAATAATTTTATTTTGTAGAAAATTATCCATTTTTCTGGGTTTTTTTGACCAGCTTAAACCAGACACTCTAACACGAACTACTTTCTTGGTAAAATGATGTACTTAATAAAAAAGATGATGCAAAAAGAAAAAAGTACATTCCTGCTAGCGCAGAAGGTTGAGCATCTGCTTACCAGCACAGTCACCACACGCAGAACCACTCCTCGCATGTTATTCTCCAGCTTTCTGTCTGTTAGTGACCCATTCAGACCAGTGATGGGATTCCAGCAGCCAAGCTAAAAGAGAAAACAAAAATCATTTTCTCATTGCCCATAAAACTTTGCTAGTCATTTCTCTTAGGTGGCTTTAAGCAGGAACATATGAAATAAACAGAACACCTTCTGGAATCAATGGGATGGAAACTCAGGGAATGGCTTGTGCACAGATTCATCTTTAAATTGAAAATGAAGCAATTAAGGATATTAGTTTTTGATTTTAAATACCGGTGTGCAATGGATGACAGCAACCAGGATTTGGAATTATGTGTATTGCTTTCAAAGAGGTCATAGAGGACTTCTATATTACTTGAAAACATTTAAAAAGTACTGTAGCTGTAACAATATTTCTACCTTACTTTCCGTAATACACTAATTGGAGAAATAATAGCGACCATCATTTTAGCATGCTGTCTGCTCCAGCCCATCCTTCCTAGCGGAACTCTGACAAAAGGAATTACACCAGCTTCAACTGAAGCTCATGCTATTAGTTGCTAATGAAACAGCAGTGATTTTAAGCCAGGTTAAAAATCACATTTAAAGATCATTGAGGAAAAGACCATTGGATAGGTACATCACAGGACTGAGAGAGTACTGCAATAGATAATGCAGAAAAAGAAGTTCATCTATGCCATTCTTTGCACTGGTGCTATTGTATTTCTTGATCTTCTGTGGATGAAGCTTTTGCTCAGGAATGTCTCTAGGATAATCTGCCTTTCAATCTGAGTTTAGTAGATACTGACTTATAATTTAGCTTCTCTGAAAATACAACTTGCCTGTTTTTTGTATGCTGGTAGATGCTTTTTTTGAGCACAGAGAAAGAAATCAGGCAACCACACATCCCTTAGCACCACATACCAAGATAACCAGTTTCATTTCTGAAATTCATTACCACACTCAGCTGGCCTGCACAATTACCAGTGTTAAATCCAAAACCCAACAGAAGGACAACGACTGACTTCAGAGGACTTTGGAGCAGAGTCTCAATTAAGGCAAGTAAACCAATTGCCTGTGTAAAGTCATTATACAGCCCAAGAAACAGGTACCTGCAGCTACCACTTCTTGCTCTGAATTTCCTTCTCCATGGACTGTGAATGAAACCTTTCTAGGGATGCTCATATTCTGACTCCTATTTAAAGGAACAAAAGGTCTTGTACCCTCTGACAAATCAAGATTAACATCAGTAGGTTATTATTGGGTCCAGCGACCTCTACTAAGACTATTCTCTTGGATAATTCAACACCATAATCTGAGAGAAACAGAACCAGTAAGACATCGAAAATATTCCTGTAATTTCACACAAAGTCACAGAAATGGCAGGTTGTCTCAAATCATCTGAAAGGGTTTGAAAAGAAGGGGAAAACCTTTGTTGACTGTACTTGAGCAGGAATTTACAGAAACCATTATTTTCAGCCTTTGTATGAAAAGGCTTTGTATATGTGTTTCATAGATCTTTCAAAGCAAGCAGAAAACAAAGAACTAACTTCAAATAAACATATTTTACCATTCCAGAAGTGGATAATTTGAAATATCTTCATTACACCTATTTTAGAGCAACTTCTATATTTTTTAATTTCAATAACATTCATAACAACTCTTTGAAGATGCCTCCTAAAGAAATGTGTGTCTCAAAAAGTAAAAAATAAAATCTTTCTGCAATGACATAGGTTTGACTCAATAGTCTCAAAGCTCTTCTTCAATTGCAATGATCCCATGATTCTATGTTTCTCAAAGGGAGATGGTCTTTAAAACAATGTAGTCACTTCTCTCTGCCGCTTTCAGAAGTACTCACAGCTAATTCTTGCCCTTCTGAAGTCAAATTTATACTACTGTTAGGGAATGAGTGAGGGTAATGCTGAGGATACTTGAAATCTCAAGTAATGAGTGAATCAAGGATCTGCTAGATCCAGAACACCAGAGAAATTGAAAGCAGCAACAGGATTACAAGGAATATCAAAATCAGATGGCATCATGTCAATCTCTTGTGCTCATCTTTCCAATAGCTGTTTCTAAACAAAAGCCCAAATTATCCCTGCTTGGTTTCCCCTCTTCGTGTTCCCATCTGATCACAAACACCGACAAGAGATCAACCAGCCTGCTCTGCTTCTTCTGGACCTCCACAGTGTAGCCAGCTGTTCGCCAGCCATGGATGGCCTGCTGACACATTCCAGGCCCTCATCACTCCCCTGGCAAAGCCCTGCAACACTTTGAGGTGAATAACCTAAATGCTGAAGTGTATAGCCTATAACGATACAGCGAAATGCAGCAGATGTTCTTGCACTGTACTTTGTACGTGACTAACCACCGGCATCCTGTAAAGCAAAGCATTTCACAGGCTACATTTTCTGTACAAAAAATAGCAAAAACAGTACTAAGTTCAGAACAAAACTGCATTAAATTAATTTGGTGATTGCCATTCTTAGTCACACAAAGAAACTAATTAGAACTTAGATCCAATTAGCATATCTAAATGTGTTGGATGTATAATTACTGCAGAAACTCTGCTGCTTTTGCCAGAACTAAAACCCTAAGAAGTTGCTGAGGAGCCTTTTTATCCTTTTGAGGTTAAAGTCCATTTTTAATTATGTACATTAATGTGTACATATTTATATAATTAATTTTTTAGCCCAACCCTACCTTTTTTAAGGCAAAAACTCCCCACCAACATAACTGATTTCTGGAAATTCAGCATAGCACTAATTTTCCTTTTAAAAAGGCACTTTTTATTTTCAATTATTGTTCATTTAATTTTCAATTCAATTATTCCTTTATTCAGCTCAGTCATGGTGAAGACAAATGTGCAGTGTCTTGCCAACAAAGTTGAAATTGATTTTGAGTGGGAGCTGCTTACTGTTATTAGGAGAAAACAAATCAACATTTATTGATGACAGTTTGAGCTTGTCATTGTGGCAAGGAGCAAATGTAACTACTGCTGAAACATCGAGATGGGGGTGGTATGAAGCTCCCTCTTCAGCTTTGTCTCATTTAACTGCTTCTGCAAAACATTTGCTGCTGCTGCATTTACTCCCTTTTTCTTTTGTTCTCTCTCTAATGGTTGAAATGAGAGAATGGATCAGACAACAACCGAATCTCACATTAACTCTGGTAGATTTGGGGAGATGGGTGATGGGAACTCTCTTACTGAGCACTGTGCTTGTCATCTTCATACCACATGAAATGTATCATTTGTAGTGCCTTGTACTTCTGTTGCAGTTTATTTTATTTATTCTAATGACAGCTTTCACTCCGCTAGGTTTGATATAATATGATGAAGATGAAAAAGTTGTCAGTCTTCTACTTCCTTTGCTATCCAATTTGCAGTCTCTTTCTGTTCATCTCACATCCCAGCTTAGTGGGATAGTTATCCTCACTATCATCATTGTCGAAATGGGCTTTGTTCTCCTGTTTTGCTGGCAAAGCCAAAAATTTACTTCCCTTCTTCATTAGAAATTTTTGACTATATGAACAATGCATTATGGAAGGACTTTAATTTGTGTATCAATATTAAACTAGGCAAAATCTATTTCATGTGTACTTACAATTTCATTATTTATAAGGAACTTGGAACACTAAAATCTATAATGCCTTTATGACAGAGCTTACAGCCAGTTTTCCTCCCCTACTTCCTATGCAGCCATTGAACTTTGCTGAATATCTGAGAGCTTTCACTATTTTTTCTGGCAGAGTAAAATGCAGATTGTGTCAATTAATCAAGAAAAATACATTGGCCTGGTATGATCACAGTTGAGGACCATCAGAGAAAATGAATAAAAGCAGAATACTGATACAGATGAATTACTTAAATGCTTGCTACTATATCAAAGTTTAGAGTGTTCTGCTACTTCAATTAATATAGAAAATGGAACTGGTTTATCCGGCACTGCAATGCAACCATCTCAGAACTCAGACTACATTACCACAACACTAATAAGAGTCAAAAGCAGAAAACACTCTAGAGAAGGTGCAATGGAAATCTGAAAGATAAAAGTGCACTACATCTGCAACCGAAATCTGTAAGGACATTGGGATCACTGACTCCTCTTTCATTTATTTCTCTGTCATTTAAAGAAAAAAACCCCAACAATATCTTGTTTTTAGTATGGACAGCCTGATGAAACATTTCCAGTGGAAATGCCTATTACAGAGCAGCTCATAGAGAGCTGGTGAGACACAGAAATAGCACCTTCCTTGCCTGAAGTACCCACATACTCTTCACAAACTCTCTTCTCAATTTTCACCCAGGTCCAACCTGCTTTAGGAACTGAATTCTTACAAGATCCAACTTCAACAGAAGGAATGTGCATTAATAATCCTCTTTTCCATTCCAAAGCATACTAAATTCACAGAATTGGAAAAGACCCCATGAAGCTGTCACAAAATGACACTGATTTGGAGGATTCAAACTCCCAGGAGCGCTGGGAAGACTCAAAATGGGACACGTAACAAAAATGATGAAGAAAAAGGTGGAGTTTTTTTGGTGATGTGTGGAGTCAGAATTTGCAAAATTTTCTAGGATACCAGTCTAAGCAAAATTCAAGCAGGACAACATAGAAATTGTTTTGCACAGAGTATTGCAGATGCCTCTTGTCAGCTGTTGTTTAATACATCCCACAGCAACTGGGAAATCAGAGACTAAATCCTATTGATTAAAGAGTGTCTCACAGAAGAAACACCATAAAAGATACCTTTTGGTCATCAATATGATGCTGTCAGGTATGTAAAATGGCTAAAGAGTCCTTTCAGTTCAGCTCTTTAGCCAGCAACCAACAGTTTGTCAGCCAAATCTGCAAAAAATCTGATGGCCAGGGGTTAACTGAGGGCATTTGTACCCCTGGGCACGACTGAAGAAGCAAGGAGCGGTTTTGTTCTTCACAGCAATTTCCTAATAGGATTGGTTAGTGGGAAAGCTTTCTGTGTTTAACCGCTACCTTCACCGAAGCTTAGGTAATAGTCAGCAAATAGTCAGTTGTTGAAATCAATAGAAAATACTGCACTCAACAATTGGATAATGTATAGCAGCACTTGTTTCTCCTACATTCTGCGTGGTGAAATCTATACAGTTCTGTGCATTCTGTTAACTATTTTGTACAGTGTGTTTTATTGCTTTAATTTGTCTCTGGACTAGAAGGAATGGCCTGCCCCTTGACTTGCTATGTTATTTTCAAGCTGTTAGGAGTATGCGAATACTAAAGTTTAGCTTTATATCCAGTGGGCTAAGGATTGTAATTGCAGCAGTCAAGGTGGGGCATTTGTTTTGTTAACTGATCATAGATACAAGTGCAAGTGACCTAAGTAGGAATTTCTTTCCTCAAAGCACAAGGCAGAATAACGCTGAAGGGAGTTAATAAAATATTTTGCTCTGGGGACTACCCAGATTTCCTTTTCTTACTGAACTGAAATAAAGAAGCTAATGGAAAGTTACCTGCTGGTAACCTGTTGTTCATTTGCCTACTAGCTCCTGAATCATTGTTTTCTCAAGAACCCAGACTGCTGCCAGAAGTTATAATTGGGTGTTTTAGACCACTGACAAATGTTGGATTTACGGGGGAAACAGCATAGACTTCATAGGTGTTCTCACACTGCATGCTCTACTCACAAAGCTGATGCTTAGTGCTCAGGCCAAGCTTCTAGGGTCTAACGGTATAATTTTTCAAACGTATAGTAAATCACCACATCTCAAAGGAAATGAACCATCTCTCCAAGCCAGTGGTGTCATTCTAATGATCCCTCACTCTCCCCTCCCCCCCCATCCCTTTATCTCTGGCTTACTTTTTCTATTGCTTCTTTCCCTTTCATTTGAAATTTGGTGGTTTAAATCTATCATTTTCCCCTTCTGTCATCTCTTATCTTTGGAAAATACCCTTTTTTCCCTTCTTTAGTCCTTTTTTACTGTGAATTTAATACTCCCAGCAGTTCCCTAACCTGTGGTTATCTTCCTCTTTCCTACATTGCAATACCTCTTGCCATCCCTTTTTCTTTGTACTTTCAGTGTCCTTTCTCTTCTCTCTGCTTTTCTTTCCCTTGATCTTCTTTTCCATTTCCTATGCCTTTTTCCTGTCTTGTTTTTTGTTTGTTTGCTTTTGTTTTAGGGTTTGGGTTGGTCAAAAGACCTCACTTTTCACTACATCCAGCTTTGACTCATCTTTCGTATCACTTTGGGTCCTTTCCCCTTTCTCTTTGCCCTTGGATCTCCTTTTCTCTCAGGCAGTCCTCTCAGGCAATTTCCCCCCAACTCCTCCTTCTCCTTTTGTGTTATGAGGGAGATGGGACTTGACAAAATAAATTACTGTATAGCCCTGTTTCCTTTGCTTTCATCTTTCTTGCATTTTTTTTACTCCCATCCCCCGACAGCCTTACACAACTCTGAAGAAAAGAGTCAGACAAGGATAATAATGAGTCAGATGTTGATCTCTTTTCCCATGGCCTCCATATTTCAATTAAAGTCAAATACTCAGAAAAGCCTGTTCTTTGACCCAATACCGACATCACCCCTTTGCTAACAAATTTCTTCATACTGCCAGAGTAAAACTCATGAATATCACTTTAATTTTACACTGGAAGCCTTTTCACTGATGTCTGAATTATTCCAGGGTAATTGATAGCACCAAGTTCAGGCTTGTGTACAATTTAAATATAGCCACTTTGATTTTTAATTGCAAATGCTTGTTTCCTTTCTCATTAGGCATATTAAGAGTTAAAAAGGATGTCTTTTATCTAAGTCATGTAAGGTCTGGAAGAAAACCAAAAATCTTAAAATCAGGTTTTATAACTGAACTTGGCCCATTTTGTCCACCACTGCATCTTTACGAAATCAGAGGAAAATATTCAAGGTTACTACTCCAGCTTGTATTAAATCACAATATATAAGCTTTTGATACCATCATAAAACCTTTGATCAAACCTATTCAGTGACAAACAATGAAAAGCACTGTTTTCAACTCGGTTGCATGAAGCTGCCTCTCTACAGGTTGCCAGAAAACACGCAGAGCACATTTCAGTTTCTCATCAGTTCCCTGGCAGTATTCAAACATTCTTCAGCAGACCCCCAGCTTTCCCCCTCAGCTTAGTGAGGCACTTTTTTGAGATCCGAATTTTCAGAAATGGTTTCTCAAAGTGGAATATCAACAAAACCTGTTTGCTGTTGCAAAAAAACCTCAGGGCTCAAAAATTCTGGAGGCAGCATTCCAGTAAGAAATCCAAAAAGTAATAGTGCAGAGCAAACCCACCACTGTCTCATTTGGAGGAAAGAAGGTTTACAGAGCAGCATTCTGAACAAACCCAGTCCAGCAAACCCCAAGTGAATCCTTCAGAGTAGAGTAAACTGGCCTATGGTGAATGCCCTGTTTCTGCAGCAGAGTGCTGCCAGTGCTGAGCTGCTTGGGCACCTGCACACTGCATTGCAGTCAGCTCAGTGAGCACTTATGCTGAGAAGCACCTTGGCTTATTTTTCTGCAATAAAGATCTCCCCTTCAATATAATCACTGAATTAGTAGTCTGGGAGTCAGCTCTGGAAGTAAATCCACATGGAGAATTGTGTATTGGATTCATCATTCTCTAGGCTGGGAAGAAAAAGAAAGGCTCCTGCAGAACAGTGGTAGAGACCTGTGCCTGCACTAAAGAAATCTGTATTTATTTTAAAGGCAACTGATAAGGAATGCATGTTTAAGTATATACGGGGCCCAATGAGGCTACAGAACATCTGGACTAATCTCAGTGGCACCTCTTAAGCCCTATTTTTGAAGTGTAAGCAGAATTACCACACCACTGCTTTCACAGAAACACATCAAGGAACTCTACATCTGGTTATCTTTTCATATGAAGTACAATGTAATGAAGTAGTCCTTTTTCAGGCATAGCATATGGGAATCTCCATTTTTCTTTGGCAGGCTCAAGGATTTTAAATGAAGCAAATACCTCAGCACTATTTACTCAAAAGTATATTTATTTATTTATTTAGCTTCTGAATGCTCACTGGGCAGTACTGCTGTGGTTGTTTTCCTTATGCGTGAAGAAGGAGTTAACTGGACTTGGGTGAAGGATGGGGGATGTTCCTAGGATGTACATACCATGGAAATACATGTCCTGAAAACCTTGGAAATAGAACAACCTCATTTCATATTACACTTACATTTAGCATCTTTGGCATTGCTACACAATTCTCGACCTTACCATGAAACACCAAATAAGAAAAGGACACAGAAAAATATCTCCTTTCCTTTGTCGAGGCACTGGTGTACTCACACGAAAACACTTCCAAATACCAGATACAAAGTCAAAGAGAGGCAGCTGTGATAAGATACTATTTTTCTCTCAAAGACTGTGGGTCCCTGTCTCCTCAGACACGTTCAACCTCTCATCACCAACATGAAAAGCAAAGGAATTAGCATGTAGGTATTGTGAGAACATACACCAGTGTTCAGCACAGACAATTTCTGTATCTTTAAGCATATTTGTACCTGTCCAGAAGCTGTTCAAACTTACACAATATCAAAGTAGCTTACGCTTTCTGTTGCTCAGCACAGCAGAGTTTGCCAGCTCCTTCTTAAATGTAGTACAAAGAGAGATCTGACAAGAGCATCTCCTATTAGTGTATGCTAGTGCAACATGCTTCCTAAGCACAGGGGCTAGGAAACAGCTGCTCACAAAGCATCAACACTGAAAAGTAAATATGAGAGAAAAAGAAAGAAAGAAAGAAAGAAGCTGATGGAGCATGAGAAATTTGCATTAAAGGGCAATTTAGCTTATTACCATTTTAAATGTGCATATGTGAAGGCACTCTGGAGAGTGCCTAAAGAATGGAGAGCTTGGGTGAAAAGTGACAAACCAAAACAAGCTTTTACTCAAATATTTCCTTCAAGTTTCTCACCACAGAGGAGCTAACACGGCAGTGCAGCAAGAGTAGCACTAGATGACAAACTGCTTTCCATTGATTCTTCAGATTCCTGGGATGCTTAAATGAGGAACACAGAGATGGAAACAATCTTTGCTTACACATAGATCAATACTCTGTTTCTAAAATTCAGGATTTATTCTTGGCGTCGGCAGAAAAAAAGAGTTGGGTATGTCACAGACTTACCACCTTGAGACTGGCTAGTAAATCAAAGCTGCATTTTGCCACTGATACGTTAGAAAATATTACCCCAGTATAACCCATGCTCACGGAGTGTATGGCTACAGAGTCACCAGCTTTTAGTGCATTATGGACCAGATATTACAGGTGATTTACTGGATCACATATTTTTGTAAGTTTGGTAGTGAAGAAAATAAGAGTGTGGGGGTTTTTTTTCCAATCTTTCAGCACAGAGCAACTTTCTTAGGAATCAGAACTATTAGTGAAGAAATCAAAAAATTTAGGACAGCAGTGACCAAGCTGAGTATCAGTACCAGGCCACAGCTGAGAAGAAACGGTATCTTCTTCTGAAAGCTCTCTTTTGACCCTGATACTTGGGGCAGTGGAGAACAGAAAGGTCAAGAGTGAATTTGAGGAGATGTTTGTGGCCAACAACCTGGATTACAAGAACTAACTTCTTGGCACTAATTGAACTGCAATGAGAGCAGATGTGCTCACCTGGAGTCCTAAAGATCAGCACAGGTACCAGGAGCATTGAGCACTGGGAAATATTTAAATAATGTGGTCTGGTTCGTACCAGGGGGGCCCGCCCTTTATGGGGTCCAGATAATACTTTCTAAAATTTTTGCCTGCAGATGATCTAGACTTAGTTGCAAAGCACAGGCCATTTTAGCACCAATAAACTGCTACTGAAGTTTTCTTTGGTCTAGAGGCCATGACAGAACTGCTATGCTGATAATCAAATGCTATGCTGATAATGGTCAAAAGCAATTCTCCAACTACCAACACTATATACTCACCTTCAGCACAGTCAATACATTCAGCTTCATTCCTTTCTATATACCAGAGGGCATTTGCTTCATCATTAGCTAGCAGAAAGGCTGTCCCTAAAACAGACCTGAACTCCTATGGCCTTTTGATGTTGCCTCCAATGAGACTCCAGAAGCATCCTCACCTTGCCAGCAGGAAAAGTGTAATTCTGATCGCCCAATGGCTTTTCCTGGGGGTGATGCTGTAGAGCTACCACAGCTGTCCATAACCTGTCTAAAATATCTGTTACACTTATGCATACATGTTTTAGAGCAAATTTGGAGTCCACTATGTTTACTACTAGTCAGTGTTCCACTGAAGAATATCTAAATCCTATCAGGACCTGTTAGTAACTAGTTCAGTGGAACCACAAGCAGGAGTGGGTATTTTTGCATAAAAGAAACAGAGGCTTTACTGTAAGTAAATTTCATATGCTTTCATAAACATTAAATGGCAAATGATATGCTGTAGAGTACCTGAAGACTTAAATAAAAGATCCTTGTGGAAAACAGTAAACCATTAGTTTAAAAGATTAAATGACACATCTAATAAGCCCTGTCTAGAATAGCTGAATCACTAAAATAAATTTTTGTTACAAATGAAAATCACTGCTCTAATGACACTGGAATTTGCCACAAAAATAAATTAGAAATATATCTTAGTAATTAAAACTACAGAAACACATGATAAATCTGTCTTGCAGAGGATGAGAATTATATTTGCTAGAACACTATATTCCTACAATGGATTCATACACACTGCTGAAATTGGGTAAAGAAACCAAGAACTTTAAACCGATGAGAATTTTCCTCAGTTAGTTTGATATTGCAAAGATCCTTCTAAGAACATATTGGTATTTATGGCAGTGATAATTTAACCAGCTAAGTAGTAATACGGTGCTCATCACTACAATCTTTCTGGGATTTAATTTTAAGGGATGATACTTATTTTAAAATCATCTTTCCATTTGAAAAGGTCTACTACTTTCAGGAAGAAAGAAATGTCTATCTTAAGAGTGAATTAAGAAATCAGTAGTTAGACTCAAATTACCTTCCCAGCTCCTTCCCATATGAGAAATTTCTTTCAACTGGGAAGGGTAACTTAAAAATAATATTCTTCCAAATGCTAGACAGAGCCCAAACCCAGAATCATCGAGTCCTTTTTCTCCACAGCCTGGTGTACCACTGCATTATCTCCCAATGCTCAAAGCTCTTGTCTGGGCACACTGACCATCTTTCCATGAGCAGGCCCTGAGGTTAACTAGAGAAGGTGTAAATGTCTGCAGGACTAGGAGGGCTTGCTTGAAAGGTGACTCTTGGCAGAACTACTCTTGTCTGAGAGTTCATCTCCATTATAGTTCTGTTGGAGAATGTTACTGGTTTTCATAAACTTAAAAAGAAGATATTACCATAGTTTCAGACTTTAACACAAACTCCCCATATTAATTTTTTAAACTTATTTTTTTATTTTTAAGATCACGATCTCCCAAAAATTCACTGCAAAACTAACCTTCATTTGTGCAGTCCCAGGTAATACACTGTAAGTCTCCCAATTCAGGCTAAAGAGACAGAAAAAAGCCAAAAAAGCCTATTACCTGGTGTGGCATCTATCCATTGTCTAAAGCAGAGATGAATGCTATTAGTCTGTCAGCATTTGTTCTGATTTAAACACTTTACCCTAGACACTTTCATTAACTGTGCTGGCATAGCTATATATTACTCATTTAACCTGCACTTCACTGCACTCTTAATACACAATCGGGTTTTGCAAACATGAACCTGAATATAAGGCAGTTGAGGCTGGAGCCTGGGTTGGTGTAAGCCAGAGTATTTTAGTGAAAATAAGCCTCACTAGCCTATATGAGAATCCAATCCTATCCCTACACCTGCAAATGCAACTATATTTCTTCTTAGAATAGATCTTGAATGTGTCTCCATTTTTAGTACAACACCTGGGAGCTACGCTCAGCTCACTTTTCATTGCATTAAAACGCTCATTAAAATGAGAATTTGTACTGCTATAGGAAACATAAATTGCCTCTATGCAAGATGCACTAAAACTAAGTGAATAATTCATCTATTTTTTCAGATACAAATTTATTCATGGAATAATATCATGTAATAGGCTCCTTTATGGAGATTACAGGCAGTTTCTCCACAGCATTCAGTAATCAGAAAGCTATGCTGGTTTGTTTGCCTGGACATATTGTCCTTACAGGAACTCTTTTTCTCATGATTGGACTGTCTGTTTTCTGGCATGAACATCTGCATTTATCAGTTCAATCCTTAACAACTTTACAACCCGTGAAAATACAGATCACATACTTTCTAAGAAAGCACTGACAGTAACTTAGTGTAAGCATTACACAGCTCATGACAGTCCTGCTCTCAGGAACCATCATTGTTTAGCAAATTTAAATTCCTTGAACAAGCAGAACTAAGTCCTTGCACAAACAAGCTGTTCTAAGCCCAAGTCCCTGACATCCAAACCTTTCTTGTGGTTTTGCGATTTTAAGACAGATTTGTAAACTCAGAATACTAGTAACAATGTGTAAAACTAGAAGAGATTCATTAATGTCCTTTTCCCTCAGCTGATAGGATTCATAATTGTCTTACTCCAGTAACTAAGAGAATTTCTTCCGTACTTCTTTGTTACTCCTTATATGCTATTTCACTGATGAAAATAAGATATGAGTCACTCCAACAGGTCTATTCCTACCTTTAGTACACTGGCATTTTCTATTCCCATCTCCAGAAACCTATATTAGGCTCATCTCTCTTTTGAAAAACATTCTCTAATCAGCCCGGTCTATTTTTGTGCTAATTATCACTATGCTCTGAATGACTACATTGAATAGATAACCTTAACATATTTAACGTGTATTATTTTGAATTGTATAGGCTTCTGTCTCCCTGCTCATACAGAAGTGTCATTGTAGCTCTGCTGGTGTAATTCTATGAACCTGCTAGGCTTGTAAAGAGAAGTAATATCTTTTATTAGACCAAGAAATATAGTCAGGGGAGAGAACGAGCTTTGAGCTCAGAAATCTAATGAAAGTCCTCTGAGACAAAAATCTTTCTTGTTTTTCTTCCAGCTGTATTATTTGGTCTTATAAAAGATATAACCCTTTCCCTCTAGGCCTGACTGTCCTTGGTTATAAAAGATTACTTAGGAGGGAGATAGGTCATAAAGGAGTTGTAGAACAACAGACCAAAAAGGACAAGAACACGGGGAAGGCCAAACCATGGCACAGACAAATAGCATGGCACAGACAAATAGCAACTCGTTCCATAAAACAGACTGACTGACAGTCCTGAGGATGGTCTCTTCAACCTCAAGACCGTGACAGGATTTCTCACCGAGACTACTGACCTCTAGACCAAAACACAGGGATCAGTTTTTTGGAGAGAGTGCACTGGGGAGTTGCTAATGGGCACACTGTCAGCTGTCTGCAGGAAGCAGGCAAGAAACTGGATTTTGCACAAGTGACGTTCTGTGCATCTTGGAGGAGTAAGGATACGAAGGCACTGAAAGAAGCGCTCCCCACACATATGCGTAGCAAAAGGAAGGGTACGGCAAGTACAGGCTTGCTGCTCAATGGGCAGGGGATCCAGAGACAGCAAGCACAGAAACAGATGAGGAACATGCTTTCCTTGACTGGATCTTTATTGTCAGGGTCTGTTCTCAGGCTTTCCAGCTCCTGTGCCTCATGTCAGAGTCTGGGGGAATGAAGTACTACACATTACACAGGGAAATCAATGACGATGTGCTTAAATAAGAAAATGAGTCCATGGAACTGCACAGGATATAGCTGATAGGGCTGAGGGAGCTACAAATCTCTGATGTTTGAAAAGTCTTAGTGGCTGGAAAAGGGAAACATCAAACCTATCTTCAAAAAGCACAAGAAAGAGGATCCAGTGAAGCAGAGACTGGTAGTGCAACCTCAGTTCTTTGAGGGACTGTGAAGCCCTTTCCACCTGAAGGTGATGCTCTCTGGGGATCAAGGCAGGACATCCTGTCCACGTGCTGCCCAGGCAGTCAATGCCTTTGAAATGGGAAAGTAAACTTCTACAAATAGAGTGAGGAAAAATGGTGGAAAGTTTAAAGCCTCTCCTTCATCGTAGCAACTTCCATCCGTATTACCCATTCAAACAATCCTCTTAGTCCTATTTTACCAAATAACCCAGATTGCTTTTTATAGTAGACAACTGCTATTCTAGTTACCTGCAAGTTTTATCAATGATGGTTGTCTAGTTTCTTGAAGATTGATATAAATATTTAAAAGGAAAACCAGACAAGCCAATTTTCTTGAGTAAAAATACACCTCAGAATTAGCAGCAGCTGTAATACGCAACTATAGAATAAACTTATTTATTCTTAGACAGACATAATAGATGGAGGCTTAATCAGTAATTATTAAGGTCACCCTATCATTTGTGCTCTGAAGCATCATTTTTTGTTTGCTAGATTTGGCAATTTGAACTACATAGGCTGAAGATTTCCATACCAGATATCAGTTCAGGATTAAAAAAAAATATCATAAATCATACAAATATATCATTTGAATTACAAAAGATGGTGTTTAAATAAATTGGTGAAATTTATTTAGAAATAATAAAAATTGGTGATATTTATTAGAAAATAACAAATTTTCTAATTTCTGGGTCAGATTCAAACTTGGAAATGTTTTTAAATAATTTTTATTTTTTAAGTGTTAATACATCAGGAAGTGTTTTAACATAACTTTTATCAAATTCCCCTCCTACTATTTTTCAACTTGTTTCACACTTTCCAGCTGGAAAACTTCCAGCTTTTGTCTTCTTTGATTGACATTTAATTTATTTTTTTTTAAACTAGGGCAAAATTTCTCCAACTCTGCAAAAGAAAGATTGCAGGAAAAAAATTACTCTCAAAATTAAAAAAAGATCTAAAGGTGTCATGACCTACTTTTGATGCTGTTTACGAAAGGAAGCTCAATTCAGCAAGGAAAAAAACAAACTCTGAAAAGTTTGCATGTGGTAGCTTAACCACTTCTGAGATAGGAAAACAGCTCCACTCACTATTTTCACTTTTATATCATCCTCCAGCTCAGGTGGAAGATGATCTTGGCAATATCTCCTTTGAACATTTTTAAAAATCTTACTAATGTGCCTTTTCTTGACAGAAGAGGACAGAAGTCCTAATTCACAGCTCAGCATACTAGAATTAGAGCTTTAAAATTTAGCAGGCTTTTTAGAGATTGTTTTCAATTGTACCACAAAAGGCACTTTTAAGAGAATTAGCACTAGCATTAAAAACCTGAAATTTTCTGTGGACTACACGAAGCTCTTCCTGACAGCTCTGATAATGGCTTGCTACTAATCAGTCATAAAAAAACCCAACTCACAACACTGTTTTATGGGTTTGGTTTCTGCTGTTTCTTCTTTGATGAAATAATTCTTTGAGCTTCAGGAATGGCTGTTTGTTCTTTAAAGCAAAGAACTCTCTCTTTTTTTTTTTTTTTTTTTTTTAGTAGAGCACAGGGTTCTTATGTAAAATACCTAAGGAAAAATGTCTCTTTGAATAGGATAAAATTGCCTTTCCTAAGGTAGGCTTGGCTCAGTGATTTGTAATTTCTTCAGGCTTCAGGCAGGCTATTTTATTCTAACTCAAACTCTTCCTCTTTGAAATCAATCATGGCTACACTTCATAATTTGAATTAGCATCTTAAAAATAACAACAGACTCCTGATTAAATGTAGAGGAACAAAAGATTTAGCAAATTTTGACACTGAAGAAATAGCGTCTTTTCTATTCTTTAACTAGTACAGAAATCATATTAAAAAGGAATTTTGCAAACAGCTGTCTTGCACTCAGGTCCCAAATCAAAGACAAGGAACCAAGATGAAAGTCTATTGACTTCAGGCATCTTTGGATCAGAGTTCTCTGGCTTAGATGCTCAGCCTCATTTTTATTTTACTCTTCTCAAATTCTAAAAGAATGTGGCTGAAAAATTCTGTGTAAATGAGTTACCTCATGGAATGAGCTGCCCCAGTTCCTCGTGATTTGTTCATAGCTATTAGGTATTGACAGAATTAATAAAACACAGAATATGGCAGAGCCTCAGACCACCACTTCAGCATTTCTCTTCTTTGACTGAATGTCAGAAACTCTTTATTGGATGCTCTGATAGGAAAACACTGCGGCACATCCTCGGCACAAGTATTTACCAGAGAATTCCTGGCCAAAGAGCAAAGGTGAGCTACGATGAAGGACTTCAAGCCAGCCCCCAGCTCTGGGCTGTGCCATGAGCTTGGCAACAACACCAGCATTTCTAGCAGCCCGCGTAGGCTACAGCACTACTTGAAATCAAACTAATATCTGAACATATTATCTTTGTAGTCTTATCTTGGTTTTAATCCATGCATCTCTTAGCCGTAGCATTCCTAGACAACATGCATAAGAAAGACATTCAACATATTCTTAGAATTCAGAAAATGAGTTAATAAGCAATGACAGAAGAATCCCACAAGAAACAACGGGTGTGCAGTGGGACCAAAAAGGATGGGATTAGTTGGAATACAGAAATGCTTTCTCACAAGAATTTTTTGTGTTAAAAATTCTGTAAACTCTTTAATTATTAAAGCACAAAACCTGCTATTCTAAAATGTAGAGTTTAATAAATATCAGTCTTCTTGGATTTGCTTTTGTTCTTATGTCAAGCAAATACATTTGGTATGGATTTGCTATTCACTTTATCTGCAACAGTGAAACAGCACAATGACAACAACAACACGAAAACCCAAACCCCAACAAACCCAGGAAATGACAGAAAAGGTACTGTGTGTCATAAAATAATAAAATTCATTGCGGCTGCAGAAATCAGTATAATCTGAGTTCATCTGCCAGTGTAGAGAATTTTTGGAGGAAAAAAAAAGAAAAAAAAATCTCCAAACGAACTCTTCTGGCTCAGAGCCAAGATGCACAGCATGTAAATTTGCTACTTTTCACAGACCTCTTGTAAAGATTACTGCTGCTGTATCAGTTACCTACTCAATATTTATAGATAATGGATGAAGTTAATGCAATTTACAATTTTTTCTTGGCTTCGTCTGATTACATGAATGCTTCAAAACCATAAGCACAAGGGAACTGGGCTCATAAAGAATAAGTTGGCAGTGAAGTTAGGATTTTTCCTGTATTGAAGCTACTGTCATCTTTCTCCAAAACATCATAAGATGAACATCAAACCTCTTCCATAGCACAGAAGATTCTAAACTTGCAATGTCTTTTGTCCCAAGTGGGATACATGGGAGAAATTTAGGGTGATGCAGAACTTCCCACTGCCCCATATTCAATATCTTGCTCAAATGAGCAGAATCAGACATAAAGACATATTCTTGCAAAAACTGAAAACACACAAAAAAGCCCCTAAGAAAAAGCAATAAAAATAGATGAAGGTCCTGGCCAACCAGTTCTGGATCCAATTAACTCTTTGAAAATTCCATATCTTGACAAAAGTCTTCATTATCTCCTTTGATCACCACCTGCCTTTTTATGACCCATTGTAAACCACAAAGGGTAGGTTACCACCAGCATCACATTAAAGAATCACTGTTCCCTCTCCACCTCACACTCCTACTTTTGAAACCATAGGAATATAATGAACCCCTTACCAAGTATATAGTCAAAGATAAAATGTTGACAGCTGTGATGAGAAGAACGAATTTCCCTTTATCTAAAAGTTGTCCTATTCAAGCTATATATATATCTAAGAGGAACATAAATGTTCAATGTCTTCCTTGATTCAGTGTTCATATAAAAACATTGATTCAAACAGACATGGTCGATGCTGGTGAGAACTGTAGTACAATATAGATAAAGTTTCAACAATTCTTCCATAGGGCTTCTTATCACTCCAAGTGATCTTCAAACACAATTCAGTAGGAATACATCAGTAGTGATAAGGTTCAAAAGGAAAGAAAAATGATAAGAAAAGAATTCTTAAAAAAATTTCTTCTCTTAATGCTGTCCAGCATACAGAGATCTCATTTCCAAGGATGAACTGAGTGATTTCTACTGCATGTCACCATTCCCAACTATTACATCATCTTGGTCTGTCTTATCAAGGGATTCCACAATTTGAATGAGCACTGAACTTAATGTCCGAGTTCTCATTCTCTGAATTGGGATACATTAGCTACCTTACTTCATTAGGATGCTAGGAGTGTAGTTTCATAAATACCTACTCACCATTTAAAAGAAATAAACTTTTACAAATAGCAAAAGGACACAAGTATTTGAGACATAACTACAGGTCCAAGTTTAAAGAGGAACAGTTCAGAATGACCCTCCAGAACTCCCCTTTGTACCAAAATTTTCCATCTCTTTAGAAGTTTGTGACATTCCAGCACTCCCTTTGCCACAAAACCTGCCCTGAGATGATTCTTAGGGAGTCTGAGCACACATTTTCTACCCACACATATTGACAAATGTAATACTGTCCTCACTACCTCCCAATAAAAACTATCTCCTGTTAACCTGACTCAAGCAAACATTCACACAAACACTGTTCACATGAACCATATACAGCACTCGTGACAGCATAAAACATCCTTTCTTAGGTTTTTCTGGTTTCAAACCCGTGGTTCTCAAAATTACATGGTTTACTACAAGAGACTGAGGGGAGACCTCATCACAATCTACATCTTCCTCATGAGGGGAAGAGGAGGAGCAAACACTGATCTCTTCTCTGTGGTGACCAGTGATAGGACTGAAGGAATGGCCTGAGGCTGTATCAGGGAGGTTTAGGCTGGATATCAGGAAAAGGTTCTTCACCCAGAGAGGGGTTTGGCACAGGAACAGGCTCCTCAGGGAAGTAGTCACAGCACCAAGCCTGACAGAGTTCAAAAAGCATTTGGACAATGCTCTCAGGCACATGGTGTGACTCTTGGGGTGCCCTGTGCCGAGCCAGGAGTTGGACTTTGATATCCTTGTGAGTACCCTCCATGTCAGGATATTCTCTGATTCTATGATATCTGTTACAAGAGACTAGTCTAAGTGCTATACTAAACAACACAGTAATATTGTAAAAGGGTTATTCAAAGTTGTGACAGAAATTTCAGTTCAGTGACTCAAACCAAAATTTGATATAGATGTGCTTTACTTATAAATTCCTGATCTACACAAGAGGATATCTATTACATCTGTACTCCAAAATAAATATCATATATTACTCTGGAGGCCGCAAAAATTTCTGAAAGTTTCCAGGGACAGTGGTAATTTTGGCAAGAAATCAGATACCTTTCTTAGCAGAATCATGATCCTTCATCATATATGAAATAAAAAATAATATGCACTCTCAGAAATAATGATCCAATATGAAAAATATCATTTGCATACTGAATTACCTGGAAGAATTCTATGTGATTATCAAAGATTATTAATCATATCAAGTTGATTAATTTGAATGCAAAACCCAATAAATCTGAAGAATTTTGGGCAGCACTTCCATTTTAACACAGCGATATTGACTAAACTCTGTCTGTCACACCCTAAAAATACTAATATTGATGGAGAAGAAAATCAGGGATCAATATGCATAAAATTGAAGAAAGCAATGACTCAGCATCAAATGATTAGTCGTGCAAAAATATTGATGCCACATATCAAGGAAATGTAGACTCACAGGAATGAAACACAAAAAAGCATTGATTTTTTTTGTTTTTTTGGGTTTTTAAAAATTTTTTTTGTAATGCGGACACACTAAATCATTCAAACAAGACCTCAAATGATTTCTTGACTGCATTTTTGACATATAGTTGCTTTGTGTGCTTATAGTAATGGTCTTGCTTCAAAACTTGATGTAAAAGTAACTAGGATACATTGGGTTTATTTCTCTTTGGAGATTCTAAAAGGGGGTGGGAAGAGTATTATTGGCATGTTTATTGAGACACTCTCATTATTAGAGGCAATTGATAGCAGCACTTTTTATGTAAATTACTACCTCTGCTATTTATTATGTGGTAGCATTATTATGATTATCGATGTTGTGTTTAGATACCTAATGAGTGCTAATATTATCATCATAATGGTGACTGGGAGTAGAACTAAGGCTTTCGTTTGGTGAATAAAAAACAAGAAGGAGAAACGTCTGTTCCTCAATAATTTTGAGATGTCACTGTCAATCAAGTGCTGCCTTACAGTTCCTCTGCTGGAAATATTTTCCTTTCCACTCAAGCTCAGCTGCAGCTCAACTGCACCACATTCAACAATGTGAATTTTTAGATTTTCCTCATTCACATTCAGGAAATATTTCATTTACAAAATTAAAATGATTAAGACTCTCTCCAGTTTCATAAGGGTTATTTAAGGATGACACTCAGTCACTAGTGGCTTGGACTGGATTCAAATCAGTGACGTAAACACGGGACATTCTGTAATCTGTTATCATTTCCTGAGCAAAGCACAGTGATGTTTTACATGTTCACATCAAGGAAAAGCATGTAATTTGATCAAACTGCAAGTGCAAACTTCTTGGCAGAGCCTGAGGGAAAGCAATGACAATAAAATGAATAGGCAGGTTGTCAAGAGAAGTGAAAGTGTTTTCAATGGCAAAATTTTAAAGCAAGTCTTGCAGTGGAGAGGCTGAAAATATCATCTGCAACAGTGCCCATGGCTATCCTGGAGGTGAAGGATTAGTTTCTGAACTGCAGACATGCTATTATTAAATGAATTCAGATAAGAGTTAAATGCATTCATTTACTTAACTCTATTGTTGGCAAGGGAGCAAGTCCTCAGTGATGTAAAATGGAATTGGAGCTATGACAATTTCTAGCACGAGTGTCAACCCTAGAAGTATTTATTTTGCTTGAAAAAGTAAATACAGTTTATATGTAAATGAGATGCAGCTTGCCAGTTCTGTATAATTTGTCAATATGCATGCTAATTTAACAAAGACTGAGCAATCTCTATTCTAGAATAATAGCAGGACTTCATCCCACCAACTCTTACTATTATGGTGGTGGAACTAGAGGAGCAGCTGGACACGTATCATATGACACTTTTCTTCATATAATTTCTTTGATATGTTTCCTGGTCTCCTTCAGCATAATGAGTGATGCTAAGAGCTAAACGAAATTCTAGGACATCTATTAAAAACCAGCTTTTCCATGGATTTTCACGAAGTGCTATTGTTTGCAACTGGATACGGGTGTAGATTAAAAATACTACTTTATAGTGAAAATCTGATCTTAAAACTACTGCTGCCTTTTTGTTTCTTCATTGCAAAGGGATTTATGCCAGGATGCAGAAAACATTACGGAGCTTAAACCTGCCACATAAAGAGTTTCTTGGGGAGAATTTCCCCTCCTGAGAGTTTGAGATATAAATCCAGATTCACTGATTTATTTCCACTCTTGATAGCACTGGCCTCAATCTGGAGACTTGACTTTTAAAGATTTGGAAAGAGCCTTAAAGCACCTTTAAAAATGAGCGTGCTCAATCCATTTCAAAGTCTCATAAGACCATAGTGCAGGCTATAGACATATTTTTTAAGAAGGACACATTTAAAGTGTTTTCTTAGACACAGCACAGAATTAAATCACTTTGCCTAAGAACTACCAAGAGAAAAAGATGAAGAAAATGAATAAGAGCATAATTCATTTTCACTTCACCTTCTCCTTGAAACTTTTGAATTTATTTTGTTTTCATTTTCTTCTGACCTCATCAACACTGATTTACAGTTTTTCAGTTGACTAGCAAACAGATCCATCAGGATTGTAACATACATGTTGTGAGATTCTTTTGATAATATTTTCTAATAATCTTTTTTCAAATAATTTTGTTTGTAATAATGTCTTTAATAATACTCTTTTGATAATGTTTTCTAATAATCTTTTTTCCAATAAGTTTGTTTGTAATAATGTCTTTAATAATAACAATTCATCTTTTGTGTTATGTATGCATCCTATGATATACGTTTAAATTACCCAGAATTGATCTCAATATAAAGCATAGAAGCATCTGTTCTAACAATTATTCTAAACCTCTATGTTTGAGGCATGAACTTAATTAGTGAGTTATTTAACTTACTTAAGACAGTCTTGTTTGACTTAGCTTTGTTTCGTTTATCCCAAATTCTCTTCTACCCTGCCAATATTATTTATGTCCTCTTTGGGGCTATAACTCTATTATTTTTTCGTATCCCTTAGTCTTGCCTGTCTTATTTCCTGCTGTTTTCTAGACATAATCTCTCCACCCCTGCAGAAAGCAATGGATATTATTGAAGAACATAATAAAATCAAAGAGTTGGGCTTGGCTACGATTTACCAAAATGCCGTAGATGTCACTGGAATTTTAGCCTATGCTTAAAAATAAGGCAGTGTCAAAAGACTCAAGTGTTTTTCAGACTGGGATAATTAGAAGATGGTAACCTAGGAATTGTAGCAGTAACAACATTTCTCTGAACTCAAAAGTCAATTGCCATAATTAAAAGCAAAAGAGTACATTAGTTGGCTTTGGATGGAGAAGGGTCAGCTTGTACCATACCAACAATATTAAAAACGGACAACCAGTACCTTCCAGAAAAATGTCTTTTTCATATTCTTAGTGTCACTTTAGTATTTACAAGGTCATTTGCCAATATTAAGACAGGTGGAGTAAATAAGCATATGCCAGCCCCATACTGTTGTTTGAAATATCTATGGAGCCCAGGTGGACATCTCAACTTTCTTCTAATACTTCTTCCTTGCCACCAACTACTTCAGTGGTCAGTAACCACATGGCCAGAAACAGGCTATAGGGCTGGGATGATTTTTACTCTGACTCCATACAGCAGCTCTTATCCTACAAAACCAAAAGACCCACATGCCACATCACAGCGCGCTGCCAGAACATCACTGATGTTCAAGCCTCATCTGCCAATCTTATTTAGGAAGCTATCTTCATGCAGGATAGCAGATACCACACAAGCCTGATTGATCTATTTAAAGTTCAACACATTTTAAACAACTAAACACGCTCCATTGTTCTACTATTATTTTTAGAAAGGATGCCTTTAAGCTTGGTCTTAACTGTTTGTCTGAATCAGGTCCTGACAGTAACGAAGTTACTTCCAACATCCATACTTGAAACATAAATCCCCCATAAACAGCCCTGGGCCTTCAGAAACTATAAAACATGAAACATTAGTTGTCTACCTCACCGAATGCTAAATCAAGCTCAGAAGCCCAACGACAATTTTAAAAAAATGAAAAAAAACCCCAAATCACCATTATTTATTTTCACTGATAAAGGTGAGTTGCCTCACCTTCCTTTCACTGAAAAAGTTGAGGGGGAAAACTCCTTCCCTTCACTCCAGGAATAAATAAGCAGCACCTATTTCCTCCAGTTTGCTGCACATCTGTCCAGCAGACTGCTTTTACATATGCAGCCAAGGGGCTGCAGAACTTGGAATAGGGATTTATGAGCCACATTCTCTTTGACAGGGAAAATGTTAATAGCTTTTAAGAAAGTAAGGGAACATGGGTATCTCGTGAAGGAGGATGTAGCGAGAACTTCCACAAGTCATGCCTATGTAAAAACATTAGGATGTAAAACTTGAACTCTGTAGATCTTTGACTAAAGCTATTTTTTTCCTTCTAAATGTATTGTTCAATAAATATTTTTTTATTTCTTAAAGGACTTAGTATAATAATGTCTTAGCAAGCGGCACACACGAAATTTCTGGTCTTCTTCTCCTGTGTAAATATAGGCCATGGACACACACAACATATGTTTTATAGTCACAATTTGCAAGCTTTCAGCTTTTTTGTACCATTTATTATTCCTGTTATTGTCTCAGAATATTTTTATGAGCCAAGACACCTTTTTTTTATCACAAGGAATACAGCTAGAAAATATACCAAAAGCAACATTGACATTTTCCATGACAAAAGCTTCACAGAAGACAGATAAAAGTGCCCTCGATGTTTCCAAAATGCATGTTCCCTTGACACTAATGTTTCAGCATCAACTAATTTGGAAATAAAAATGAAAAACGCGATGCTTCTAAAAAGACTTTAAAAAAATATTTGTTGGTCAAAGATACACTTTAGAAAAACTCTTATCTTACTAAATTTTCCAGTGAATGAAAAAAAATATATACCTTGCCTGCTCTGCCAGGTTATCAGGCAATTCAGTTATTGCATTCTCTGATAAGTATAACTCAGAAGGAAGAAAAATAACGAAGGGAAAAAATTCCTTGGTTTATTTCATACATTTCATCAACATAATGCTATTTGATCATGTAAGGAAGTGGAGCACAAAATCACGACACAAAAAACCAAGAAAAGAAATAGGGATATATTTTAATTGACAGTGCTGAGGTTTATACTTCTGATGCCTTTACAAGGAAGTGACTGATGTCTGCGTTTGTAGATGGGTATGGAAGTGGCTAATAGAGAATCCAGGCATTATTACTTTTACATAGGTATCTCTTTCCTTATCAAAAACAATAGCATAAAGCCAAATATTACCTAATTTGATTGTCGATAGTGAAAAGTAGTTTTTTACATATTTAATTTGATTTCTGAGAAGAGAGTCAAATAGATATCCTATACCATGTATGTGTGTGTGTGTATATATATATATATATGAAAGACTTGATTTCAGCACTGCAATCTCCTTTTCTCCCTCCTGTCAAAGTCAGTTTGCCTAAATTTCTTTAGATGCAAGATTTTTCAGTTCACCCCATTGATTTATCTTTTTGCTTAAGTAAACACTGACCTTTCTACTCCCGGCCTTTCTCTCGAGACGACACAGGCCTGTCTTTGGAAAAGCAGACCTGTTAATTTTAGCCCAAAGCAGACAACCCGGCATTTCTCAATACATGACCTAATCAAACAGGCTTGTAACAGAAAAACTGTGATGACAGGTAACTTGGTCATTAGTTTAGCTGTTTGCTTGTGTTTCTTCTGGCAGGCATTTCACATCAACTTAAGAGGCCAGCAGCTCTCCCAGCCTGAATAATGCCAGGCAATTCTGAGCTTGTGTGGGGGACACAAAAGAACCCCACAAACTCCATCAGAAAATGAGAGGTCAGGCTTCAAATGCTATTGTCTGGAGAGAGTTAGAAGTATAACTTCCAGCACTACATTTGTGTCACCCTACTTTCAACAGTGCTGTCCACTAACTGTGCACTTACACTGGCTTTTACTTTGTTGAGCTACAATTTGACTGATTTTTGTACTGTATTTTTGAACGCAGATTGCTTCAGCATATCAGCAAGATTTTTTTTTCTTTTTCTTTGCCAGTAGGAGTAGACAATTTTGCGAACAATATGTAGAAGAATGACCTAAAGACAGCAAGGGGGTTGCAGGTAGGAGTGAAAAATCTCGTCTCCAGATCTTTGATATAGTGGGTGCAAGCTCGTCTCACAGTACATCTGTGCATTAGGCTCACTTGAATGAGGAGACAGCTTCTGTGTCTAACACCCTCCCTGAAATCAGTTGTCCACAAAAAGATAAAGCAGTAATATTTGAAAAAAAAAAGACTTATTTTTCCTGTTTTAGGTGGGTGGAGGGCATCAACCTCTTTTGCACAAGCTTCTAGAAAGCCATCAAATGGTTGTAATTTCTGCAGTAGGGCCTGAGCCAGGATCTAACAGTAGGCTGAAAGAAAAGCTCACTGCTGATATTCTGTCTCCAACAAAAAACTCCATGCACAAGGAAAATGTTGAAGTGTATTTCTTAGACTCAGGCTGCCTCCTCTTTAGTCAATGTAAAAATTTGTGAAGTCTCTAGGAGAAAATTCTCTAAGCACTGTGAAAGGACAGATTTTAAATTTATAGTACCAATACAACTAAGATAAGTTTACACAACTGCAGTTCCGTCTCACAATGAAGCATTTTCATCCAAAACTATTTAAGGAAAAGATATACAATTCTTCATCTACAGTCAGACAAATAAAAGTGCATTTACAGTAAACAGGCAACATAAGATATTTAACAACAATCCAAAAAGAGGCTATAAACCCAACACTTTTAACTTTAATGGAGACAGAAACACTGCAATTTCATGATTTGCCATAAATGCCATGCAGCACAGAGAGTTTCCCTTACAAAAAAATAGTTGAGTCAAAATGAAATACAAAATAATTCAGACCACAGTGAAGACAGGAAAAGGTTCTGTAACAGAATCAGATATGCAGTTAGAAGAAAAAAACACATCTAGAAAGGGAAATGTAGATTGCAGTTTGATCTCAAGACAAAACAATGAATTAGCCTGCACAGCACCAGGATGCCTTAAGACAAGGGAGAAATCACATCAAGAGCTTTAAGAGTCAGGGAAGGCTGTTCCACTCCACTGTGCCAGAAACTGACGGGAACCATCAAAAATGCTGCAAAAGAGTGGGACCACCCCACTGCTTTTCACCCCCCAATAACCTGAATAGCCAGCAGGCAGCCTTGGCTGTAGCACTGTAAAGCTCGGATTGCTACATTTCTCCGGTGTTGAGGAGTAATACCCCTCTCTTGCCAAGGAGGATCTTGCCTAATCCTATTCTAGCACCGCTGCCAGGCATCTGGGATTTTTCAGTTTATATTATCTGGGTTTAGATGTCAGTCCAAGACTTCTGAACAGAGCTTTAGTTGCACCTACTGCATTCCTGGTCATTGCTACACTGCTGTCAGCGATCCTTTTCTGGGGGTGGTAACAGTGAAGTATGCATATGGTAGAGCTTAAGAGTATTTACCATCTAGCTGGTGCTCTCTTTCACCCTGCCTTTACTACAGCTTTGCTGTACACTGGAGAAATAAGCAAAGTACAGAGATTATCTTCTGAATATCTTATTAGTAGAAGTAGTGGTGCACAGTAATTGTTCTTTTCAGACAGCTCACCAGTGATTATCAGTGCTCAGAATTAAACTCTGTTATTATTGCTGGTAGGAAAATCATTGCTGATGACAAATGTGGGTGCAGCAATGAGGGAAAGCAAGTGAAGATAAAACCATATAGTAAGAAATTAGGCTTGTGGAACACCAACTTTTGCAACCTATCAGATAGAATTACATACGCATGAAGCTCTTTGAGAAAGAAAAGTGATATAGTTGATAACTATATTCCATCTTGAAACAATGTCAAGTTTTGAAGGCTTAAAGCCTTTGACCTCAGTCATTCATAAATATGCTACTAAATCCTGCAGCCAAATATTACACTTATTATTTATGTGAGTAGTTTCACTGTTTTCAACCACTGGAATAAATGAAGATAAACAAATGAATGAGGGTATGTAAAAGGAATTACACTCACACAACAACTTCTCATCATACTTGAGCACTTCCGATGCAGTACATTACAACTGAGTATTAAAACTAGGGATTAGGGGCAAACCCCCTCAATATCTCAGAATAACTTTAATGGAATCTTACAGGAATGCACATGTTCATGCACATACACATATAGATATTAATACACATTTGATGAACATGAGCAAGTCAAAGACCTGTGCTTACAAACAAGGCCACAGATTTCGAGTACGTGCATTTCCACTTACTCAAATTTCCACAATCAAGGTCTGATTTTTATAAAAGTTCCATGAAGAGACAAAAATCAACTGAAATCAACGCCTCATTAGATCAACTCTTTCTGGGTAAAACAAGGCAATCACTTTACATCCAGAGGACAAAACATAGAGCTTTTTGACCCGTAAAAAATCCCTGAAATACTCTGTGTCCACAGATTTGTAGTTCTAGTTTTATCTGGAATAAGCACGGAACAGCAAGACACAGTGCAGAGGTCAAGTGAACTTGGGAATATGGTATCCACAGAGACAAATTTCTCCTACCTTTCTTCTACCCATGTCAATTAGGCGGAACTCACATCCAGGAATTAAGGAAAAGGAAGAGGCCAAGTTGCCAGTAACCAGGAGAAAAAGAAAGAGATAGAAAGATTATTCCCTGCCTAAGTATTGAGGGAGGTAAAGAAGAAACAACTGAAGAAGGAACTGGAAGGCCACCTAAGTTCACCAGTTTCACAAGGCAAAGGTAATCGTAGCTATCCAAACTTTAAAGACAGACTTTCGGCTCGTATGAATGTATCAAATCATCATATTCCCATTCTAAGCAAACTACAATTCACCACCAGATTACAACATGATGCATTTTATTTTAAAGCTCTCTGTGACCTTACTGAATGGAGAGGTTGGCTTCTGGCTGTTAAAAGTAGACACATCTACTTTAAATACACATCAAGGGAGTTTAGAGCATTCTGTGACTGGATCCAGTTAGAAAAAATATTCTTCAGGTTTTTTCTACCTGGCTGTTTGTTTCTAGGGACTTTTCTCACTAACTTTGAAATCTGTAATGCCTGTGTGCTTCTCCCCCTACGATTTAATACATTAGAAAATTCATGATCAAAACCATATTGGGCATAGTTCCTTCTCATACAGCACAATATTCAATTCAGATGAACTCAAATGTCTATGTGAATCAGGCTTCCATATTAAAACACTTCATTCAGTTAACAGGAACACATTACTTGATTTATTATAATCCCATGGCACATCAGTAGCCCACAAATGTCATGTAACAATATTTAACAAAAGATACACTATTAAATAAAGTATTTGTGAATAAATCAGCAGTGATTTGTCTGCAATGTCTAAATATGAGAAAAGAATTTGGCTGCTGACTTTGTTCCTTTTGGTACAGGATACAATTGCAAAATAAATTTTTAAATCTTCAATTACGTTGCAAGTTGCAGAGTTTTTCATCGGCATTATTAAGCTGACATTTATCCTTTTTTTCAAATAGGTCTGCCTAAAAAAATTCCCTATCTTTTTTTAACTACATAGCTTTCCTGTACACTTGAGGCTTTAAATGTATTTTAAATATTAAAAAACTTTTCATTAAAATGCAGAAACAGGGGTGAGGGAGCTACTAAAGAAGGCTTTACTCTGTCTCCTTTAGTTTTATGTGGAAGTATTAATCAAAACCTTCATTACTATTGCATGAATTCAGAGCCTTTGCACAACTGGAATGCACATTACTTCTTATTTACAATATTTTTATTGTAAGGTACTCCATTTAACAAAAAAATTAGGAATCTGAAGATATTTATGCACACACTGAAAGTGCTATATTGCAGAACTCACGTTCCAGGCAAACTTCTGGATTCACAAAATGGAAAATTGAAATTCTGTAGGAATCTCAAGCAGCATTTCCAAAAATCTGCATTTGATACGACAACTCCAGCTCTGTGAGTGACTGATTATTGAGTGCTCAGGATTTACGGTTAAGGTTTCCTTTTTTCCTTCCAAGACTTGGGGTGAAAAAACATGCACTGTTCGCAGATAGAAAATCCACAACCTTCAGGAAACCAGGTGAGGTTAAACAGAATTATCAACTGTGCTGCTAAATACATAATTACAGGGGAACAACATGCCTCTTTTAGATTAAAGTCACAAGCAGCAGAAGCTGTCATGGCATGTAAGGGAAAATTCTTTTCTAGATAACTGATGCTAAAGGACAAAAATGATAAGAAGAAAGAAACAGTTTCATATTAGCAGGATATTAATAATATCCTTGCATCTGCACTAATCTCCTGGGCTCTGCTGTTTGACATATTCATACAGCGTCAAGGAAAGCTGATGAAGAGCAAACCGGCAAAGTTTGTGTATTTTGCTAAATAACTCAATTGAGTAAACATGAAAATGGACAACGAAGAATCCAGATGGATTTCACAGTACTGAGCAACTGTGGTACAATAACAGATGATGTTCAATGTTGACAAATGTGAAGTAATGGACATCAGAAAAAGATATTTTAAGTATAACAGGGCAAAAAACCAGGAGGGCAGGGTGGTGTCCCAGATTTGCATTAACATCAAAACCTTAAAAGGCTTCAAAATGCGGAAAGAAAAATCCATTAACACAGGTTTGTTAAACACAAAGGCACTATCTTAGTCTAAGAAGCCTTTAAAAAAGTGTATCAGACTTGAGGACCCTCTCAACCCCTTCTTATACCACCTGAAATAGATTTGTTGCTGTCAAAATCAGACTTTTCTTATTCATTATTAAACATTGCCATTACCTTTATGTGACAATAATATTATACTGCAAAATACTAAAACAGTATGTGCAAATACTCATGCTTTGCTCTCCTCCCATTAACAGAACTCCAGTTGTTTCTCCTAAATACTGCTTCCCTTCCCATTCCTACAACTCTTGCATACCCAGATAGAAGCTTCACAAAGTGGAAAGGTTTCTTTCCTTTGGAAAAAATTGGTTCTAGTAGATTAGTCCAGCTCTACATATAAAGAAAAAGTCAAAAAGTCAGAAATTACTTTTGGAAAAATACCACCAGGAAAAATGGCATCCTGTGGGAATAACTTCATTGAGGTCAAAATTCGACTTGTGGATTCAAACAGGTAGTTAAAATTTCACTAAATGTCTTTTCAGAATCAAAGGAAGGAGAGGACTTGAGATCAGGCTTTTAACTGGAAAAAAAGACTGCACATCTGACAATTCCTACAAGACAAGCAGAATGTCACAAAACTTTCATGGAGTTGCATAATTTTTCCCCTCAACAGGACTCATTAATATCTTCTGGCTATGATGTTTTGAATTGCGAGCAGCAACATAAAAATGAACAGCTAGATATGAAACCCAGACCTAATCTGTGAACTCCAGTCAATATAGTGACTGTACAGAGCAACCCAAGTTGTGTAAGTAAGCATATGAAATTTATATTCCTGGTTCACTGTATGGTGCAGGCTTACCATTAATCTTTATGCGAATTTTATAAACAGTGGGTCCAGTTATTTGCCTCTGCTAGAAACCCACTTGAGTATTTTCATTATATGTATTACACTCAATGAAATTAAAGGACTTTCTAACATTCAAGTGTCATCCTATAGGGATACAGAGCATTTCGGTATTTTTATTTGGTTTTGTCAATTCTCTACGTATATAAAGTACAAATCTGATTTATATTTGCACTAATGATGTAAGACACCTGCTTAGCTCACACCTTCTCCAGAACTTTCACTAAGAATGGAATTTAGGTAGTTTGGGTTCTGTGGCACTTGGAAATTTTTCAGTTCAGAATAAATTTGTATTTGCCTACAAGGCTACACTGTAAACATGATCATAACATCTCCATCCCAGAAAGCAAAAAATAAACTAATTTAATAGTGGTTCATCTTGAAAAAAATGAGCTATTATGTTAGTGTGAATAAGACTAATAAAAAATTTAGAACCTAATGGAAAGCTTTAGATTTATATACTTTGTCTTATTTTACAAAATATAAATGAAACTTTCCTACCCCAAAGCAGCACCACACTCTCTCATACTTGAAATACATTAAATCCACTTTGTAATTTCTAGATTATAGCGCTCTCTCTTCTAATGCAGATGTCCAAGGTAGTAAATTTGCAGGCAGCAACTTTAAATCTTAGTCTAGGAATATATCCAAGTACCACGCGTGTTGAAAATTAAACTGAAAATATCTTATAAAGTATATTTGACTGTATAAAATGTGCAGATTTTTTCATTTGAGATTGTTTGTGCAACCTTCAAACCAGAGGTTCCTCTAATCCAAGGTATACCGAATTGCTGATGTTGGGGGTGGAGGGGCTGCATTTCAAGAAGGGACAAGACAGTAAAGCACCTTAAATTATTCTAGTAAAACTACTCACATTCTGTAGATACAAAACGAAAAGGAGCTCAACGAGGCCACTGGTCTAAGGAAGCTACAAACCTCATGGAGAACAATTAGTGTCATGGTCCAGGTCAAGCTCCTCCCTTTACCTCATTATGCCCATCTGTTTAGAGTTAACTATTTGGGAGCCCATTTCCTGCTGTCTTTGTAATTACACATCAGAGCCCCGATGGTAACGAGATACCAATTACGCATTTAAAGGCAGTTCTGTGTTTAGTGACAGTCTAGAAGCCTGAGAAATTAATAAGGACTGTTAAAAAGAGACGTGCAATGTTAGGATTTAGGAAAGATGCATTACACTAAAATAGAGGCAATTTCTTTCTCCGCTCAGAATAAAAATACATAAATGTGTAGTCTTACGGTAAATAAACATCAAGAGCTATAAACACTAAGGCTAAGAAATATGAAGAGATAATCCTATCTATTTGTGTGTACATATATATTAAACTGGTTGCAGATACCAATGAAGATGACATGTGCACGGATCTGGTGCACAAAAGTTCATATTGTGAATTATGGGAAGCATGAAATCTACACTACCTAAGGAATTTCCAAGCTCCTTGTTTTGAATCAAAGTACAAAAAGGAAACGTCTTAATTCCATGCTGCTGTACTTTCTGAACCTGATGCTGAGGATGTTGCTTACAGCATCTGATGCCTCCTCACCTCTGATACTGCTGTGCAGATCCGGACACTTACTACCGTAGGACTTAAAAAATTTTTCCTGTTTTCTCTCCATTTACAGCAGTTGTCTTTGGCCTGTCTTTACAGCCCATAAATGCCTTAGTTATATGGATGGCCTTTGCCAGTTAAAGAGGGTTTTACTATATGTGCAACAGACTTAACAGGTAACCCCTAATTATCAGGCAAGATAATTTCAGGCAATCAGCTCAGTTCCTTAAAGAGAGTAAGAAAAAAAGACAATTTCTATTGAGGTGTTAAGCTGCATAGAAATTGAAGCGCAGCAGAAGGACAAGAATAGGATTGATTAGAAACTACGTTATGTTCACGGATCCTGCTGGGAATCTCTGGTAAGCACAATGCATCTTTAATGCAAATCAATATAGACAGTCTGACGATGGCCCTTGAGAAGGGAAGTGCAATCAAGCCACTGCTCCAAAAGACAGAGCCGGTCCAGCAGTGAGCTCACGGGTTCTCTCTTCACAGCGTCTGCGGGAGTGAGGAATTCATCTGATAATTAGAGCAGTTCAAATGATTTTTGCTGTTAAGTAGGCTGTGAAATTCAGGAAGGTATTCCGGGTTTTGCCTTATAATGGCACAATTACTCACTGACAGAGCATAGTGGCACCATTGTGGTGAGCCGCTAGCAAATATCAGCCCCATGAGCTGCAGATGATGCATAATTTGAACAGCAGCAGTAAACTTTCCCCCAAATTGTCTTGGGAGTGTCAAAAACCCACTTTCAGAGCCATGAAGTTTTGCAGTGGCATTTTTAGAGAAAGAAGTTACAAAAGGAAGGCACATATTTACCTCCAACCCCCCAGTCTTAGATGCTCATCTGTAATCATGCAGGCCCCGTTCACCAAGGAACAGTAGGTGGGTAGTAATTTTTACAATATTCACTCATTTATTTCAACAGGGTGTCTAGAGTTATTGGAATTTTAATTGAGAGGAGGAAAGGAAGCATACTGCACTCCTAACAACTACATTTCTGTCTGAAAGCAATGATTTCTTGAAGCTATTTCACTGAGGTTTCAAATCTCGGCGCACAGTTGGCAGGAAGCTCTACTCCTGCAGACCAGGGAGCAGGTGGGGAGGAGACGAGAGCTCGCACCAGCCCTCGTGAGGGACACACATAGCCATTAGACCCTGTCCCTTTGCCCCCTTGCCTGAGTAAGTGGGGGGTGGGGACGGGAGTCAGGAGGGGCAGCTCTGAGACCACTTCAGACAGGGCCAGTGTGAAGAGTTCAAACCAATTTGTTGAGCCCAGGCCCTTACACTGTGCGGAGCTCTGCAAAGAGCAGCATAATGCCCGAAGCAGCTGGAATGAGCTGAAAGCTTTCTAGGACAGCACTGAGCCTGCTCTCTGCACACCATGGATCTTCACTGGAGGAAATATGCAGGGAGAGAACAAAGTTAATTATTACCTCAAGCACTAAAACTCACTCTATGTGACCTTTGAGACTAGGGGCTACAGTTTTCCATTGGTTTTTCCAACATACTACAACAGCTTTCATCTGGTCAAGATGTCAGATGATAGAAAGTTAGACACTCAGTTTCACAGGAAATTGTGTTGCTACCAAAAAGTACGTGTCCTTTAAAGCAGGTACTTTTTTTCAAATCCAAACAAAACCATACAAATAACCAAAACATCACAAATTATTATACAGTGCTTAAAATTCGCATGGGTAAATCATCCTTGGAGCTTAATTGAGCACACAGTTGTGAACATTTTGTTAAATAGAATAAATACCTGTAAAGTTATAAAAACGGTTTAGATTTACTTACACCTGCACCTAAATTTAGAATCTTAAATCTTTAATTGGCCATATAAATCTAAGCACTTTCATCTTCTGAGATGCTTAAGACTCTTAGCTCCCAACAAGTTTGTGAATTTAGATATCTAACCCCCACTAAGGAAAAACAACTTTATATGCTTCTAGTATTTTCATCAAGTATACTTTTAGTTTGGAATTTTATTTATATAATTGTTCCTCCGAGAGGGAAATAAAATTAACATACACGTATTTGTTCACAGTACACACCTAAAAATTGCTTTTATAGAGCACTACTTTATCCTAGAATCTTAAATTTTAATGATTAACACACTCTTTTTTTTTTTTTTTAAAATTAATGATGTGTTAATAATATAAATATCTTAGCACAAGAAAGAATGGGAGCTTTTTCTGTGTGGGCTTTATTATTTAGTGTCCAATCCACCAGACCATTTCTAAAGGGGCCTAAAGAGACACAGATGAAAATTTACATCTGAAAGGAGTCTAACACATGTATGGACTTCAAGCAGCTTTTTAAAATTTTCTGCAGATTTTCCTCTTGTTGGAATTAAACAAAAATGAAATTAAGCATTTCAGCAAAAAGTATATTTATTAAATATATATATGTATGTATTTGTGTGTGTGAAGAAGAATTCTTCCTAGCCTACATGAAGATACAGTCTACAGTGAAGAGAATCTATCACAAAGAATAACTCAAGCCAACAGAAAAATCAATCCAATATGCTACAGATAAAGCATGTAGTCTAACACATCCACTAGTGCTTAAACATCAGGAATAAAATTTGAAGTGTAAAGATTAAGGAGTACTACATGGCAGAGGAAAACAAATACAATGCAAGATTGAAATGAGCAGAATAAGTGATACCCAGTTGTGACCAGGGACCAGACTATGACTTAAAAGCATAAAATAGAATTGTCTCCTCCTCATAAATCTGCTGTAAGGACTCATGGTATTTCTAATGAACTGCTCCATCAAAGCCTAAAACAAAAAATAAAAGGCAAGTGACCCTCTTCTAATTTCCCATCCAAGTCACTTGGTTCATTACACACTCACATTAGAGTGATAAAAGTCTGCTGAGTGATTCATTCATTTATCAGATGAAGAAGAAAATACAATTTGATAGCTTCCCTGAGTCTATCTATCATCATGTTAGGGAGGGACAAAAAAGAGAAAAAAACTGATGGCAAGAATATTAGGAGTTAAGAATGTAAGGACAAATGTGGTGGAGGTTAAGAAGAAAAGAGGAACCAAGAGGTAAAATGGCTCCCTGTGAAGCCATTAATCTCAGAAGTTAAAGCACAGGCACAATTTCCTACAACTGTCTCAGCACAATGGAATCATTATTGCTATAAATACTGCCAATGGTGATGCTCTGCATTTTCTATGGGCACTTGGGAAGAGAGAAGCTGGGGTGACTTTCCATTCAAAGAGGGCTCAATGACAGGATAGGAATAAAAAACAAAGAAAGCCCAAAAATACCTGCTACTGTCCACAAGCAATCCATGAGTCTTTTGCAGACCTGAAGCAAGCAATCCCTTCTAGGAACTTAGGCACCCTATGAAACAGATGTTTCCAAAAGATATATGATCGTCAGGAGGGAAAAGCTTTAGGGCTTTAGAAATAGATGGAAAGAACTGGAGTCACAAGTCCATCTCACCTTTGGGGCATTCAAGATATCTGAACATCCTGTATTTGAGGCCAATCACTCTATTTTTCCACAGAGAGCTGTGTGGTCTAGGGCTTTATAGGAAAACTGTAGGCCAGCAGCTATGTGTGCACGCACCTATATGTATCTATGTATATGGACATATATATATATATTAACGAGCTTCTCTCTGAACTTGAAATTGCGCTCAGCCAAAAATTTTTCTCAGCTACCCCAGGTCTTCCTAGTTCTCTCTGCTTTAAGAGAGGGGTGCATTTTAAAGGCACTATAGCTATTTCGACATAAATAAGATACACACATAGTTAAAAATTACAAGCAGGAACTTGAATTGGGAATTCTTTTCATTTGTTGAATTACAGGAAGAAATCTGAGGGCAGTGGCAAAAAGCTACAAATAAATTTTGCTTTCCAATTAGTTTTCTAACTTTCTAGGCAGTCTGTAGGAAAAACTGGACAGTGAGCTTCTAACTGTAAAGAGGAGCAGAGCAGATATCTGTATCCAGCTTTTGTCATTTCACACTGACCACGAGAACTTGGAACACTTGGACAGCAAAAAAAAGGAGAGACAACACAGAAAGCCAGCATAGGAAGCAGCCATACTCATTCCCTGCCCACACTTCTCCCAAAACAGTGTTCCTTACTCTAAGCTCTTCTGTTCCCACACTCACAAAGACACATGAAAATGAACATCCTTACTGTTGTATCACTCAGTGATATCAGAAACTAAAAATAAAGAGGAAAAAATGTATTGTCATTCCACAACATTATTGAAGGGCTTCTTCCTACCACTCACTTTGAGCTCCTGTGTGCTTGCCCCACACTCATGTCTTTAATTTTCGCCAGCTGTCAGTCTAAAACTCACCTCCGAGCGGTGACTGCCCAGACTAGTCAAATGCCAGACACAGAGAAATGGGGACATGGAGAAATGCATCAGCCAGACAGGTTTGTACTTTTAAGTTAAAACCTGGCCTTTTTACTAACACAGAAATAGTTAGTGGAGAATTCCAGGTACTTGTGAGCCTGTCTCTTTCAAAAATGAAGTAGGGATGGGACGCATCCCACAAGACTGACTTGAAATAACAGCTACACAAGAAAGAAGGCAGGGAACTGTGTGGCAGCCCCGAGGCATTTCACAACACTGTGTACCAAGATTGCTGCATCAAATACATTGCATTTTTAAAAGGTGTCATGATTCCTCTTTTTTGCTGTGTTGAAAGAGATATGATTGTTTCCCCTTTCAGTGAAGACACAGGCAAAAAATTTAATAACTATGTCTCAACCTGGTTCTTGAACTGTTTTTGCTCCTTCTAATTTCCTGCCAAAGTATGTAGTCAGTTTGCAAGGTGACATTTGCAGAGGCTCCTTACAGATTGATTGGCTAAACTGCTGGGAAGCTGAGAGAATTCATATAGAGAACGACCTTCGTTTATTATAAAGTCAGACCTGCTGATGCTGCTGCATGCCAGAAAAGTCCAACCATTCCCCACATGTTTCTCAGAGAGGGCCACTGATGGATGCATATCACAAGCAGGACAGCAAACAAGGGGCTGGATGATCTTCAGAGCTCCTGACAACCCCTGAAAGCAAACTCAGGCCATGGTGTTGCCTACTGAGTGCTAAACAGGAAAGGGAAAAAGCAATTTTTTCTTGGAAGAGAGCCTGCATAGTAGCAAAAACTTCTTGGAGGGTGATAGTGACTTCAGGCAGTGAACATGCAGATCCCTTCCCTTTGTGAGCTTCAGGAGGCTCTCCTTGCCTATCCATCACAACTTATCTCCCTTTCACACTTTTTCTTGAAAGTTGCTGTGCTCTTGGCATAGCTCAAACTTTTAACCACTGACACATCTAATCCTCCATCCTTTCAAACCAAGGGCACTTGCCAAGTTTGCATTTAGTACAGAAAAAGTCATTGCTCTGTATAAAAACATCTAACATGAATTAATAACTTTGTTATTCTCCCAATAATGGCCATTTGTGTTTTAAGTACTTCTCAGTGCAAGAAATCATCTCTGTGCTTTGAAAACAGATGCTGAACTGCTTGTGTGGCTCTGGATGTGTATCACATTTCTGTTTTCTTTTATTTCTTTGGCTTGAAGAAACACGTTGTCAAAAGACAAGACCTACTGGTTTATTTTTTCCCATTCACTCCTTTGTAAATATTGCCATAACAGAGACTTCCTGAAATATACGGTGGAACATAACTCATCAAAAAGAGCCCTTTGGGAGTTGCAAGTTATACATACAAAATGTGTGTCATTTCTAAATTATAGTCCCTCCTGTAGTATAAACTCCCAGCCTTCCCGAACCAATAATGCTATCGTTGAAGAATTTGTTTGATTACTTTGAAGCAAAACATAGGATTGACTGAAGTTTAACTACACTCCCCGATTTAACTTAATCAGATTTAATGATGGCATGGAAATCAAAGCTCATGTTTTTGTGATGTGTTTCACAAAACCGCTCATAATAGCATGTGCTTAGAAAATCAGTCATGGTTTATGGCTCCATGTATGACTTCTCAGTTCTCCTAAATATCAGGGATCAGCTCAGGGGTATCAGGGAGCTTGCAAATCTAGATCTTCTTTTTGCAGAGTTTTGGAGGAGGAAAGTTTTTATAAACTTTGAAAGAAAACAGTTGAAATTAGCTAACAAATATCTACAGATACATTCTGCAGTTTGGAACTGCCTTCTCGGGCAGTACCTTCTCTCTATATTTGTTAGATGAAGATTACTTGTTAACACAGACCCCTGAATTAGCTGCCTAAAATTGACAGGTTTTAATAAAATAGTGACTAGCTAATTATTCCAGCAAGAAATTAAAATGTCATTAGCTTTTTTACTGCTCACAAGGCACACAGACTTTAAGTATTTTTAACAAATATTTTTTGACAAATATTTTTAAATATTCATGTAAAATTATGGAAAAGAATATATTTTCATGATGTTTATATAGGACTGAATACTTACATAAATATTCCTAAGCACTATGCGCACACATCATAGAAGAAACCAGTAAACTCACTGTCAGACAAACTGAAATAAACATCAGAAACTTCATGGATAATTATTAATCCACAATATCCAACTTGCTATGATTTCCTGGCAAAAAAACCACTCACAACAAAGGAAAAATTCTTTTTGCTCTTTAGTTAAGGTTTGTGAAAGAGAGACCAGTTTTAACTCTCACCAAGAGAGGGCAGTGACATATCTCAAATTATTAGAAGATCCCATATAAGAACCACATACCTTTATAGCAAGCATGATAGCAAATAATCTCAGCAGACACTTAATTTTAAATTCTGTGGAGCATTCAGCTGATGCTTTATTATTTTTAATTAACATTCTCCCACCCTTGAATAAGCATACTGTAGTGTTTGGAGAAAATAGAAAGAAATTATGGATAAAACTGTGAGTCCTTATGAAATAAGATTTTGATTTTCTTTTTCAAACAGGTTTTTCAAAGCAGAATGTTAAGAAATACCTGCCTTCTACTATGAACCACATTCATACTAGTGCGTAAGCCTTATTTTCAATTTTAATTGACTTCTCCAGAATGTGAGGGCTTTACCACTCAGCTGTATCCCACACCTTCTATTCTCTCAAGCCCCAAAATGACAACTTAGAGGCTGCTTTTGTTCCAAGTCCTAAAGTTACAGCTGTACTATGCTGTTCAGGATGATTGATTCTTTTTTTTTTTTTTTTAAGGAAGTTAGTATAACCACTTCTTGCCAAAGGTTATCTCAGGACTATCGGCTTGTGAAGCTTAAATTGTCCTAGCCCAAAACCTGTAATTAAAATATGTCCTAGGTCTGTTATTTTTGGTCTCCAAAGGACTGCAACATCCTCAAGTTCATGGCCTCTTGCACATCTACTGCTATCTCTGAAGTTCAAAAAATATAGCTGGCAAAAGCCAGCACCTTTCTCTTTTTCACAGCCTTTCAGTGGATAGATGTAGTCCAGAGGAAAATGTTTTGTCCTCTAAAGAAAGACTTTGGGGTTTATGTTCAGCAGAATTTATGAGAGATAACACACAAAAGCTGTCCAATCTGGCATGTGGTTACGTATTATTTTTTCTGCAATTTTCAAGATGTCTTTCAAAAGGTATGGAGAGGAGTGAGGAGAGAGGAAAAAAGAGAAATGCACGTCATTTTATCTATAGTCTTTGGAGGTTTAGAGCAGTTGGAACCCCTTTTTGAAAATGAATTTAACTAGACCAGATGCTTTTATATGGGCTTTTTCTCAATTTCTAAGGCAAATGGAATGAATAAGAAGACACAAAATAAAATAATGATGAGGACAAACATTTCTCTAACAAGGTATCATAACATTTTCTTATTGATGTTTTCTTTATTGATGCTTTAATTTCCCCTTGCAGAAATGATCTGTCTCAATATTTTAGAGTGTCACAGCGGACTAGAAAGCAGCTCCTAATGACTAATGGAATGACTGACAATTTAGATGGTACAAACCTGTTAGAAAAGAGCTTAGAAGCAATACATAATGGAAAAAAAAAAGGAGGAATTGATCTGTAATAAATGTGGAGTATCATGTCACATACCAAGCGCATTAGAGAAAGAGGCATGAGATCCACTATGAGAAAAAGTTAATCAGAATTTCTTATTTACACTTCCTATCACGTTTGTCATCACACCCCTACATACACCCACACCCTGACACCCTCCACTGTAAAAGCAGCATAAAAACATCCACCACAAAATCAGCTTCGTGTCAAATTCACTCCCCTTCAGACTGAACAGAAAAGCTGCAGTATGTACAGATGCTAAAAGTATTTGTATTCAGTGCAGCAGTCCTTGTTTAAGGCAATCTGTTGGTGGCCTACAGTCACAGAGCACATAAAGATTATATTCTCATGTGGGAAGATATCCATCACTTAAGTTGGTCTTGTCATTCTTGTTTTCCCACAGACACTGTAAGTAGCAAAGCTAAAAGCAAGCAGGGTGTAAGGTCTTCAGCAGTAAGGTTAGCAGCAAGAGAGGACAATAACTTTCACATTCTGTTCTGTGTACAGCAAGCCCCAAGGCCAAACAGAGAAATCAATTCAACTATCCAGAATCAAGTGCATCAAGAGACTCACTGTGACTTTACTGGAGACCAAACTAGCTGTGACTTATTCCAGTCCTTCAAACATATTTGAAAATGTAATTTGTGACCATATAGACACTGTGAAAATACAATTTACCTTTGTCTATACTGACCAAAAGACTGTACTTCAAAATCTTTCTGCTAGCAACCAAACATGCTGGCAATGCAAGTTCTGTAGACTGAGATTTGAGTAAAATATTTCTATATATTGTTACCATCATAGAAAAGAAAGTTCACTTTATCTGTTCCCTGATAAAAGACTGTTACACAGCTAACCTAAAAATCCATTCACTTTTGTTTTCCAAATTGTAGCCTCATTCTGGAATAAACTTTGTGGAATTATACCCCCAACACTAGCTACCATCTATCTGTGAACAGAAGTGCTCTGATACGAGGCTGGAATCTCCCTCTAATTCAAAGCTTAGACAACCTCTCCTGTAACCTTCTCTGAGCAGGTTTTCTGGAGTGAAAATGAACTTTTCATGCCTTCTAAGGCATTGTCTACATCCCTGCAGCAAAGCCTACAATTCTAAGACATTACTCTTTGCTAATGAAACATCTGTGACGCACTTTGCAAGAAAAGCAGGCTCCAACGTCAGAAGCAGAACTTGTAATTTGTGGAAAATAAATGAATAAAGCAGCAAGAAACATACACACAGCAGCAGGCCTGGATGGCTGATAGGAAAACAGTTTATAATGTTGTTTAACCACTGTGGCCAGAGTGGAATTGATACTCCCTTTAAGTAGTTAATAGATATTTTGAAAAGAATTGCATTAATTGACACTGTCGAGTTCTCTCCAGTGAGAGGTAGGAGTGGTTTAATAATGGATTCATGCTATTTAATGAGATCTTAATTAAAAGACTTCTTTTCTTTGTGTTTATGACAAATATTTGTCCCAAGTAATACACAGCTTAAAATAAACTGACTAATGAGATCTCATACATACACACTCAATGGGGAAATCACACATTTTATCAGTAGTTAATAAATTTGGAGAGCTAAGAGTACCTGAGTTCTAATTCAGAATACTAATGTTTAGAGCACTGAAACCTTCTAAAGCCAAACTGATGAAAAACACCAGCATGAATGCTTTAAAATAAAATCTATTATTGTTAAAGGCAATCAAGTTATAATGCAAAATCAGTAGAAGTGTAGAGAAACTGAATGTTGCATTAAAATATTCATATAAAACACTTACAGCTCATTATTAAGGCACTCCATTAGAATGCATACTTTAAATCAGATTTTTATGAGCTCCAAGTACATTATTTATTGCAAAAATGTGTTTAAAACAAACAAATAAAACCCTAAAATCAAATCCAGCATTTCAGACTAAGAACTTTGTGATGAGGTTCAGAAGCAGACTGGTTGAGCACTGATCAGGAAAATATGTCAAAGCTATCAGTTTAAACTGAAATGTCATCAACTCAAATGTATTTTTTCACTCCAACGTATAAATTTTGATATATTATGTGGTATTTTTCTAAATCAATTTAAAAAAATGATTTACATGTATGACCTAAATTAATTTCAGCTCAAATATCAACAGAACACCTTCTACAATTTATCCCACTCTAGCCTTTTCTGTTTACACAAGAAAAATAATCACTACACTGCTAAACTTCAGAAAGAAATGTCTGTAGTATTTTTCATAGGTTTTGAGAAATGGAAAGATGTAGTGTTGGAATAATGATGCGACTATTTCCTAACTGACATCTGCCACAGGTGCCAGACATACCTTTCTAAATTCCTTAAAACACACTTATCCCCATTTACTTCTAGCATTAACAGTTTCAAAGCCTTGTTAGTGCATACAATTTCCTCAAAAGCCTTATTTTTCTTTTTTAAAGAGGTTCTATCAAATAAAATTAATTCTGTTTATCAAAATGAAAACGTAAAGTATTTGAGACTTCACCAATTTTGCTTTTTGTATTACTCCTGCTGTGCATTTTAAAGCAGGAGTACACCATGACAAGAATATTTATTATTAAATTCTATTGTAACTTACCCTTTGATTAAGGCATTATATCATAACTTTAGAACAGGCAAAAATCCGAGCACTGTAATTTTAAGGCTGAATCATAAAAACCTTCCAACACTATGAAGGAACTATAAATATTATGAAGTCATTGAAAGCTTCACCATCCTCCTTTTTATTATTTGCAAAGATCTCAAAAGGTACAAAGAGGTGTCCCTAAACAATTACACAGAGGTAACTTTTTATCTCTGGAAATCACTTTTAAGAGTCTTTTAATTGCAGGATACAGCTATAATCACTTTAGGGGAAAACATATCTCAGCATTGCCATAAATGTAATATTGAGACAAATGACATCTCAGTTCTATTCCTGAAGTTCTTTTAGAAGATAAGAAGACTTAACTGAAAACTTCTACTTTACAAATGGATTTATGCATAGCAAACGGTGCCACATTTTGAAATATATGAGCTGAATTATGTAGTGGGAAACTACAGTACATTATAAACATGATACAGCATCCAAATTGAAACCACAGGGGTGGTTCTCTTTGTCTTCTCAAATATCACCATTTATTTCTTACTGGTCTTAAAAACACCGCAACGAACAAAGATTTACTGTACTTTCAACTGTGTTTTGCTAACAACACTGGAGTGCAATTTCCTCTCTCTCTGATGTGTCATTTCTCCTCTTTCTCTTTAGCAACCATTGCACCCACGTGCATTTCCTGGTCCAACCCAACGATGAGACTCCCCACTGACTCAAGCTGTTCTTCCTGGTGGGCGGCACCTGCTCTCACCAAGTGGCAGCTGACCCTTGACTCTTTGATAACTTAACACTTTCTGACTTTTGCATATAGATGTCTACATCCTTCTGATGAATTTGGGAGCCTTTAGCAGCTTCATGGATGTTTTCACATTTGTGCCTGCTGTAAATCTACTCCCACAGCTCTGAAAGCTGAGGGTGGTAGATATTACACACACACACACACACACATATATATATAAATAGATATAAACCGGGTGTTCTCAGTGGAAATCTACAGTCATCATTTCCCAATCAGCTTATGATTTGTCTAGCTCCTCTAGATCCCACAGTCTGCATGTGAAGGACTAAAGGGATTAAATATCTGTGTTTGGATTCTCCCTCCTTCAGTAGAAAATCTCACTGACTATTTTATGGCCACAGAGGCAAAGGGCATTGGGCTTACCAGGGCTGCTTACACCACTGCAGGGAAATAGTGCCTACTGCAGTCTACAAATTATCATTCAGCATCATGCTCAATTAAATACAGTCTTTCCACGACACAAACAAGCACAAAAAAAAACCCCAAAAAACCACCACCACCACCAACACAACACCACCAAAAAAACCCCACCAAAAAAAAACCCCCAAAACAAATCCAAAAAACTTAACCAAAAACCAACAAAACCACCCCCCAAAAAACCCAACCAGAAAATCCCCCCAAACCAACCACACACACACAAAGATATGTCCTCCACAAAACCCCCAAACAAGTAAACAAAAAATAAACCAAGTTTTGTTTCTGATACACGTGAATAGTCAGTGTCCAAAAAGTCACATTTTTATGTTTTCCTGCTAACAGACTAACTTGGAACAAAGAGATTTTACTGCAAAAAATATATAGTTCTGCCTACTTTAAACTTGTACCAACCAAGTGTTGATTAATATGAGCATTCCAGGCCTTCTGGATGTACCACAGGGGCTCATCTGACTTATCAGCCTACAAGACCACACAGCCTTCAAGGAGAAGCCCTTCACCAAACATGCAAATCAGAAGCAATTTATGGAAAGGTTGGACCAGATGACCTTTGAAGTCCAGCCTGGACTGTTGTACAATTCTATATTACCTTGGGATGTGGCTGGGAGAGCACAGCAGGCCATATAATTTTGTCAGTCTTGGCTTGCGGTCCTTGAAGAAAAAGTCAATTTATCAAATTGAAATCCTGTGAAATGGCCCAGGTGGCCAAGAAGGCCAATGGCATCCTGGCCTGTATCAGCAAGAGTGTGGCCAGCAGGACCAGAGCAGAGATCCTCTCCTCTCTACTCAGCACTGGTGAGGCCACACCTCGCATACCAGGTTCAGTTTTGGCCTCTCTGTATAAGAAAGACAATGAGGTATTGGAACAGGTCCAGGGAAGGGCAACAAAGCTGGTGACGGGTCTGGAGCGCAAGTTTTATGACTTAGGGAGATGGGGGTGTTTAGCTTGGAGAAAAGGAGGCTCAGGGGAGACCTTACCACTCTCTACAACTCCCGGAGAGGAGGTGGTAGTGAGATGGAGGGTTCTTCACTGAAAGGCTGGCAAAGCACTGGAAGAGGCTGCCCAGGGAAGTAGTGGAGTCATCATCTCTGGAAGTGTTCAAAAAGGGTGCATATGTGCTGCTTGGAGACACGGATTAGTGGGAGGCTTGGCGTTGGACTCAATGATCTTAAAGGTCTTTTTCAACCTCAACAATTCTATGATTCTAAATCTGTGTAGATCTACTTTCTTAGAATTAAGAATCCAGAATCTTAATCCAGAATTAAGATCTGGATAAGAACCCATAGATATGTATCAGCCCTCCCGAGGCTGTGCACTGAGCCCTTAATTCTGAGAACTGAACCCTTCACCACCCTCAAAAGTTAAAATTTAATGATCCATTTCGTATTACCATCACTTCATGCCTCCTGTTAAAAGAAGCAGTTCAGTCTTTTACCATTCCTCTCTCCTGTCCACATGATTTTCCAGTTATTTGGAATTTTTGACCAGGATACCCAAGTTGCATCCAAATTTGGGTGGAAATATATAACTTACTGGAGATATAGTTATTATCTCCCTCTTCACATGATAAATTAGCTACAACACTCTCATTCTTTTGGATTAATGGAGGGTTAAATATTACTTATTACTTCTTCCTACTCCTGGAAAACATATGTTTGTTCCAGTTAGAAGCATTTGTGAAATGAAGTCATTTTCATCAGATGATAACCCTGATTGAAAACAAAGCAGCTCTAAAGAGCAAAAGACAAGCATTAAAAACTTTAATTCTGGAAAGAATCTATAATTCATTGAGACTGCCCACCTTAAAACAAGTAATTCCAAGTTGAGCTAAGTGTTTTATCCTATTAATTTCAAGGATGATGAACCACATTTTTGAAGCAGCACTCACTGAGTACTCTCTTAAAGGTGAAGAGAAGTCTCTAATGGGATTTCCAAAATCACATAGAAGCATTACTGCCTGAGAGGTCAATGAAGCATTAAGTCCATTCTTAAATAATACACAGTTCCTTCTGACATTATTAAAAATGTCAGTTTTGAGGCACTTCAAAGTTTTCAAGCACTCCAGATCTCTGAAGTGAGTTACAAAGCTAATTTGCTCAGCGGAAGCATTTGAGGATAAAAATTCACAACTTGCCAGCCAGTTCTGCAGATCCATGTTCACCGGGAGGCTTTCACAGCTACTCAAGCAGAAGAAAAAGCCACATAACCATAGTAAAGGTATTTCAAAAGTGGTCCAACCAATCAAACTGAAAACTGTAAAGGGTTCTGCCAATATCAAGTTCGGAAAAACAAAAATTATCTAATCCTTTGGCCAGGTTGACCTGAGCCAACTGCGAGCATTTCAAGAGGAAGACAGGAATCCAAAAGTGAAGGAAAAATGTTTAATGGACACAAATCAAGTTTTACGTGCTATGTAAACCTGACCAACATACAAATCCAAATTTTCTTTTCCAACAGAGATATTAAAAACCCACCATGCTATTTCTGCTATTCAAAAATTTTCAGGACAAAAAAAACCCCAAACCAAAACAAAACAAAAAAACTCTACTGAGAAAATGACTGAAGTTCTGTGTCTATCTTTGCTCTCATGCCCATTTTAAAGCACAGAATAATCACACAGGAGCCTCTGTGGTTAGGCACTTGCCTAGCAGCATCAACAGAAAACAGGAGTTGCTGTTCGCAGCTTTTTTTAAAAATTATTATTAATTTTTGACTGATCTTTCTCAAGTTTCCATTGTCATAACAAGATATGAAAGGAAATAAAAAACACAGTTTGAAAGTGGAAAATATTTCTCCTGTTCTTTGCTGTCAAGACAACTGTATTTTCTGTAGGAGATGGGTAAAATGTAACCTCTTTTCCAGATGAACAAAAATGAATAAAATGCATGAAACTATATAATTTAAAGTACATAAAAAAGATTTGTCTCTCTCTGATGAAAGCAATCAGTCAAAATAGGCAGTTCCCAATGCACTGAAAATATTTTTCAGTAAGAACGTTCTTATCAGTTTTGACAGGACTGGATATTCTGAGCAAAAGAGAGACGAGCTCATCCCTGCCAAAACTGTGAAAAGAAATACTACAGAGCACCAAGGTCCCAAAGGGAATTTCTGTTTGACATCAATACTTCTCCTCAGGGTTCCATTGCATTCTCCCCTTCTGCCACCTTGCATTTTCCCTACCTCCCCACACTGTTCGCAATGCAGGAGCATGCCCCTCTTCACTCCAGAGCGCTGCAGTTACTCACAGGCTTGAAAGACTTTTTTTCCCAAAATCATCTCTAGTCTGGTAAGCCACCGTTAAAAGCTATCAAACCTTTGTGTTGGAAACTGGATAAACCCGTATCTTAATTATCTGAGTTGAATTTTCACAAAGCACTTAACCTTATTGTTCTTGGCTGGAGAATCCAGACACCCACTTGTATTACAGCCTAAAACAATTTCTCTTTTTTACAACACACTAAACACGCTGGAGCTCAGCAGAAGTGGCTGACTGTTCTGCTAAGAAGAAATAGCTGGGATAATACCTCTCTAGTGTACTGTGCTTGCCTTGGCTTTGTGGGTATTAGTATGGAGTTTGACTTCTGGGTCATTTTGCTCATACACCTGATCCTGGCTCTCGTGTATTCCTGGTGGATGCTTTCCTCCACAGGTGAATGATTCATGTGGAATGGGTTGAGTAGTAGCAACTCTGCTCTGCATTTATCAGAAGGATGACTTCAACCTTTGTCTTCTATGTTACTGGGGCAGCATCCACCAAGCCACCAAATCCATCTCTGGCTTCTTTACTTTGCACTTATTACAAGCAATGAAATATTCACTTGTCCAAAGACCCCAGGGGCAGGGCAGGCAGCTGGACAATCCAGCACCAAAAATTAGATTTCACTCCCCCCCATCTGAATCAGAGAGTCCAAAAGCTGATAAATTCTCCAAATGGCACATTACTGATTGAGCCTGTCAGTCTCTCTTTCTGCATCCTCGGATTTTAAAAGAAAATGTTCCATTCAAAAGCAGAGAGGGAATTTTTTTTAAAGACTTCTACATTTTTTAAAATTCAAGAATACAGTTATGGATGGATACTTTTATTTCATTTTCCATTATACTCAAATATGCATTTAGTTTGGCCTTTAAGCTAAACAGAAGTACACTTCCAAGTAAAACACAGTTCTCTATTAACACTGGTTTCATCGTGATGGCATGCAAACCCCCAGCACATTGCAGCCAAATTAAATTTCACTGAGATTTGACATAAGATTTGCAGAAGCTACCAGAAAGGGAAGAATCAGTCACTGTGTCTATTTGTTGCATAGCACTAGATGAAGGAAGGAAATGCTACTCTTCAGCAGGCTTACAGCAAAATTTAAGTACTGTGCTGAATTGGAACAGCAGGTCTTGGTTCATCAAGATATTTAATTACCTCTTTATCTTTAGTATTAAGTAGTTTACTTCATCTCTAGCAGGCTGATTAAAGCTGCTTTAGAAAGAGTATCATGGTAGTACTGTGACAGGTCCACCTTCTTCATCAACACTAGAGGCAAAGCAGTCAGACATAGCAACATTTATTTCAACTATCTAGAAAATACACCATCAATAATGTCTCTAAATTGCAAGGGTATTTTTCAGTCACATCATAAATTGCATGTCAACCTTTAGAAACATCTGCACAGGTCACAGCTTAAAGTACCAGATGCTGATACATACACATTTTTAGTCACATTACACAGATCTACCTTAACTGTACTTACAAAGAGAATGGGTGAACCCATCATTTACCTCAAGCAGCTAACCAAAAAGCTAACCAAGAAGGAAATACTTCCTGTGCTCTGGGTTATTAAATGGGGTTAGTTAATAAGCATCAGCAGAGCTGTGTAAGTTATCTTTTTACCTAATGGAACAAAGGGGAATAAGAGATAAAGAATGCAGTAAAGAAGTTTTAACTTTATAAGAATAGAGAGCAACTTCCTGAAGATCAAAATACACGCTTGGAACATATGTTCCACCGTGACGCAAGTGTAAGGAAAAAATACAGTGTATTAGAAAGAAATGCCACTACTGTGGACAACAAGTGTTTTCAGATGAAGCGGACGTAGCAATTATTTTACGAGAATGAAAAAATGCAAACCAGCTTTCCCATCTCTGAACAAATAGCATAACTATGGAGTGTCACACTTAACCCTTAATAGTCTGTGAAATAAAAACCTGCATGCAGGAAGGTCCGGCCGCTTGCTCTGGCAGAAGTGAAGAGGAACAATGTATCTGTTAGTCAGGTTTCAATACCTTTCACACAAAGCGCTCGGCGCCACAGGTCTCCCTCGGCTTAAAACAGATAACATTTCCCTCTAAAGAAAATCAAATCAAAATTATTTAGGACAACCCTACAATCCTAATGGACAAATGCAGATGGCTCAAAGCATCCTGGATTATCGTGGTGCCCCACCAAAGCTACCTGTTTATCTGCATGCTCACAGCCCTAGGATGCCCTCCTCCAAGGTATCTCTAGGTGTCCTGAATGCAAAGGAAACCTTGACATGGACATCTTGGTGCAGACAGGAATTGATGCAATAGCCAGGTGCATCATCTTGCCTACTCGCTGGGAGGAAATAACCAAAAACATCTTCAGAAGAGAAGAGAAACATACGGGAGGTGGGTATACGCTAATACGGAAGTGGAGGCAGAGCAAAACACACCACGATCTTCAAATGCCCACATGTGGTAAGAAAACCAGCGTGGGAACAGAAAGAAAGTCCTCTAAATTTCAAAAGATGTAGAACGGAGCCTTTCCAGATGAGCCCATTCTGAATTACAAGGAGCACTGTAAGAAACATGAAAACCACTTTATTTCTGCGGTGCTGTTTTCTACACCACTAAGATGTAAGACAGGACTCAGAGCTATCAACTCCCTTTTGTTCGTTTGTTTGTTGGATGGTTATTCACAGGAATGGCAGCTTTTATTTCAGCAGTATAGATAAAAGTATTGCACTGAAATTTAAATGTCAAAGAATACATACGCAAATGTCAAATACGAACAGACAAATGCCAACAGAGAAATGTCAGAAATACACCCATGTCTCCCACTGAATACAACTACATCTGCACAAATGCAAGCCACAGTACGATGTGTAAAAGCTGGAGTTTTTCTCCAGGTCCTTTGGGGTTGTAACACCACTGATGTCAATAAAATCAGTGTCTGGCAGCAATCTGAGTGTATTATTCCAAGTACCCAACTCTGTCAAAAAGTACAGGCTAAGTGATCCATGGTCTGCAAGGTGATGGATAACATTTACAGTCACAAGGGTATAAAATTGCTATTTCAGGCAAATCCCACTCTGCGATTTGCTAACTTGTCACTAGATGACGGAGCCCAAGACAACGACCTTTAACGTGGATTCTCCCACTGCTTTCCAACTATGACAGTAACCCATGAAAGCTGAAGGCAGGGACATGAAGGCAGTTTCTCCTAGGTACACAGCTTAATTTGTCCAAATAAAACAAATGTAAACATGAATTCGTGGTGTATCCTAAACTATTTGCTTTTTTGAATCCTGGGAATAATCACCTACGAATATGAGTGAACTTAGAAGAATTATAAATGACTCCTGAACCCAAGCAGAACAGATTTCAAGCAGAATTTGGACTCTTGAGAAATTCGAGTGTGTTCTAAAATCTTACTTCCTTTATTAAAATCAATTGACTGTTCCTCAGGAAAACAAAATAGCAATTCTTTACACAATTGACTTGATGGGAATCTCTGGTCCCAATGACTTCATTGGGCCTTTTGTAATGATTTTACCCTTCATTATCTCCTATAAAAGTACTTGAAAATATGTTGATTAGGGAAGATGCACTAGCTTAGGAATTTCAGTCAGTCTGCTAATTGCAGCTGCTTCTACTAGAGTTGAGAAATGAAAATGCTTAGGTAGTTCTGCAGTCAGATCACTAAATACGTGAAAATCTGAAGTGTACTTTAATTAGTGTAGTTAACAAAAATATATCTGACTCCTATAATTATTGTGATTTGCTTCCAACACTAGTAGCTCACACACTGTAAAGTAAATCCTAATCAAATATAAAAGATGCGTACTTTTGCCAAATAGTAAAACCCCCTAAAAATTTTCTTCTCTGTCTCTGAAATTATTGTTTTAAGAAACCTTCCTTGTTTTTTTAACTCTGGGACCTTTCTCTATTAATTTTAAATTCTTTTATTATTCAATGTATTGTAAGAGATTTGAAAGAATTACTTTGAATTTTTTTTAAAGAAACTTCTGAAAACAATTATCACATTCTCACAACATATACAGAGCTTTCTTTCTAAAGAAAATTTCCTTCTGTACACCAGGACTCTTTCTAATGCTTTCCCTGGATTACTGAGTGCTGTTTAGGAAAAAAAAATTGAAACAGTTTTAATCTGTTCTGCTCTGAACCCTTTCTTCTTTTTAACCAGAATCACAAAAGTCAATGGGGCAGCACTGACTATCTTTTTCAATGGGAAAATTTTCTTATAATATCTATATTTAATTTTAAATGCTTATCTTGGCAAATGTAAAAAAATCCCACATACTTTCAGCATCTTAATTTTAAACTTTTTCTCCTCAACAGGGCCGTATGACACTGAGTTTCATAATCTAATTATATTCTGAGCAAAGCTCTATTCTCTTTGACCACCTTCAAATCCATTTTCCTCTGAAGACAGTGAATGTCTCTTTGTTCTTGAACTATCCTAAAGAGTAAACAAGGAAGGTTCAAAAAGCCTGTTTGTATTATCCCACTCTTTTACACAAGTTAGGTGTGCCCACAGTCATTAATGTCTGTTTTAAAATTAAACTCTATCATACCTTAAATTAGCAGAACAATTCTAAATTACACCATCAAAAAAGAGTTAGAAAAGCCAGGAAGTCTTTTTGTACTTCCATATTTCCAAGATCTTTCTGTGAGTCTTTCTCTTCTATCTTTTTGGGAATGAAAGAACACAATTCAGTGCTTCACTCAGGCATTCACCCAGACAGGCCTGAAGTCAAAAAAACCCACATTCAAAGTCAACCAAATAAATTAAATGAAGAGATACAGATTTGTCTTAGGAGGGTAGCTCTAAAGAATAAATAGCTCCTCAGTGCATAGCATGGAAAATAAATGAAAATATGTTGAAACAGACAGAACTTAAAGGTAAGAGAATAAGGACTTATCCAACACTCTGGTCTCCCAAAGACTCTGTGAAGTACCTCCAAATATCAACAAGATCCAATTCTGTCTAGTTTCTGAAGCATCTGTCAGGACCTCTGCTCAAGGTGACATAGTTACATGCAGGTGTGTATATTAGAAAATTGACAAGAGATGGAACAGCAGGAACAGAATAACAATTCCAATGAATAGCAGAGGAGAAAGTTCAGTTTTCAGACACTTTCGACTTCTTATTTATCTCTTCCTTCTTTCAGAGTACTTATCTGTTGCTCCAGAAGGTAAGCAGACAAATGATGCACTTCATCATACAGTGACACGGACATGTGGAACCAGTTTACATATATTAAGAAAACTCTATCATTTCCTTTCAGACAATCACTTAATGTTCCTCCTATATAAAACCCAGTATGATGTGATACACTAAATGAAGAGATCTTGGTATTTTTCAGGAAGTGTGCCGTTCAAGGAGAGTTGCTCCTGGAAAAGCCTATTAGTCTTTTGTTTACCTGTGAAGTACCACATGATTTCTGCCATACCAGATGAGGGGTTGTTCAAAGTTAAGAATATTCATTGCAAATAGAGTCCTGGTTCCACCATTTCTTACACAGGACTTAAATTTAGTTTTAGACTGGCAAAACTCAAAAACCAAGAAAGAATAACTTTGCTGGAGAATATCTGCCATTCCCTGTAACAATCCAAGTCCAAGAATTTGGACTGTGTCTGGCAGCTGAATACATAACCTTACCTTATTCTGTAAAACTTAACTCCTACTAAAACATCATATATTTATTTCATGAAGAGGCTAAAGAAACTTTATACTGCAAGAGATTTTCTACAGCTATGAATTTCAATCACCTAGCAGGTGGAGCACCCCACTTTGACCAAGTATCAGGTCCTTTGACCAAGGACCAATCTCGGTGCTTTAAACATAATTCAATGTAAAATTTGCTATTTTGGACAGGGGTTGCAAGGGTTACAAAACAGCAGCTTTCACTGGTCTTTTGGGACAATTGATCAGCAGCTTAACACATTCTGTATTACAAATGACCCCTTGATCAACACACCCTGCTCCAAGGCCTATTTGAAATAAGAAAACAGATGAGTATCTCAAAGTTCAAGGCTTTTCTCCCATCTCTTACTCCTTTAACAATACAGAATACAATGTTATCTGCTATTAAATGTTTTTCTATTAACATGGAACATGAGAAAGGTTTTTAAAAGATCAGTAAAAATAGTCTCTTCTTTGAATATATGTAGCCTCACCTTGCGGATGCCTCTGCCAAGATCTTCTCCATAGTTTGTTCCCAAAATCTCAAAATGCACATTGGGATTCCCCCCATTTTCTGCAAATTCCAGTTCTCCAGTCAAGCCATTCACTCCACCCTTTTGGGGGAAAAAAAGGAAAATTGAATGAAAACTCGTAAGTGAGTAATTGTAATAACCTTTTGTTTCTCAAAGTTATGCACTAACTATGAAGAATACATAGGTAACTGCCAGAACTAGGATAGTTTTCCAAAGACCATATTTCCCTAAAAATTCTGAAGCTTAAATTATTCCTGCATCAAGATTAAGTTCTTCACAGAATTAAATTCAGCAGTGGTAAGCAGATGCAATACAAGCGATAGTCTTGCTCTTAGCATATTTGCACTCCAATTTTTGTCCTTTGACCCATCAACATATATGGATTGACACTCTAGCCTCAACAAACTAAAAAAAAAAAACCCACAAAAAGAAGTTTTGCAACTAAGTTTAGTGAAAGCAAAGCTAAACACAAATATCTAAAAGAACTTGCACAAAAATTAGATATGTTTATCGATCTTTGCTTTCTCCCCTCAAATGTTTCTCCCCATGAAAGATTTCCCCATGAGTGCAGGTTGAGTTTTAGATGAAGTTACATGCTTTTTGAGCTCAACATATGTGATTTGCAAAAATAAAGAAGGGATTCATCCAAGGTCTAGCTGAATGCAGTGATTTTTCTTTGTCCTCCCAATTATCCTTTACTAAGAATACACGACATGGGCGAAAATGAAGCATCTCTTCAAGCTTGCTTTAACTATTTTACAGTTTTGCTGGAAGGGGTTTAAATCCTAGAGATGAAACAGTGAATAATCCCTACAAGGAATTAGAGTTGAAGGGGCCACACAGTCCACAGCCATACTCAAAACATATTCCACAGTTAATTCAACATGACACACATTTCATCTTTGTATAAGAACTGTGATGACTTGAGCTATAAAACCAACAGAACCATGTAAAATGCCAATAATGAAAACCTTTACCCTTCAAAAATTTCTTCCATTTACAGATTCAGGGAAAATTTGATGTTTAGCCCTCACCCTCAAAAAAAAAAACCCCCAAAAAAATTTTAAGTATACACAAAAAAAAAAAAAAAAATCTGCCTCTGGTGTAAAACCCTATAAAATGCATAGTTTTCCCCCAAAACATAAGGCAAGCACTTTGCAGTTGTGATTGCTGTTTCACTCAGGTGCCTTTTTATTTAAACTGGAAAAACTTGCAATATAAACTACCTAGCTAAGCACGTGAACCTTGCTGAATTATGATATCAAAAGCTCTATTCTTACATCTTCAGTTTGGACAAAATCCAGAAAGGACCAAAAAATTTCCATCTCCATTGCAAATTTCTGTGAACTAACAGAATATTCTCCTACTTTTATAAAACATTACTGTAATTATAACAAAAGTAATGAAATTGATCATTGAGATAATACCTTTAGAATTTACTAGACTACTAGAAACTAGTACTATCAGGGAATAATACATAAATAATTATATATTAAAATAATAATACAAATATTATAATAATACAAAAACTTAATGAGTGCCATTTACAGTTAAAACTAAGAAAATACTGTGTATATACATACTTAATAATTTTAAAAAATATTTTCCATAATATTTTCTTTCTATAATAGTTACTTTCTTATTCCATACTAGAACAAAAATAAGTGTAAAAAAAGAAAGGAAAAGTTCTGATATCCGGATTAAAGGTATATCTGAACAGTCTTTTGCAGGAAGACTCTGACAACTGCAAACCAGACAATTGTGACACATGTTGTAGTTAGCAAGATACTCTGATTATTTTTTAGCTTGACTACAGTCACACTTTCATGGCTTTTAGACTGGAGTTAGCACATCTCTGGCTGGTGCAGAGTAAAGACACAGTGAGCTTGTGTTTACCCACTAAATCATTTGAACATATCTTTTGGTAAATAACGGAGTTTGGCAAATATAAACCTTTTCCTCTAACTTGAATTTGACTTCATCCTACTCATGGAACAGAAGTGGAATCTTGCCCCACGTACCTTTTCTCTCACAGGTTCTTATCTGGCTTTCTTATGACCTAAGGCACAATTTCACTGGACATGTGATGTAGAAATGCCTGCAAAGTGGCACAGACCTGCAAGAGTTGGGATGCCCAGCTGATTGCTCAAAGCCTCCATCTGGACACCTTACCAGATGCTGATTTGGTTATATTATACTTAATGTTTCCTATATTACTTCCCAAAACTTTCCCCCACACTGGTTAAACCTGTGAGTCTGAGGTAGGTAAAGCATGAACATTAATTAAACTGTTATAGACCACCTGAGCAGCCCCATAATCTCAAGTGAGCCACAAGCAGGACCTGGGAAAAGGAAGGGAAAACTCTGGAACAAAATGGTGAAAGAAAAGAAATATTCGACGAAGAACCCCTGCAATCTCTTCACACAGAGGCTTGTACGGCAGAAAATAGAAATAAAGAATATAGGATTTTCATTTTAGAAAACTAAAGGGACTTTGTTTTCCATATTGAGAGTGGTCCCAATACTTTAAGGAACATGAAGATAGAATCATGTCTAAAATATAAATGATTTTTTGAGACTTGAGGTAGCAATTTAAAATTTTAATAAACTTCTAATTTTTTTTTTATAACTTTTTCCTTATTTGACCAAATAAGATTAAAAAATAATTTAAAGAATCATTTAACCTCAATTATACTTGAAGTAATCAATCAATCAATCAATTTCTTTAGAAAACAGGATTGTTTGGAAATATATGTTCCCTTACATACAGTACAGGTTAACAGAATTACCTATTTTGGAATTCGATCTATATCCAGAAACTTTGTATAACTTAATTAACTTGATTTTTAAATGGCTGCAATTGTCAGGGCAAGATACAAACTATAAATCCATCCGCTTTATTTGTCTGGAATCCCATCTTAGCCACCACAACATTCATTCTCATTTATCTATTTTGGCAATCCTATCATTCTTTGAGAATTTCTTGTTACGGACTGTCTTAATTAGAGCCTCCTCTCCTAGACTGTACATATGAAAATAGTGTAATAAGAGCTCAGATTAGATGGGAATGCTGCTGGCTTGGGAAGGAAGGGCAGAGGCAGAAAGACAAAACAGTAAAGAACTGCCCATTTAAAACAAACAATACTGAATTTATAGGCAATTTCTTGGAGGCCTTGATTTCTCCTCCTTATCTAGGACTGATCTTGTTGGACCTGCAAGCCATGCAATCCTGTTACTGCTCTCTACTACTCCTCATTGTCCCACACAGCCTTTTTACAAGGCTTACACAAATCTGGTTTATTGCTTAGGGCTGATAGGGTGGAACAGGATATCGCCTGGGAAGATTTTCAAGACACTGCTCCAATTTTTATGCATAGTCTTTCACAGTGTGGATGTCTCTGAAACACTTGATTTATGACATGTGTTTTATCCCTCTGCTAATGCATAGTGGAAGGAGATCACAGAGGAAATGACCATCTGTATGACAGTTACTGATCCAGTAACTTCCTGATGAGATTTTTCCAAGTCATTTTAGTGTTAATCATGATAACGGTAAAGAGTAAAAGTTTTTCATTCCATTTAACTTACAGAAACAACGTTATTTGGGGGAAAATGCAGACACATTTGTTATCTACCTTCTCAAATTCTTCTAAGGTTCAGCTGCAACCATGCAATTTCCGGACACATATAAAACTGAAGAGTAAAATGTCATTTGCTGGGACAAAAATGTTTTACTTATGATTCTGATCAGTGCTTGGGGCTTTGCAGAGCTGTTATAAAGCTTGGCAATATAATTAAAGCCTACTTGAGTCTCATCTAGACTGGCAAGACAAACTACAGTTTATATATGCTTAGGCACTACTATACTGTAAGTCCCTGAAGAAAGCACTATTTACCTGGCAGTCAGGACCTCACTTGGGAATGTCAGCTTGCCAATCATCAGCTATAAAATATTGTACTAGCTCTGAAGCTTCTGTTCAAACTTCCTCTTCTTTTTTTCTTTTCAAAATATGGTTATTCTCAGTTACTAGCTATTCTGCAATTAAGGATAAAAAATGTGGCTATACGCAGGAAAAAATGCTACAAACATCAAATATGAGTTTAATCTGAACTTCAGGACATTGTTGAGTTCAATCTACCATCCAATCTACTACCTGAAAAACAATTTGGCGTCTTTTATGCAAGTCACCACTGACTGTCACCGACATTTCTGAGACCAGAACTAGTCGACAATTCCACCTATGATTCATGAGCAGAACGAGGTACAGCTCATTTCCCAGAAAGGAACAGGCTCTATGTTGCTGCCAGCACTGAAAATTTGCTGTTAGTGAGCTAAACAAATGTGACTGGGAAGAGCCCCGAGACGTGTGAGAAAAGGTATATACAGAAACTTGATGCCATCTTGCTGAGTTGATCCTCCCTCTAATCGTACTTACATTTATTCCCAGGCTATTCAGAGGGATTAATTTTTCCCATAGTAGAATTATTTTCTAGTGATACTTATTCCTCCAACTGTGAAATAGCTTTACTGAGAAATAAACAAGTGAGCATGTGTTTAGGGATAGTTCCTATTACAGAACTGAATTTAAACTAATTGCTGGAGCTGGCCAAATTCATTAGAAGGATTGTATTTCCTGATGAATTTAACTGTTTATTCAGTTCCAGAATGGGTAGAAACAGATATTACATTTAAATAATTGTGGTGGGCTTAAAAGGTTTTCTTTAGGCTTTGTCCAATCAGCTGAATTCACAAAGGAAAAAACAGCTTTTGTAGCTGTTTGTAGAAATAGTGATGCATGAGTCAAATATTCAACAGTGAAAAGTAACAAATGAAAATGAGGAATAATTTAGACAGCTTTTTTACCATTTTAAGAAGTGTTTGAAACGCTAATTTCCTCTACTTCCTACTCTCCTCAACTAGCTGATTAACTATAAAGAAATCAGTTTATTTACCACCAGAGCTCCTTTTTTCACAATTGCTGCTGCAGGCAGAACATCAGCATCCCTTTCTCTTACCTTCTTCAGTGAGTAGCTTAATAAAGATTTCCCAACTCTTTTCCTATTTCCCCCTCCAGAAATCAAAGAAAGATTTCCCTCTTTCGAAAAGGGAAGCAGCTAAAACACTTCCAGATGTTCCTGCTTCTGGCTCTTGAACTCTAAAAGACAGATATTTCTTCTATAAAAGCTTCCTCTAGAACTAGTATTTTCTTGACTTTTTTTTTTTTTGGCAGCAGCAGCAAAAGCCCCGTGGTTCTTCTGCTTTGCTGCTGCCAGAAGAACAACTTCTTCAGTTGTTTGTCCTCTCCTGAGGCAGGCACCCTGGAATTAGACACCTCTTCCTCAACTCTTTTTGCCTTCAAAACCATACTTGAGTACAATTTGATTCCTAGTGAAGCTACACTGAGAGGAGGGACAACCTGAGACCAGGTGATGACTTCAGGTCTACGGTACAGGCCATCATGAAGGGAGAACTAAGGTGTTCCAGAGTATTTTCCAGGAATACTTCAGAAATCTCAGAATGCATTTCCACCCTGAATTATATCAGTATCTTCCTATGATATTCCATTATACACTACATCTTGGAAACAGTGGTGATTTCAAAAAGAAAATTAGGAACTTTTTATTCAGAAACTATTTAAATACCACGTGGTAACTTCCTCCTGTTTGCTTTCAAAATTAAGGAAAACTGGTATGGTTTTGAAAAAAAAATTGGTATTTCAGTTGATTTTAGAGGATTCTTCAGGACAAAAGGAGAGAAAATATGTTTAAAGGATAAGGTGAGATGGGAAAGAGAAGCATTCTCAAGAAGAGAGATTAAGTGGGGGCTTTTTTCCTTTCATTACTTTTGGATTTTATTGTTTTTCTGATACCTTATCAGGCATTAATCAGTGCCAAATTTTTAATTTCAAAAGTAACAGCTGGGAGCCCAAAGTTCTTCTACACAATCATTTTAGTGAAAGAAAAGGGAAAGTAGGCCACAAAACTAAAGCAGAATTCCTGTTCTTGTGCAATTCCAGCTCTCAGCTACAATCTTTAGCTTTCCTCTGCCTACGGATTGAAATGCTACTGACATCCACACACAGTAAAATTTCTGTATTTCATTTGGTTTAAATTTTGACTTTCAATTTTAGCACTTCTAGTTAGTTCTAGAAATTCATCTCTACCAGCACAATGCAGTGTAAGAAGTATTTGGATTACTCAATTTACACCAGTAAAATAACTCCTTGACAAAGCCATCTAATTGAAATAACAGAGAAACCCAAAAGTGACAGGATGGAAGCATGGTTAGCTGCACAGATGAGGAATTTCTTTGGCATTTGATTCATTTTCTAGCAAGCTAATAACAACTCTGGAATTTCCACTTGCTCCTGCCTTCTTGAATGCTTTCATAATTCTCCTGGCCATTTAAATGGAAAAGTGTGCAATGGTATTTACAAAATCCAAGGCGAGAAGAGAACCAGCCTTGCCTGAAACATAGCTCAAAATATATGGGACTGCCAGATGTGAATTTGAAATTGCTCTGATAAGTTCAGAGCAATACATTTTGGAGTCCCTTAAAGTCATATCCTGCCCCTGAAATAAGAAATGTGTCCTGGATTATTCTTCTAGTCTCATGACTTCAAACTGTTAGAATGGAAAGTGGAAACAGATACCAAAGAAATCCTTGAACTGTCATTTTGGAAGTAATGCAGATTAACCTGGGACTGGGTAAAATATAAGCAGTGCTCAAAGGAGTCTTACATTTTACCTGAATCATCATAATTTCTGGTATAGCTAAATACCTAATGCAGAACGGCAACTTCTCAAGACATTATATTTTAAATTGTTTTTACGTTCTGTAGTGAAAGCCATAAATAAAGCATAATTTAAATTTTTTTTTACTGTCCCTTTTTTCCTGTGTTTACAATGCCAGCACTTTAAATGCAAGTATACATTACAAGGAGGCATATGCAGACAAATGAGAAGGCAGTTTTGTGAAAGACATCAACAACATAAGGAAAATGAGGTGAATAACTTACAGGGAAGGGCAAACCCTGAAGCTGTTCATATTGACTAAATATTGACCCAGAAGGCTGTGATATTTGTCTGTAAGTATGTGGAGGCTGTGAACATTGTGAAGAAAGGAAATAACTAAGAAAAATTATCTTTAAAGACTGAAGAACAAGAAAAGTATCTTGGGTATGAGCATGATTAAGGTATGAAATAAAAATCACAGGGAAGCAGCAACACTGGAAAAAGCTGTGTAGAGACTGTTACAGGGACAGTTTTGTGGTGGCAGAATATAGCCTAGATAATTGAGGGGGTTCCTTACTCTCATTTCTATGATTTCACTTTATTAACGTCAAAAGCAATGCAATGGCGAATTCCGCAGAACATTACCCAAGTATAATTCTGCAACTTTTTTCTTTTACAAATAAAAGAGTAAATTTATTTTCTTTACTTCCTAACCTGTGAAACTTTTCAACCCTGACACTTTTTCACCTGTGACACTTTTTCTTCCTTGAACATCCAGCTGGTTTGGTAGTTGTGGTAAACAAACTTACTGATTTTATTTCAATATGAGTATTATGACATGGAAAAAACCCATCTAACCAACAAAGAACCCAAACCAAATAAACACTACTTCCATTCAGGAACTGTGAATATATAAAACCTATACTGCTGGTACTGATTGGAGTAATATGCACCTCAGGAGCAAATACTGCCTAATGTAAGTATTTTAGAAATCAAAGATGATGAAATACAGAGAAAAAGTACCTTCTTGATGGTTTCCAACATTGATCGTCCTCCTTGCCAGGGTTTAGAGTTCTTCCTGATGCAGGTGAGACTGGCCATGCTGTGCCACTTCCTGTCCTCCAGCTTCTTATGAAAGGCATTTGCCAGCAGGAGGACAGTGTCGTATATATACAGGTTTGAAATCTGTAAAGGGACCAAAAGGGAATCATTAGCATTATTATTTGTAGTCTCCTGCCAGCAGCCGGAATTTATCATTTGTTTTGCCTCACCCATAATCCTCTGGTAATTAAATACTTTATTTGGTATTAAGAAGAACCTGTAGGAGGTAAAATGTCACTCCTTTAGGCTCTGGTAAAACCTGCAGCTGGGGGCTGTAGTGCTAAAAGTGATTTGCAGCAACTACACACACATGAGAAGCCCAACCACTGGCACAGCTCCACTTGTCAGATTTACAGCTCTACTTATGACCGTAAACAGACTTTATTTTATTTTTAACCAGTTGCTTGAGAGACTCAATTTTTCAGTCACCAGATATTTGGACATCATCAAATTATCTTCAAGGCTGTTTTGTTCTTTTGAAAAGCAGAAACTCTGAAAATTTAGGATGGATAATTTCATTGTGTTTTTTGCTCCTCATTTGTGCAGTCAATTCTGATTGGCACTTTCTGGCATGAAATACGACTCAATGAAATTTTTGTCAGTGTGCAATTGCATGTTGATTCTGCATTTTATAGGGCTTACTGTCAGAGTATTTGACATTGGCTGTTAATTCCCTGCAGGACAAAACTCTTACAGAGTAAATGTGTGTATGTTTCACTGTGAGCACAGCTGCATACAGTGCGAGGAAGTTCTAGTTTGGGATCAAAGACAGAACAATGGCATTCAAGAAGAGAAATCACTTGTGAGCCACTTCCACTTAACCATGTTCTGCTTCTATGTACGTGCTTTTATATGCACACAGTGCAAAGTCAGATATGAAAGACACAATTAAATGTAAAAGAACAGAACTCAGAATTCATGGACACTTCTGAAACAAGTAATTTACAATATAGTTTTATATCTTTTCTGTCCTCAAATGGCAGGAACATTTAAGTTACTGACAGTATCATAAAAAGAAACCTCAGCTGTCCTGGACAGAGGTTCTCATGAAGAAAAATTACATTCAGAAATGAAAAGGACTTTTGGGAATATTATTTTTAGATAACCTATTGATCATCTGAAGTTATTGAGGGAAACTCAGTTTCCTCAGCTGCATGATAAAGTGGTCTGTAGAGCATTCCTAGTGCCTGACAACAAATTAGCCAGTGGCAATTCCAGACAAGGTTGCTGGGACTTTTTCTCCATCAGCCACAGACAAGTCAAAAGACATTTCCTCAGAATTGTGAAATATGTCAGCTGCTCTCTGTAAGGGTTTTTCACACAGATATAGGTGGTGTGGTCAAAGTTTTAAAACAAGAAGGAAGCTTACAAAAGGAAAGTATGGGAATATAGTGGCCTTATTCTGCTTTTGAAATATAGCCAAAGACTGGGAAAGTCCTGCAGCTGGTGGGAGGGGGGTATATGGCAAGGAAGCACAATAATGCTGAAGATCTGAGTCACTGATTGGCAAATCCACACATCACCTTAAAAAAGGGGGAAAAAAAAGTTTAAAAAACCCCAAACACCTCTCTTCCTGCCTAATTACTCCTTTCTGTATAACATCTTTTTATGCTCTTATTTCCTTTTATAAATCCCGTCTTTATGCTGGCTTTGCTTGTGTCATCCACAACCTATTGATGTATACTGTTCCCAGGAAGGTTTTATGACAGATTCCTTCCCTGCATAGCATCCAGGAAAGAGGTACTCTTTCTCCTTACCTTGCCAGAATTACTTAAGACATCCCAATTGACTTCCCAATTTTATCAAAGGAAGACTAATTATCTGCCGCTTTCCCTTCTGATAAACTCCTGGAATCCTTCATCACGTTTACAACTCTATAATGTTAGCACAGACGCACAGAACCTCTGATCCTTATTGCCCTTTTTCTTGAAATGATCCTTCACTCTTTCTTGAAGGTGCTTCCTTGTTCTTATTTGAGCTCCTCCAGTGACTATGAACATTTCCATTTTGGTATTCACCCAGGAACAAATCTACTTTCTTCAGAGGCACAGGTGAGGCATCACCGTGCATGACAGGATTAAAAGCATGGATTGAGGATCTGGGTCCAGCTTAATCAAGCATTTTTAAAACAACTTGGATGATTTGCCTGTGTATTGTAAACCTACGAAGAACTCAAAGCATTTCAGCTAAAACTGCGTTTCCCCAACGAAGTCAGCTCTACAGGGACATTTGTTGGAGCAGGGAGGGAAGGAATTATCACTGTGCCGTGAGGCAAGCTTTTTTATATAAGCCTTTGCCAAAAGGAAAAAAAAACCCACACCACCTCCGGAGAGCAGAGGGAATAAGGTCACTAATGAGACTAAATTGGTACATGAAGGGCTGTGGATGCCAAGTCATCATTTCCCAACAAAATGACATTGCTTTCAAGGTAACTTCTGTATCTTACTATCATGGGAATAGAAGACAATTGTCACAGTTCATGATGAAGGATGCACTCACTAATCTAAGTGTAATATAGCCGGACCTTCATCAAGTATTAACAGGGCTCAGGAGGACAGAGTTCAGCAATTAGTGAGCATTGTTAGTCCTTCACTAATAGTTGAGCTTAACATTTACAGCAATCAATCACTGATAATGCAATGATAAAGACCCTACAATTAATTCCTGTTTCTCAAAATCACCCTTCCCTGTCACCACCAGAAGTATGCTTCATTAATATCTGTCCGGATGAACAGAAGGGGGTTGTACTTTAAAGTCACTTTACACCTTTATTAATTTCCCACGTAAATTTACTGGGGCATGTAATGCTTTGCCTGTGTCCATTACTAATCCTTTTTTTATTCCAAGCCTGTTAGACTGATGGCTGTACACTTGTGTTACCAAGAAGTATTTAACTGCATAACCTTCTGTTGATGCAGTTCAAAATTCAGATGTGATTATTCTATCCAGAGTGTGGAAGAAAGGTACTTAGCATCAGATTAAGGATGAATGATTAATCTGGATTATCAGTGTCTATTTTATGTGTACCTATAATACTGCACATAGTTTTTAGACAAAAGGGTTACAGTACTAAATTCTTCTGTGAATCCAGTTTTTAACTTTCTGTCTTCAAAATTATACAAATTTGTAGAATTTGTTTCAACTAGGCCAGGTCCAAAGACACAGCGAGACATCTTCAATCATTTTTCAGCATCTTTAATAAAGATGCTGAAAAAAATTAATTATTCACACAGACTTTAGTAATTCAGAAAAAATACATCAAGAAATTCACCCTTATAATTTCCAGAGAATGCTTCTGATTAGTCACACTTCGATGTCATCAAAAAAAAAGCATTAGTAATTTCAATTTATAAACTGTTCCAACTCCCCACCGGATTAGAAACTAATTTATAATATTGTTGGGTAGAACAAAGAAGCAGCAGAGAAACTCCACAGCTACTCAAAGGACTGTGCATCATATGAAGACACAGGGGAAATTGTGTCAGAGTTTTGCTTCCTCTCAGTTTGTAATGTTGTCTCACTCAGCTAAAATAATGAAGTACAGCCATCCCAGTGAAAGCATGAAAAAAGTGACTCAGTTGCACACAACAATGAAGTCAGTCAAACTTCCATCATTCCTTTGAACCAAGACGCTTTGAAAGCTTTCAATAGGAATATTGTAGCTCTCCAAGCTATAGGTAGATCATGACACACAGGTTAAGGTGTAAGATCCAATCTAACAAATTACATGGAATTTGCCAATTTGTAGAGAATAAACTTTGAATTCTAGAATTTAGCTTTCCTAGAGTCAGTCTACTGCTGAAGTGAATATGAAAGTGCAGTTGAAGAGGAAGACAAATCAAAATGTGAAGCTTCCCACTGACACATGACCCTTGTTTTCTGCCTTGCTGTCGTGAGTAACTTTGTTCATGAGAACCGCTCTTTGCACTCTCTGGCTCCTGCACGTAAACACGCCCTCAGCTTGAACGCACTGTCCGTAGATAGCCAAAGTTCCCCCTAGGACAATGCTCCCATGACAGAATGGCACAGCCTAAAGGATTTTTGCATTTCCTAAATAGTCGGTAGAGATATCCTATGCACCAGCTGGCATCACACAGCACTGTTTGCATTGCGAACTCCAATAGGATCGCTGTACACTGTACTACAGACAGTTTTTCATGTCATCAATAATTGCGGGCCGGCTACTTTGCGAACTAAAATTAGCGACACAGGCTCTTACAACTAATCTAAAACAGGACAAGACTATCCACACTTTCCCCCTTACATATTTTCATTGTAGACAAAGACACTCTTCAAAACCTCCCTATTTTGCTCCCATTGTTTTCTCTCACTCTTCTCTTTCAGAATCATGAGATGGCTGCTTTTAGCTGCTAGGTCAGATGTGCTCCTCCCTCCACTGCTAAAAATAATAATATAAAGTCATTTTTCTACAACTGCACAAATGATCCCAGAAAAAAAAACCAAAACAAAAGTAAAATCAACATCTTAAGCCAATTTCACACTCCTGATTTGCCATCGCTTTGTCATGATGAAGACTTATGAGAGACAGAGGCTTTGTTCTTGGAAAAACTACGTGAAGTCAGGAGAACAGGGATCCTGTTGCTGAATTCATGTAGTAGGAAGGCTCTTAAACTTTAATTGTAATCTGTGATTAACAACCCTGAAAATAAGGCATTGAAACTTAGATATAGATTTAGATGCACGCACTAAGATGCATTTGAAAGAGATGATGTGGGTGCTCCCTGGAAGACTTTCTTATTGACAACATATTTGAGGCTTAGAGAAACACAGCAACTCAGGAGACATTGACTACAGGGAGGAAATTCTTCTTGGTGAGATGACAAAAATTAAAATTTAGCAGGGCAACAAAATGACTACACTACTACCTGGAGATCAGGTGGCCTTTTTTGGATGTTTATCTCTATTGCTGTGCAGCAGGCAAGTTGTTGTTCTCCATCAGACATATTCACCCCCCTACTCCATGTATTTAGCCATGCCATGAGCCATTAAGCTACATGTCAGAGAGGACATGAATAATACAATTAAGTTACAGTAAGTCCCTAGGGAAAAACTTAGAAGTTATCTAAAAAGACAGTCCCCAGGTGGGGATGGACTGGTATATGAACTACCTCCATGCTTTGGGAGAAAGGGTCCTTCGGATCACACAGTGATGAAGATATTCTGTGGTTGCCACGGAAACAGCGCTGGCTTATGTTTTGGGGGACTGGAAATGTCTGTCGAATAATGGTTAACCTTCCAATTGATCTTCTCACCAGCTCCTGCACATCCACATCATTTATTTCCTGAAAAATAAGGCAAGGGAGAGAATATGCATGAGAGTTAAAATTCAGAAACGTGACCACCAAATTATAAACAAAAAATAAACTGAGCGGACCAAGAGGCCTGTGATTGACACACAGCTATTGTCAAACTCCACTGCAGCCTCAAAACCAATTTGTGCATGCTCATTAAAAGAACTGACATACCACCCTTAATTGCAAAAGTTCAATGCGTCCTGTGCTCAAACCTCACCAAATATTTGTAGATGTAACTGGGCCTAGTTGTTTCATTTGGGGTTTTCTCTGCCTCTCCTTTTACCTCTTCTGATCTTTTATTTAAAAGTGTTTCACAGCATCCTTGACAGATAATGTATAAATCAGTAGGAAGCCATACCATCATGTATTTCTGAGTGTAGCATTGCTTAGGAGCTGTGAAGGTAGAGACAATTTTTCAGGCCTTAAGTGTTCATTTCCTAGAAACAGAATATCAAGAACCTATAAACAATGTTCAAGTTAGCAACCATCATTTACCAAAAGGGCAAAGAAAATGCTTAAGAGCATTCTAGATGTGAATGTTCTTGTTTATAGCAAGACCTAATTTAAACCCAAATTTTAATTCCATAGGGTACCTATTAAGGCTTACAGCTGAACACTCAGCTCTACAGACAAATACTTTAAAGAAAAAATAACTAAGTAACTATACCAATATTAAGCTTGAAATATTAACTTTGAGATAGGTTAGGGAAATCAGAAAACCAGTTTTTTACATAGCATAAATTCCTGCAGTTTGAGAACACGGTGTTTTACACAATTCAATCATGAGTCCCTCAGGCAATCTTGAGTAAGAGGAACATGGGCTCCAAAGCAACAGCAACTGACTCCAACCTTCACATAAGAGCTTGAACTTTAGTTAAACATAATTTTTTCATGGTGATTCAAATAGCTGGTAGCTTTCAAGACAATTCTGTGTCAGTATTTTCCTGTAAAATAGTAGCAATAATGTAAAATTTGTACAGTCTTTTTAACCAGGATCTCTTTTTCATCATGCTGAACTGTCTGTCCATGATCTCCAAACTTTCCAGACATTTAAAATTGTGGATATGCCCCCAGGAAGAGAGGTGAGCAAGAGGCTCCTGTTACCAGTCTGTATTTAATATTCCCTTGCATATAGCCACAGCTTATTGAATATTTTTGATTCTCATTTGTGTGTCTATAGCTTTGTCATTTTTCAAAGGATATGGCACATCTGCATTGTTATACCTGTAATGAAACCCCATCATCTTTTTCTGCCTTTAGCTTTCTGATCTATAACCATATTAAAGAATTTAGGACATGCCAGGAGATAGACTTGATCTCAAATTATGGAATATTTCTTGTGGAAATGAAGCAAGCTTTCTGAAAAAGCGGCTCTTTAAATGTTAAGACAACCACCTCAGTTATTTTGGCTTTTTTTTTGCTGTTCCAGTATAATATCCCTTCATTATTCTGAAGGAACTACCTTGGACATACTGGTATTTGTTTATTTCTCTTAAATTTTGAAAGAAAAAGATATGAGATGTAAATTATAACTTCTACTCTCTTGACTGCAGGAAAAGTATTTTATTTGCCTCCACAGATTATCCTAGTTTCTGAATTCATCTGTTATTAACATTCTTTACGAAATATAGATTTTTTTCTGCAAAGAGAAATAACACATAGCATCAGCTGTGTTCAACGTAATATCTTGCATTTCTGGTCGATTAATTCTTAATGTACCACAGATAATGGCTTATCTCAGCTTAAGATGCTGTCTTTTCATTTAGCCTGTATCATTTCACTAGCTGTGAGGTAAAAAAACCCGCCATATATAATGCTGTTTTAGCAAAATATATATATATATATTTATAATACTTTCAATATAATCACAAAGGAGAGCTCAAGAAACTTCTTATCTTGATTTTAACTGATATACTTTCTCAGAGGATTTGAAAAAGTTTGCCTGGTTTCATTATACAGCATACCCAAACTGCAACACCAAGATTATTAGACTCACTCTAATAATGTAAAAACAGATACCCGCATGGCCACATTATATTGCCAAATGCTACTTTAAAAGAGATTTTGACTTTCAAATCCTCAAGCATTTATCTTTTCTGCCGTAAAAGCGTATTTATGTTTTCTGTATTCAGCACTTTTTGGTGCATTTTACACAGAATGTTCTCATTTTAACCTCTAGGTTAGTAACTCATGTTTTTAAACATCACCTGGGAAGTAACAATAGAACTCAAACACCAAAGCCATTTTTGTGTCATTGCCAAGGAGGTATATACATCTATAGATTAATGAAAGCTATTATTTTAAATGCTGTGAATTCCACTGATTATAGCATAAATCCAGATTTTAGGTTGACAACAAAGCAATGCCATGCAACCCCAAATTCAACATTAGTCATTTGCTATGTATTTTTTGTCATTTTTTAAATACTTGGCATTGACTGAGTGACAAGCCTTTTATATAATGACTCTCCAATATCATCTCTCATTCTTGAATTTTGGATCTGACTTAAGAAAACTATATAAAGCAACTATTGTGTGAGAGGAAACAATTTTCATTTGCACTTCAAAGGAGGATACAGTGTAATGATATATGGGTGGCAGATGATCTGTTATACAAGCGTCGAATGTCAAAAAAATTAGAAAGTTGGCCAAGTTGAACTGAGTTGGCACCTGAATAAATTTAGGCTAGGTTATGTGAGGTTGTTTGTTTTTTGTTGGGTTTTTTTTTGTTTGTTTTTTGTTTGTTTGATTGGTTTTTTTTCTTTTTTTACATCAGAAGTTCAATATATAGTTCCAAGCCTTTCTTTTGCTGGTCTGAACTTGGAATTAAGTTGTCCTGCACTGTCCTGTCACAAATGGAACAAAGATAAAATTAGATGTACACTTCATCTAAGTAGGGAAATAAATAAGGAAACAAAAGTGGTTTAAATTAGGGACTCTTTACAGATGAATTAGGAAACAAGAACTGAAGATGATCATCTTGACATACAAGGCAAGACTTCAGTGGGAATCAAGACTATATACTGGACATCTAACGTATGTCCCAATATTTTAAGATAAGCACTCCAGGCAGAGACTTCCTGGGCTCTGTATCCACAGAGCAATTGTACCAGCAGTGAGAGACATGAAGGGAAAAAATCTATTTACACACTCCTGTATTAAGCAGCAAACAAAGGTAACAATACCTTTTCGTATGGAAACATCTTAACTTCGGGCCAAGAAGATGGTTCCAATATTTACAATATAGTGGACACGCACTATTTTCCAGTGCATGCCAGGACTTCATCACAGAAAATCCTGACACTCAGAGAAGAGACTGTTTCTTCCTTCTCCAAAAGTTAGCAGAGGGCAGAGGAGGAAGGGGTGGCTTAAGGCCTCTGGGCTGCCACTGCCCACGCCAGAGCACATTTGTGCTGTGTATTTCCTGAATTTCTCAGCACTTTCCAAAGAGAAGTTCAGGGAAAGGCATGACTAGATGAAGCTCCAAGGAAAAGGAGGTTTTTGAACTACATCGTCACTTGCTCCATTGCATCTCCCTTAGGTTTTTTAGGCTTTGCAGAAAAGGATGAATAAAACCCGAGAGGACAAGGAGAAATCAATTTTTAGTTTTCGCAGAGAAAAAAAATCCAAGATCTTGAGGAAAGCAGGGTTCACTTCATCTGAGCATTAGCTCTCACTAATGCCAAGAGCTGGCAACTTAACATAGATCCACCAATCCAGTGGAAAATGTAAAGGTTCAAATGAAGCTCTAGGCTATTATTAATCTCTATCCATATGAAAACATTGAATTATGTGAGCTTCTGGAAGTGAGCTGTGATTATAGGACTTGATCTATCTGCTTGAGCTTGAAACGTGGTTATGCTCCACACTCTTATGCATGCTGGAGTGCATTGGGCTGAAACACAATGAACAAGATGAGTACATGGGCCAAGGACAAGCCCTCTCCTAGAAAAAATCAAAAAGAATACAACCTTTGAATACAACCTTGTAGGTCCCCCAGTCTTCTCTCTTCTGCCATGATGTGCAAACCTGTTGGACCTTTTCCCATAAATTGGTCTTTAAAAGAATCTGGAGGTTTTTTTCATTATTTAATCAAGATGGAGTTTTTCCAGACTCTGGTGCCTCTGGTAATTAGAAACCTTTCACCAACTTTTGACCTCAGTCTACTCATGGACAAATTGAAATCATTTGTTCTTGTGACAACCTTGTCCTCTAGCTCTCGACAATGATGCATTTATTCACACTCTCTAAGTGTTTATAAACAGAAAGCACATCCTCTTTCAGTCTTTGCTTTCATAGGCTAATCAAGCCAACCTTTCCAGTCTCTTCTTACACAAATCAGCTTTTCTGTGCACTCATTCCATTCTAATTCTAATAGACCTGGTCATAACTGACCACATTATTGCAGATGAAATCTGAACAATGCTTTGTAAAGTGGCATTAATATTTTCACCTCCTGTATTGCAATCCTAGGCAATGGAAAGTGTTTGGGGCTGTCCTTGAGTGAACAATAGGAATAGAGAACAGGTGGCAGCCTTGGGTATAGCAAGATAATAGTAAGATAACCCTGAATGTTTTAACAAAAGAAAAGACTTGAGAAAGACATGACTGAAAAAGGAAAAAAGGGCATTTCTTGCATTTAAATAGAGCAAGGGAAAGTGATAAAAATCATACAAATGCACCTTCTTCAGTTCCACTAAATAAAATCTAAGATTACCGTACAGTTGTGATTTAAGAGTCATGGAAGAAATATCATTTTCTATCTTGGGACATTGAAGCTGTATTTACTATTGTGCAGAGGAAATGAAGCAAGCAAAGACAGATAGACAGTGGGAGAGAGAGTGTGAGAAATCTATTCTCACGTTTTGTTAAGGCATATTTCATCATGACTACATTCAAATCTATGGCTCCTGCAAATTTTAAATAAAGAATTGTAACATCTGCTTTAAGGCCCTGAAGAAATAGGAACATTTATTTAGAGAGCGTTTCCTCAGCTGACTATACTTATGAGAAGAGATTTGCATTATTTGCTACAGTCTAATACGATGCACGATGTTTTAGTAAATTATGGAATCTTTCATTTTATGGGAACAAACCCCATCCTCCCACACTTACATTATGATATGCAGTCTTCAAGAAAATTTGCTGTATTGCATAAAGTAGCAAGTAATAGGACAATAAAAATTAAGGAACTCTTTTCAGGCATTATAGCATTTAGCATAAGCAATTAAAATAGCAGATGTTACCTCACAAAGCCTAAGCAGATTCCTGATCACAAAACTGAAGGTGGTTTTTGCTTCTGTATTACTACAGTTGGTAAGAACGCTGTATTCCCTTGAAACATTGATGGAAAAGGAAAGACAATTCCATCTTATTTTGGTATCTCAAGGCAAGGAATTATTTGAATCATATGCAGAATTTGCAAAACAATGCATTTTCACTGTCACAGATCATCTTAGAATTTCAAATTAGGAGGCCAGAAAAGCAGTGTTACTTATCTGACAGTGTCATTTAGCCAATACAGGCACTCAAGCACAGATGTCTAAGCTGTCACAAGAGATTCACATAAGCAACAAAATGGGCAGATCTCTGAGATCACTTCCCAGTGAAATGGAAGTACTGTGGTCATCAACAGGTAATGGATGACCACCTGGAACGGACTGGGATATGAAGATAGCTGGTTTATATATCACACAGAAAGGGGCCCACAAATCTCTGCATTTCCAAGTCCTGTGCTGCCAAGTAGAGGCATTGCAGTCTCATTACTGAACTGGAAAAACATTGCAGTAGGCAATTACCCAACATTACATGCTCAGGAAATATGTAGATTTCTGTTGAATTTGAACATAGTGATAAGGAAAAATTGGCCAAAGCAGAACTCTTGCCATATTATTATTTACCAATCTTATTTATTGCTAATATGATTTCTGCATCCACATAATATTGAGATTATTTGCATTTTTAAACAAACAGAGCTAGAAAGCTACCTAAGTGGGAATATGGATTTAGGTCCAGAAGCAGATTAAGCTGAGACAGCATTAAACATATTCACCTTCTCCAAAAGAGAAAAGAGGAATTACTGAATGAGATGCAGAGACTTTAATGAAGATGGTTTAGAGCAGTTTGTTGGAATCAACTTAATCACAGCTTTTGCCTGTGTCATATACAAGACTATAAAACTAAGAAGGGATGATGTACATTTCTCTGTGCAGATAATTCAGCTTTTCCTGCTGCTGGGACTGCAACCCAGAGAAAGAGTTTTGGAATGGAGAAAGCAGCTGAGTGGTAACCACTTTGACTACTCTGCCATTTCATCTCTGTGATGTACAAATAACAATGCTTAAAAAGCAGATTTTTTTCCCCCATGGAGACACTAACTTTTTGAATAAAAAGCAAAGAGAAAGCATATACACTAGGAATGAATCCTCAGTCTTGTTTCGTGTTTTTGAGGGTGAAGGAGCTGAAACAGGTAAAAGCAAGAAGGTTCTTTAGAACTTTTGGAAAGTATGTAACATTTAAAATGAAAAGTCAATGGCAGTGTCTTTAACTTGAACAGCAAGCTAAAATCTGAGCATTGTCTAAGAAACTGCTGTCCAATCTCCTGATACAGAGGAGAGCTTTAGATTCAGTTAATGCTCTTTTTAAAATACTGAGTGTTAACTCTGAAGTGAATTCTGGTTTAATCTGACATGAAAAAGAAAATACGTCTGTTGTTCACATGATCACCTGTAGATTAAAGCTGGCTTCTCTCCCAGCAAGGCCCCATGCAGTGCTAGAAAATAAACACAGTACTGGTCAGGAGCAAGGCAGGGCCCAGACTAATGGTTATGCTGGATCTGGTTTGTCTTCACAGCATTTCCTGAGAATATTTTTGTCCAAAGAAAACTGGCTAAAAATCCACAGGTTTGACACAGCATACTAATGAAAATCCAGTAATTAAGTATGAAAACAGAAGTGTACTGTAAATACAGATAGTATGACATGGAATTTATATGCAATATCTCCAAGTAATCTTTTATCCTGAGAATATACAGGAGTTGTACAATCAACACGTTAGGAGACAATTATCTACTATGGGAATCCAGCTGTTCTGGACCTAAATTATTTTCAAAAACCAAAATCCTGAATGCTGTCAAACGTGAACTGCTTTGCTCAATGTTTTGTATACAAAACTACTTCACCTATTGACTTGTCATATTTTAGCTGACAAGTTTTCACGGAAGAACTTATTTCACAGTGTAAAAACAGGATCCCAATTTAACTTTCTTTTTTCCCTTTATGAACATTTGTATATGGCCTAATCCAGAAGTCTATCAAAGAGCCTTTCAGTAATATCAACAGGTTTGGATATCAACCATGAACATTTGGGGAATTCATAAAGGAAAGGGAAATACGGAATTTTATTGTTATTATTTTGATTATTAAGAAAAGTCACTAAAATACAAACAAAATGCAAGGACTCTACTATAAAGATTACCAGATCAAAACAAGGCCTTAAAAAGATCCTGTGAAAACAGTCAGCTCAACTGTGAAATCTTGAGATACTCAGAAATAAAGGGGTTTTTTTCATTTGATTTTCCATTTATTAATTCAGGGACTTCCATTTAAAACAGGCAAAACAAAACAGCAAAGTCCAAGAACCTGTCATTCTGTCATTCTACTTTTATTAAGCAACATCTACTCCCTCAGTGTGCTTGAACTTTGTCATAGCTACTGCTTCCTGTTGGCAAAGTGAGAATCAGCATGAATATTGTCAGTAAGCCTGAAAACAGGATTCATGGTTCACAACAATGTTCACTTGACAGTTACCTCATTTATAATGATCCAGTGACAGTCAAAAGCAACCAAATTAGTCTCCACGACCTGAAACAGAGAACAAACCAGCTATCAGTCAGCTTGCTTGTGAAAGCCAGAAAAAAAATTAAATAGATGCTCTCTGCAAATGACAAAAACCAAAGCACATGCGCTCTAGGACTTTTGCTATTGAACTGAGGACAGAGAACCTTTAGCACTATTCTGCAAAAGCATTTGTGTTATTGTTTGACTTGCCAATTAAACTTGGAAAATACATTTCATTGCCGGCATCACAGGAAAGAATATGTTTCAGCTGACTGAGGAGAGAAATGAAAACATTTTTGCCTTAGCACATTTTGTGTTGAGAGGAAGCAACAGAGAGGAAGGCAGAAAATGAATATCAGGTTTTTTTTTTGAGATTGCTGCATTTCCTGCTTCTAAGGCCTTTCCAGGGTATACCTACCCCGAAAGTCTCTGAATTAAAGAAAAAAGAAACATACCCAAACCAAAAAAACCCACACAACAAATGCTGGAGAGTTCATAGAAGTGCAAAGATCAGGAAGGAATGGGTTCTCCTGAGAAAGAAGGCTGTCACAGGGATGATAAATTATAGCCTGTCCAGAGTTCCATGCACAGCAGGCCTCTCAGCCTCCTCTCATACATCTTCTTTCCTTTGCTGAAAATTTTTCCAGGACCTGCCTTCATGCTGGACTGAACTTGTGCTTCCTAACTCATCTTTCACTCAGTCCTTTCCCTCCTTGAATCCACTACACTTTTGTGGCAAGTCACTTTTGAATCAACTTCACAGTGCAAATGAAGAGGATAAAAATACACTTGTTATGCTTTCATTAGGTAGGAAAGAAATCACTGAAAAAAGGGAGGCCAGAAATAAACTCTGGAAAAGGCTGGACATCTTTAATTTTTTTTCTAAAGGAAATTGAATTAGGATTAATATGGAAATAGTTTTAAACAAAAATTAATTCCATTTTATTTGTGTAGTTACCATGCTCATCTTGATTCACAACTCAAAACTGCTGGATACTTAAAACTGTATTGAATATCCCCTTAAAAAACACACAAAGAAAAAAAACCCAAAGGAAAACAGAAACATATCTTGGAACTGACAGTGTTTAAATGTTCAATTAGATGTCTAGTGCTGGACTCTTATTACTTGGACCATTGGCTTTTAATGACCACCAACAGAAATAGCACTTGCCAAGGGTGGTGGCAATTTATACTGTGCCATGTCCAAAGGAGAACAATTTAACTGGCCACAAATCTTAAGAGCGTCAAAACAACTCACACTGATAACCCTCATTATTAATTCAAAGGCTATTAGAATTAGGGTTACTGCTTGTTTAGCAGAATGATAGGCAATATTGGAAATTGTGATCTGGAGAGACTCAGGTGAGGGGAAAGCCAGAGTAGCAGTATAATACTGATTTCTCATTTTAAACTCTGACAGCACCAATCAGAAATGAGGAGGATTGAAAGCCATAGCTGCTAATGTGGTTCTGGAAAAATTCAATATCATTAGCAGTAGGAACCAGGGTCCTTACTTTATGTGGTGCTCAGTACTTAACAACAACATGATATTTTGTTGTGTTGCTTTGACATTTTCTTGCATTCTCCACTGCAGGCATTCCCACAGCACATATAAAAGAATAGGATAGAAACTGAGTAACTGTGATAGGAGGCAGCACAACAGACTGAGCCAGGATGCTTGAACAGGAGCATAGCTGTTCTGACCAGATTGCTCATAATAAACCAGTTGGAATACAAACATGCTCAGGAACCAAAAAAGGTCAAAAGAGGACAGAAGAGTAACAAAGTTCTCAATTAAGCATTTGCTCCTTATATAAACTTCCAAAGGATAAAAAGTTTATTCCATTTACAACATAAACTGTCATTTAAATTTTCCATAAAACAGAACAAACCAAAGCCTTACTAAAGCAGGAACAATTCTGCTAGTCAATCTACGTACAGTTCTGCTGAAAGGAAGCAGAATTAAATACAAAAAAAAAAAAAAAAAGAAAATAAGAAAAGGCAGAAGGCAGCCCAGTTGACATGTTTTCTGACTTCTTGTCAGGTTCCTAGCAACCTTGTCCTTCCTAACTTTTGGCTCTGGGATGTCCTTCCGGGAACGTCTGCCCTGCTGTAACTGCTCTGCTCAAGATGAAGTCTCATAAGGTCCCTGTGGCTCCAAGGCAATCTGCCAGAGCGACACCCTCGAGTCAAGTCTCCCAGTGGCGGTAGGAAAATTACAATAACTGTGTTCCACAAAGGACTCCTAAGCTCTTTCTCTGCTTCCAAATGGCAGTCAACTGAAAATTCAGATTTAAGGAGTCCACAAAATGAAAATTCACATTTTCTGTTCACTTTTTATTAACGTGTTACAAGTGGTCCAGATAACTTCTTTGTGCCTGAAGCTTCAACTGATCAGATTTTAACTCATTATATCTCCCATTAAAACTTTCGTTTCAGTTCATTTAGTTTCTTAATAAATATTTGGTTTGGAGTAGCTACTTTGCCCAGAGTCTCAGATTTCAGAGAACATCTTTTTAATTGAATATGGTCCTAAGTGTCACAGGTTTTATTATGTAAAGTTCCGAGACCACTTAAGCCAGTCACTGGAAGAGGCTGACCGGTCTCACAAGTCACTCGCATTATTTCAAACAGCTCAGGGTACCTGTGACAGATTTATTCACAATTTGCAAATAACAAGATGAAATAACCCATTTTTCAGTTACAGTTGAAACTCCTCAGCAGAGAGATCATGTTTTATCCATTAAAGTTTATGCATTCATGAATCTACTTAATATTAAAAACATTTTCAAAAAGCATATGTCAAATTGAGATGAACTTGTAGCGCACTCAGAGACACTCAAACTAATATATTCCAAGTTTAGATGAGCTGCAAATAGCCCCTGATTTAAAAATTCACTTTACCTTTCAGTCAGCTAGAAGCAGCTTTTTGGCATTTTCCTTAGCCCATCTACCCAAAACTTGTTCTAGTATTGACAGTTGCTTGAAAAGATGACTGATGATGCCCTGAGAAAGTTGCTAGATTTTTGATATAAATTTGCATCTGAACTGGGACTCAACACAGGGCTGGGATTTCAAGGCCGTATTTTCATCCTTGGGTCATTCAGTCTTATCTCTCGCAAAAGAGCTGTTCATTTCAGCAGCATCAAAATACTGCATCTCAGTCTCCCCCTTCTCAACATCTCTTCTGCTAGCATGGCCTTTATTGTCCATTTAATTGACTTTAAAGTTGGCAGTGAACATTCTGACTACGAATGTAAGAATTGCAGGACATGATAATGTTATCATCATCATTAATAACCTTCCCATATATTCCAAATATTGTGCTCCTTATGTTTTCCAGTGTAGATGAATGCACTGGCACATCCACAGTTTTACAGAAAATAAATAAATGCAGTGCTATGTAAGCCTTTAGTTTTGATGCTTGAGGGAAAAAGTTGCTCAGTCCTAAAGTTTTATTCAAATGCTAAGAGTAATCATATGCATAACCTTACAGTCAGAAGATTATCATCAGCTATGAAGCACTAGTTCACAAGCACAAGACTAAAATAAATCAGTTAAACCCCCAAAAACTGTCTAAAGTCAGCAGCAACACAACCTAGATCCAATTATTCATCAGTACAGCAGTCATTACTCGCACACAGCAGGCCTTTACAGCCATGACACAATGTTCCAGAATGCCCTTGTCTATCTTCTGTATTTGCCGTTCTCTTTACTTTAAAAAATCATGACATTTTCACTTAGAAGGGATGATAATAAGTAAGACTGAAGCAAAACAAACCCAAAAAGAGCATGCCTGGGACTGCTTAAAAATGACCATAACCTAAAAAGCACATATAGCACAGCTTCAGCAGAAGAACTTAGGGTAGCTGTGCAGCAGGTTTCTGTGCCTAATATGCTCAGAATGGTAAAACAGGTATTTGTTTTCTCAGTGATGATCTTTTTCTGGTTGAAATTCATATCTGCATGCATATCAAGTGAGCTGGCATGAACTTGTGTTCTGTGCCGGTGAAAAATAAGTGTAGAGAATAATGCTTGAAAGCACATAAGGGCAGTAATGAAAAAGAAATCTGAAATAATGTATTTTAGAAGCAATGTAACAACTTGATTGGGGCGTGTAGGGGGTTGGGGGTTCAAGACTTCAAGTATTTGAATACAATGAAAGTTTCAGATTCATCCACTGGCCCTGCTGGCTCTGTGACAGGAAGCAGCACTGTTCCCTCCCAAAAGGTAAGGGACAGATTGGAAATTTCCATACAAGACAGAAGGCAGGTGAACCTATTGTTTATGCAGCTCACCTCTTAAGCTAAAACTGAGAAAAACTAGAGCGTGCATTCATAATGAGGGCTGAACACCAAAATTCTACACAGATATTAAATGGAAGAAAGCTGACACTTTCCAAAACAAAGAAAACATGTACCTATTTGACAAATTCTCATTTCACACGTCCTCTAGGGGAAATCATACAAGCTGTGGGTTAATAAACATACAAAGCTATATGTCAATGCAAAAAGCTCTCGGAAGCTAAGCAGAGCTGCGAACTGGGAAAGCATCAGGAGACAGTATCATATATCCCTATGCTGTTCTTACTGCTCCTTTAGGCATTCAAGCCACCTTCGGAGCAGTAAGGCACTGAAATAGTCTTTGGTCTAACCCAAGACCGCTGCCTTTGTGCTTCTAAATATAATTTGCTTTCTTAACTGTAATGAATGGGACTACCAGCAGCTAAAGGAAGGAACTTATTAATTCTGTACTGACTGTTCTGCAGTTCAGACTGTATTTATTTACTAAAAAGGGAAATATTTGAAAGAATTTCCCCCCCCCAAAAAGCATTTTGTGTTTTTGAGGTTCCATTTCTGCTATGCCATTGAGGACATCCACTGCACAGGAACATTTGTAAGCAGAGCTCCAGGGTGAACTGGGGAGCTGTGTTTCAGTCTAATGCCCATAGACACTGACCCTTTCCTGTCTCAGACAACTAAATCAGTGTCAGAGAGCAAGCAGAGGACAACCTATTACCCAACTCCTTCAGAAAACTATTTTTTGAATTCAGCATTTTTTCATCTACAGACTGTTGGTATTCAATTATTTATAATGCCACATCACATAATTCTTCATTAATAAGATTCAAAGCAGCAAGTTAGCAGGACAGTTCTGAAATAGACCTTACAAAATTGTGGAAAAGCTGGAAAAGAAAATCACTATCCAGCCTTTTCACAGATACAGAAAATCACTCAGCCTTTTCTCAGATACAGAGAGTTCACACTCGAGCATTTGAAAACATTGTCATTAGTTGCATAAATCCTGCAGCAAAGGATACAGTCTGTCAAGTATGCAGTGCCATTCATGCACAGTCATAGAAATCCACAGCAATAGATACAAAAGATCATTCTTAACATCTTTGTGACTTTGGAAATATGTTCATGTCAAACTTCAGCAGTTCTCCTAACACCCTATTAAAATAAATCGAACTTATACTTCATGAGGAAGGTGTTCCACTTAGTGAAACACAGATGCTATTGAACTGATGAGCACGAACATGGGTGAAACAGAAACTAATTTTCTTTTTCTAAAGAATTCGACTACACACTGAGGGAGATTTAGCAGAGAGCGCAAAAACTCTGCCAAGATGACAAGTGATGAGCAAGAACAAATCATCTGTCATTGGCAGTAACTCCAGAACTTCTGAATCTTCGGAAGAGCTTAACAATTTATCATAACTATTTCTATTGTTCACTCTCAAGCCTTCAAATGGCCTAAATGCAAGACAATCTAAAGTAAATAAATCAGTTGTAATGCCAGCATGCAGGCTTTTTCCATGTGCAGTAGTAAGCAAGAAAGAAAAAAGGCTTTTTGACAAAAAAGGACAAGTCATTTAATGGAAAATGACATCAATAGTTATCTACATTGCTTCTTTCTTATGGACATGGGCCCACAAGTGTGAGCAAAAACAAAGATACAGCTCAGAACCCTTACGAAGGAAACAGGACAACCATCCTGGATTTTCAAAATTCAGCTCCACACATATGCAATTAGTCAGAGAAGCCTTGAAAACACCTAAGCGAGCGGTAACGTTGCATGTATGAAAAGATCCTTACGGGATCAGGCCATCTCAAATATCTCCTGTTTGAAACACAGAGGAGAGCTCCTGGGCTCCTGTTTTACCTGTGCACCAGTTGGGACTGGTCTGTGACAAGGCACCCAGAGGCCATGACTCCTTTCTCAAAATGCTGAAGGAAAGTGTCTCAAACTAGAGCTTGCCTTCCTGTTGACTTTCTGCTCCACCAGGAGCTGCAGTATAGACTGTGAATCTCTTTCTGCAGGACCACCAGAGAGCAAAACCCACTTTCCATTTGATTTTTTTCATAAAAGCCAACAGATGGCATTGCATAGCCCACAGCTCTAGGAACGGCTGATATCAGAATAATTTAGAAAGGGATTTAGAAAGTTAGTTTCCCAAGAGTGGAGCTGGGACACCAACTTCCTGTTAACCTTTCCCAAAAACTGTCTTGCAAATATGTCCAATTTATTTGCAATCTGAACTGCACTCTTCCAACTGGAAGATGGATAAAATGCTTTCATCCAATACCTCTAGATTTGCTGTCGGTGTCTTTTCATAGACCAGCCTCTGGGAGTCACCACTGCTGTTTTACGGGTAAACATGACTTAACCTAATTTTCTCCCCCAGGGACATAGCAATTTGCTGATCACTAAGATATGATAAAAAACCGTCTTCCAGTGCACGCACGAGACAGGAAGCCACTCAAATTCAACCCTCCTCGGCTGCTCAACCTCAACTCCCCTCTACAAGAAAAGGACAACCAACAAAAGCCAACAACCAATCAAACAGAAGTCAGAGGTCATTCCTTCACATGACCTTTAATTAAAGAGATGTGATTTGACAAGTTTGAGCACCCAGAGTAATCTCCAGTAGTACAGATGGCTCCTCAAGGACAGGTATGTAAAGCAAAATGTGAAAGTTAAAGACTATTAAATAGCTAATGTACGGGCAGTACTAAGAAAGTTAAGTGATAAACTGAAGACTACCTTAACTGATCTGAAGTTTAGAAAGGTGAAAGCGTGCAGTTGTACTATTTAGTATGTTGTACTATCTTAAACACTGCAGGACTTGTTCATGGAGATCCTCAGGATTGTTTGCTTTCTTATTTTTACTTTTTTTCCTTCTAGCTCCTAGTTAATCAAACCACCACCATTTTAGCAGGCTATTTGGACCATTTCTTCCTGTTGGTGCCACAGCAACTTCTTTCTGTCTCCCCACTTTTAGCCTTTGAGCTTCTCAGTAGGGAAATTAGTTGTTGATTTATAAAGCTCTTCTTACACATCAGAAACTAAAGCTCATAAAAATCTCTCTTCACCAAAGGCAGTATTTTTGCAACCTAATTTTAATCTCTACCCATTTCTACTTTTGAGAGAGGGAAAAACCAAACCACAATGGCAATACTTATTTTTATTCTTCTGGACAATCACCTCTTTCTGGAATTTCTTTCCCTGATGTTCCTTCCAAGCAAAAAACAAACTAACAAACAGAAAGACCCAAACAAAAAAACTTTGGGTGAAACCTGACAGAGACATTTACCAAGGATTAGAAAGCAAGCTTCTACGGCATTTTGGGGAGGCAGGCAGAAATTTTCTTCTAGTGTCCTCCTAAGGATGGGTGACGTGGCTGACACGGCTTCATTTGCTTGTCTCATGAAAATGCATTTCTTTTAAAAAGAAATAAATAGTTGAAGCACTTGATTAGCTTTCCATTTTTTCAGATTTATTTCAAAATATGATACTTTTAAACTAAAAGTATTGGGCTATTCCACTGAACAATTAGTTTTACATTGACTTGGCTTGCCATCATAACTACATCTGAAATGAGCCAGCCTTCAAGGAACACTTTGTATCTTCTGCCCTAAGATTTTAAGAGATGGAGGCTGTTAAAGTACAGAAATCAGCCCCATGCAAAAGAAAAGAAAACAGTTAAATATTCAATAAAAGTAAATAAAGACAGCATTAATACTTCAGTGAGTTTGACCACAGGCTCGTATTGAGAACACAAAATAGAAACACATTCTGTCTGTGTTAAAAGATTAATTTCCTTCATCATTGAGGAAAGCTAATAATGCTAATAATGTTTGTTTTATAGGTGTCTATACCCATGCATCTTTCTGAGGTCAGCCTGTAGGTTTGAAATAAAATAACTATAAGCAATTTATATATCTTTCATTTTAAGGATCATTTATTTCTTACACTTGGTTTTCTTACTTCCAAATTTGTGCCTTGATTTATATTCCTATTATCCTTCTGAAAAATGTTTGTAATATCCACTCTAGAAAAAAAGCCCCAAAACCCATAACAAACCACCACAGATTTTTTTCACAAGTTCTGAAACTACTTTTCTTTAACTCAGACCCATAAGCACATTCTCCCACCTGCACTGCAAGATAGTTGCAAGAAAGTAGAATAATAGTATTCTTAATGAACGATAGTGTAGCTTCCACCTAGAAGCTATTTATTTCAAAGTAAAAAAGTGACTCAAACCATCACGGAAATGCAGAAATTCAGATTCATGACTGTTGAGTGGTTGCCTGTACCTATCTTTCTTGTTAAGAACTAGATTTTGTTTATAGTGATAGTACTAAATTGATCCCTAAAGATCACTTGTTCTTTATCTGTTACTTTGCTGGTTTTTTTTAAAGCTGAATTCTATTTGGGAATCGAAGCAGAAAACTTGAGTATTTGGGTTGGACAGGGGGTTTGACTCGAAGTGGTTGTCATTACCTTTGAGGGTGAAGAACCAAACATAAGAACCTAAGTCTATGCTAAAGTATCAAAATTTCTTGTCATTATGGATTATGAGCTGGAGTCAGAGACCTCTCCCAGCTGTGGTTTTTGTTTCAAACATCTCACCATCTCCTACATGCAGACATATTGAGGAGCTACTCATTTAGTGAACTCATCTAGATTGAAGGCTGTTGACAAGTACTCCAAAAGACGGATAATAATTGCCTTGCTGATTTTGATGCCTTTGCAACCACCTTCACTAAGGCCAGAATCCCTCCACAAAGTCAGGGATAAATGAAGCTTTGCCAAAGATTTACAGTTACTCCATCTGCACATGTAAATTATTTTTCTAAGCAGAAAAAAAAGTTCAGTTGCTAATTTTAACCTGTTGCAGACTTTATAGGCAGCATCTGATTTATTCCAAGCCTTATTAATATGAAGAAAGCTTTCAAACTCTTGATGTGACATGAGAAGTTCAGACAAACAGTCATTAATTTGATGCTTGAACTTGTAGAGGAAAAAGTAATGCCAGTTTCACAATGGATCTACCTTAGGTAGTTGGGCTGCTAGTGAAGAGAACTTTGGAGGCTACAAGAAAAATACAGATGATAAAATGGTATCTGTCATAATTTCAATGTATGTTCCTTTTTCAGCTCATATAAAAATATTATATGTTAGCTCATATATAAAATTGTTAGCTCAAACATAAAAAAACTCATGTTTACTTCCTCTTTAAACATATACATAGTGTTTTTAATTGAGGATTGTGATTAACCAAAGTTACCACTTTAGTAAGGCGGTGAACAGCTAAGACCGAAAAAAATGCACTTGAGAGGCACAAGATTCCTTCCCAGCGTGCATTACTATGGGTTGACTGAACTCAGCAAAAGGAAAATTGATTTAAATAAAACTTGTGAAAGAATCACGTAAATATTGTATTTTAAATAACCTTTCTCTTCTCATCCATATTTGATTTTATATACTTGATTTTACTTCTATAGATTGTAGTACAGTTATTCTTTCTTTACGCTGGTTTAAATTAAAAGAACATGCAATTAGGATGCACGTCACTGTCAGAAAAATGGTGAAAAATATGGGCCTTGAGGAAAAACTTGAAGTTCTGAAGTGGTGAACAGCAATAGCAGAATAAGGTGCTTGATTCAGAGGGCTATTTGGTAGTGTGAACAAATACTTTTAGACTGCTATTGCTGAAAAGCAAGCAAACAGAAAAACGAAATGCAAACACCAGTATTCTAAATAACAGCCATTCCACAAAAAAGCTTCCTGTCCAACCCAGGTACCAGCACTCCAAATTAATAAAACTAAAAATTCAGATTAAATTTAACCTAGTTACTTTTACCCACTCTTGTTGATTATTTTTTGATATTAACTGTGGGTGCTGTTGTTTTTAAAGGTTTGAAGGAGTCTTAAGAACTATTAAACATATATATTGAATTTGTATCTTCAAACTGAAAACACAAGGCTTGGTTCACCTTTTGCTCTTTTTTTCCCAAGAATAGCACGTGAAGCTTTTAGGGCCAGACCCTCTGAATTGCTCAGCATCCACAATTTACTCAGATTTTCCTCAACAGGGGCTGCAGGATGCTGAGTGCCTTTGAAAACTTGCCCATTCCAATCAGGTTTTTAAATACAAGTTGAGTGCCTTGAAAATCCAGCCCTGATTATGCTGGCAGTGTGTTGTTTATTTTATTAGTGATACGGAAATGTGGTTTCAACTCCTTTTGTATCTGTTAGTAAACTCAGGATTTAGTCTGACTGCATATCAGGGAAAATGTTAAACTTCGTACACTACAGAATATAACAGTGCTGCTCTTTTTTCTTCTTTGCTGTCTGCCTTAAAAGCAATTTTTGCCAAGCATCAGACTGGCATTACTGAAACAGAAAGTATTTCATTTTCCTATCACAGGCATTATTAACAAAGGTCACCGTTCAAGTGACAAAATATCGCTAAAGCCATCAGCTCTTTTTGCTCTTCAGCTTCATGGTGGTGCCTCTCCTGTCATTTCACATATCTGTAGAGAATAACAGTGGCAGAGGTTCAAGCGAGATAGCCTCCATTTCTGACTTGCACATAAACTTAGCATTCAGCTCCTCTCCAAGAATACAGTCTGGAAGCCTTTTTCTCTGGTATTAGGAGTTCACGAATGAGGAGCAATTTAATAGAATTCTAATCAGCTGCAGGCTTGAAGCTCCCTATGAAAAACATCCTCTCAACAACACATGTACAAAGACAAAATCTGTTCTAAACATTTTGAAAACATCCTGATCACCAAATTGCAAAGCCCAGTGGCCATTTTTGCTTCTGTGCGTCACAAGCGATGAACAAAATGGATCACTCTTACTAAAGGTCCAAAGGCATTGCAGGCCCAGAAGATCTGCACAAGGACTCACTGAGTCTTACAGACGGCATGGAACAGCAGCGTTTCCTCATAATGGTTCTAAATTTTCCTAATAAAGTACCTCTAGCTTTTGGGAAATTCAGCTATTACTTCTGGAAGTAGTTCAGCCAGTCAGCTACATGAACCTAGGCCACAATTTAAAGATTTTTGATATCACCATAAAAATCTTTTTGATAAGCAATGTCTGTCCTGACATCTACCATGCTACACAGTTCAGACTCATCTTTTCAACAAAAACCTGCTGACCAGATACTTCTTTGCAGACCTTCAATCTGAAATCCTTCATATATACCACCGAAGGTTATTAAAAACTAATGTTCGAGGTGAATACAAAGTACTCTCTATTACTACATTTCTCTAGCTGCTAATGATTAAGCTAACAGAAATATGACAACTCAGCAGAAACTGATACAGGTTAAATTATATTCCAGCTCTAGAAAGAAAGAACATCGATCTGTTTTTCATCATTGTTTGACGCTGGTTTAAAAGCTGGTTCCACATAGTAATTGCACCTGGATCCAAAGAGTCCAAGCAGCTTCCATCCTGCAGACACTGGAGATACAAACCTGTCAAAATCACAGGTTCAAGCACACCTGAAACGCAACTGCAGCTGGGACATCAGATCAGCTCTAAAATGGGACCGATCCTAACAGATTGAAAAGAACTTTATCAATGAAAGAATAGCACAAGAAGCCAATATGTGTTCAATTACAGAAAAAGATAAAACTTTCTAGCCATGAAGTATGGTTATTCTACAACTCTTCTGGTTTGTTATCACGAACAAAACACAGAGGAATTGCAGGAGAGGAAAATGTTACAATCATAAAAACCCAGAAAACTAGAAGCATTTAACACGCACAGCATAATTTGAGCCATTCTGTGAAGTTCTTTAATAATTTATAGGGATTAAGTTGCTAAGAATTGTTTCTCAAATTTTCATTGTGGAACAGTTGCCCATTTCTTTTGGCTTACTGAACAAAGAGGCTTAAATTAGATCCTTGCTATCATCTTTTAAAAATAAATTGGAAAGCTTTAATGGAGGAGAGTGAAAAGAGTGGAAGAAGTTTAAGAGGATTTGCACATTCCAGAAAAGGAAAAATAGAATGCACTTTGTTAAAAATACAATTAGTTCTGCATTTTAAGTTTGTGAAAGCAACTATAGCCTTAGTGAAATTAGCTATATAGAAAAATGAAGGCCTTTTCAACATTTGTGAAAAGAAGTATTGAAGACCATTCTATGTAAGCCCATATCACAACTTTGTTTTTTTAATGGAAAACAAGACAAACTCGTAATTGCCTTTTGTTTTTTAGTTTAGATAGATAAACAGCAGTTACTTGACTCATTATTATGATAACAATTCCTCTAAAGTCGATGTGATTATTCAGCTGATGAAATTACTCACGTGAGGAAAATAAGTCATATGTATAAGAGATTACTGGCACAGGTACCTTGATGTAAATTATGAAAGACACATTACAGAGTGTCATAAATTTTCTAGCAACACATTTCTTTTTCCCACAGGTACTGTCAAACAGCTTTTTACCTTTAAGCACTGCATTTTTGTAGCATTCTTTCAATCATCTTTTTGACTAACCTGAACCAGAACAGTGATATATCTCTCCTATTCCGACTATTAATATTATGGGCACATGGTCTTTGCTTTTCGACGGTGATAGAAGCAAACTGACAGAACCAATATCCAGACAATCTTTGAAGTGATACATGAGCTTTACACAAGAATGATCAACAAGATAGAGCACTACTCTCTCCAGACTGATTGATAGGAAAAACAAGTTGTCTATAAGGCTGTATTTTCAGCTGGAAGCAAGTACATCAGAAGTCCTCTGTGGGCCCCCATGTATAAAAAGTAGAAAGCTTATCCAGACAGAAGAATAAAAATAAATAAAAAGGAGAATGACAAAAAGAAAAAAGGTTATAACAATATAGCAAGGTAAGTTTTTACTCTATTATGCAGCAGAGAGGAGAAATACACATCTGTCATGAAGACCTAGGCAAAATTCTGAATGTGTGAACATAATTATGGCCCATCTGAAGTCCAGTTAAATCCCAATTTACCCGAGACAGGCTGGCACAGCTCAGTAGAGCTGTGTCAAATGAGAGGTGACTTCCCGAGCCATTTCCAAAGCTAAGTCAGGACAGGAAGGGGTAAAGCTTGCCCCACATACCCCAGCCAGGAACCTCACGCCTGCGAGCAAGAAGGGAACATGATCGCTGCACTCTGCCGTGCAATTAAACACAACTGCTTAGACACTGCTAAATACCTGCACCTGACTGCATTTCTACAGCTGCTTTTAGGGCCAAGCTGCACTCCCTCTATGCTTCATATATTGCACTGCATACTCTGAGGACAGGCACTTGTATCCTCTCTGCCTGGAGCCACCATGTTTTCTCATCTGCCAATGCCTCGTTTGATCTCCATCCTCGAAGCACCGTCAGGATGAGGAAAAAACATTTCAGAGGCAGAGCAGAAATGTACCAGCAGAGCCATTGGTGGATATTTAACTGCTTTTTCTGAGTACTCCTCTCCTGTGGTTTTTCATTCTTGCTGGTTGCTGGCCCCTTCCGGAGTAAGAGACCATCTGGCTGTCACAGCAAGAGTAGTTAGGGACATTGTGATAGATTTCATCCCACTTCTTGCCACTTGGATACGCAGTGTATTTGTATCACACCTTTTCATGGCACTTCTTCTTATGTGCACACTAAGAATTTTGTCTAGAGGAGTCAAGAGAATTATTTTAAAAATGTAAAAAAGATAAAAAAATCCAAAGTAAACTCTCATCTGCAATCAAGCAGAAACTCAGAGAAGGGAAAGGAAGGGATTTCTATAGCTTTGTGTTAACGTTCGTGAGAGACAGATATGAATTAAAGCTCAGTGTGGGAGACAAGAACTCTAAGGAACCATGAGAAATTCATGTTCAGATCATTTTCTGCACTGGCATCCTGCAAACATATTAAAAATCTTCATTACTGCAGTGCCTGATGCTTGTAACAAAGGCTAAAAAACACAGCTATCTAAAAACTAAACAAAATGAGCTTATTTCCCTCTTGTCCCACAACATACAGTTTGTTTATACATATATGCATGCACCACAAATGTATATCCTATACACTGTCAGCTTTTCCTGAGAGATCAGGGACCTATATCTGTACATGTGAAAATATCCTCTACGTGAGTTATAATCCAGCCCTTAAATTTATTTCCCAAAGCAGGCATTTTACAGGATTCTCCAAAGGAGAAAATTTTCTTTGTAAACATCATAGAAAATTCATTCTACTGAAGAGGATTCTAACTTTGATCCGTGACCTTCTGCACATGATAACATGTCTCCAAAATGGAAGAGAGGCCATCAAAATTGTTTAATGTGTATCTATTTCACTCTCCCCTGGGCAAAAGAAAACAAAAGCAGAGCAATACCATTTTTCTGGCAAAATATGAATCTTCCTGGATGTATGTTACAATAGCTAATAGATGGCTGGGGTTTTTTTAACATTTATGACAATAAAAGACATTTTTATCACTTTAGTTCTGCTGTTGTATGATGTCTAACAAGGGCATCCTGGCACATGACTGAGCAGTAACTGAAACAAAAGGGGTACCTTCTCTAGCAAGAAGTTATCACTGTTTTTATGATTATAATTCGACATTTTAAAGGAATTACCATAATTTTGCCTTTACTTTGAGAACAAATGCAACAAAAAAACTTGGAATTAAATACGCAGTACTGTATCTCCCAACCCCAAAACCAAGTTTGATCTGAGAGTACCTAGGATTAGAGGTATCATGACAAGAACTGCTGCTTTGGTTCAGTGTGAGAAGGAATACATGGAAAAGAAAGAAAACTCATATTCTTTCACCTAATGAAATTAAAATAAGCGTTGTCATCTTGGAATACTTTATGTTCTAAGCACAAAACTTCTTTTTGGAGGAAGTAGGCTTTTCATTATGTTCCATTTGTAGTATTCCCTCAGACACACACCAAGGCACCCCACAGCTGTGTTTCAAAGGGCATTTAAAGTACAAATACTTTTGTCATCACCTAGTTGAAAAAAAAGACTCTTTTGGAGGTCTCAACTTTGTTCAACCTGTGGTTTGACCTTCCAAGAACCAACCTTCTTGGTTTTTGGCAACTGCATACATATTCAGGCAGATGAAGGCACTGAAAAGGCAAATCAGACCTGTAAGCTGAAGTGTCTACAAGTAAAAATATTCTGATCACATTTTTTAATGCTCTTCCTCTGGTCCTAGGGAGAAGTGGAAAACACAGGAAGTTGTCAACTCTATAAATGGGTAAGAGGAAGGAGGTTGTATGGCTCTGCCTTCCTTTCCGGGAGCAGGTAATATTGAAAGGGACAATCATGAAAGGTGCTACAACAGTTACATGGAATATAATGTAACTAGGAATATTTAAAATAATTTTTTAATGCAGTTTTGTCCTCAATGGGCTTCTGGTCCTAGATTCAGACCAATACTTGTGCAGCTGAGCTGGTGAGTGCATGTGAGCACTAAAGCAGCATTCAAACCTTATTAGTGGTGACTGAACATTGTCTGAGGCCTCTTTACATTAGAGCAAGTTTTGTTCTAAGAATGCACCTACAAAAGCATTAAAGCAGATAATAAAGTGACCAGTATTGATGCAATTGTAAAGCATTTTTCTTCACTTTAATCTGAAAAGCTTCCTTTACATTCTCAAGCACGTTTTTGCCATCTCTGCTGTATAAACATGCAGGAAACCTGAAGGAAGGCGTAAGAAAAAGGACAAGGAGGAAAATGACCACAGAGTCACCACGCTGCCTCTGGATTAAATGGACGCACTAATGAAGGCAAGAGCTGTTCTGTATAAGCAGCGCTGAAATACCATTATTCAGTATTTGCAGCAAGTGCCACTAACTATGGATATGAAATAATACATCAGAAATTTATCTGCTTTTAGAAATGTGACCTATAAAATGAAGCAAAAAGGACATCCTCCTAAAGGGAAGGAAGTAACAGGAAAATTGTGTGGATATTGAATTGCAGAGCACTGAGACTCAGACAACCAAAAACCTCAGAGAGAGAAGAATTTGCAGTTTACATCTACTTGGTGTATTTTGCATTGTATTTCAGTCTCACTAAGGGAACACAAATCTTTAAGTCTGCACCTTCTTTTTCAAACCTCTGCCTTTTTGCTCAAAATAATGATATAAATGCAAAAGAAAAAGGATAAATGACTGTATTAAATTTGGTCCCAAATTACACCTCTTATAAAGATGATTTTATGAAGCTTATATTTACACTAAAAAAATATTGTTGATTCCATGACAGCACAAAAAAAAAACCTAATGAAAGGAGTTTATATTATGTATATTTCTTATGACGGTGTCCAAAACTTAGAGGTGAAGGATCTATGTTGGCTAGTGAGATAATGAAACCAATATAAACTGATTTAGCTATTGTCCTTAAATAATTGGAAAACTGCTGCGTAATGTTCATTTAATCATTACCACAGAACTATGCTGTAAAATAGGTCCATTTTATTATGTTTCCCTATCTGAGCTTCTGTTCCCCAAAACAGAGCTAAGTCAGCAGCCCTTTGCCAATTTATACTTTTTGGTCTTTGGGACCTAGCTTTTTATATGTGTTGTTAAAATGAGTTAAGATTTTTTTTAAAAAGTTTTATTTAATATTTTCAAAAGTAGACACAAGAAAATACATTCCTTAAAGCTCTATTTGCTTCCTCAATCCTAAAGGTGGAAACAAACTTTTATCTACAGCCTAAGGACCTTTGGCCCCGCTTCCTGCAGTGGAAGCTGTTTTCAGCCGATTGCTGTTATTTGCCAGTGCTTTCACTTCAATTCCAGAATAATAGGATGATATTAGGGATTTATTATGGCAGAAGCACAACTTGCTCATGGGAATGAAGAGACAATGTCTCTGAAATAATGGTGTAGAGATACTTAAAAATATTTTATCAAGTAATCTTGTAAAAAATAGTTTCATTGTGAAGGCCTCTTGTCTACCCTTGCTTTGGTGACAGTGATATTTTCCCGTTCTAAGAAACTCACCTTCCTTGTGTTACTGTGTCTTTTCTTCATAGATGAATATTAATGCAGATGACTAAGGACAGAGGGGACTACAATGAATTAATTTCTTAAAGTGTCTCTAGCTCTGTAATTAAGGCAGGTAAACCATGTAACAAATACAGACAAAGAAAAGTGAGACTCCACTGAGCTTATTTAAAATAAATAAATAAAAAATCCCCAGTCCCAGGTATACACATATATATAGGTGACCCTGTCTCATTTTATTATTTATTTTATTTTAAAAGCTCATTAGCTTTGAGCTTTTTCACAGTTTATCCAGTTTCATGTAGAAGGCACCAAATTCCTGTGGTCCAATGCACTGAGACAAATGGTGGTATAATATCACCACTCCCCACTTTCCTATAAATAATCATGAAAATCATGGAAACTTACATAAATCAGATCACCTGTAAGTGCTACAGTGAAAAAGGCAGCTTTCTTAGAGTGACCACAATTAACCTGAAGTTAAGACCCCAGACGGAATATGATATTCCCTGTGAACCATTTCTTGATAGGGGTTGAAGCCGGATGCGAGCTTTGAATTTGATAAGCAAACTCTCTGACTCATTGATTGTGTAAAGTCCCACATCAGAGCCCAGAACAGCATCAATACACCAGTTCAAATCTTACAAAATAAATCAAGATTACACCTTCTCCCTCTGAGGATGTTAATTACCGATGGAACGTGGCTTGGGAGACACAAGGAGAAGAGAGGTTTGGGAACAAGATGCTTTAAGACCTGATTTACTTGAAGTTATTCTGTCTTTCCCATTCAATCAGTTCCTGTGCTAAACAAAGTCCTCAGGGTGAAGCATTTACAGTTAATTATGGAACAGCTATAATCTGTTTTGCTTTCAAATTAACAATTTATCATAGTGACAAATTAATTCACCCTTTTTTTTTTTTCCCCAGCATATTAGCACATCAACCACAGTGGCTAGCCTCATTTCACTCCCATTATTAAGACAGTTTTTCCTTTAAATTTATACAAAGCACGAAATTTTACAACCAGATCTAAAAGTCAGCCATGAATAACTTACTGAGGAAATTTTACATTTCAAATACAAAATGAGCTACAGACGTAAATATAACTGAGACTAAGCCACTGTACATAGTCCTGGTGAGGAAACCCTTACTTTTTGGGTAATAGGTTTTTTTATTTACTTCTTTCTCAGTTACGACTTTCATACAACACTAATGATTCCAATAAAAAGCCAATCAACCATTCTTCTAATAAAAAGTTTCTTTATGATTCTTTTCAACAAATCATTCCCTTTAAAATCTGTGGTGATCATTATTCATGGAAAAAAGAAATAGAGCAAAAATATCAGGCTACAGAGAAGTACCTAAGATGGCCCAACTAAATATTAATGAACCTATTAATGATAATAATGTTTGCTGACACAAGCATGTGAATATGTTATCAGAACCTGTTCAATGGTCTTGCAAAACTATGTTTGAAGAAGTGTTTTGTTTTACAAACCAAAGTATTGTTTCTAGCTAATATAGAGAAACTGATCTTTCCCAAGGATAAATCATAACTATTTAATCTTAATTTTATAGCTGTATGCTTTTGAAGAAAACTCTTCATCCACAGGGAGAAAAAGTAACCCTTGCCCCCTCAGCTAGCCTAAACAAAATCAAATATGAAGACACGGAAAAGAGGAAACAAAGCAACAGCTGATAAGAAAGGAGGATATGAGATATCTGTGACACTGACCAACTAAAAAGGAGGAGGATCAGCTTCCACATTTATTATCTACTCCCATGCAATGTTTGTTAGTAAACAGTATTATTACATAGTCCACAGTGACACATATTTCTATATTTATGGAGATGATTACTAACTGCTAGATGCCTTTAATCACTGCAGTGATGCTCTCCCTCCACTTCAGAGCTGATGTTAGAAACAGGCAAGCAGGGGAAGCTCTACAGAGGAGATGAGCATAATTGTGTGGCACCTCAAAGATGCCCCTTGTACCTTCCAACCTTTGCTCTTTTCCATACTGTTTTCTATTAGTTTCCCTAGCTGTGCTTTTCCTGAACTCCAGCTCAGCATAAAATCTCATTACCAAAATGTCAAGGCAATAACCGTATCTTTATCTCTCTTCTTCATTTTTTTCCCCCCTTCAAAATATATACACACAGAAAATGTTATTACGGCTTTATTATTTTAGGTAATTAATAGCTCCGGTTCAGGGTAGGAATCAATTACACCCATATTCTGTCGTGCGTTCTGGAGAGCTCACAGTCCATATTAACATAGAATGTGCATTACCAACTCTGTGTCAAACATAGGCGGCATTCAGTGGAGAAACACAGAAAGAATAGAATGGCTACTATGAGGTGACTTAAAGATCCTGAACCTTATCTTAATAATAACAGGTACAATTCAAATGCTTAAATGTAAGTTTATTTGCTGGACTAGACAATTATGAAAACTGATTTCTTGTGCTTTGCTTTAGACACGCAATACAACTTGCCCATAACAAGCTGTTTTTTTTGGGTTTTTTTTCTGGAGAACAGACATTTCTGGTGGTCAGTGGAAAGCTCCTTATCATTCCTCACACACAAACATATCCAGCTGCTAATTGGCAGTTATGGAAGGGGGAGGATCCCACTTGGCTCCTCTGTCATGGCAACACCACCTGTCCATGAACCCACCCTGTTCACCTGTGACAAAGACTCTCCTCCAGTGCCTCCCCCATCCTACTTTGGTGAACAGGCATGAAAACTGATTCAGGTTTGAAATGATCACAGAATTCTTTGTGTGCAATTTCTAAGCAATTATTCCTTACTGTTGCAGTGGATTTTTACACCCTTTCCCTGCACAAGAGGTGTTCGCAGAAGCTGCACTGGTCAGGAGTAAATGGAAGAGCAGACCAGCCCAGTGTATACAGATTTCTCTGTATTGATCTACACCGCATACAAAGTCACATCAACTTCTACTGTTCCATGAACACACAGCACTACGAGAAGTGGAGTGTATCAAAAGCAGGAATCCAGCAATAGATAAGTCTGTCCATCTGGAATAAGTGAGTTTCTTCATGTGTTTCTCTATACCACAGCTTTTAGAGCTGAAACAAGAAACAGAATACATCCAATTTTTGTGATCATTAGTCAGCTGTCCAGACATCAGGAATGAAACCTTTTCAGATACAGATTATTTTCTTCTTTTTTTTTTTTTCCAAGTAATGGATATGTCCCTAAATTCTCTTCAAAACAGGTTGCTTCACTAACTACAAGGAACTTGTTTACAATTCTGCTCTGAAATACACAGACATACCTTTATTAGTGAAGCATCTCTGCTGCCTGGTGAACAAAGACAGAATCCCCAAACCAGGGACAAACTGTTAATGAGGAGCAGCAATTCTATTTTTCTGGCTTGCTTTACACATTGTAGACAGAGGGCAAGTCCCTTCACACTTTAAAAATGACAGAAAAAGTGCTACCTCCCAGAGCAGGGATAAGAGCCAGAGTACCAAATCTGTCATTCCTTATTAAAAAAAACCCAACTAAGTAAACAAATCAGGATTAAGTCTGAAGAATTAATATTTGTTTTTAAGACAAGCTTGCCACGTTGAGATTGAAACACTGTTCTGTGCCAGCCTACCTACCTGCAAGTCTTTTAAACAGCCTGAGTTGGCACCACTACCCCCAACTCCAAATATCAGTGTCAAGAATGCTGCTCTTGAAGGTCTAGCCAGCAGCACCATAACGTGGAAAAAGAATAAAATCCCCCAGTGATCCGTTTTTCCTTTCAAACCCATGGTTTCTTGTTCTTCATCTTCAAAAAAAGAACCATTCCTGGTCCTCCAGTGTAAAATCCCTGGTGTGTGGCTCTATCCCTCTGTGGGCTCTGCCACTCTCTTGGAAACGTGGCCCTCCCTTGAGAGGGCAAGGGGGTATGAAGTCGCCAAGACCTGCAGACTCGACTGCCTGCTCTCAGCACTGTTTGTACTTTCCAGGAATCAAATGTTGCATCAAATTTATTACGCAAAATGACAGCTGAGCAGCTGAGCATCTCCTTTCTGGTCACCGAGTTAATGGCATCAGACACATGAGCCACTGCAGAGTACAGCCTGCTTGGTGACTGATTTCAGTCTCTTGCTTTAGATATTACTTGTAATTTTAAGGTTAGAAGGCTGTCACAGTGCAGAGACTATGCCATTCTTTGCATTTTGAAAAAACCTGAAGCTGGCAGTAAATTAAGAACAAGGACAGGGAGAGGATGCTGAAAACTACCTGTTGTCAAAAGCCCCACCAGAAGAACAACCTCTTCTGTTAAAAAAAACCCCAAACAAACACACAAACCAACAAAAACCCAAAACCCCACACCTGCAACATTTGTTTTAAAACGCTTTTCATTTTCTGTTACGATATTTAGAGATCATACATATCTCGTAGCCTCGTTCTCTCAGCTGACACATTCCTAATGAGGCTGCTGATACAATCCATATTAAAGCTAAATTGTCTTAAGACACCAGGAAAACAAACAGAACTGCAATCTGGGGATAAAAATAGGTCACGCACCTTCAAGGGACCAGCAAAATTTCTGCCTCTAATGTATGTTTGTGAAAATTCACCTTAATTCCCATCCTCTCCTACCTCTTAGTATGCTATTTGAATCATAAATGCCAGCAAGAAGAAAAATGATTATTCCAAGAAACAAGGAGGAATCCTCTGTATCAACAGTAATTTCTTTGACTTCCCTGACTCATTATTTAACTTTTTTTTTCTGAATACCCACAAACTCTGTCCAGAAGACTGTCTAAGAGGAGAGACTTCAAAATAAGCGATGGCAGAGCTGCTGTAACACCAGTTAATGAGGTGCCTTGAAGCCTATATGTGACCAATTCCCACAGTCTGCTGTTGGAATTTAAAGTGATTTAGAGTTATTTCTATTATTAGAAGCCATAAGCTATTAGAATTTTGAAGAAAATAATAGCAAACAAAAACTTTCAAAGGGTTTATTCTGCTTAATCCTCTGATGCTTGTTTAAACTCCATCTTAAGGACAGGGCCCCTCAGAAGCTCAGTTTCCTGGCCAATTTAAAGCAATGGTCAAAGTCTGTTCCCATATTCCCAAGAACTTCAGTTCACTAAGTCCTAGCTTTTGCACTGAAAGCAAGCTGGGAAGAACTTTTATAAAACGCTTAGAAAGCTGAGTGGAAAAAAACTCCAGGATTTCAGAAAGGAGAGCGGTGTCAGAGGGAAAGAAGCAGTTTAGCAGCACACATACCAGCCAAAAATGATAAGAAGAGGAAGACAGTAATTTAAAAAGCAGTATTAAGAGAATGTTAAGGAAAGTTTGGAACTGGCATTAAACTTTCATATAGGATAAGGTAATTTTATGTGCACTTACACCAAGAAAGTTGGTTTATGTACAGGCATTAGTTTCTCATATGTTCTAAGACTCAAATTTGTTTCCCCAGCCAAAGTCCTAAAGTGACTTAAAATTAAAGTTTCTTCCAGTTTAAGATAAGTTGACCCAGTTCAGTGTAGTGAAGTAGCCAACCACGAACAAAAGTGAGCTTCAGGAAAATAAAAATTAGTGTAATTATTTCTCAAATTCTACTAATAATGGGTTCTATATTTTTATAAAAATCACAACAGATACTGTATCTCAGCACAGCTCTGAGAGTTAGGCCTGTGGTAAGTCTTCATCTTTGGTTCATCAGAAACCTTTGCTTTCCAAGATAATTAATTTTTAACAGAATAAAACATTCTGTTCCAAATAGAAAAGTGGATTGTAGAGCAATCATTCTGGAATAGCTGCTCTGGAACAATGGTATAAATTGAAAAATCCTCATTTTTCTTTTATATAAACTACTCCACTACCTTCCCCTTTTACATTTTCACTCTCAATTGAGGAAAACATGGAATATGAAAGTAAAACTAAACAGAGTGGCATCAGACATCAATGACAGGATGTAAAAATACAGAATTTCCCTGCCAGAAGTATTTCTCAGCTTTAACTATAGCTATAAAAACAGGTAAGAAAGATGAGGGGAAAAAAAGAGAAGACAAGAAAGAGTTGTAACTTCTGCAGTGTTTTGACAAATGCCAGAGCATTCCTTTGTCAATCAGCCACAAACTCACAATGGTGAAAAGGGCACTTCAGGTGCTCTTGCATTTACATAACTGAGCTGATGTCCAGGGAGAGAGTGAAATGTGGGGAGCATGGGGCTGGTGTGCTGAACAAAATATCCCAGGACAGTATTTTAGTTCTGTCAGGCCCAATATCATATTGTGGCTCACAGACATATGACCATTTAGGTCTGAACTAGAGCTCCTGCTTGTGTATTTTTATATTTTTTTCTCCAAAGCTGTATCCTGAATTTTTCCAAGAAAAGAAAAATCATAAAACCCCACGAAAAAAACAAAACCACCAAACCCTTCTCTGTTCTCCTCACTCTAATCACAATATAAAATTTACAAAGGGACAGTAAGAAATGAACCATGTATAACAAGGGTGGTAGCCTGAGAATGATGGCAAAATCAAGAGTGCTCATTTCCTAAAAGTAATACTCCCTTGCATCGCTATTTAAGGGGATGGCTACATTTTCTAATTTGGCTCTGAATGTTTTGCACAAGCTATTTCAAATGGTTTCATGCAGAAAGTCATTCTCCAGTCTTGGTACTTTTCATTACTCGAATTCCACTGATCAAGTATCTCAAAGTGATTCACTCCTACTCTCTGATGAGGTGTTTATTGTATAAATTTTGATTTCTACTGATACTCTCATGTCAAGCATTGCCAATTTCTGGGTAATAATTTTAGCCATTGCTTAGGTCAGGTGCCTCAAGTGTAGCCTTGAGAGATATTGGAGGAAGATTAATTAATTTTGGCATTTCTCTCTTGAGAATCTGACAACCAAATATTTTGCAAATAATATTCAGAAACAGCTGGCTTACTAGATAGGGAGAGCAATTTTTTCTGTTTGTTGAATGCAGAAAGCTGTTTGTACCACCTGAATTGCCCTTTTCTGAAATAAGGAAACCTTGTGAAAACCTGTTAGCTAATTTCTACAGTAATATAATCATTCCCGGCTTACCAACAGTTAACAAAGACAATTATACAAACCTGAAGTTCTGATACCAATAGAAATCCATTTTGTCCAAATATGTGCAAAAGATTATTTGTCCCCTTGACATGTGGAACAATTCTGCAGATAAATCTTTTGTAAAACTCTAAGGACAGGTTTAATTCAAAGAAAAGAGAAATCCTAACTTTTTGAATAGCCATTTGCATCTACATTTTTATCTTTACAACTTAGTCCCCAAAATTAGTTGAATGAAATATGAAAAAGTAAGAGGTAGTGTCAGTCTCCTCAGGGTGTCTGGTTGCTGGTTCAGTTCTTCCCTCTCCACTGCCCAATTTGCCAGTAACTGACCTTAAAGTGAGTATAAATCATAAATCCAAGATGGAAACCTTTCCTGGGGCAGCATATGTTGCTTCTGCCGGTTTTTGTTTTGTTTTGGTGGGTTTTTTTCAGGTGTGTTTTATTTTTTTGTTTGTTTTGGTTTTGGGTTTTTTCAGATTTTTTTTTTTCAGGATAAATACATTGTTTTCTGTAACTGCAATATATGGTTGACTTGTATACTTCAGAGAGGAAAGCAATTGTATATCTGAGTTCTTCTAAATCCACCTGCTGTGTATATGACAAAAATAGCAATATACACATCAACACTGCATGGAAAGCTATTGCTTGAGCTGGCAGTACATTGACGTTTCAATACTATAGATCCTATATAGTATAACATCTTTCTTTTGAATACTTATTATAGGATGATTTCTGGGGTAAAATATAAGGTGTATTATAAGAATATAGGTATCTTATTTTTTAAAACATGTATTAATGATAGTAGCTTTCAGATTGCAAAAGTTTCTTATGTGAGCATTGGCAAGGTGATTAATTTTTTGCTCTGGATTTCTGTTCTGTTTTTTCCAAGGCAGCATTAATGAAAACTTCTTTACATGACGCTCATTGCCAGTTTACAGGATTTTCTCAAAGTATTTGGTATGCAAATAATATCAATAATGGTAGAAATTTTGATTATATTCAGAAATAAAGTGCACAACTACTCAGCTTTTTCCTTTTGCTTAACTACACTTGCTGGAAGCAGCAGAAAACCAATAGTTAATGATATTACCCACCCTGAACAGCCAGATTAGACAATCCACTAATGTAGAGAATGGAAAACAGAAGACATACAGAAGAAAGAAAATGAGCGTAGGACTCATCCTAAAGGGACTTTCAGCTCAGAGACCTCTGTTCCTTGAACACAGCCCAGATAAAAGAAGAAGGAAGGACCTCTGCACTTCTTTCTTCTCTCCCTTTAATGTGCACAGTGGCAATAGCATGACCTTTCCTTTGATAGTTTAAAAGACAGGAGGAAATTCTAATAGCTTATCCACAGTACTTGATATCAGTAAGAAACAAGGACTGTTTTAATTTCTAGTCCAACTTATCCCAAAACAACACACAACAAAACAAATGAAAAAGAAAACCCTTCAAAAGCGATTATAACTTACCGGGAGTGTCTTCATCTATTGTTCAGGCAAGGACAGTAGGGACTCCTCTACCCATCTCAGGCTCATGCTTGTGTCTCATCTCCAGCGTCTGAGCACATCATGACCATTTCTTGTAGCCAACTGTGCTCGTTACAATCAGATAAAAGAGAGGGAAGACCCAGAAGACCTTCCCCTTCTTTCTTAGCTTTTCACTGGAAGTAGCCACCTCTCAGATAAAGGCATAGCAGGGCTTTCCTTCACCTGGACTTTCCATTACTGCAGATCAGCACTTTCTTAAGATGGAAAGAGCATTATATAGATAAACAGTTAAGCTGCTGGCACTGTCACTACCAGGTGCTCAGGTTTGAACTTCTGCATTTCCTCTAAAATAGTAAGCCTCTGCCAAAAAGGCAGCTTTCAATTTTCTACTTACTACTGTTTCTGAGAGGACCTTTCAATTGCTTACAGGAGCACGAGCTCTGTGTTCTTCCTGTACAAAACCAGAAAAGGAAACACAACAGAATTACCAGAACAGAGCTGAAGGACTGATTTCTCCCAATTTTCTACTTGCTCTATAGTGTGGGAACCATGCTACTCAAGAGGAAAGGAAGAGAAAGAATTCGAAGGGACCTTTCCATGGAAGTGCTGGACTTCATTCCTTGCTCCAGAGCCATTAGAAACACATTAGAGACTGAGCAAAACACCTTCATTTCTGCAGCATTCCAGCCTGAATCACCAAGTAAATATTTCAAATGCTCTTTGCACTTCAGAAAATCAATTTCAGACACTAGGCTAATGAGACATTCCTCTGGGAGTTTGTTAAGATGCTAGAAAAGTTCCTAAATTACAGTGTTGACTTAAATCTGTTGAAGCAGCTATTCAGTAACTTTCAAAACAACGAATGATTGCGCTGTCTTCTGGCTAGAAGAAACAATTACTGGTGTATTTGGACTACCTACAAAGTTCTGTCTGTAGGGTTTAAAAAGGTTTTTTTCCTGCCTTTTCAAATATTCTTTAGGTATCTGTAGTGATAAAGACTCCATATCAATAAATTGCCTCATTTGAAGCACGCATCTTCAAAACTGCATAAGAAAAAAGGGTCAGATAAGTTACCATGAGACCAATTATATTTCATTTTTGTATTATTCAAACATCTGAAAGTGAAATGTAAGACAAGGACACTTTGCTGGAATGTAAAACAGTTTTGGCATTAATCTTGGTCTAGTTTCTTCTGCATGACAAAAAATTGTGACCGAGATTCATAAGTCACCTATGTCAACACAGCTTATTCAGTGGGAGAGGCAGCTGAGGGTCTTGTCTTTTATGGGTTTGGATACAGTCCAATTTGAAATGACTCAAGCAAATGTCATTTAGGATCAATCTGCCTTCCACACCTTCTATTACCCTTGAAAACAGAAGCCAGCTCCTGCATTTCACAGCACTTAACAGCTTTGTTATTAGGTCATTTTACTGGGCTGAACTAAGCTAAGTGGCTAAAATCCCTAGCAAAAGGATCCTTCCCCAAATATTTGAATTTCAAAGAGGTGAAGCTGTGGCAGCCACTAAGGAGTGAAGAGACTTGGCCATCTTTAGAGATCAAGTAATTAGCAGGCAATGGAGTTTAGATTACTGACTCCTACAATAAATGCAAGAGGCCACCAAAGACCTTCAAAGTTTCTTTTCTCTGTTTCACTATTAAAACCCCCCCTGTTTTCATGCTAACAGAAGTTTTCAATTTTCCTTGGAAATAAATTTTAACTTCTGGTTTTATGTAAGTCTGAAAGACAGGTCTTGTAAATGGAAACACCAGCAGACCCTGAAATGCAGCAAAGGTATAATGTATCTCTAATGACTTCATCTTGGCTAAAGCAAGGTATTGCCAGTCAACAGAGGGTAAAATTTCATTCTGCTATTTATGAAATATGAATAAAAAAAATTAGTTATTTGCTCAATGGCATAAAATGAAAGTGCTGAATTTTAAAGTCCACAAATCTCATGTGGATTTCACCTCAATTCAAACATTATATTGGTGTTTGGAAATATGAGCCTTTCTGTGAAATTTCCATGAAAATCCAATTTACCTACTTTATAATTTTAAAGGCTTAAACTATAGTGCATAGTTTGTGTTCTCTGTAGCCTTGAAACTGATTTGGTGTTTTCCTAAGCTTTGTTGAATAGTTTGTGACCTTCCTCCTCTCCTCCAAATGTCTCTCTTTAAAATATTAATACTTAGAAGTCAAGGAAAAAAAGAGGAAAAGCATGTATGTCTAACAAAGAGATGAGGACAGTAGATTATGGCACTTGAGAAAAAAAATTCTCCTGGGAACAACTTCAGAATATATTCAAAAATAATATTAAAAAAGGAACCAAATCAGGAAATGTACTTTCTCTTACAACAAATTACCTCCCTAGACTATAATCCTTTCTGTAAACATGGATGAATATGTATTACAAAAATCAAAACTTATAAAATGTTCTACTCCTGAAAAACGCCACTGAAATTTCCATTATAAATACACTTCTTGTACCCAGAAGAGAGATTTAAAATCCTGGAGGAATTGCGATCAGATTTTACCTCTCTCGAAAAATAACATAACAGCTCAACAATCCATTTAATCTGATCATAACACCATTAACCCAAAGCCACGTGCACTCTAGCAGCATTTCCAAATGCTACTTTGATTCATTTCAGGTTTTGCATCTGCACAACATATTATGAAAAAAGATGAGCTGGCCCCACCCACGGACGGATCTGAATGAAAGTCAGGAGAAGCACAACTCCATATTAATATAAAGCTTCCTGTCAGCAGACATAATTAAGTGATGTTCAGCATTATAACACCTGAACTAGGCTACTTTCCTACCCACTCCAATTGCTGACAAGGAAAGCTCATGTCTGCCCTGAGTGCATTCCAAAGGCACAACCCATTGGAAATTCATCTGTTCCCAACTTCCCACCCCAAAGACAAAGGAGAACCTTTTACTTGCACGCACTGCAAAAATTGGTCTGTGTGTGTGAAGTCTCAGGTTTATGAGAATGTGCCAGTTGTAATATGTTCTCTCTAGTGAAATACCAGGACAATTTAATTTTACTTTCTCATTTCAGCCACATCCTAACATCTTGATATTGCTATTGCTGTGGATCTATAATTTTATGCCTGTATATTATTACTGTTATTATTCTCATTATTACTGTTATTATTATATCGCATTTATAGTTATATTTTAGCATCATGAGAAGAAAATGCTTCAGAGGCATTTTTTTCCTGAACTTTACATTCCAAAAGAAATTTTCAAATACTGGCTTTTCACTGCAGCTCACTAAAAATTCAGGGGTCTCAGGAATTACCTCTAAGTTGAAAATTTTGGCTCCTTTATATACACTTAAACATGCAATGGAACTCTTAGATATTCTGAATGAGTAATTTATAATACAGATAGCTGAACTTGCCTGTTATTATTTGAGGAGCATCTTTTGTCTCTCCAATCTCTGCCATCTCTCCTACTGTTCAAGCAGTAGAAGTTTGAACATTTGTCCTTCTGACTTGAGAGTTGTTAACCCTTGGATTTCATACCTACATTACAGGAATTTTCAATGGCGATTGTGTCATTAACATATACGTATAATATATTTAAAAGAATTAGATAGACCAAATAAAACACGTGAGTATATTTAAGAGATACCTAAGGCATGTGTGATATTTTATGGGCATCAGAATATTGTACCATAGAGACAACGTTTTTAGAAGAGCGTAGTTACATCAATATCTAAGCACACACTCGAACACTAGCCCACCTGCTGGGATTCCAAATGGTCTCCATCATATAAATTTCACCTGAGGAAAAAATGTGGATTAAAAATCAAAGGGAATTTTATATGTTTAACCTCCCTACATGCCAGTGATAGATTTTCAGGCATCAATATAGATTTAATAACACTTTTAATGTTCAATATGTTTAAGAATTTAAACTGAATGTTGGCATGCATCTCAAGTCATTTTGCTTTCAGATTCTGAAACTAGATGATTTAGTCCAATCTGTATGAATAGCTTAATGGAGTATTTCCATTTTATAACGTCAGGACCCAACCTGATGTTATAAAATAGTCAATGGGTATCTAAATTTATAGCCAATGGGTATATATATATTTATATATAGCCAATGGGTATCTAAATTTAGATCCAAAGCTTAATTCCTTGTCTGCATTGTAGAGTAGCAGTTACCTTAAGGGCTGATAACACTGATACTGGAAAATCCATTGCTCTCTGAGTCAAATATATGTAGGAATATAGTTTGTCCTTTTTTGGTTCTGAAATTAATAGCATGACCTGTCTTGACTTTCCTATTGCCATGTAAAAGCTTGTTAAATTAATTGTGTCTGACGTTTTCTAATGAGTCTTTTCTTACAGCTCTAAATCTTTTCTAAACTAATTACAAATAATGTACATAAAATCATATGAATGAGACGTGTGACAGAGGTCTTCATAATTTCCAACTGTGAAGAACAGATTCTTCTAAGAACCCCGAGCACCTACTGGTAAATTCTCAATTTCAGTGCTAATTTGATGCCTCATTCCGGTAGGTTCATTAACTTTGATGTCAAATTTCAGTTTGAGTCTCCATACTTCTCCTGTAAAACTTGAACCAATCATAATATTTCTGACTTTCCCTCACAAGACACTACGAGCAGTAGACCTGATCTCAGGGACACACACTTCAGTACTTCTTAAAGTGTCATGTTTGACACTTAGCAAATTTTAATTATGTTGCAGTACAGTTATGTGAAGGGCAAAGTACAATTACTAGAATGCCAATAAACTCAGGGATGAACTAGTACCAATCTGCATTAATCAAAACAGACACCATTTTAAATTGGCTTACTATTTAGATTGTATATGTTTGTATATGGTATCCAAGCATAAAAAGAAATAAGAGCTGCAGGGACTTAGTGACAAGCAACGTGCTTCAGCAAAGAAAACTGCAGGAATGTATATATGAAATACCACATAAATCCCAAGACCTGTCAGAGTAACCACTTTCAGAAGTATTTCACACAGACTTAACGTACAAAGCTCTCTTTGATATTATGCCAGACTCATGAAAAAACTCTGAAAAACTGAAAAGACATTTTCATTTAATTGCTCCCCAAATCCACTCTGTGGCACCTAAAAAACAAAATCTGAAAAGGTCAGCTCCAGCCTAGATATTATATGTGTCTAATACAAGATAATGGGCACAATTTGCTGTTGCAATCGTGGGGTCTTTTTTACTGGTTCAATTAGCAAGACAAGGTAATTTGATACAATTCTGAGCTAACATATTTGAAACAATTTGCTGCTTTTAAAATGAACTTTTCATTTTCTAAGTAGCTGTGTCACTTGTTCTTGCTCTCTTTTTACTGTCTTTTCCCCATTGCCTCCAAAATCAGTTTCCATTGTACAGCAAGAAAGCTGCTACAGCAGCGATGCAAAACACTGGATTTCTTAGTTAAAAAATCAGTGCTTGTGAACTGCTTTGAAAATGTAAAAACCCATGGATACAGAAAGTAATTTTACTAAAAATAATGAAAGGGCAAGGAATATTGCCACTAAGTAAAAAAGATATTTACTTATTGTACATCCAGTTGTTTCAAAAGAGACAGGCATTGTGAAATCACTATGTAAAATGAAAATCTTTGTCAAGCTTGTGCTTAGACCTGCACGGGTAACAAAAACAGTTCAAGTGTCACAGGACACAATAACCCAAACTCTCTCCAGGAGATGGCCACTGTCTGAATAACCTCCTCAGCTTAAGGGCTCCCCGTGTCAGACACTAACTGGCACAGACTAGTGCCAGAAATAGCAGTCACCTCTTCAGTGTGAATGGGCATATGTTAACACAGCTTCAAGTTTGCAGCAGCAAAAGAACTGTGTGATCTCTTGTCACTGAACAGTGTGGGAGCACCTTTAGCAAAGTCAGTTCACAACCACATCCTTGAGAGAAATATTTTTTTTGGTAAAGAGCCAGCCTATGTTGAAGCCACACATGCTACCTGAACTTAGAGGCTTACATTGTTCTCACTCTTTTTTGTTATGTACGACTTGGCATCACTAACGTTTTTAATTGATATGTTAATTTCAGAATTCACTGTCCTACTCAAAAAAAGAAATTGCTTCAACATTCTCAAGACTGATATAACTTTAAAGCACTTAATTGTTACTGAAAACAAAGGCACATCCCTTGAAAATAATTTCATAATTACTGTTAAACTGTTTGGGGATTATGTATGCACATTAGAAAATAATTTGTTCATGAAAATGGAAAATATTCTGCTGCAGTGTGAGAGAAAATGATCTTCTGCTTTGGCATGCCATGTCCAGTGGTTTGTGATAGTGACTCTGATCTCCTCCACAGTGACTCTGGTATTTGAGATGGTCAGTCTACTTCAGCACTGCTGAAGTTTACAAGGACAAACGCCTGTCATATTTCAAGTGACACTTAAGGTCTTTTAACATCTTACTACTTCTGAAATTTTTTCCTACAGTCTTGCTAAGACAGTTTCTCCATGTTCATTAGATGTAAACAGTATAGCAGGTTTAACAAAGATGAAATAAATATATGTCTCAGAGGTGTTTGATTTAAAGACATTTAAAATGATGCCCTAGCATTCCACACTACCAGAAACATTTGTTCTCGGTTAACTAAGGGAAAATATTTATCCATCTTTCATACAAAACAGTGTCCCTGACATTCTAGGATGAACTAATTGCTATGGATAATTTGATTTTTAAAAATGAAAGATTTGTGTTTCCATCATTACCAAAACTGGAAATGTCAAATATAATTCCTCTGGGATGAAAGAGGAAAGAAACCACAACCTTAGAGCCAGAGACACGCTGCTGTTTCTTTATAGGAATATACAAATATTGAAGAACACACTCATTTTTTAGAATCTTAAAAGGGAGAGTACAAAAGTCTAATTTCTCTTTCCAGAGAATGTATTACACAGAAGGCCAACTGTGGAGGTAATGCTGCAATAGATAAATCAAAACGTATGCAACTATCTACAGGAGACTAACAATAGGAAAAAGCCAATGTGCTCAAACTGCAGAAAATTGAATGTTGTTACTTTTACCAATGACTTAAGAAACTCTCTATGATAGCTGTGTTTATGAAGAACACCTAGGATTTAATCCCAACAAGTGTTTATGGATTTTTCTTCTTTCATTTCAGTAATCACAATGTATAGAAAGAAGATTTAGACAATAATTTTTCACCTGAGTGACTACAGCTGTAAAACAGCATAAGAAATTAAATTAGGATATGCACACTGAATAACAGTTTAAATCCAGATATGATGTTCTGAGGCACAAATTAGGCAAACCCTGATTTAGACTGACTATCGAACTAAGTCTTACGGAGGAGGTGTTTTATCCCTCCTATCCTTTTACAGTCTCTAATACAAGTGGGCACTTAGGAGGACTAGCCCAGAAATGCTATATTTGAAATTCCAGAGGAGACAAAGCTGACAGTGTATGCTCTTGGAAGACAAGAAGAAATGAGCAGGTGAGGTACCAGTGAAATAAGAGTCAATGAAATAAAACCTCAGTACACTCCAAAACATACAAGTTGTGGATGCAGTCAGTATAACTGCACTTAGGCATTCAGAGCTACTTAGTTCCTTTAAACATCATACTTTATGTTACAAAATCTTTGTATGAATTAACCATGGGAACTGAAACCTCATTCTTCCTTCACAATGGTAAAATAATCTCATCTGCTAGTTTCACTGGAATTCCCTTGCACTTTTAACAATGCAATGGTATTTGTCATATTTTGTGTCACCCGATATATTTTTTGATTATCTAGTTTATGTGTAAGGGTTTCAGTAATAATTCAGTTTTAATAATTTCTACACCCATTTTAACAACTTGTTTTACTGGCCAATTAATACTAAAGCTATATTAAATTTTATTTTGTTACTTTATGACTTCAAGAAACACACTTCATGTTTCAAGTTTTAATTGCCTATACAGATGCAGTCAAAAAGACATTTCATTTATTGGAAGACCGTTAATGGAAAGAAACATTGTAGCTATCTTACATAAAAAGTAGGGTCAGAATCATAGAATCATATCGGTGAAGCAAACATTTCACAACTAAGCAAACAGTTGAACGAGTGAAAGAGTTGGCATAAGTGTGCTACAGCATGCCAGTAGGAACACAGAAGAATGGGGAAACTACAGCAGGCTGGAAATTATGAGAGTGTGGGACCTCAGCCCAAATAAATCTTTAATGGCATTGCACATTCCACAAGTCCTCTAGGTCAAAACCCACCGGGCACATGTGTAAAGATGAGAGAGATCCTGCCTTCTGAAGGTTGGTATCTGAAGCGTAAAAACAAGATAGACCAGTTAAGTAGGTAGACAGAGTGATAGGTAGTCAAGTGAAAGAGGAACAAAGATGAAAGTGAATATTAGTCACCACAGCAGGCAGTTGTCTCAGCATAACAGCTGCCTGTACATTGTCAAGTTAATCATAGGAGAGGTGACAAAAGAGTTTGGAGGAAAGGTCAGAAGCAGGATAATGAATTGGTTTAGTGTGAATTAGTAATGTGTTCTTTCCACGTGCAAGGGAAAATCATGGAAGAAGCAAGATTGCTCAGAAGAAAGCAATGAATAATAACAGATGGGCAAAGAAAACAAGAGCTGACATCTGAACACCCTTTAAAATTCAAAAAAAGCAACATTCGGTAATTCAAAAAAGGCTCTGGGAAAAAGCAAAAGCTTTGTGTTCTCCACCACTAAGAAGGCAGACTCAAGAACAGGAAGAGCAACAAGCTAGAAAACAACCTTTCATCAGTATTTTGAATAGCTTCAAGCCAGGTGAGATTGTATTTATCAAGAGCAGAGAAAGAGATTTTGCAATTGCAACACACTGTAGCTGTGCACCTTTTTTTTAGAAATTCTGCACCTGAAAGTTACTTCCTAAATAGAATCAGCCATATTGAAACACTGGGAAGATGTAAAGATCCTGAGAAAAGGCAAAATTGAACAATAAGGGATGGATGAGAATATAGCAGCTTTTCCAGAATAATTAAACAAATAAAGGGTAAAACTTGCTTAAGTTTAGGTGAATAGACATCGAACAGATGTCTGAAAGACAGGGAGCATGTTTAAGTTGCACCAAAATCCAGAAAGAACAATCAGCAGTCATTAGTACAGAGCAGATTCTGAATTTATATTCCCAAGCATAATTTTCCAGACATTACAAACTTAGGGAAGACAGCAGGACATATTATGCCCAACTGCAAATCACCAGCATCCCTACTGTGAGAGTCATCCATAGGATGAAAGCTTGGGTAAGAACTATTCAAACGATAAACTCATCGTAGCAACATCTCAGAGACAAGAATTTACCGATGTCGAAAATTTTGTTGACTGGTAACTATTGCCTTCAAAATCTTAATAAGAAAAGAACTTCCTTTTCCATCCTAAATTATCCTGCAGGGAAGAGATGATGTGAATATATATATTCATACCTTTGTTACCATTAACAAACAGAGAACTTCAATCCATAGGGAATTGCCAGTATGGAAAAACAAAATACATATCTCCAATATAGAGAAAATGAAACAACTTTGTGCAGAATGTGCACAAATGTGACAGAAGAATCAAATGCTACACACAACAAAAGATGTTAACAGCAATAGGTTGTGTCAAACAAATCCACCCTACAGCTATCATGGATAAAAGCTCCTTGAAAAAATAAATACCACTAGGAAAATCAGTTAGAAGTCATACAAAAAGAAACAGTGGCAGGTTTTTGTGGGAAAAAAACCCACTAATTGGGTAAAAGTAGAAAAATACTGTTGATTTGCACAAATATTCTTTGGTGGGAAAAATGCTCTTGTGAAAAACATCTAATGCTCTATTTGTCCTAAATTAATCATGCGTCTTCTGCATCAGAGTAAACTATCACCACTAAGTGCTGCTTTTTCTGAAAATCTGGTATTTGTGTATATCACGTAATGTAAAATCAAAATTGGAAAACCCATCAGGACAAGAAGTGAAACCCTCGAGCAAGAAGAGGTGCAGGACCAGGCAAACAGCAGATGAGCTTATGTCAGCATGGGAAATGAGAAGCAGACTGCCATGGAAATACAGCTGTGAGCTGTGAGGAGGTTACGGGGTTCTATGTCTTGACTTGGGGAATATGAAAACAAACATCAGATTTTAGAGGTGGAACAAACAAAGAAAGCCAAAAATTTTCGAGCAAGCAGAAGCTAAAAGTTCCAGTTCAGTATTACTGAATGCAGTAGGTGCGACTGCCTCAAACAGGCAAGAAATGTGCACAGAAGGCAAAGAGCTCATCATCTTCAAATCCCAAGCATTTTGACTTGCAGTCAGATTGACTGAACTGGATACAAAATAAAAAAAATGACAAACTAAACTAAACTAAAGGAGGAGGGGCATCTTAAAGTCATTAAAGCTTTAACTCCTTGCAAGGTTAAAAAACCACAAACTACAAATGGGACTTTGTGTAAACACCAGCAGATAGATCTGACTCAGCCACCCCATGAAAACCACTATGTCCTCATGAAAAATGTTTTTGTCAGATACAAAACAAGTGGGAGTTGCATGCTGATTTTCCCTCTGACAGTAGGTGGTGGTCCCCACAGGGAGAGTGAGCTGCTGTCTGGGGTCCAAATGAACACCAGCAACACGGGGAGAGAAGGCAGCAATGTGCAGAAAGGGATCTATCCAAAACATCAGGGAATCCTGCAATAATAACTTAAGACTGAGAGTCTGCAAATGATGCCACTGTTAGAGATGAAGACAAATAAACTGCCTAGAACTTTACAAACTCTGTAGTCCTAAGAGGGTAACAAAAAACTTGTTTAAAAGGAACAAGACCATAGCTGTAGCATATGTATGTTCTCATGGCAATCTTAAAAAGACAACAAGGCAAGAAGGATGAAATGACACACCTAATTTTAAGTAACAATTAATTTACAGGGTACCTCAAGAATCTTGCTTAATGGAAGATTTACCAGGCTAAATATGAAAGGAATTTTATATAATATTGTGGCAAAAGGAAAAATCAGAATACTGCACGTACCTTAAAAAAAAAAAGAGGTAACTATATACAGAAGAGCAGAGAAAAGAAAAAAATTCTCTTAAGTGGAAACTCTATCAATTGTATTGAAGTATAAACTATATCAAGTGTTCTGAATGCAAGAAAACTGAAGAAATACATTTATTTTGAATCTTTTCACTTTATTTGATCCTCAACAACCATTAATTTTCCTTGGTATTCATTGACTCTTTCCACTTTCTCAATTCTTTCTGCATCAGAGTAGCTCAATCAGAAAAGCAGCATTTCTCATCAAGTAATATTACTTGTAATTCCTGTGAGGGAACGCACATTTGTACCAGGCTAAAAATTGTGTTTCTCGCTCTACACTACATATTGGTATTTTTTTCAACTCAACAAATTTAATCCTGTCAAATTTATTTCACGATCCAAACAAAGTATTTGTCAGAAGTGAAAGCAGCTCCAGTGCTTTCTCCCAGAGGAATTCTAGGTCTCTATTCCTCTTATCCCAAGTGAATGCATTATGCCCTTGAGACATAACCCTTTTCCCTTTTTATAACATACATTAGAAGTATCAAAAACCTTGGAAATATGCACCTTTTTAGTACTGTACAAACATAATAAAACATTCCTTGAGCAAACAGTAACAGTTATACCTCAGGGAAAGTCACTGCACTGACAAACAATATACTGTAAAGCCTCTGATTCAGCTTCTTGATATAAGCAGGATAGTGAACAGACATGGCAATATGAGATTAAGTTCTAATTTTAAAGTAAATCACTTAATTTCATATTTTCTCAATACTATTTTCTGAAAATAAATACCAAGTCTCCCTCAAATCATCTCTGTAGGCAATGGCAAAGCTAGGGAATGTAGTCGAGGGGATTTGTCTCTTCACGCACTTCAGGTGTGATCAGACAGCTGTGATGGGGAAGTGGCAGTACATTATGAGTTCTCTCACCCTGTTCTGCCTCCTCCCTTGTTCAGGGTGAACTTCAGCCCGCATGAGTCTGTCAACCAGCTTGAGGACAGCACTGTGTCCTCTTTGAACGCTGGTTTGACTGTCAGCTTGGATTCACTGTTGCAAGCCTCATTAGGATCCTCAGTAATGGCAGGCTGGAAGCCACTTTCTAAACAGGATTCAAATGAAGATTGATTAAATGGACAATGAAAAAGTACTTTCAGTTCAAACTTAGCAGCTGGCAGTATGGATACCTAAATGGCTTCACAGCAAAGACAGTGATGTTCTCTCTGTGCTGGAAGACCCATGACCGCAATACAACAGGCTGAAATGTAAAGAGCTTGGCTCGGAAGTAAATTTGAAAGCTAGTCAGGAGAAAAGCAGAATGAAAAGAAAGGTCACATAACTCTGCAGAGGATGTAGATATTTGAAAATCTGGTTTTATTCCAACTTGAAATGAAGTGCAAGAGCTTTGAAATTCTATGAAATATGTTTCTTAGTCCAGGCCCTCAGGTAATCTGCCTGACTATCTCAGAAGCACAGACTGTAAGAAAACTGAAATTTTTTAATGGAAAAAAACCTCTTAGATGGCTTCAGTCAGGATCTGATATCTTAAAGGCAATGAAGTTTTACCAACATTTAAGTAATTTACAGAATAGAAACCACAGGCTTTATTATTTAAATACTGATTCCAACAGCAGCATACTACTGGCCTGATTTTTGCATTACAAGCATGATTTTTGGCTTAGACATGTTAGACAAATATATGTTAAACAGTATATAAATAAAACATGGTTTTATTTTATAATTATTAATTTCTCCCCCTAAAATTAGGGCAAAGTGTTTAAAAAAAAATAAAAATCAAAGAAGCACAAATCAGATTGACATTTACATCACTACCATGAGGGTAGAGAATTAACAGGGGATATGAAGCACGTATTCTATAGACCCAACAGCCACTTTCTCCTGAGAGAGGAAAATTTCAATACAACATACATGTCCAGGAAATCGAAATGTTTTAAGGATATTGCACATGAAAAGCTTTCATTCCTCAGAGCATCTAGAAATGCCAACCACTTTATTTTTGCTGGTCTCTGTTTAAATTAGAGCTTGTGGGAAGGTGCTTTCATCATTGCTTAATTGAATCTGAAGAAAGCTTGAATCATCCACTTCCCTTCCCTTTTTCCTTCCTCTGCTTTTCCCCCAACACACCTCACTTCTTGTTCAATGCAGAAACAGTGAATAACATATGCAATAACCGATGGAAATCTTTCCACTATAAATCTCACTAAGAAATGTCCAGTCACATGATGAGAATCAGTCTACTTCCCCGAGCAAAGGCCCTGCCTGAAGGCCTCCTTTTGGCCTGTCTCCAACTACCTGAGGATGAGTTAAAAGGAGCCCCTGCTCTTGGTGCCTTTATAACTAAATGAACGTCTTCTGTAAAGCACTCTTTAAGGCAGCTTCGTTTACTGAATTCCTAAAGCAAGCTGACAAAAATCTATCTCTTCATTTAATCTCCTTTGAATTTGTGTCCATCTAACTCCTAAGTAATACTGGCTCAGAAGCCAGATAAAGAACAAGAGACCAAACAAAACAGATTACTTTCCTCTTTTAACACAACAGGTCAATACTATGATGTTGCAAATTTCCCTTTCCTCCTTTAGTTTTCATGTGTAGCAACTATTTCTTAAATTAATTTGTGCTGACAGCATAAACTCCTACTGCTCCTTGTTGAACATGAGGAAGAATTTCTTTACTGTGAGGGTGACTGAACACTGGAATAGGTTGTCTGGAGAGGTTGTGGAGTCTCCCTCTCTGCAGATACTCAAAAAGCCATCTGGACACAATCCTAATAATGCGTCTAAAGGACCCTGCTTGACCAGGGAGGTTGGGCTAGATAACCTCTAGTGGTCCCTTCCAACCTGACCCATTCTGTGATTCTTTATTTGCTCTGAGATACAGGAACTTCTGTAAGATCAAAATCTTCTTCTATCTAAAACCAAATGTTGATTCCCTTCCTCAGCAATTCACGGAATGGTTTGGGCTGGAAGGGACCTTAAAGACCATCTAGTTCCAAGCCCCCTACCATGGGCAGGGACACCTTTCACTAGACCAAGCTGCTCAGAGCCCCATCCAGCCTGGCTTTGAACACTTCCAAGGATAGGGCATCCACAGGTAAATGCACGTTGCTGGGTCATGTCCAACCTCTCATCCTTCAGCACCCCAAGGCCTTCTCAGCATGACTGCTTAGTCACTTGTAAGAGACAAAATAAGCGAAGCCACTAAGGAAGCATAGGGCTCTTATCAAAAGACAGGGCCCTCACTGTGAATGACATAGGAAACAAGTAGAAAATATATTTTTTACAAACTCAAAGTGATACTTTTTTACACCTACTCTCACAATCAGCAGAAGCAGCTATTACTTTCATTTATGGAAATTCTGAGATGAATCGCAGCACTATTTAATATTCAATTTGAAATAAGAATATCTGGGACAAAAAAACCCCCAAATCTTTAAAAATTATTTATAAATAAGCTAAATAGCAGAAGTCCTAACTAGGGAAAAATTATGTGGGGAGGTGAGAAACTTAAAATGTGAAAATCTAAAATTAGCTTTCGACATCAGCAGTCCCCAACTCCTGCTGAAATTCTGTAGAAACCATAAAATCAGCTACAGTTGGCTAAGTGCTTCCAAAGTAGAATAAATTATCTTTAAAAAGTCTTCAAGTATATTACTGCTGATTATGAAGTGTCTACAAAAGCAACCTGAACGAGGTACCCATCATTGTAGCTATCGTTTCTAATGGCAGACTAAGCATTTTTATTATTGTGCTGTTAATCTGCTTACAGGTAATTATCTAATCTGGTTGACCAAATGTTAAAGGAAAGAACTTATTTTGATGCAAGGATTACAAGTACATGTGGCATTACAACCATAATAAAACTACCATATAAAAACTGAAAAAAGGGGAAAATCATAGGAGACCCTGCTCAACAAAATTTCATAAGCAAACTCCCAGCAAATGCTGTGGAACGAGTGATAGGGTATAAACTTCGACCTTTACTTCAGACAAACTAATGAGAGCTTCTTCAGTGTCACAGGGAACATTATTAGAAAGAAGAAATAATGGCTATTCGTTTTCATTTCAGTTTAACTGAAGGACAAAACAAATTACATAATAATTGATTGTGATTAATTGTATTTTGGGGTTAGAAATGTTCAACACTGAATTTTCATGGTAGTTAGGAAATCAGCTATATTTTCTGGAAACAAAGGTAAGCTAAGGCACTGACTATACCTCTTTCTTCTGGTATAGAAAGGAGGCAAAACAGTTCTGCCAATCAGACAGCATCGCTCTGGAGAAAGAATTGGATTAGAAATAGTTTTGTCAGATCTTATCTCCACTATAAACTAATCCTCTCTAGCTGTCATTTTATTTCAGAGACACTCATCCCATGGCAGTCAATTGCATATTAGCTTTGCAGATGTTCAGAGTGGGCTTTTTATAACACTTACAAGAATCAGCCACCCTCAGTTATGTAGAAAGTACACACTTTAATACACTGACTGTCTCTACCAATGAGTACGTAATAGCTTTGTTACATTAATGTGCTTTCTTTCTTTCTTTTTTTTAAAATTTATTTACTCTGTTTGGCTGGTTGAAGCAATTTACTCTCCTTGGGAAGACATTTGTCTCTCAAGAGGAACGCAACAGAGATGTTTATAGCGAGGCTATAAAAGCAGGGAGGAAGGATAAGCAGTAACCAAGACTATCACATCCCATTAAAATCGCTGGTATGACAGTAGGAGAATATAATTAAATATGATAGCAATTTAAGAAAGCAGAACAAAGAATAGCCAACACAAATTGAAGAAGAAAAGAATTATAACATCTTTAAAGATCATGGGAGGTCAGCCCCTCAGTTATTTGTTTTAGTCCAGAAAACAGCATACCCAGCAAGATCCTTAAGAAGAGGATGCCAATTAATGAGTCTTTGAAAGCCATGTAGAGAAACAGAAAGCAATTATAGGAAAACATAACCAAACAGTTGTTTGCACAACAGCAAATATTATGAGATTCTCATAAAGTACATAATAGATCTTCTACTCAGTACTTAATCACTAAAGCTCCCCTTCTTTTCTCTCAAAAACACTAGCAGTTTAACTACTGCTTTAAATACAAAATACTGGTCAGAGCTTACATACAGCGTGAGGTTTCTTTCTTATTTTGTTATATTCCAAGATGAAGAATTTTATTGTATAACTACCCAAATTCTGATAGTGTAAATATTTGTACTGACAACAAGACACAGATCAGTTACAGCCATATTGCCCTGCATACACATCTATAATGAATGTATGAACATGTTTTATCAAAAAAAAAAGTTTTGTTTTTACAAAAAATTAATATGCTACAACTTTTGCTGTTGTCACTAGAGAGGTAGACCCTGTAGGTATCTCACAATTGCGCTACACCCTGACATAGGACAGAAACCAGCATTATGTGAATATCTATCTGTAATACAGGTCACATGACTAAACACCATACAGCCAGAATGAAGAAAATACTGAAAGAATTAAACTGCAGAGATAAGCTGTGACTTTCTTATGCTGTAAATCACACAAGTGCTCTAGTTCGTATTGTCTTTGCACACACACTTCAGTGAGTGCCTCCTTATGCCACCAACACCCCATTAAGGGTATAAAAGCCTAGAGAACCATGGTACAATTCATAAGGTATATTGGTATCCCCAGACTTGTAACATCTGTCAGGCTTTTGCCTGACTTTTCACATATGAGGCATGGCTGATTGAAAGATGAGCATGTCCATATGCTGCTTCTCCTCAGCTGCTGTTATCAGCAACCCTAATCAAAAACCAAAACCTACACAGCCAACACAAATGTACCTGCTGAGCTCCATGCTACTGATATTGAGCCTTACCTTCCAGTAACAGCAAGGCACAGCCTTAGTTCTAGACTTCATATCAGTGCAGAGGACCTGCAGACAGGCCCCAGCTCCTGTTCTTCTAACTGCAGACCCTCTGTGTTGGGATAGATTCCCCAAAATGTTCTTGCTTCATTTTAGATACCAAAATAACTGACCTTGGCTACAGTGAGCACTGCATTCTGTCCCAAGAACCCCAACACTATGTTGCAAAACTGAATTTTACTGTTCCTGAAGCACACTAACAGAAAGGATTGCTTCAGGTTGCAGTTTCAGTAATGACGCAAATGATACAAATCCCCTCGGAGCGGACTTATTTTGCCAGTGAGACTTTTCTCTTTCATTGTTTTGTAACTAAAATGTTTTACCTTTGAACTTTCACCTTATGGTAAGCAAGTGCATATAAAATCTAAGCCAACATCACCCTATTCATAGGAAAAAACCCAGTCATTTTCTCATCCAGTTACTCAGCTATCAGCTGGATGGCCCATATTCAAGGATGCAAGAGGCAAGGAATTGGACTATGCAGTAAACCAAGAATTTTCTCAGATTTTCACTGAAAGCTAAAATCTAAAATCCTGCAAGACCCCTTCTTGCAGGTTAAAAAAAGTCAGGGAGACCACTTAAAGGATGGTTCAAGTGGTTCAACATGCTGAACATGTTTTCTTGAACATCACTTTACTAGAGATTTGGAAGAGCCTACGAAATAAAAAAATCCTTTAAGCCTGTATTTCAATTTGCAGATATAAATTCTGTGCTTTTAAATGCTGGAGAAAGAAAAAAAAAAGATAAATTTCTTAACGCTGTAATTATTAGCAACAACTAATTACAGTGGAGTACTCTGAATAGGATTTATTCCACCACAAACAGTGGTGTAGAGAATGGACTCAAAAAGGCAAATGCTCTCCAGGAGAGTTCAGGTCTAAAAGCTCAAACACTAAGGTGAGAAAGAAGACCTCAAAGATGAGAACATTCAGCTTACTTTTAAGAAAAATAAAGAAGCAGACAGTCCCTGACTGAAAAATCTGATTTTGGCCTCTGAAGACCATCACTCCTAGATAAAATCCAATCAACACACACACTTGTGAAGAAATGATAGGAAAAGGAGATAAAAATAGCAGTATGTTTGTATGTCTGCTGCTGATTCTTCACTTCCATCACTGCCCTCTAAAAGAGAACTGCCTGAACAACTCTTGCCTTTAGAGAATTCAGACTTGTGTTTTATGAAAATAGGATTGTTTCAAAATTCCCAGTGATCATGAATAAACTTCCACAAAGACAATACTGAACATCTCTGAAGCAAATTATGCTGCATATCTGATGCGTCACAAACATCATTCATCAATAAACGTGGTAAAGAATTACTCTTTTCATTACTGTTAGGGAAACTATCCACCAACTACCACAATTCAGCAGGGCACAGAAAATTAGGATGTACTTATACACGTGACAAACCATCAAGTCACTCCTCAGCCTAACTGGAAATCCAACAGGCTTCCCATGAAACCTGGGTATTTTTCCAGTCCATCACTGGATCAATTCAATTGCTGAATTCAACGGAGCAAATCCTTGCTCGTCCAATCACCGTTTTACTTCTTTTATTTTAAGAAGAAACTGTTCAGGTAGTAGAATTCATTTGAAAACATAAAACTCAGTGTGGGTTTTAGGTGGCAGATGAATACGCTTTTATCGTTGCAGAAGATGTTTGTATGTACACAAAGGAATGTTACTTTTTAGCTCATACACACTGTACACAGGTATGCAGACACACACATAGCAGAAGAAGAGAATCCAGCCTTCCTAAATCCAAATCCGATGCCTGTTCCTGAACATACATGGGACTGCCAGGCTACAACACACACACAAGGGCAAACCAGCCACTATGGATTTCAGTAAAAGTTTTAATACTGTCTCTCGCAGGATCATCCTTCTGCACAAAATGTCCAGCATTCAGCTGGATAAGCACATCATGGGATGGGTGAGGAGCTGGTCCGTGGGTCAGGAACAAAGGGTTATAGTGAATGGGGTGACATCAGACTGGTGACCTGTCACCAGTGGGGTTACACAGGGATTGATCTCAGGCCCTGGGCCCTTCAACATCTTCATGAATGACTTGGACGCAGCACTGGAAGGAATGCTAAGCAAGTTTGCAGGTGATACAAACCTGGGAGGAGCTGTGGGCTCCCTCAAAGGTAGGGAGGCCCTGCAGAGAGACCTTGATGAATTAGAAGACTGGGAAATCACCAACCATGTGAAGTTCAATAAGTGAAAAGTGCTGGATTCTGGACCTGGGATGGGACAACCTTGGATGTATGGACACACTGGGGAGTGAGAGGCTGGACAGCAGCACTGCAGAAAGGGACCTGGGGGTCTGGGTCAATGGCTGAGCATATCAGCAGTGCCCTGGCAGCCAGGAGGGACAAGTGTGTCCTGGGGGGCATCAGGCACTGCTGTGCACTCCCAGCCAGGCAAGAGAGAAACAGAAGAAAGTATTAAGCTATTAGACAGCATCCGAAGGAGGGCTATGAAGATAGTGAAGGGCTTGAGTGGAATCACACGAGGAGTGGGCGAGGTCACTTTGTTCAGTCTGGAGAAGAGGAGACAGAGGGGAGACCTCGCTGCAGTTACACCTTCCTCATGAGGGAAAGAGGAGGGGCAGGCACTGATCTCGTCTCTGTGGTGACAGTGACAGGACCTGAGGGAATGGCCTGAAATTGCGTCAGCTGAGGTTTAGAGTGGATATTAGGAAAAGGTTCTTCACCCAGAGGGTGATTGGGCACTGTAACAGGATTCCCCAGGGACAGGGTCACAGCACCAAGCCTGAGAGAGTTCAAGAAGCACTTAGACAACATGCTTGGGCACATGGTGTGACTCGGCATGTCCCATGCAGGACCAGGAGTCGGACTTGATGATCCTTGTGGGTCCCTTCCAACTCAGCAGACTCTGTGATTCTGTGAATTATGTGGATTTGATACCCGTCTGGAGTCTTCTACCTCTCCCTGCTATGTATGTTTTCTGTCCCCACCCAAACAAAAATCATTGCCATCTGCTCCCACTGGAAACATCTGAATTTTTACTGTAGATTTCAGTGGTAGTAGCATGCAGATGCACCAGTTTCTTAACTCCTACTTTCAATTTCATTCACTTCACCTCATATCTGCATATCATGCTTTTGACTAAAGACAGGACCACTTTCCTTATTAATAAAAAGGAATAGAAAAACAAAACAGCTAATTTTTGTCCTAGCCTTCTTTAAGGTATATGTAAAATAAAAAGAGCAAAGCATCACAAAATAAGATTAAAAAAAAGGAGGAAAAAGAAGAAAAGGCTAAGTTTTCATGAACTTTGGACACACAAATGCTGAATAAATCTTTTGGAGAAGTTGAATAAATTTTCCTAATTCTCAGTAAATAAGCTGCTCAAAGAATTAAGTCTGGTTTGAGTGCCATGTAACAGTAAAGCAAATCCCTGTCTTTAGATCTAAACAATTCATGATTTACTCCATGATCAGATCTAATATCTGATAAAACAATAACTATGTCACTACAAGAAAAAAACCTGTATTTTTTCAAATAATTACATTTAAAATCAACTGTTATTTTCAACAGAGAGACAACAATCAAACATAATAAAAATCAGGGCATTTGCTATCAGAAATAATGTCATTTCACAGAATAAATGTTACTTCTCATTCTATTCACAGTCACCATTAGTAAAAGCATGTTGAAGGTTCAATTACATGAGGCAATTTAAATTACATTTGCTCCTTAAACACTGTCTTTTCTTTTTTTTTTTCCACTTGCCCACTACATGGCAAGAACTCTTCAGTACTTAATTTATAGGCTTCATTCTATTTTCTCTGTATATTTTAACATTTCATTTATAAGGAGTTCTTTTATTCATGAAATTAGCAGTGTAGCTTCTTTTCATTCAAGGTAACCTTATTTTAGGACTGTCCCACATTAGCCTGGGATAGAAAAAAGGAAATTTATTTTCAAAATCATGTGTAGTAGATTATAGTAATGCTGAAATGATACATGATTTTAATTTTCTTTGAAAACAAATATAGACAAATAAAACAGCAGCTATATAAGTTAGTACAATAAACATGTCTGCATACACACAGACCAACATACAGGACTTATTTGCTACAACTTTCAGATTTGGCATCACTTAATTTTGTTGAATACAACTTTTCAGTAATTATAACCCAGTCCTGTCATGCAGATGAGTTTAAATAAATTTTTGACATTAAACATTTCCAGTATCTCTAGCATGCTTGAAGTCTGGACATGATGGGGTTCAGTGACTTCAAGTTTGTTGCAGAGTTGAACCTTTGAAATAATAAACAGCTAATATTTTCCTTTACACAAACCATGCAGTGTACAGTGAGTTGACGAGTAGTACTCTCCAGTCTGGGAAGTGTCAGCGCCCACTGCATTGATGGCTTGAGGTTGTCAAACCTCAAACAGCTTTGTTGGCTTATGCACATTGCCAGTGCTCAAAAATTGTTGCTAGATAAACTTCTGAATCTCACTGCCACAGCTAAAAGGTGTTCCCACCTCCCTCTGTAAGAGACCACTAACCCCTGCAGCAGAACCTGGAGAAGGGACCTTGCATAGGTAGGAAGATACACAGACACATCTGCTGAGGTTGCTGGGCTGGTAATCCCTCCTTTGAGGGAGGATGGAGGCAGCAGTGTCTTCAGCTGCCTCTATCCTCCCTCAAAGGATCCAAGGCCTTCCAGAGCTTGCCTGTCAAAACTCCAGCAAAATCCCTGGCTGATGCTAGGGATGTTTCACACATGGCTTACTGGATTTCCAATGTGTGAAGTTTTTCTCTATAACTAAATGAATGAATTAGCTGCATTGTCCCTCCTTTGCAGTCCTGTTATCAGCTCCTGGAGTCATGACACAGAAGAACACGTTTCTGCACTCAAGTGATAAGGTAGCTTCCTTAGCTAAACAGAAAAAAAACTTGAAAGCAGACATGTACTGACAGCATTTTGGCCCAGTGTAGGACATCTGTCTTGTGTCCTAAAGTATTGCCTCTCAAAGTTTTCCTTCTCAAACTTGCTTTGTTATCCCCAGAACCTCTGCTGCTACCATACTTTCCTGGACCGATCCTGTTCCTACCCAGCCTTTTCACACTCGATGCTGAAGCCCTTGATTTTTGTTGTCATGATGAGCTGGCAAGGATATCTCATTTAAGGACATCTTTTTTGTCCCTTATATGGCTTTTCCTGTCTGTCATATTCATCGCAAATCAGAAGAACACCGGCAAAATAATCCCCACCCCAAAATATAAAGCAAGAAAGTGACACACAGTTCATATCTATCACCAGTGCAGTCAGGATAGCAAATTTTGTGCAAGATGGTTGGATATCTAGTAATCAAAAAAGTTTCAGAGGGAATATTATGCTTCACCTATGGGACCTCGGCAACTATCTGAGAGTAGAGAAAACTGCACCAGAAAAAACCTGAACAAGTCACCAGTACATTACTGGCAAAGCATTTTCCCAGATGCTGCCACAAACTCATCTGTGGAAAGGTGCCAGTCTCTGCTAGCTCCATACCTCTGCACTCCTTAACCCCAGTGAATTTCACTCTTTCAGCAGAAATTTTTTCCTTCTTCTCCTCCATCCCCAGTTCAAAGCAACAAAGGACATTTGGGAAGCCGGCTGGCCCCTCCCTCTCACTTTACATTAATCTTTTAGCCAGTAAGGAGAAATGTCGTGATACTTGCTCCCAAGTCTTCCTGCCTTTCCATGCTGTATGGAGGGCAAATTAATACATAATGTTTAAAGAGAAGGTAGGCTTTTATTTCCACAGCCAGAGAAGTGTATTTACTTCTTAATCTCCATTTTATTGAGTGTGTAAGTACAGATCTCATCTCTGCAAGCTCTAGAGATAGAAAAGCTGCAGAGAAAGAAGCGTCTAACACAAAAAGCAATACTGCTTAAAAAAAAAGAATAGAAAGATTTCAAACGCAGAATTTCAAAGAGTCTGAACAAAGATAAATTCTACACAAGCAAACTCCAGTTTACAGACTGCTTATTTACACAGGCCGGTGTCTGACTATTTACCCTGGAATAGTTGTTACTTGCATAGTAATCAAGACCACGCTTACTACAGCTGTTGCAGAGTGAATGAACCCTCTTCTCAGCTAAACAATGATACGGTTCAGGCAGAGCAGTCATCTGAGAAAGGACCAAGCAGCAGAGATTATGTGAGGTCTGGGGAGAGGAGCAGGCAGCTGAATCCAGTGAGGCAGCCAAAATCTTCTACTGGGCAGAAAAAACCCAAAGGCTTTTCTACATATGCAGGTTTTTTTTACTATCTTCATAAGGATTACATGCTAAATCCACTAGGTTACACTGAATTTCCCAGATAAACTGATCATACACAAGGCACAGGCTTTGGAATCAGCATGTCTGTTAAATTGTTTAGGAATATCTTAGCCCATTGGCAGTCCACAGGCTTTATAATTTCTTTGCCCATACATTACAGCTTCTGGTTTGACACAAAATAACAGTTTTTAATATCCATTGGAAAAGCAACCCCAGCAAACTTCTCCTTGTGCAAAGACTTTGTGTTGGAGCTCAGCTGCTTAGCTCATTCCCTGTCACCAACAGAAATAAAATATGGCAACAATCACACTTCTATTTGAGTAACTCTTCCTATTAAGAGGCTCCTGCTGTCAGTTTACCAGTCACATATCATACTCCAAATAAATACTGTTACCCGGCCAAAAACCTGTAATATGGAGCTAATGTGAGAGTCTCTCTTTGAAACATGCTTGCAGAAGCAGATAATGAGTTTTCCTGGTAGACTTACAGAGTCCAGGGAAGGAGAAACGTTGGGAGTCTCTTGTTTTTCAGGAAGTCTTTGGTGTTCGGTATTGGAATTTTTTTGGAAGGAGGGGGATTATGGATTTGGTTTAGTTGTTTTTTAAACTGTCTTTTTGGGGTTTTGTGTGGCCAATGCCAAACTAAGAACTCTAAAGTAAATTGCTTACTTTCTTGACAACACATATATGATGAGTTGAAAAGATGACAATGGCTTTGTTACTATGCCCAAGTGTGTAAAAACAAATTATAAAGTTTCTCTTACAGAGAAACACTCTTTTAAAAAAAGAGTGTTTCTCTGTAAGAACAATGCAGGAGTTTTGTTTTGCTGGGTTATTGTAGTTAGAGCCCTCAACCATGCAGCTTTCAAGTTGCAATGTGAAATATCTTATAATGCCTCTTACCAAAAAGTAAATCACTCATGACTTGGGTGATGAAAACACTGCAGAACAATCTAAACATGTCCACAAATTGTTTAAACCTTATGAAGCACTACAGACATTTGGAAAGAACAGCAGACCCTCATTACTCAGAATTAGCAAGCTTCAAATGTGTAATGAATCCAGCCAAGAAAAACCAAGGGCAAACAAAATTTTGAGAAAGAAACCAAGAAAGCCCTCTTCTAGCTAATATTCCTAAAAGGCATTTACTTAAGATTGGATATGCAGAAATAGTTTTTAAGCTTCAATTTCTGAAGACCAAGGCAATAGCATAGTATAGAAGAAAAATAATACAAATTAGAAACAGATTCAAAAAGAAATTATTGAAGAGAGAAAGTGTATTTCTATGGAACAGAACAGAGATTTTTAAGCATTGGTTGATGATAAAGAGTATACACACAGGTAAAACCACATGTGAAATGACACAGTGCTGTGTAAAAAGAACCATGCCACTCGTTTAAAAAGACTGAACAACTCATAGTCAAATGCCATATGCAAGTCTTCTGTCTCTAAATCCCAAAGAACCTTTTGAAAATCTGTTCCATAGTGCTTGAAAACACAGCTTTAGTCTATCAGCTCAAATTCTTCTTCATGCAAATAAAATCTTTCATATATAAGGTATTCCATTACCTTACTACTACTCAGTGGCACATGAGAACATTATCAACATGATTTTATATTAAAAAAAAAATCAATTAGGTAAATACATTTTATTCACAAATACATATTTTATATATATATATATATATATATATATAAAATAATAAAAGTTTCAGTTGTAAATATTTCAGTAGTGGAGGTCACAAGGGCAATACAGTATCTTTGAGCTTCAAACAGAAGCCTGAGGGGTAATCATTCTTCATATTTCCTAAATGCTCTTGCTCATGCAGGACGTGGTTTTAGTTTTTCTTTCTTTAAATGTACATGCACATTTAAGAACATGAATAAACACCCTTGCATGCTGATCTTTGAATAGAGAACATTTAAACTTTTACTTGGAGGGGCTGGGTTTCTTTGATTACCATTATGAAGTCAAATAAACTGAATCTTTTGACAGGCCACTGTGGTCTTGGTCAGCAAAACAAGAATATAACCTCTTGTTAAAATACATACCTCTGTCAGGAATGATTTGGCTGTGGAAGGGTTCATTATGAGAATAGCCCGTCTCAGGGTATCCCGATAGCGGTTCAGTTCTTCTATTCTCATAGTTGCAAAGAGCCCCGTGATCATTTTATTGATGTTGCTTTCTACTTTCTGTAGTGCTACATCCATTCCCTGTTGAGATACTTTGTCTAAAAATTCTTGTATTCCACGGATATCTAGAAAAATCAGAAGCCAAACAAGATATTAATTGGTAAGTGGAAGAAAAGACACAAGTAACTGTTCAATTTATCTCACAGAAACATTTTGCCAGGTAGATCCCTGCAGGCTTTCTCTTAATATTCATTAAACCTCTTCCTGAACTATGCTCATTGCATTTCTTGAAGTACTGAAACAGGAGAATGAGTAGCCACACCACAGGTACTGTCCAAAACAACCACTAGAAACAAACCTACAAATACTTCTAGCAATTTTCCTAATTTGGCTATTCAATCATCACACTTCTTCCTAATCTTTCTTAAAGGACTTTCACACTAAAATCCATACAGAGCAGTGAGGCCATGGTGACCATCATGCACAATTCTTCCCTCAAGCAAGAGTTTTCAGAGGGCAACTGAGGATGAGAAAGGCAGGAGGCAGATTTTTTTTCTTTTGTGAAACACAAAACTGTTATCCATGCTACGTATCTTAATGTATCTAAGTGAAGCTTGGGCTGTTCACTCATCAAAAAGTCTTAACATTGTTCTAAACTTCACAACTATTTATTTCCTTCAAAAACAAAACAAAAGCCAGATATATAGTCATTGCAACGATACTGCCCGCTCTCATCTGATACCACTGGCTGAGTTAAGTAAATTTTCCACAGCGAAGTGCTCCTGTAGAGCTTTCTGGCTCACTCGGAGTAAATCCTTCTTTAAGAATGACTTAGAAAGCAAGAATTGATCAGCAAAATGTTGACTGAGTTCACTATCTGGCTTGTAACATCTTTAAAGTCTGCCAAACTAAAATATCTGTGTACTCTTCACATTGTTATGCTGCCGCTAGCTGACCCAAGGCTTTGGAAGGACTTTTTCCAGTACTGAATTCCAAAGCATGCTTGACTTCTTCTTTCCCTTTGCTCTTTTGAATGGTTTTAACTAAAACCCCAAACTTTGTGCTTAAAAATTAAAATCATTCAATGACTTCGCAAGTCAGATCAGGGCCTTCTGGACTTCAGGAAAATTCCTTCAGCCTCACTGAGTCCTCACTATCTGATCCCTACTCACCACCGCAGATTCTCAATCTGTTCTCAGGAGCTGAGCCACCAGTTCTCTAGCGTGACTCTTCCCTGCAAGCAGTCACTCTGACCTGCTGTCCCAGAGGACACTCAGCAGGACATCCTTCCTTCTCTACTGGCATGCAAGCCTCCCACACACCCAGTGGCTCTCAGGTAGGGGAAAAAGAAACAGCCTTAGAGTAAACACAACAGACAGTAGCTGAAACACATTATGGGGAAAGAAAAGAAGAGAAAAGGAAAGGAAACCAATAACCCCACATAAACAGGAATTTCTGAAGAAACATTTCTTTGAAAAATAAAGGTTCCTCAGGTTCAGGAGGGTATTTGTGGTTAAAATCACCAGAAAATATTTCTCCCATTAGNCATATATAAGGTATTCCATTACCTTACTACTACTCAGTGGCACATGAGAACATTATCAACATGATTTTATATTAAAAAAAAAATCAATTAGGTAAATACATTTTATTCACAAATACATATTTTATATATATATANTATTTCTCCCATTAGAATACTCAATCTGGTCTCTCCTAGGCGCACATTCTCAGACCCAGTCTCTGAGGAACTGCACTTCCTGCTTTGTTTCCTTCCTGGACCTCTGGCGCTCTATCAGTTCCTTGTCTCAATCACTCATTTTCCAGGAGAATGGTCAGACCTGAAGGAACAGGATTTTTATGTGTTTTTCTGCATGAGACATCTTATAGCTGAGAAAGCTTCCAATCAGACTTTGACAACAGCTTGGCTACTCAGATCTTTCNATGTTGCTTTCTACTTTCTGTAGTGCTACATCCATTCCCTGTTGAGATACTTTGTCTAAAAATTCTTGTATTCCACGGATATCTAGAAAAATCAGAAGCCAAACAAGATATTAATTGGTAAGTGGAAGAAAAGACACAAGTAACTGTTCAATTTATCTCACAGAAACATTTTGCCAGGTAGATCCCTGCAGGCTTTCTCTTAATATTCATTAAACCTCTTCCTGAACTATGCTCATTGCATTTCTTGAAGTACTGAAACAGGAGAATGAGTAGCCACACCACAGGTACTGTCCAAAACAGCCACTAGAAACAAACCTACAAATACTTCTAGCAATTTTCCTAATTTGGCTATTCAATCATCACACTTCTTCCTAATCTTTCTTAAAGGACTTTCACACTAAAATCCATACAGAGCAGTGAGGCCATGGTGACCATCATGCACAATTCTTCCCTCAAGCAAGAGTTTTCAGAGGGCAACTGAGGATGAGAAAGGCAGGAGGCAGATTTTTTTTCTTTTGTGAAACACAAAACTGTTATCCATGCTACGTATCTTAATGTATCTAAGTGAAGCTTGGGCTGTTCACTCATCAAAAAGTCTTAACATTGTTCTAAACTTCACAACTATTTATTTCCTTCAAAAACAAAACAAAAGCCAGATATATAGTCATTGCAACGATACTGCCCGCTCTCATCTGATACCACTGGCTGAGTTAAGTAAATTTTCCACAGCGAAGTGCTCCTGTAGAGCTTTCTGGCTCACTCGGAGTAAATCCTTCTTTAAGAATGACTTAGAAAGCAAGAATTGATCAGCAAAATGTTGACTGAGTTCACTATCTGGCTTGTAACATCTTTAAAGTCTGCCAAACTAAAATATCTATGTACTCTTCACATTGTTATGCTGCCGCTAGCTGACCCAAGGCTTTGGAAGGACTTTTTCCAGTACTGAATTCCAAAGCATGCTTGACTTCTTCTTTCCCTTTGCTCTTTTGAATGGTTTTAACTAAAACCCCAAACTTTGTGCTTAAAAATTAAAATCATTCAATGACTTCACAAGTCAGATCAGGGCCTTCTGGACTTCAGGAAAATTCCTTCAGCCTCACTGAGTCCTCACTATCTGATCCCTACTCACCACCGCAGATTCTCAATCTGTTCTCAGGAGCTGAGCCACCAGTTCTCTAGCGTGACTCTTCCCTGCAAGCAGTCACTCTGACCTGCTGTCCCAGAGGACACTCAGCAGGACATCCTTCCTTCTCTACTGGCATGCAAGCCTCCCACACACCCAGTGGCTCTCAGGTAGGGGAAAAAGAAACAGCCTTAGAGTAAACACAACAGACAGTAGCTGAAACACATTATGGGGAAAGAAAAGAAGAGAAAAGGAAAGGAAACCAATAACCCCACATAAACAGGAATTTCTGAAGAAACATTTCTTTGAAAAATAAAGGTTCCTCAGGTTCAGGAGGGTATTTGTGGTTAAAATCACCAGAAAATATTTCTCCCATTAGAATACTCAATCTGGTCTCTCCTAGGCGCACATTCTCAGACCCAGTCTCTGAGGAACTGCACTTCCTGCTTTGTTTCCTTCCTGGACCTCTGGCGCTCTATCAGTTCCTTGTCTCAATCACTCATTTTCCAGGAGAATGGTCAGACCTGAAGGAACAGGATTTTTATGTGTTTTTCTGCATGAGACATCTTATAGCTGAGAAAGCTTCCAATCAGACTTTGACAACAGCTTGGCTACTCAGATCTTTCACCCTGACCTACTGACTTCCCCTGCTCCCAGCTCTTCTTACGGGGGGTGCCACAAACAGTAGAATAAGGAAAACAAAGTTCAGTCTGCACAGGAGAAAAAATCCTCTGCCTGCATCACCAGCTGAGACGCACTAACCAGAGAATCTTACAGCCAGCCATCCTCCTTCAGCACCAATTTACTGAGAGGCTTCAAACTATGAAGAAATAGCCATGCAACAGCTTATAATCAAACAGTACACAAGAATAATTCAACAGGGTTAGTCCTGGAAGTCCATCGCAATCAGCAAGTGGGTCTTCTGTCTAGAGCTCCAAAATATCATGAACTGGGAGGAAATTTTAGGCATTTAGGCTATTTTAGACACTCATCACCAAAACTTCACTCTCCAGACACTACCAAAATATCAGTCTTACTAAACACTTGTAGGATAGTTTAACCATGAATAAAATACATGCATACCCTAAAAATAAAGTTCCATAGGAGAATCAGATACTAATTACAGCTTCTATTTAATATCTAAATCAGGAAAATTAGATTCAACCTAATCAGAGATGTTAGAATTTTTTTGGCACTTTAAATACCAACAAGATTATTTGAAGTGCTACAAATATGTCTAGTTTTATGCAAATGATAAAATAACTTCTTTCTACTTTAACCCCTTCATTCTAAAGTTCCTGAGGCTCATACGCTCTGAGGATTACTCAGCATCCAGAGAAATAAAATCATATTATGGGTAAAACTGACCAGTTGAAGTCAAAATCATTGAAGCACAAGGAACACTTGCAGATGGGATCAAAACACCAGGAAGAAAATTTACTTAGGCTGCAAAGGCCTCTTTAAAGACTTAAATTCAGTCTCATAAATCCATATATATTCTGACACCAGAATAGGGTAAGCAGGAACTGCCAAACAAAGTTTTATTTCTCCTTTTTCAAAACAAGAACATAAATTCACTTGACCTGAATTTATAAATACACTGGAGTTATTGACTGATCTTCTGCATAATCTGTGTTGACCCAGAAGCCAGATTATAGGATCAAATGTCTTTCTTTGTCATGAAGATCTGCATACAAACAATGAAACAATTATACTGAATCTTCACTGAATGATGGGACAAAAGGGACAGAGATCCAGTATTATTCTCTACATTTATTAGGTGACTTGTGCCAACTGTATTGCATCTGTGTGATATCCTTTTAGGAAAACACCATCATTCTAATGGAAGATATACCAAACCAGAACTTCTTTATTACTTCTGTCTTTGGCATTGGTACAACACAAAGGTATGGGCAGGAAAAAAATACACAATCTGGTTATACCTCAGCTTACCCAGCAGCAGAACGGAGGTATTGGTGGTGCTCACCTGCTGCTGTGAAATAGCAGAAAGCACACAAAAACACCCTGCAATTTAAATGCTATTTAATCACGATGGTACTTCCAATATTTCAGCAGCAAGTCACTAGCAATGATCATATTCAAAGCCTATGCCAAAGAACAGATGCTGCCACTGAATGGGCAGCATTATCTCTCCTGCATGGATTGTCTGAAAGTGGCACATATCCACACTGAACTGTGGAATCATCTTTCTAATAGATAAACTCCTTCTGCAGAAAAATCTGGCAAGCAACCTGTGGCACAGATGGCTTTGCTGAGGAGACACAAGACTGTTCGTGTCTGGAACACAGGTGTTTCTTGCCCTGAATTTGCTAGCCAACCTGTTGCCCAGCCAGAAGTCACATTTCTACTTTCTATTTAAATCAGATGAGTCACAGTCATTGCCAGAAATTCAGAAAAGTTTCCCCATTATCACCAGCATTAATTATCCTCCTTAGTGATCAAAGCCAAAGATAGCAGGTAGAGATAGATCAATGCTAAAGTCAAAGTTGTTATCTCCTCTCCCAGCTCAGTGCAACTATTATTTAGTATTACATTTCCTGTTTTTTCACTGGACAGCCATCACTTCCAGTCTACACATGTGTGTACAACAACAGAGTGCCCCTCTGTAATCAGCATCAACTATAGGGTTAAACCAGGCTGGAAATTTAAAAGAAACATTATCAAACATTCTCCTTATAACCAAAGCTATGCTCAGTTTAAGAGACTGTGAAGTTGGCTTGGAAATGCTAAAAGGCAAAGCAAGCAGAATTTGTCAAGACCTGTGTTGGAAACGACCTTCCCTGGCAAACATAACCACCCCACAAGGCAGAGGTCTACAGGGAGGTCTTATGGTCTGCACTGCTGGTGCACAGCAGGTCCAGCACTGGGCACACCAGCCTGGCTGCAGCCACAGCTGAGGCACACAGAGCATCCTGCAGAGGAGAGCTCAAGGCCCACAGCCTCCGAAGCTCTGTAGACCTGGCTGATATATTCAAATGCAGGTACTCAGTGTAATGCTTCCCCAGCTGAGATCTGAATTCAGGTGACAGCTTCACCAAACCCGTCATTACTGTGTCAGCTACTGTGGATTCTGACCTAAGGAAGAATTTAGGAAATGAAGCATAAACTCACACCCCATCTTTTCATTGAACAATCTTTTTGATACTGAAGAAAGCACAAGAAACAGGTAAGTATCTTAAATATAGAGCATGCTCAGAGAAGAGCAGAGTGCCCTTCAAAGACTACAGGTCTAAATCTTAAATGACCAGCCTGGCAGGAACACTCAGACCTCACCTAACATAAACAATAAGAACCATTTAATGTAAAGCTCACGCACATGGTGTGACTTTTGAGGCTGTCCAGAGCAGGGCCAGGAATGGGAGCCTTGTGGGTCCCTTCTAACTCAGGACATTCTATGATTCTTGCACAAGGTTTTATTTTAATGATGGGACCAGATCTCATCTCACTGTTTTTGTTCTCTCTGGCCCTCACGTAACTTTCCTTTGCCGTCTCCGTTTCATACAGAGGGAGCAAGTCTAATCCATCTTGGAGAAAGCCTAATAATCAGGGCATCCTAGAACAATACATGCTGTTTTTCAGGCTTCTCACACAGGAATACCAGGATGCATATGCACTGAAGATTATATAAGCTGAATAAAATGAACAGCAAATATTAAATAACTCATATGCTAAGTACCTCTTACACCCTTATTAGAAAGGAAAAACCTACAAGTAGATGCAAAGTTCATAAAAAATTTTTCAGATCACACTATAATCAGGAGAAGAGAAAGATGGCACTATTCACTAATGGTAATAAATTAATCCATCCACCTGTATTATTGTGTTCCACCTAAATTACAAGACACTCACTGTGCACTTTGGTTATCTAAAGCTTGGCTTACAGTCATTAGCTCATCCTCCCTCTGATGGCATTTCAGATCTGAGAACATCCTCCTCAGAGTATCTGGCTGATAAATACCAACTGATTCAGCTGTGGTGGTAAAGGTGAATGTGCCTGTCATAAATATTCACTGGCTGATTTGCGCAAAAGACCACTTTATTTGTACAGATGATGAGAAAAGCCATTGTATAACAAATAACACTGTTCAAGTTCTTATCAAGATCGCTTTACAAGTCTACCACAGTGATTCTTCCTTACACAATGCTGGCTAACATGAAAGCCACTGTTAACAGTGGTAATGCACTGTACACAGGGGAGGTGTGCAGCTTCAGCTGGACTCTGATGGTGCCCCTGATCTGTGTAAAGGCTTGTGCAAAGTGTTTGCATTCCTGTGCACGTTGATATCTATTAACATGGTTAATAGATCCAGTCTGAGGAAAACAACAATTTAGCAGGATGATTCAGTAACAGTCCTTCATTTTACTTTCACAGCAGTGGGATTTCCTCTCATTAATCATCTTATCTGTAATTTGTTGAGCCTCCAAATTAAAATGATTTAAAAAAAAAAATCATCACAGCTCTTTCATATTAGCATGTGGTAACTGAGAAGGACAGTTACCTGAGCAATTTCAGCTGGATGATCTAACTTCAGAGAATATAGCAGTAGTTCAAACTCATTAGAAGTAAATTCAAACCCAAATGTTTAATTACATACAAAATCTTGCAATTTCTGCAACCTAAGAAGTGGAGTTATATCTTGGGAGAAACTGAACATTTGTAAGTGGTATGAATGACTGGGGTCTTTTTCCCCCTTGTTTGCAATTTTCTGAAATTTTACATGTAAAAAAGAAAACAACAAATTTTCTCTATTTTTTTAGTATCATTGAAGTGAGAAAAATGAAAAAAAATATACTTGTATACTTTTTCCTTTCTGAAGATGTTTCCATTTAAAATTGAAATATAAGCAGGTAATTTCAATTTTTGTTGTTTGAGATGAACTATTTTGGCACTATTGAAATGTTTATGTAATCCCTATTTCAAAGGTTCATTCAAATGTCATTTACAGTAGCTACTTTTGTGTCATATAATACATCAGTTATTAGAATTTACCACTTTAAGCAAAATCAATACAGATAGTCTTGAACAGCTGAATCGGTATCAGGGAAAAGATACGAAAATTTGCTGTTTTCAAATCCTACAAGACTTCAGTTTTGAACCTTTCTGATGGTTGAAAAAAATGCTTCCTTTGAGTTTCATTTTTCCTCTTTTTTTTTTTTTGGCAGAAAAAAAAGAGGAAAAAAGGCAAAGAATAAAAAAGATAAATAAGAAAAAACCTAGAACTAATTCTTCAGAGTATCAGCTGTTACTGTAGCTTCTCAAAAAATAGAAAGGAAGACAGATTGTGATCACCAGCCTCACTCATGAAGGCTGACATGGCAATATATTCTATCCATGTACTTCTGACTGTGTAACCTGCTCTCTATCTCTTCATTCCATTTCCTTTTGACTACAGTTTGCATTAGAGATTTCCAAAAGGCTTCTATGGACTGTCTTTGAGCAAAACAACCTCATGCAAGGAAATGAATTTTCCCTGCCTAGTGCCTTCAAATCATGCCAAACTTAAAAAATTATGCTTAAATCCTGCACAACGGAACTTTATATCTCTGTGTAGATAAAAGTCTTTATTAAATAGCAACTCTCTATATATATATTTTATAAGTCTGTCTGTTTGATTCACCAACTCTCCCAGTAAGTCACTGCTACTCCCTGTTGGTTGTCATAAGCATGAGGAACTGTGCCTCCCCTTCCAGGGAGGTGGGGTAAAGAACAGCAAAGAGAGTGTCCTTGCAGTGAACAACGTGTGACTGCTTGACAGGCTGAGAAAGTTGAGGCTGTTCAGCCTGCAGAAGACAGCCTTGTGTGGAGATCTCATAACAACCTTCCAGTACCTGAAGGGGGCCTAGAGGGAAGCCAGAGAGGGACTCTGCCCCAGGACCTGTAGTGATAGGAGAATGAGTTCAAAAGGAAAGAGGGATGATTTAGGTTAGATATCAGGAAGAAATTCTTGACTATAAAGGCAGTGAGGCACTGTCACAGGTTGCCCAGAGAAGCTGTGGAAGTCCCAGCTGTGGAAGGGCTCAAGGTCAGTCTGGATGGGGCAACCAGAGCAACCTGGTCCAGTGGAAGGTGTCCCTACCCACGGGAGGGCATTAGAACTAGATGACGTTTAAGGTCCCTTGCAATCCAAGCCATCCCATGATTCTATACGCATTATAAACTTCCTTAAGACAAACTGTTCTCTGACTGTGCATTGATCTCTTCGTAAAGAACATTTTCAGTTAATTAAAAGTTTACAGTATAGAAACATGAATATTTTATGAGTGAACTGGTGCTGTGAAGAACATAACCTACAAAAATAAAGCTGATAAACTAAGATTTAGGAATACTGCTATAAATATTTTCTAGCTCTCTCCTGTCTCTCTGCTTCCTCTTTTTCTTGACTGGTTAAAACTCTCAGAGACAAGTTTTCTTTTCAATTTATGATACTACTTGACATTTGCAATGTTATTATACCTAATTCATGCTTTTTTTCCCAATGGTGATATAATTTCTTCAACTCAACGTGTAAAAATTACTTTTCTCAATAGTTTCCTCCTTTTATTACTGTTCATTTCTTTAGCTGCCAAAATATAAACTTACAAACTCAATTTTGATACTTCTGAGAAGATAGAACAATGTGTTAAGAGTTGAAAAATACTTAGCAAACAGTAGCAGTTATCAGTGCAAGCTTCAGGTATTCAAATATTCTTTAAATAAATTACTCTTCTTCTGATGCAGCCTGTACATGCAGATGAAATCTTGTACATCTTCAAAACCTTAAAATAGCACCTCATTTACAGAGTTTTCCATCTGCACAGATTTTGGGAGAACACCTACAGTTTTATTTTGCCCCCAGCTTACTAAAAGAACACAGGTCTGTCAGGCCAAACTTTTGAACTCTTTACTCATCCCCTCCCTAAGGGCTGCAACACGATCAAGTGGCAAACACTCTTATCTTTCTACATATTCACTTATATTCCCTGAAATACATTTCTCCAAGTTTTATGTGGCTGAAAAGGAGAAGCATGTCCACTTTTCCGCTAGAGAAATTTTATAGAATAATTCAGAAGTTCAATAATTTTAGGGTTGCTCAAAATATATACTCAATTTCCAGTGCTAATGCCAATCAGCAAATGCAAGTTGTGCCAGAAGTTCTCACCTGACACACTAAAGTTACACAGATGAAAATTAATGCTCCTTTCCTTATCTGAATGACGTAATAAATACTAATGCAAAAAAATTTTCAGTAATAGTCTTGAATTAATCATATGTTTATTGAGGCACAGTGAAGCAAATGAGTATGGGAAGCTGGCAAAGAGCCAGATGAGTAATAAACAGTTTTAAGACTGTCTGGAGACAGACTTGAGAATATTACAGTCATCAAGCAGCTGAAAACAGCCTCAGGGTAATTATAAGCATTTGCAATCGATTAAAGAGAGCATGATTCTTTTATGAGTCTTTATTAAACTTGCATTAAAACTTTAAATGATTAGAAAATGTTATGATTTCAAGCACATCTATGTCAGTGGTCATCATATTTGTTTCTGGAAAATGTGCGTGCAGGAAAGTGTCCACAGGATCACTTACTCTATATAGTTTTAAAGGAAGTGCTGGGAATTTGGGGCCCATACATACAGATGGGCATCATCTCAGAATATCACCCCTCTTAAAACACAGGAGGTAGCCTTTCTGCAAGCAGCTCAGCCTTTCAAGTTCCAGGTATAATCCCTGTTTTGCCAGGATCTTTAAAGAACAGCACTCCAATTCTTTAGCATTACACTCAATTTACTTGAAAACCACTGCCTTTCTGGGGTAGGGATGGGAATAATGCTCTTTTATCTTCATAGTTTCACAGACCTGTTTACTTAGGCTGAACTCCTCAGTAATATGGATGTCACTGCTCTCTCCTTTAGATTCTATTTTATTTTGTCTCTTTCTCCAAAATCCTCTCTCATATTGAGCTTGAGACACCTTCTACTGGCCGGGTACCTCACACCACTGCCTTCATCTTTTCCTTGTGCAGAAATAATCTGAAACTCCTGTATACGATAAAGGAGCAAGAAAGGAGATCCATGAGGAAGTTTTCCAAGATAGATGCTCACTGAACTCTTATTGCTAACCTCCTCCCTTTTGCTCCAGCCAAGTCTCGACAATTACTTTTTCAACCTCTGTTTCCTATGGGAATGTCTCCTTCAGTCTCACAGAGCAAATCCCCTTCATAGCTTTAACGCTTGCTTTTTTTCCTCTTCTTTACAAAAGTTAAGATTAAATTACCACCTAAGGGAATGGCAAATATCCATTGCCAAATATCTGCAGCATTAGTAGGAAGGTCAAAAAACTGTAAGCAAAGATATCTTAGTTCTGGAATCAGTAAATATTGCATAGATCTCCAGTGATGGCTGCATATCAAAAGCATGCTGAGATGAAATACACAAGGTTAGGCCAGAAATTTGGAAAAAGAATTGGGGTTAAGATTTTTTTTCTTTTAATATAAAATACATAAGGGTTTTAAAATGTTACTATCATCACTACAAAAGAACTGGGATTAAGATAAAATTAATTCTTCAGAAAAATATTCTTATTCCCTCAGCCTTTCAAGAGGAAAATTGCAGAATCTTTCTATGTACTTTAGCAGCAACAAAACATTAAAAATAAATGTTTTCAAACAGCTAGACTTTCTGTCTTTCATCTTTGAAATGCAGAGATACCTACGCTGTAAATTGCACAAAATTCACAACTATGTTCTTGCAGTGATTGACTGGTTTCTTCATAAAGAATTTACTACTACAGAAAAGTATCTACATTTTCCTGGAAAATACAGTGAGCTGTCAACTGCCCGAGAGTAAAACACGAATTGCAAAAGCTTGCCCCTTGTTGATACACCACAGAGATAAAACCCAACAATATGCTGGGATTCCAGCTCAATCACTCTGCTTATATGGCCTAGGCTCACACAATCTGGTATCAAATTACTATTTCTTTCACATGAAACGTGTCTGTCCTTTTCATGTTGGTTTCTGGGGACTGGCCATTGTCAGGGGCCAGTCTGTGGATGGGGTAGGATCTGCTGTTTCACACTGCGTTTTGCTCACGTTGAACTTGAAACCATAAAAACTAACAACTGGGCAAAGCTTGCTCAAAATATTTACAGATAGCAGAGGTTCTTTTTCCAAATCCAAACCTTGCGATTTTCAAAGGTGTAAGTTATCCGTTTATAGTGTTCAACTTGAACATGCCTTCACTGAAAGGGTGCTGATGCTCCTAAGGAAGAATTTAGACTTAGTAGAGGAGCTTCTCAGTCTCTACATCTGCTTGTAAGGAGATGCACAAACACCCTCTGCACAGTGATCCTACAGATTGAGCTGAGCAGTCAAGAATGAAGCGAGTAGGAGCTGATTTGGCTGCTTAAATGAAGTAAATTTGGCTTGTACATACTGTGTGGATAGTAATTTTAATAGCAGTTTGAGAAAGGCATCAGTCTACTGCATAATTTTGCTGCATATCACGCCGCCTACTCTTTATCTCTACAAGAAGATTCTGTTTAATGGCCTTCAAAGAAGTGCAGAATTGTTCTTGAATGCTTTTAATATCTTCATATTAAATTTTTTAAACAAAATCAGATTTCATGTCCTGGGCAGGCCTTAATTTGTTTTACCAGAAGGAACAAAACACACTGAATACAAGGGCACCGGCTGCACTGGGAGTTTGGTCTAAATCATGCTCGCCGGCTGCAAGGATTGGGGAAAAGACAACTTGTTCTGATTTTCAAAAGTTCATCTGAATTTATAAACTAAGAATACAATTGTAGTAAATGAAATACAACAAATATCACCTAAGCCTGCTCACGTCAAAATGTTCTCTTTTCTCATGCCCGCACTCATTAATTGCTACTGTACACCAGCCTTACATTTGTTACTGCAAAGGCTCTACTACTGTCAGAAGACTATGGCTTTTCTAAAGTCTTTACTTAGCTTAACTAAGGCAACAGTAAGAAAGTATTTTTTCTACAATTATCAAGGTGTCCTTTGTTTTGTCTTAAAATAGTTAGGTTACCTACAGTTTTACTTGGAAAAGAAACATCATTTGAAAACTCAGTTGTCAATTGTTTAAGAAATGCATTTCTCCCTCACTTTTTCAGCATTCAGCTGGTTATGACTTAATGAAAGAACTGCTTCCTTCAAAGAGTTAACTTTCCTTGTCAGTAAAGAACCTTTAAGTAGACTTGAAGTTTCTAAAATTTAGATATTAGTACAGTAGTGTTAAAACAGCAAAACTAAACACACTCATCTACTTATATTCAAAATAAGAATTTGAGATTTTTAAGGAGGATAACATCGGGGAAATTATTGTCAGGCCTGCAGAAAACATTTCCATTATAAAAAATTCTCTGATAATGAAAAGGAATCTATGATAGACTGCAAGATAAAATTCAAAAGCAATTCTATTGATAGGATTAAAAACCTATGATTTTGATAAATTGACACATAAAGGTTTGCAGCTTATATTAAAGGTGCAAGGCAACTGGTTTAGCACAGTGTGTACTTTGGATAAGACCCCAATTTTACTGTAGGAAAATTTATTTTAAATATGAAAGGCCCATTTTCTTCCACAGAGCAAAATTATTACTGGAAATAAATTCAGTAATTAAAGTATTTTGTTTTTAAAAATTAAATTAAATCACTATACAAAATAATCTATTGGAAAGGAACCTACTGAAATTCTGCTGGTTGCTGGAATCAGTCAGACTATCAGTGCTTTCACATTTTCTAATTTACAAAAAGATGGCAACAATGAGAAAAAAAAAAAGATGAAACATACCAGATTCTATATTCCCATTACTTCTCAAGTGTCATTTACTGCTATGGAGACATCATTTGATGTTATGATACACACTTTGAGAAGGAATGATCACTGCACATGAAAACATACCACCAGGGCAAGAAATTGCTGCTTGCACAAGTGTCAGTTTTGCAGAGGGTTGTGCATAACCTATCAATAATCTCTTCCTAATATGAAATTAATTCTAATGCAGGTATCGAACCCCCACCTACTTTAATGTTTAATACTAAATGTTCTATTAAAATGTCTAATATTAACTGCTGCAAGCAGTTACATTGAGCAAAGCTTTTAGAATTTTATTTTAGGTTTGTACGAGCTGAGGAAATAAATCAGTCTCACACTGCAGCAGAACCTCTCAGGCAAGCTGAGGAATGGGACTGGGGTCTTCCAGAGGAAATTCTAACCACCCTCAGCTGCACTGACACTGACCAAAGGGATGGATTATCCCTGGACTTCCATCCCATATCTGCATGCCCAGTCTTGACTTCTTTCTAAAACAGGCACAGAATCTAATGGCAATGTTCCCTTCCTCAGGGTCTTCTGGAGATCTTGGGCCAACTCTCTTTTAAAAAGTCCAAACTGATGCTGTTATCATTTTTTCTATTTGTAAAAATATTTCACATCTACAGACCCATTTAAAGAATGGCTTTCTCAAACATTACAGAATCATGGAATAATTAGAGTTGGGTGGGATTTCAGGAAATCACACTGTCCAACCTTCTGCTCAAAGCTTGGTGAATACTGAATTCAGACCTATCCACTCTTTAATCCATTAAAAAGTGATTCCAGCTCCTTTTTTCATGCCATTAATTTATTTGTCCCTCTCTCTGTGCTAGTCCCTCTTCAACCAACAGAGACTCCAGGAAGAGAAAATGTGAACTGCTAACAGAAGAGAAATGTTTTCAGTTTATCAGTAAAATAACACGAAAAGGGGAGAAAGTGATATAATTTGTTAATATTTATAACAATCTGGCAAGATTACTCTCTAGGGGCTACTAAGAAAATAATGTCAGCATGTGTCTGGGAAAAACTGCTGTCATAGATCAAAAACTGGGTAAAAGAGTTATGAACAGGCAAAACACAGTGTCAAGCCTAGTGATTTCATCTCAAACAGGGTAGCAAAGAATTAGAGGGGCATTTCAGTATGAGTGAGAAGAAATGGAGAGCCACTGAACAAAGCAAAGAATGAGAGGCCTCAGGTTAAAAATGGTGATCTGAAAGTTCTGATCTCTTGTTCATTATTAAAAATGGAGGAGGAAAGCATCAATGAAATTAACAATATAAAATTTATAAAGAAACTTTTGGAAGTAAAAGAAGAATACAGAAATTGCTTGCTGCCCTAGGATGGCTGTCGAAATCAAAGATTTAGCTTGACACGGTTTAAAGAAACATACCTTTGCTAATAGCTCTACTCAAAGTTGCAGGTTAATTTAAAAATCAGGTTGCATATAAAATCATTCTTTCTGTGGTATTAATTTCAAACTATGCATGCCCCCCCCCCCCCCCAAAAAAACCCTAACTCCCCCCCCCCCACACACAAATACCCGAGCCACACATATGGTTAGAAATATACTGCTCAGTATATACTGAATGCAGAATATTTTTTTCTGCACCTTTTTCTGATGGTTGTGGTGGTGATCACTAATCAGTCAGATTATCAATCTGTCTTGGTTAGTATGGCATTACTCGTAGACTAATGAATTCAGAATGCCAGAGGGGCTGGTACAGAGACTTAATGTTTGCCACTGGTCACATCTGAGGATGATGTGTCACTGAACGAGCTACTGCTCTGAAACTTATCGCTTGTAGGCAGGCAGGCATCTGTGTTACAGAAGTCACACCATTATGAAGTTCTTATCCAGATATCAAGGACAAAATAACATGGAGTCTGAACTGTATTCTCGAATTAAAAATTGAAATTTGAATAATTTAAACCCAGTATTTTTGTATAGAATTATTCAAAGATATTATAAAATTTGCTTGAGGCTTTAAAACTCAAAAATACATGCTAAAAGCTACCTCTTAAATTGAAAGTTCATAGTTGTCTTCATAGCTACCTGGCAATTAAATAGACAAACTCATAATTTCTGAAGAACAGTACTCTTTGCAGTGAGATTTCAGGATTTTTTGGGTTTTGTTTGTTTGTTTTGTAGGGGTTTGTGTGTGTGTTCCTTATCCCATGGCTGGTGCTTTTAGGTGCTGCTTTATTATAAAGAAGAATTTTCCTATTCATCATTTTCTATTCTTCTAATTTAAGAATTTATTATGTGGGCAGGGAACAAAAATCAATAACACTTGACCTGAATGAATCAGATATTATGCATAGCAAACCGCTGAAGTGAGCATTTTTCTATAACTTAAAGATTTAACTTTGAAAATAAGTTTTAAAATGCTCATCCAAGCCAGTCACGATTACTATGAATATTGGATGCGTCTGATGAAAACAGGTCTGGTTGCAAAGCAATTTTCCACAGAAATAAAGATCGTTAAATTCCTTAGATAATGCACCCATACTGGAGAAATCTTTCCAGTTCTCCTGTCAGCTGTAGAAAGTATCTGGACCAAAACTGGCTGATTCACTGAGCTAGATGGTGCAGTCTTGTGACACAGCCATCTGTGTCACACTTACTCTATCACACAAAAACCACCAATTCAGCACCTTTCAGGAACACTGAATGAACTCAACAAAGAAGGAATGTTGTCTTGTCCAAGCCCTCCTCCTCAAGTTCTTCACTCTCCAGAACTTCTTTTTACATGTTTTATATTTATGACTAGCACCTCATTCTTGCCAAACCTCTGACCTACATTCACCACCACTTCAGATTCTGGCCAGAAAATATATGCCAACAAACAGAAGAGATTCACTGCACAATAAATAAAGCTACAGCAAATCTCACATGTTGCTTCTTGAATTGTCTTTTTATGTTTCTACAGTCCAAAAAAAGAGAAGAGCTTGCTAAAATCTTTTACACTTCATAAACACAGGCAGAATAGAAAAACACGTAAGCTCTTCATTTATCAGCTAACTCTAACAAAGACATTATCAAATAAACCTGTAAATGTTGATGGATTTTAGAAGTAGATTTCTCTGAGGTGCTGTGAAATGCTGCCAGAACCATAAATGTTCAAAAGCAAAACATAATCTATTGGAAGGCTATAAAGCTCTAAGATGACACTTGTCAACAGGATTATGGATTTGACAAAAAAATCACCCTGCTAAATAAATACTTACCGTAGTCATTATCGTAAAAAATAATGAATTTCTGCCAGGCGTATTCTGTGACCACTCTCAAGATGACATCATTTAAGTAGACAGGGGGCCGCACAGAGAGCGTGTAGTCATCGTTGCGGTTGCTCCTGGTGAGCCCGCAGCCGCTCCTCGGCGTTCCTGCTGTGGAGCGCTGGATGAAGAGGTGAGGGATGTGCATGGCATCGGCCAGAGACTGCAGGGATCCTGCGGATGTGCAGCCGATGGAGCTGACGAGGGCCAGGATGCCTTGGTTCATCAGGTCACAGGCTGTAAGAAAACACAGCGATATTGGGAGTGAGAGTGGTTCAGTGCACAGGGCCTATTTGCTGTCGAAACACAGACACTGGGAGCTGAAACACAGCAGGACCAACCAAGGAAAATATGGGCACATTTTTCATATTGGGTAGTCCAGACATAAAACTCATCAAAAGCATGAAGCTAGTCTATTCATTTTGAGGTGTCTTGTGGTCTAAGCTGGAAGACTGTCCTGTCCACCCTATCCAGAAATGAATTCTCTCCTAGAAACGAGAACCACCACTTGGATCTTCTCAAAAACACTAAGAACTGATTTCAGCTGTGGAATTGATGTGACCACCCAAGGAGATAAGTACTCTTCAAAGCCTAGCACAACAGCTCCATGAATAATAGTATCTTTGCATTATGCAGGGAAAACTCGAAGAAATAACAGCTCAAGTTTCCTGTCAACTTTTGAAGACAATGAATAGCATTATGTACATTAACTCATCCAAGGAAAAATGCAGTTTCTTTTGGGTTTTAAGAGGTATATATATATATATATGGTATATGTCTATCTAATGTAAACTTAGCATTTTCTTCAGAAAACACCCCCCCCCGAAAAAGCTAGTCTTATAAATAGCAAAATGTTTTCAAAATTCAGTGAACAGTTTCTATGTATTTACTTTCCTCACCTCCTTAAGAAAGGCACGAAGCTGACTGTGCAAAATACAACACCTTAGAACTAATGGTCCTATTAGTTACAGTAGACAGTCTTAAGTACAATACCAGTGACACCTATATTAATACAAAAGGTGTTTCTCATGAATAATGTTGATGCAATCAATAAATATCAAAGAAATTAATAATTATGTCTGCAATTTTGAAGGGTTACCCTGTGAACCAGAGTCAAGTGTTTATACTGTGTTTCCAACAGGCAGGAGAGCTTGAATGAAGAAATAACATGGACTTGTAGCATAATTCCCCACAATACACCCAAGGCTAAATATTGAAATACTCAGTTTGCCACTGGCAGAGTTACACAAGCAGTTAACCTGCATTTATATATGTAAATGAGTAATGGGATGGTAAAGGCTAAAATGTATTTACATATAAATATCTAATACTAAACGGTACAATTACTTATTTTGCAGGACTATTCTGCATACACAACAGGTGCAGGCAAAAACAAGAAACCTGCATGTGAGAATATATTCCCCCAAAAATATAAAAACATATTTTAGTGCCAGATCTGTTGTCTCGTATCATATGGCTCTTACTCACACTGAGTAATATTTTACTTTGCAAACACCTATTGATCTCAGTGGGAATATTTACAGTGTGAGGAATGGAGTTCCACATTCAGGCCCATATGGAGATTGATTCTGAAGCCAAAGGACAGCACCAGAGGTCACAAGTGCAGAGAACCACCTTCTCCTAAAGCCAGAGCACTATATTCATTAAGGGACAGAGATCTGGAACATACAAGGGTGTTTTCCCAGGGCCTATTGATGCTGCTGCTGAGGTTTTGCCCCTTGTGAACCCTTCTGAATCCCTTCATGCAGATAAATATGGGAGAGACAGTGTTCCCATAGAGAGCTTTCAAAGTATTTTGGCTTAGGATAAACTGTTCCTTCTGTTATACGCCCTGAACACAGCTCAGCTTCTGGGCTTTAAGTTAAAGGTAACACATTTTCAAAAATTGAAAGTATCCTTCTTCAGAAATGTATCAAATATGATTGGTAATGGGACAAGAAAATTATCAGCATCTCACAAGTTTCTAAAATTTGGAACATTTCAAAACAATCTTAATAGCTATTAATCTTTTATGCTGCTTGTTACAGTCCTTTATCATCACTTTGAACAAAGATAAAAGGCTTGTCAAGTTAATTTTTTTAGGGAGATGCTGAATCTCTTTCTTGATATGGTTTTCCTGTACCAAGGACTGCAATATCTAGGTTGCATATCCCAGTGAGAACGCTACTGCTTGAGAGAAAAACTGTTTTTCGTTGATATATTGCCAGATATTGATAGAATTGATACAAATGAAATCGATGCTAGATTTTGCAAAAGCCTGTTTTTAATTCAACAAAAATTTAAGTTTTTTGACTCTCATGTCACCTGTTCAAATAAAATATGTAGTGTGACCCTCCAGTCTCTCAAACCTTTTAAAAATATAGCCAAGTCAAAATGCATTACAGAAATTGCTTGAAAATGTCTAAATTTCCAGGCACACTTTCAGACTCTGAAAAACCTCTCCCTGTAATGCCATGAAGTGGGAGACATGCTTTTTATGAAAATTGTTATTGAAACATGAAGGGGAAGAAAACAGCATGGAACATTCAGCTCCACAGGACCGAATGTTAATACTGGCAAAAAAACTGAATAAAGGATTAAAATCTTCTCCCTTGACACTGCATCACATTTGTTACAATAGCCTCAGGACTGAAGCTGCCCCGGTGTCTCTTTCTTCCATGATATGCTTATGAGAGCTGTGTGTGCTGGATTGGGGCAATATGCACTTAATTATGCTCAAATAGACCTTACTCCTGCATACTTAGAGACTACTTAATACACTGAGAGCTAGCTCCTGGAGAAGGGACAATGTCTCAGAGGCAGCTTTTCCTAGAAAACCAGTGCATGAGTTGAGAGTTCACCTCTGAGTCAGACTGACTGGATTATTCTTTGAGCAGAAATATAATTTCTGCAGTATATGCACATACAAAGTAAAGCCTATGCAATACGTCAAAATATCATCTATGATATTCAACTATTCCTCAGTCAAGCAGATGTTTTGTTGTCTCCATCAGAAGAGCTGATTGGTAAAAAGCACAAGACTAAGGTCTATATGTTTCCTCAAGCCTTTTTTTCCCCCTCACTAACAAAAACTGTACTAAAAGCTTAGTAGATTTTCCTAGTGCTCCAAATCTTTCAACTGTATCTTATCAGTTGACTAAAAGCTATAGTTCAAACATATTTGAAATCCTGGTTGCCTTCATTTCTCGAGCCTGAAATATCCAAGTTTTGTTTCGCCCTGTCTGTGTTAAGAAACCCACACAGTCACATATATATACATACACACACACACTCTTAAATGCTATCTTGGCATTCAAAACTCTGTTGCCATTTAATTTACTACAACCTCCTTGGTCCGTTGTATTTCCAAGCTGGTAGTTAGTCTACTGCCAATATGATCAAGGAATGTTAGTTTGCCATCAACTAGAGAAATAAAAATATTGCTGTGTCTGTTAAGTCCTCAGTCATGTCTGTAGAAATGCCAGACTCAAATGGACCTGTACACAGCTCCACTGTAAATTTAGCAAAGAAGGGGGAGAAGCTGAGCAATAGTGTTTCTAAAATATTGATTCATATCATAAGTTACATTTAAACATCAGTTGTCCAGATATTCGTTCACCCTTATAACCACCACACAGCAGATGTTGTTAACAACTTCATCTTCACCAGCTACAGGAATAAAACTGATCACATTATTTTAAGCACTGCATAGAGAGAATATGAAGAATATCAATAAGACGATTTTAAATGCTTCTCCATGTTATATACATACATACATACATACATACATACATACATACATACATACATACATATATATATATATATCATGTATAGCACACACTGGCACACACTCATTATGTTTAACTCTCTGGCTTATCTGGGTTTTTATCAAAATGTAAAGTTTCTGAATTTTCAGCGCTGGTGGGCCAATTGCCAGTAACAAAAAAGCAATCTTTCAGAGTAAAATCTCTTGCTAGTTTGGCAGGCATCTAAACAAAATAAAAAAACCTAATTTTGTGGTTAGTATGCTATTTTTTTTAAATAAAGACCACAGCCAATTCAATTTGAAATAAATAATTTACATCTAAGCTATCAGCTTGTACAAGCACTTCCAGCAAAGCAGAATTTAAATGGCTGTGGTAACAAATGTGTCCTTAAAATGAGTTCTCTCTAAAATGGAAACAATGGTAGGTCCTTAAATAACTACTAGTTGCTGTAATTTAGAAAGAAAACAAAAAAATCTATAAATAAGAGCAAGTTAAAAAGAGATGTAGGAATAAATAAGAAGCACCAGAAAAAGGGGACTACTGAGAATTAACTATTGCTATGAAAGTGAGAATTTTCTTATTTATTTCTCCCATGTTCTTCCTGATAGTAAATCACAACACATCACCCTCATCTACTGTGAACTGATGAGCCAAACTGAAAAAAAGTAATGTAAGATCTCTAGAGACATCAATAGCAGTCCAATTTTGCTCCCAGTTAAATTGCTGGTTAAACCAAGTCAGACCAACTCTTAAAATTATGTTTTTGAAAACGCTAAATGCTGTGCATACAGAGTGGGTAGGGTCCCTTTAAATAACCAGACATGTATTCCACAGGCCTTTTCATCTCCTGTAATCCAAAAACTACCAGGCTCCTTCCAGAACTGTAGCGTTGTTCGACTGTGATGACGTTGAGTGAACAAAAATTACATCTAAATGCTGTTCCCAGATTCACGGTCCCATGGGCCTGAGTCGGACATCCCAATGTCATTCCCCTGGATGTCCTCTTCAAAGCTGACATCATTTCAATCTCACTGCTCCTGGATGTTTTCCACATATTATCCACATGGAGTAATGCCTCAAAGCTATTTATCTGAATGTGAATCTGGGGAAGAAAACCTCTCTTGACCGATACCTCTGGTTTGGGATGGAGACTATAAACAGTTTGTTATCCTGTGCATCTGCTCTATGTTTTGAAGGTGCTCCAAGGACTTTGTCACCAGGAGGGCTCCATACAGTTGGGCCAAATTTGCTTTCCTTTGGTTTCTGTTGAAGGTGAATACAGTCTTTCTACAGACACATTTTTTATCTTCTTACTCTCTTTTGGAGCCCGTACAATTCACCACCAGATGAATCACAGGTTCCCTGGAAGAATACTCAGATTTGTTCCCTATTCCGCTCAAATGGCAGGGAACCTACAATCTGGTCAGAGGTCAGGAAAAAAAATTTAATCCATAGGAACCTCAGGTTTTCTCCATGTGTTACCAATGAAGAGAGTATTAATGGATTTATTAACGCTTTCCAGAAATTCATCATCCCTATTTGGACTAATCCACGTCCAAATCAGGATACACAGCTGATTCAAGGGTCAAAATACCTGAGCCCCTATAAATGACTATTAGGCAGCTCCATGTAGCTTTGAAAATATAAGCTATTATTTCTTGCTTATTTTGAGAACATGCTGTTGGCTGCTCCTCAAATCCTTTCTTATTTTCAGGGTGCTGATGAAGACTGAGGGACCATGGCATGCAAATTCTCTGTTGCAAAGGGTAAGGAATAAGGTTAAAATCTGCATTTCTTTCACTGTGGTGTTCTGCTCCCTCTCAAAATGCAATTTTTTTTTGTCTTTGTCACCTTTAAACACTCCCCAAACCACTCATGAATTCATTGCAGAAAGATAATGTATTCACATGAAAACTGACAAGAACTTTAAACAGATAAACTACAGGTCTTTCTGTTTGGTGTTCACACTCTCAGATGCAAGAAGTAGAATGAAATGTGATTATGAGACCCATGATCAAGTGAGATTGGCCTCAGATTTCCAATAAATCTTTTTAGTCACTTTTGGATGGCAATTCTGCTTTTGCAAATTATTTTTCCTTCATAACACAATGGTTTATCCCAGACTTAGAGCTGAATTATTTCGAGAAGAGTGACAGCACATTTTTAATATATCCTGCAAACTCTTCAGAAGGAAAGAAGGATAAGGTGGGGGGGAGGGGAAATTACTGACTGGCTTTTAAAGAATATTCTCCTCTGCAATGCAGATAACAGAGTCTATCCTGTTCCATTTTTGTATAAGGTTATAAAATTCCACTTCATTTACATCTTCTCTGTAAACATTAGTAAAAACTTCCCTCCCGCCACTACATTATACACAACTCAGACTGCTAACAGTATTTTAAATTCACTTGTAATTAACCTTTAAGGGATTTTAGTTTGTCCTGACTGTAAAACAAACTTGTTTTTGAGCCTTAGCAGCTGTGCTTTCTAAGCCTTGGGATTTCTTTGTTTGGGAAAAATAATCCAAACTTCTGATATCTAAAAACTATTACCAGGAAGCGCATTTGCATCTCTGTTGCACAAAACACCACAACCACTTTTGGAATTTTTAATATTGAAAAGCATTTGAGAGTCTTTTCTGGGTCAGATATCTTCCTGTATACAAGCTTTGGCAATTATGGTAGCGTTAAATCCATCACATTAAAATGCAATAATTAATCTGAGCCTTGAAAAAATAAACTAAAAGTCTCCGAAGTTTGGAGGAAAGTAAGATTTATACATAAAAGGTATTTTGATGCTGTGGCTTGCAGGATTCAGTGAGAGGGCTTGAAAGAAGCACAGCTTCCAAAGGCTACTACACAGAAAGCAGGCTCCACAAGTTCTCTTTTTGGACAAATGTCCGGATTTATTTACTTTTTCCTGCACGCCAACCTGCAGCTCTTCTGTTCCATTCTACAGAGGCACAAAGAGGATACGTGTCTTGCCATGTTAGCATATTGGGTAGAGAAACAGCACTACAACTTCCTATATTTTTTAAATCTGGTTTAACCTGGCACTCAGTACTTGCACCCAGGCTTTGTCTCAGAGAAATAATGGTTCCCAGCCTTTCAAGAAGCCTGAACTTTAAAAAAGAAACATTTAGAAGCACCCCCATCATTTCAAAGAAGTTACAGAGCCACAAGTCTTAAGCTGAAGAGTGGTTTCAGCTGCAATGTCTGTTAGAATGTAAACATGAGTATACTCCCCAAAATGGAGGGAGGGCAAAGGGGGACAGGGAAAGAAGGAAGGTAAAATCAATTAAAGCCAGGCAGTGACATTCACTGGAGAAAAGGCTAGATACACATCACAAAACTGACCTCTAGAATCCTGGCATCCCAACAGGAATGTCTGTCTGAAAAGGTAATGTAGCCTCCTGGAAAATAAGAAATGCAAGGAAACCCAGGCATAGATTCCAAGAATGACTCCAAAATATTCTCTTTTATTTGTGCTGAACTCCCACTGACATAAGCCAAATCTCATCTACTGCCAGCATCCTTGCTCTAAGTGTTGCATGAGAAATTTCCATTCATCCGTTCAGCAAAACGAAAACTTTTCATTTCAAGTGCAATCATAGGTAGATTCCACTTGATTACCTAATTTATGATGAAGGACATATTATCTCAGTATACCATGACAACTTCCTCCATCCCTTACTGTGTTCCTTCACCCTTGCACTGTTTCTGAATCTTTTATTTCCTTAGCCAGCAATGTTTGTGGAGTTATTAAGCAGCACATACTGATACCCTTTTAATATCTAGCTTGCCTGCTGCAGAGCAGACAATTGCTGCATAGCAGCAATTATATGGAAACAAAAAGGCTGAGTCTTAAAGCGGCTTAAAATAAAATTAAATATAATTTTATCAAAAGATAACATCCTGATAAAATCACAGGGATTTATTCTAATTCTGTGTTCTCTGGAAGCCTGCGTAGAAGTGCTGGGGGAAAAAAACATCAAGAACAAAACCTGTTAAAACCATGAGCATCAACATTTCTTGTTTTATGAACCTGCTCAAAATAAGCCAGGGTAATTTTCTTGTTAAGAGGATAAAACACTGAACTTGATGACATTTGACAAAAATTACACTTACCTTGCCCCATATAAATCAGACTGTCTTGCAGTTTTCCCTTCCATCCTTTCTATCTCGATTCTAACTTTCCTTCCTATCTGATTTTTCTTGCCCTGAGCATCACAGAGTGTTGGCTTTCATCCTCCCATTGCCTGTTCTCCCTTTCTCCTTAGAATCTGCTCCAGCCAAGCAAAACAACTTGCTTTTCCTCTTCATGTTGCCTCTTCCATCTCTTCTTTTTAATTTTTTTTTCCCCCCACCTACTTCACCCCACTGCCTCCAATGCTCAGAAACAACATCTAGAGGATTAGACGCTGGACTGAGAATCTGAAGACTCCTATCCTGGGGCCAACTCTGCCATCACTTTGTTGCATGACTAATTTAAGATTAGTGCTCTGATTTTGCTTATGCTTTGGTGATTATGATACTTTGACACCTTTGTAAAACACTTTTGCGTGGTCTAAATAAGAGATTACACTTGTGTTCCACTCACCCCTTTTTTCAAGGTTAGAAGGCCTCTTTCTGAGCATAACTCACATTGCCAGAAGTTCCTTTACATCTCCCTCTCTTTTCTGAATGCTCTTGTTTTGTAGCCCCCCTTCTCCTGCCCAGACTATTAATATGGAGACAACAGGCTCTGCTGGAGAGATACAGTGGGAAGCACAATACCACAGCCTAGTCCGGGGCAGACAAAAGAACACACAGCTGGTAGCAATAGTTTAATTGGAAGCCCTACAATGGGAAGAGCTGCCTGTGCTGCCCTGGATGAGCTTGGCATCCTTCCAAGCATAGATATTACTGAAAAATACTGTTCAAAATGAGACCATCCTCCAAACGAAAAGAAATCTGTGAACAGTAATCTGGGAGAGCTTTCTTTCCTACAGTGCAAGCAGCAAATATTCAGGGAATGTTCAGCCATGGGGACAGCTAAGCAACTTTTTCAGTCTTTTAATGTGGCATTGTAGACAGAGTATTTTCATAAGAAAAAGGTATACATTTGTTTCTTAAAAGAAATCCCCTAAACAACAACAACAACAAAAAACAAAAACCAAAACCAAACCAAAAAAAAAAACAAAAAAAAAAAAAAAAAAAACCCACCAAAAAAAGCCAATTGTACCAGATGAGCGAATCGAACAGAGTAACTTAAGATCAAACAATACCAAGGCCAGATCTTGCGTTTGCCACAAAAAAGGGAAGTAGACTCTACATCAAATAAAGAACTTTGTACTAGAATAAGCAGAAAGCAAGGGAGGTGGTACATGAGTTGCAAAAAATACATGGCTGTGAAAAAACTGAGAAGTCTGTAGGAGTTCAGAACATCAGTTCCATTAGCAACTTAGCCACTCAAGAAAACCTCAGATGAGTCAAAACAACTATCACCATTATTATTTGCTAAGAATAGACATTGTGCTTGTTTCACTGACAGACATACAGAATAGCAAGCATAAGAATAAAAAAACCAACTACCTTTAACTTCTTTTTTTTATTTGCAGCTCTGAAAGTGCTTTGCAAAGATGCTCAGCATCTTCGTCTCTATTTCACAGAATAAAAAACCCCAGATGTGCCAAGAGGAGTTTCTTGCCCAAGGTCAGAAAGCAAGGAAAGAAAACTGTTTTCCATGCCAAGCTCAAACATACACAAAGGCTGAAAATAAAGTTCATTGTTACAGCCTTTCATCGTTTGTTTTGTGCATTAGTGTGCCATTGAAAGTGTTTTATGTTCTGAGCCCAATGTAACAATGCTTTATGAAATGAAAGATTTTGAAGGAGGGCAAGGCAGCCTACAACAACAGGATTAAGTGACAAAGACTTCCAGATCCACAGTGACCCCAGAGCAAGACCACTGCTGATTATGAGAAAATATTGAGACACGAGCATGCAGGTAGTGGAGAGTGAATGTAGAAAAGGAAAACAGAGCTGTAGGTGAGACACAAACTATTGATGGATAACACGAAATGCCAGCAGACATGGAGAATGTATTATAAGCAGAAGTATTGGATAAAGGGGTAAACATTTCACAAGGAAAATTACAGTTACAGTGTTCAACAGAAGGGAAATTGTAAGGTATCGAGGTCGGGGAGGACAGGGCAGAACCATGCACGGAAAATTCAACTCCTGGGAGCTGAACATATGATCATGGGTTTTGGAAGAAGACATGTATTCTTGTATCAGAGGACTCCAGCATCTCAGCTCATATTACTTAAAAGCATTCTCCACACGGTTTCATACCTGATGTGCAGTGTGATTGGTTCTAACAAACCCAGATAAGCCACAGATGCACTAACAACTATGTGAGACCTTGAAACCCAGAACAACACATTGACAAAGAGCTGAGGGTGCAATGCTGACACAGTGAAGATAAGAATTCAGAAATGTTAAAAGAGTACTAGTGAAAGGCACGGGGAGAGCAAAAAAGGGAGCACGGCGTTTTGCAAGTAAGAACAATAAAGGAATAAAATGAGGGATGTAATCACTGTTTTGAGGTAATAGAGAAGGATGTTAAATGTTAGTAAGCGATGAGACAGTGAGATTTGCAGTCGGGAAGTAATAAATCCATTTAGATATCAGGGAGGAGGAGGAGGACGGAGGTTTCTGCAATGTGGGAGTAATGGAAGAGAGCAGAAGATACAGCAAGGAGGACAGTGACAGTGCTACCACACCGTATCTGCTGAAGTACAAATAGTCAATGCATTGACAAATGTGTCAGCTAAAGGGCACTGGGGAAAAATCAACTTGGTGCATGTTACAGGCAAAGCAGCAGCTGGGCTTGGCAGCAGCTTCAGCATGTGAAGAGAAGGAGAGAGAAGACAAAATGTGCCTAAGTCTGAGAGTCTGTTTTTGCTTTCTTATTCCACGAATAATAATGATGCAGTGTTCCTTCAGTGCCAATTGCAACCTTTTACTGAGATTGCTTTGACTGTAATGGCTGCAAGAGATGCCAGGAAAAGAAGGTAATGCAGCTTTTCTCTTCCCTTGACTTTTCCAATGTCACAGAAAAAGAAATTTGCATAACTCTGAAACGGAAAATAAACATTTTCAACAAGGAGCATTTGAGTAGCACTAAACACTTAACCTTAATTGAAAGCAGCAGTTGTTCTAAACCATGCTAACCACGGTAAAACAGGATTGAAAGGAAATTTAAAACCCATCTCTGACACTGGAGAGATGCATCCAACAGAAACATGCCCAATGAACTATTAGAAATCAATTGACACAAATCCTACTTGGAATCACAGGCAAAGCTTTCCTTTGCCTTTAAAGTAGCATTTTAAAATTGTATCTCTCCCTGAGAAACATTTAAGGAGTGAAAAAAAAAAAGTGGTCTCAGCTTCCAAATCTAGAGCAGAAGTAGTTTTACACTGCTATACAGCACAAGACAGCAGTGCCATGTGCAGGAACACCATGTGGAGTGAAGCAGTAGAACTGCTGAGTCTGATCACTTGCTTTTCCCTGAAATGGAAACTACCATTTTCTTCCTAGATCTCTCAAAATCTTTTAATTGCTATTGGATCTAAGCACCAGGGCTCACAGTGTTGTTTAAGATACCAGCAAGTCTATTCCTTCACTGAAGACTTCCCTCCTGTGGTGCGGCACTTCATGTATTTACTGACATGATTTTTTTCTTCAGCTCTTTCATGCTGCCACAATAACTCCTCAAAACAAGAGTATTGACTCCACTGTAGGATTCTGTCTTCTTTACTCATTTCGTATTGGTATCACCTCTCAAGTAGTAACAGAGTTGGTCTGTCACTACTGGATGAAAAAGAGAGGGGAACCAGGATTACTGTGTGTATCATGAGCTGCTAGCTGTGGATTGCAAATAGTGTCATTCCCTTTGACTTGCTTTTTCCATGCATTTAGCTTGCAGGGATGCCCTGAAACTGGCAGTAAATCGGAGTGCCACATAACACCTTCTGATCTGCAGTACTGCAGGTATCATCTGTGGGAAAGCACAGAGGCAAAAACAAAGAACCAACATAAAAAGTATTCTTTTCATTCAGGCATGTCCAAAACTTTATGAAAACAAGGAAGTATGGTTATTTTCATTTTACCGCAAGATCTGAAGGATATAAAAGACTAAAAAAAAGCAGCACATCTGAAGAACTGGAGTTACAAAAACCTGTTATTCTGCCTAGTAGAATGCTGGTCCATACACATGGAAGTGGCACTCCAAATGCCTCTTTGCTGTTTGAATCCTGTGTGTGCAATAGAAAAAAAGCTGAAGTTTCAGGAAGGCTTCCTTAGGAGTGAGTAAAGCAGGATTTTCTTAAGTCACATAAGCACTGCCAAGGAGGCTGTAGCAATGCCTACGTGGTCTTTGTGCCATTGGTCTGGACCGATCAAAGAGCAGACACCCCCTTACCTTTCCCACTGCCTCTCATTAGTGTGTTGCAAGAGGTGTTCCGCAGGAAAAGAAAAGAAGGTCAGTTTTCAGAAATTTATTACAGATGACTAGCTGTCAAGAGTAAATAATTTCAAAATTCATTTTAACACGAGTCTGCATAATTCTAATACATTATTCCATTGTCTGTAAGTCCGTTTCTGCAGAACTTGGATAAAATAGGAGGCTTAAGCTTAGCAAATAGCCCTGATCTCATTTCACCAGTTTTGAAAGGTGTGAAGTTTTCTGACTTTTCCAAAAGTTGTGCCTGATTTTCACTTATGAATTGGTGATGAGAGACCCAAGCACATTTTTCCATTCCTCAGGTTTTATATAACGAATTATCTCCCTTTGTGAGAAGGAATTTCAGTCTGCTATAGTCTAAGGTACTGCTAGTTACCCATTATTTTTCTTTCATTCTCTCCCCCTTGCTGCTTTTGACAGCAGCTTATTTTTTAATTACGATGTACTGAATACACTGGACATAGTCTTTTTTTTTTTTTTTTTTAGCAATTGGATGCACGCATTTCCTTATTTGGTCTGTCAGTAGCACCCATGCACACAAATATGTCTGTATACACAGAAAGTATAACATGACTGTCTCCAACTTCTTGTGCATAGCAATATTCTGTGACAAGATGCATGGGCCAAATGCAAAACCAAAAGAAATAGACATGCTTCAACTTGAAGAATATAGCCTTTATCCTTTATGAAAGTTGCCTGCACTTCTAAGTCTTTAAGAAATCCAACCACAGAAAAAGTCTAAGGTCAGTACTTTGTAAAACTTCAAGTAACACAGACAAATGTTTACCATTAGTGCAAGGGATGACCAAAAATCCAGTGACTTTATCCCCACACTAGAAAATTAAAGCCTTTTGTAGCCTTGAGTTGACGTTTGAATTAATGCAGCTCTCATTGCTCGTTATTTTTTATGAAGGCAGATGAGCAATGTCAAATACTATGGAATAAGGTGATTTGCACACATTATGAGGATTGTGGAATTACCACACTTCCCAAAGTAAGCAACAAAAGGTAAGACAGATCAGGAAGGGGAAAAAGGGAATCCTCTTATTCTCAGTATCATTGTCATTTCTAGAGCCAAAACTAATCGATGTTAAAATCCGGAGATGTCAAATAGAGAATGGCAAAGAGTAAACCTTGTATCTTCATGCATCTCTAAGGTTTGCAAACACCAGGAACTAGTGGAGTATTTAAAGCATGAAAAAAGTCCCAACAAACCCACAACTAACAAACAAAATGAAAACAAAGACACAACCCAGCCTTATTCTCAAACTCTGTTTGAAAAATAAGGACAACCCTGGAAATGCAGTAAAAGGTCCTGTTTAAAGTTATTTTTTCAAAAGTTTCTTCCAGTGAGAAACACTTTTTCCTATCAGCTCATATTTTTTCCACTGCTTTTTCCCAACTGGCACATAAAGCATCCAAGGATCTGAGGTTTCAGCGGCAAGCTAAAATTGTGATTACAATTCCTTTAAATGCCTTGGGAATTGGGAATGGTGCCAGTCCTCCCAGGACTGGCATCACCAACATGTCTTATCCCAACTCCCTCTTGAAAGGCCTCGCTTCCCCAAGAATTCCTTTTTCTTCAAAGGAGAGGCAGGTATAGAGCCCTGAATAGATCTATATGACCTGCTTCAGCCTCCTACCCATGGGCACTCACCCTCCCCAGTGGAACAAGGTTTCAGCCACAGTTTCACCATGGAACTCACGCATTTACCTCACTCTTGATGCTTCTCATAAAGACAATAACCTACCATATTTCCCCATCTATGCTGTGATTAGGAGTAAAGTCCTCTACATCAACTTCCATAGAAGAGCCTGGCAAATCAGTTCCTTTCTATTTCCGCGTACACATTCCTGGGATGGTCTCCAAGTCTACCACCAGAAGCCAGATTTGCAGGTTTCGTTGGAGAACAACAATAAAATGTACCATAAAAGCTCTTCGAGGTGGGAGGAGGTTTCAGGGGGCTGCAGACCTCAAGCCATCCTCTTCTGTCACCTTTTCTAGAACCTAATCCAGCTGTTTCTCAAAAACAACAAACAAACGTGCTTTGCAGACCGCAGTGAGCTCTGAGGAACAATCCCCAATATAACATATGCCACTGCTTTGTAATCACACATACACTGACATACTGATATTTCACATGTTTCTATCAGCTAAAGGACAGCTTTCTTCACAGGCAAATTTTTTCTCTATACCTGGGAGTATAACAGAAATAGAAACTCCTCTGGCTGCAGAATATGTAAACTGCCCACTGCCTTGGGTTACTGTCTTCTTGCTGTTAATAGGAGCTGGCACAGGCTCATGGATTCACACTTGCATATCCTGCTGCAGAGTTAGGAACTACTGCTTTTTGTAAAGTGTCTTCTCCTCTCACAAAGGAAGACTACAGCACTTAATGCTGTTTCAGTGGACTGATACCATTGTTTCATTTTTAATAAATACCCCTGCAAAGGGAATTGTTACCAGCACTGTTATGAAAAACACATTAGACAAAACAACACATTTTATAGAACGCCGATCACAGGAAGAATGATAAAATTAGTAGGGCAGCTGTTTTAAAATACAGGCTACGACCACTTTCCCTCAGCTGAAGTAAAGAGGATTAGCAATCCTGAAAATCAGTAACCTGACTATTTCAAGTGAGGGGATTTTCAAACAGCATGTGCCTATGATGTTAGGTAAGCCTGGACAAACTAGACCATGGAAAATTTCACATACCGACAGATAGCATGGCCCTGAGGAAGCAGACAGCTGTGAAGGAGGAGGAGGAACTGCTGGCTGGCAAAGATCACTTTTTGTTTGACTTTGCCACTAGTAACAGAAGGCCATGTTTCTTTACACATTCATTTTAAACACCAGCCAAGGGGCACTCCGGCTGTCTGGATTTTATTGTTTTCACCACTCTACTTGAAAATACAGTTCCACTTGGTTTTCCAAGGTGGTATGACAGAAATAGGTCCCTGTGAGATATACTATAAATTATGGCAATTTAAACAAACTAAAGTCTAGCTCTTACAAGTTGAACTAACCTAGCATATACCCATGGCAGTCTTAATCATAGGGAACAAAAATCCAACCAGTCCAGTGCAGGCACACTGTGGTCAGATGTTTATTTAGTATTCCATGATTTTCTCTGTAATATAATATTAAAGGAAGGCCTTAGAGTTTATAACTATTGTATTATTAATTTTACCAATTCTTGTCAATCAATGCAGATATGTTTAAGTCTGTATAACATGATGTGGAATTGAAAGTAAAGCCTTGCTTTCATCTTTTTGGGAAGTCCCTCACTACCACTGGAGTTGTTCCAGGCAGGATAGGTAAAACCCTAAGAACAGACAGGCTGCTGCAGGATTTTAATTATTATGTTACACAGTATTTTAAGAGACTTAAGGCAGGACTTCTACATAACTCTTATCAGTAGTTGTCTCTGCAAGCAAAGGTCACCAGCTTTTCATCCAGAGGGCTGCTGATGTCTTCAAATTCCTGAATTAAATTAGTTCACCTCTATCTGGACCCATAAACTCTTCTCTTCAGCACAGTGGTAGAGCAAATGGGTGAAGTTCTTGCTGTGCCTTTATGTGATAAGCCCTTGCAACAAAAGCAGATACTCCATGAAGGCCTGCAGTACTGGGAAATTTTTTTCCTTAATTATTAAAACAATTGTATTGGCACTGTTCATTTGGAGATACTTATCCCTTGAAATCCCTACACACATAATCAACATGTAGCAATCAAAGCCATCGTTCAGGATGTGGAGGATTTAAACCTGGTTTTCTTCTTTACTTAACAACACCACCTTGTGCGACCCAGGTCCAGGGATTCTGTTACTACTCAGAGAGGATTATTCTGGGTACTGAAGCCTCAGTCTGCCTCTCAGACCATTTCACTTTGCATTGGCTGTTCAAATGTGCCATGGAACATGGGCTATAACCCAAGAGTCCAGCAGCCTGCTCTTCTCCCATCAGACACTTTGTCCTTATGATTACGAGAGATATAAGTTGAAATCCTCCGAGGCAGAAAAGAATTTGTGCCTCCTATGTCCTGACTGTGTGCACAAATCACTCGGCTATCACGTAAAACAAGAAAATATCCTCCCTTAGAAATTCTGCATATCTGGACTCTCACCTCTCTTGCTGCTTCTTACAAAAACTTCAGACAAACAAAAAAAGACATTTTGCTTTGGATACAGCAGATGCCTCTTGTCTGCTGGAAATTTTTTTTTTCCTTATTTTATTCTTTTAATAACCTCTTTTCAGCAAACCATGAAAGTCTAATTACACACAGGCATGAGATTCCATATTATCCAAGCACTCTTTAGTAGACTGCTGAGATCATCTATGGAACACATAACTAGCGAGCATTTTAAAGGAAAGGAAGCATAATTGTGTCTCTCTGAAATCCATGCTCAAATCCCAACTGATGGACAATCTTCAAATCCAGCAATATAGAGATTCCTGTGGTGATACTTTACATAAAAGACAAATGTGTATTATTCAATTTATTTAGTTTAGGGTAGGTGACAATATAAAATCAAAAGCAGCACGCAACAAGATTTGATGCTTAAGCCATATTTAGCCATTTTCCAGATTGCCAGAGAGTACACTGATGAGAAGTTGTCTAAGAGGGCTCACTTTGTGTTATACAAATTAAAATCAACCAATCAAACAAAACCCCCAAAATTCAACTCATTTAGAAACCTGCCAGGCAAACAGGAAATACAAACAAGACAGTAAAATATCTAAACATAAGAAAAAAACCCCAAACAAAACCCAAACAATGCCCCCCCCCAAAAAAATCACAACAATGACAGCCAAAATAACCAAACAAAAAAACCCTACACCACCACTAACCCCCTCCCCCCCCAAAAAAAAACCCCAAAAAAACCCAAAACGTTAAGGATTATATCTCAAAATAAAACCCTTCATAGCTTTTCTTCCCACACCAAATAGCCTCTTACAGAAACTAGGGACACCTCACGCCATACTAATTTAAAAAAAAAAAAAAGAAAAGCCTAATTTTAGGTAGTTACAGGAATCCATTCCTTACTTCCTCTAAATCTGCTATGCTTTTATTCTTTGCTGAACCAAAATTTCTTGTCTTTTGTATTTTATGAGACAGACATGCTTTTAAGCAGGGACCACAAATGAGCACACACAGCTTTATTCATGAGGCAGTGATAACAGATACTGAACTTAGAGTTGCATGGGAGACAATTTACCTCACCCACATTTTTGAGACTTTAGTAATCTCTGTTGCTTTGCATCTGAACAACACCAATACATCTAAAAGATCTGCTGTCAAAAACATTAAAAACACAAGAAACCTTCAAATATTGTCTATATTTACTGAAAGAGTGCGGGGGAAAAAGAAAAAATCTAAAAGGATCAGTAAGTATTTATTTTTGTAGACTGAAAATGCTGCAATAATGAAAGACTGAACCAGGGTCATCCTGCAATAAGTTAGAAATAATATTCATGGCACTCATCTGAGATGAGGGGAAACGAAAAAAATCCCTCAAAATAGAAACAGAAAACCAAATATTTAACATCCTTTCAGCATGTTAGCCTGCCAGGCTACCTTGGGGCAAAAAGAATCCATTATGGGCCTGCATAATTACTTTTAAATAATCTCTGCTGGAGCATCCACAATAGCTCCATTTTTACATATAATGTAAAACCAGTGTGATTTCCATTAGCAGTAATTAATTTCTTCTAAGTGGATAAACTGGGGCAAATTCAAAGCTAGTATAAGCAAATGGAACTCCATGCTGCTATGGAATTGTTAAAAAAAAATCCAATATGCTTTCATTTGCCCTCTTTTTCCTTGGAAAAAGGAAAAAAAAATTCCTGGGGGAAAGCTGCCTTATCCAATTACATTAACTAGAAAGATAAGAGCAGTAGTAAACCTACCTGATAGTACTGTTCTGTATCAATTGGGATATATTGCTCAGCACTTTGAGGTTAAGTAAAGCACTATGTAACATCAGGAGAATCATATTAGATTGCTGGAGGTAAAACTGCTTCTAATCCTAACAGAGAGGCTTCGTCACTCCTGGTTATCCCTCAGGAAGCAGGGGATAATAACATGAAGGTTGCTTTCCTCCTTACTTACTACACACAGGCCATTTCAGGTTGCTGAGTCATTGAATAAGATCTAACCCTTCAGATCATCCTTAAAATGTCATATTTAATTAAAACTTTCTTGTCGCCTTACTTATTTGTCATCCTTCTTTCATCAAAAGCAAGCCTAGACATTGAACCTCAGAACAGCACCTTTTTTTCCTGCTTCCAAAACAAACCCTGGCACAAGGAATATTTATGCTCCTAAGTGGTTTGGGCATGTCCCTAGTCTAAATGTATTTACTAAAAAAACCTTACAAAAAGAATGAGAAAATCCAACTTGATTTTTTTTTAATAATGATTCCTTAAATGATTGTGAGGTACTGCCGCACTTACTGCTTCATAACATCTCTATCAAGAACTTATAAAGGGAATGTTTCTTAAAAACCCACACATCTACACAACTTCAGCAGGTTGAGAGAAACAGAGATAAGAAAAAAGTGGAGCAGAGAAAAAAATGTTTATTTTTTTTTCCACTCCCTTTGGCATTTGTTGAGAGGCTTTAGAGGAATCAATATTCTCAGATTTATAAGGAAAGCAAGCAGGGGGCCCCAAATTTCATGGCCTTTACAGAAGCAGACTTCCTGTTAGCTCCACTAAGGAAATGTCAGATCATGATGACAGCCCACATCAGCAGCTACCCGAGAGCCATCACGTTGGCTAAATAGCCTGGAATAGGGGAACTGTGCGAATCATCAGCTGGAAAGTGCTAAGAAGCTGTCAGAAAAACAACCCCAAACCCAAAACATATACACAAGACACTGTGTTGTTTTAGCCAGGAGTGAATAGAGAAATAGGTCCTGTAGTTATATATTATTTTTGGTACCACAGAGAAGTGACGTGTCAAGGCGATCTCTCTAGATAACATCCCCCTGCAGAGCAAACAGAGGCAGTGACTGCTCTTGCTCACTCACTGGCTATGAGGTGGCTGGCCATGATGTGCCAAACCTGACTTCAGGAGCAAAATCTTCTCTGTAGGAAAGAGACTGATGTTTGACCACAAGCACTATGGTAGCCTCATCATGGAGAAAGAAAAGAGCACAAATATTGCATCCCTTAAAAAAAAAAAAATCAGAAAGCTGCACTGATTTTTAGCTTAAATGAAAGAGGGGAAAAAAACAAACTGAGAACAAAATTGATGTAAATGCTTATTAGTTACAAATGCTCTATTAGATCAGCTGGGCAAAACCCACAAAAATAGCAACGTGTGAGAATGGTTGTTGGCCTGAGTGCAGGCCAATCAATCCATTATAATTTAAGTGCAAGCTGTTCTGGTAGAGGCATTAGTTTCCTACTATATCACATTTGCCAGCTTGGGGCAGGGGGGACTGTTGGAACTGGAGACCTCTAGGACTGGGGCTTGCCAATGACTCGCAGATCTCTGAGAGAACCTTGTTCATCATATGCAATGATTTGTCAAAATGTCCCGTTTTTACAGCACATGAAAAATGTTCAGTTCTCAGAACAAGTGATTTCCTAGGAGTAGGGGCATCTAGATTATATATTCTCATAGCATCTAGGTTATGAGGAAGGAAATTAAAAAAAATGTTTCCAAGCCAAGACATACTAACTCTCATCAAAATGCAATTCTCAAACAGCACACCACACCCACCAAGATGTGACAAAATGTAATAGATTCCTTGCCAGAATGAAAGACAAATATTTTTCTTTTAAAAACAGATTTTGGGGGCAAGGGAGGAGAGTTGAGAGGAGTATAACCAAGTAAACATATATATTATCCAAAAACTTCACGAAAATCAAAGTGTGGAAGGAATCATCCCCATGCTCAGAAGAAGATGGCAGTGTATCCCGCATTCATTAACAGCCAGCTTATGGCTTGCCAACTACCTGAACTTTTTCCAAATGCTTCAGCTAGTTCAAATTTGACTGCAGTCCATTTTGGACACAAATTTAAAAATATGTCCTTCCGTTCATGTATATTGCAATCATTTTGTAAGTGCTAGAGCCAGGCATCACAATTACAACATGCATTACTCAAGCATTTATGTGCTCTATTTGGTTATTTTTATCACATTCATGCATGCAAGCATACATCTCAAATAACTCAGACCACATCAATTTCAATTCATTTAAAGCACAGAAAACCTCTATGTTCGCTCCAGAAATTAGTACACTAAGAGATTCCTTGTCCAGGAATGGGAAACATTTGTTGAAATACCTTATTTTTAAGGCAATCTGTGTTTTTTCTTTAGCTTAACTGGCAGACACAGAATCACAGAATGGGTCAGGCTGGAAGGGATCACAGTGTGTCATCTGGTCCAAACTCCCTGCTCAAGCAGGGTCATCCTGCACAGAGCACATGGCACAGGATTGCATCCAGACGGTTCTTGGATATGTACAGGGAGGGAGAATCCACAGCCTCTCTGGGCAATCTGTTCCACTGCTCAGTCACTATTTACCATATCTCAGTAGAAGTAAACATTCAGGCTCATCATGTGTATTGTAACAAATCTCACTTAAACAGAATTCTGACATTTTCTACTAGAAATGCTCAGCTCACCACAGATCACTTCCACACCAATAATGAGTTTCAGCAGTGAAAAATGATACTCTCTACATTTTTTTCTCACTCATTTTCTCAATACCTATTTTCTTCAGTATTTCCTGCTGAGCACCCTTTTAAAGTTTAAATCATCTTCTGACATAATAGACAGGCAAGTGTTTCAATAAAAAACCCAAAAAGCCCGTGAAATCTTCCAGGATCAAAAGCCCAAATACTACTGGAGGAGGGAAAGAGACATTCAATAGGTAGTACGTCTACAACAAATCAAGTTATCTTAGCTTAAAGGCTTGGATAGTTGCTGAAGACAGAGGCTGATTCAATCCATAAACAATTTTTAACAGGAAGTGCTTCTAGGACTGAACCATCCTCTTGACACCCTACCTTTGAACACTCGTAAACATTGATGAGGCCCCCTCTCAGTCATCTCTTCTCGAGGCTGAACAGGCCCAGCTCCCTCAGCCTTTCCTTGTAAGAGAGATGCTCCAGTCCGCTCGTCATCTTTATTGCCCTCTGCTGGAGCTGCTCCAGGGGCTCCATGAACCAGAACTTCAAAATACCTGTTAACCATGATCACCTCATCAAACAGCCACAACTTCACCCCCATGAACCTACCTATAACCAGCTCTTCCTTTTAGCAGATAGTGTGTACCAACTACAGAGCAGGCTAGAAATACAGGAGACTGTAAGCAGTATCCACAGTCAAATGTCTCTCAACCTGGGGCAAAGTACGGGTACAAAGTCCCAAATTTCCCTTCTTCTGTGTGGATACTCACAGGCTGCCTCCCTGCATAACCAGCTATTTCTCCACAGGTATTTGATGCAGAAGAAGAACTGTCCCACTTTGCTGGTGTCACTTCAGTTTGATCCACGGCATATGTAGCTATGAAAGTGTCTACAATCTGGAAAGTATTTGGCTAGAGAGGGACTCAATAGACCAAAGCACATAGAAATTGGACAAAGCAGCTGTTTAGAGTCATGTTTCTGGTTTTGGATATGAGAAACCCTGTAGCATTTCAGCAATAACAAATATATTAACTAGCTGTATTATTCTATATTGCAATGTTTTCCAATTGTTTAACTTGGTGTCATTAATGATACAGAAACATATTAATTGTCATGAAAAATGCAGCACTTAGAAGAAGAAGAACCATAGAGAAAACTTAGTTCTACCAAAGGCAATGGCTCTCTCCTTCTTTTATAAATCCTATTCCTATCAACAGCCTCCCTCTTTTTTTTTTTTTTGTTTGATTACTGTCAGACTCTATTTGTAAAGTTTTGTTTTATTAGGAGGCATGTAAAAAAATCATGGTTACCTATTCTAAGTATATCTGAAATGCCAAATTCTGTATTCTGCTTCAGCGGCATCAGTAATTTGACTAAGTTGCACATCAATTATTAAGGGTGGAAGAGGAGACTTTCATAAAGTACCATTGCTTCTGAATTGCAGTGGTGGCCCTTCCCTCTTCGCAGGGGTGTAATACAGGCAGTATACACTTGACATGTATGTGGTATATAGAAGTTTCTGATGACCGATAAAAACAATGTGAGGCACAAGAAATCACAGTATGACAGGCATGATCAGAGCAGCTTTATGAAATGTCAAGTCAAGTCTGAAAAGCTCAAGATCACAGAATCAAAGAAACATTTGGGCTGGGAAAGATCTCCAAGATCATCAAGCCCAGGCTTTGACTAATCACCACCTTGTCCACTAGACCATGGCACTGAGTACCACGTACCAGGAGTGCCAGAAATGGTCACTCCTTAGGTCTTAAAATAATGTAAATCTTTCACTTAAATACAGTTTTAGATCTAATTCTTTATACTGAACAGTATCCTTCCCTACAATAAAAAAAAAAAAATTTTTTCCATGGTATAAGGCTACAAAATATAAGAAGTTCACAGGGAGGCTAGTAATCCTTCCAATACTTCTTGAAACAGTAATTCACCTATTTAATAAAAATTTCAAAAATTTTGCCATCATTTTCCATCTCTCTTTCTCTCCCTCCTCCTCCTTCTACTTTTTTAATTAAAGCTTCTAAGGAACACTTATTGAAAGGTCTTTTATCCTCTTATTGCTTTTTTAATTCTTTACCTCAGTCCTTTTATACTCCCCCTTAATCATGAATGCAAATAAAATTCAAAGTGTAATCAGCAGCTGCCTAAGGAGAGCACCGAGCTCTGTTGCCATGGGAACAGTCAAGTCAGTCCTTGACCAGCGGAGGAATCCCACCCACCTTTCTGCCTTATTCCTTGTGCCATCCCTCACACCCCTTTTGGTTTCCAACCACACTTGCTTCCCTGGAACATGCCATTTCTGGCAATAAATATTCTCCTTTGATCTAATGATAAATGATCACCAGCAGAAAATTCTTTTATGTACGAAACCAACCACCAGCAGCACTGGTTTGTGCGCTGGTCCCACACACTGAGCATCATCCTAGGGCTCATGGCTCCTTTTCTACCCTAAGTTTATTTGCCAAAGTACATCAGCAATTACATCAACAGCACCCATCACACTTTAGGTGCAGCAAGCAACTAGTGATGCTGCCAAAGTAACAGAGCACTTGATTTTAGTCCAGCTATTAACAGAAGATGAAACTAGACTGATGTTCCTGCAACATTATATGGCAAATGTTTCCAATTTGAGAGAAAGTCTTCCAACTACAAGATACCTCAGTATCCAGGCCTTCTCCATAGTGACTATTTCTTACTAAAGTGCTCTCAGTGGTGCTGGATCACTACAAGAAAAGTAATATATCCCAACACCCATGTATTTTATTTACTATTTATATGCTTTTGAGGATAACCCTTTTAATATCCTGCACTTCCCACTGCTCACTTTTGCTGAGGTTCCTGCCATACTTTGACACCTTGTCAGTGTAAATAGGTCAGCCCAATGTTTCCAACAGAGGGATAAAAACGTCACTGGATTGTTTCCTAAAATCTCCACACAGGCCTGGTTAAGATCCACTTTAGATAAACTGCAAATATCTGAAGTGGAAGGATCTGATAATGATGGCCAGTTTTGTCTTATTTCTACATTCTTCATCACAGCTGGAGCTTTTGCCTAGCACTGATAAATGTCTGACTCTTCTATTGTTTTTTTGGCAAGTGCACTGGAACTCAAAAAATTGCAAATGCTTGAGACATTCAGCACTAATTAAACTTTTCAATAAATAAATGGGAAAACCTTTAATCTTACAAACTCAGAGAGAATCCTCAGGGGACAGCTGTTGTCCTGACTGAGGCAGCTGGATATTTATAGCACATACACATATCAGCTCAGACACGCATGTATAGATATATACATATATTCAAGAAAGCAAATGAAAACAAAATAACAAATAGAAAAATAATAATTTCCTTTTGTTAACCTTTACCTAGAAACTACATTAAATGGCCAAAGTCTAAAATCTCCTGCTTACTTAAGACTTGGTTAATTTCACTTATACCCCTTGGTACTTGTGCCAGGGCACAATGCGCCTTCATTAAATGCAATAATAAAATATCCTAATTAGGCCACAGTCACCTCCATTCACTCTCATTATGCCAAATCAGTCTCATCAGAGATGTCCCAACTCGAGTCAGTCTGCTCTAATGAAACAAAAGTAAATCACACAGGATGCCTCCGCCTACCTTTAGGAGAAGGCAAATCTGAAATACACCACATTCCCCTGCCGAGTGAATTTCATTCTGAGACATTCCCAATTATATCCCTGGGAACAGAGAGAACCACAGAGAGAACTAACTTGCTCCTTCTTCTTAAATTGAGGTCTGAGAATTAATTGTACACGAGTCCTTTCCTATAATATCTTTATTCCTCTTTCAATCATTTGAAAGCTGAGTACAAAAGAGAGCAAACTTTTGCGAGGAAAACAAAAAGGCAAGCCCTTGAACAGAGCCGTGTGCTTTCTACCACTTCATATAATTAACTATGTAGCATTAAGAAAGGCCCTTCTGTATCAGTAAACCTTGACATTCAAAGTGTTTGTTAAACATCGGCTACATGAAGCCAATGAGGCATAGCATAGATCTATGTTGTGGTTATAGGCAGTACTTTTTCTGGCAATTCTAAATTCAGTTTGTCTTCTGAAACCTCCACCAGCCTTCCACAGCAAGAAGGCTTCAAAACTTTATTTTGAATGTTTATCTTATACTCGGCAAAAAAGAAAACAGAGAAACTGTAACTAGAAGAACCTAATCAAAATAGGAGATAAATGAAAGATAAAAAGCAAAGAAAAAGAAAATCAATCTGTGAAGTAATCGCTCTGACACCCTATTAGAATGACACTTGTTTTGGCACTGTGTCTTCCAGATGCTTACTTCAAATAAAAATAACATGTATTGGTATAAGACTTCACGTAAATATGAGCAACACACTCTAATATAATCTAGCAGATTCATCTAACATTGCAATCTCTTGTGGGCAGCCATCATCTTGATTAAGCAAGATATATAGTAATAATAAATTAAAGTTAATTAAAGGGAATGACAGTAAAGACAACTTGGAAAAGAAAAGGAATAAATGGGAATTATATAGAGTATATAACTTCATTCTTAAATTCTCTGATTGGGTATGATCCTCCAATGAAGGAAGCATAGAATATCATTAGTTATAAAGGACACCTTGATGTGGTCAGGTTTCCTGTTTTCTGGCAGAGTGGTGGAGATGGGAAAAAAGGTGAAATAGGTTGAAATCATATTTCATCTTCCAGTTTTTATTTTAAAACAGTAATGCATCAACCTCTCTATACATGTCTGTTTTGTTCAGACAGGGTGAAGCTGGAAAGTCCAAACTCTATTAACATTTTCAAAAAAAACAATAAATCCACCTATCTCAGGACAACTGGTAATCACAAAATAAATGAGGTCACTCTGCCCTTCTCTTACAGCCTATGATTCTTTTATATCTAGAACATTAACCATGATAAAACATGATGTCTGTATCTACAATTATGCCAACACTGCCTCTGGAGGGCCTATGAGGTTTTTTTCTCTCTTACTATTTACCATGCTGTGTATTTATAATTCATGTCCTTTAATTACACTAATATATTTTATCCGAAGGTTGTTATTGTTGCTCTTATTTTTTTTTACTCTCACTCCTGCTTAACACACTATTTCACACCCAAACCCAGATGTTCATGTCTCTCTCCTAGGTATCAAAATTTAAATCAGGTTTGCTTGCAGTCAGTTGTGAGCCTCTGTCAGCACCGTACATTTCATGCTCTTGTGAGCACGACATGTAGCGCACACCCAGCTCTTGCCATGTCTTTTACCATCCTGACGCTGTACATTCCCTAAAACCAGCCTTATGGGAGCACACCGAAGTTACCTACATTACAAGGAAACTCAAGAGAAGCACATTACACAATGCCTTCTGGAAATCACCTGCAGCTCCATTTGCATGATAAAAACCAGTGATTTACTCATTCTCCACCTACTCTGTACCTGGAGACTAAACCCTTTGCAGTGGGCTGAATCCCAATCCCATTGGTCTGAGGCACAGACAAGCTCTTGGGTTGGTTCTCGGCTTGAGAAAAGGAAATAGAAACACCATTGTTTTTGTTTGAGGCATTGATTGGGTCTTCCTCAAGAAGACGAACTCATGTGTCATTGCTACTCAATAAACTTTAAAAAGAAAAGTTCTATGTGTAGAATAATAACCCTTTTCTTTATTGTCTACTTATACAATACAGATGTGAAAGATGCATCCTTCACCTCACTTTGGTATTTTCTTGTGTTCTGAAAATTTAAAATAAATTTGTGGGGCTGCTTTCAGAACAAATCTCTGTTTTTAATTTCTACTTGGGCTATGCTACGGCACATTACCCCTAGAAATGTCTCAAAACCATTTAATGTGCCTCAAAGTAAGCCACAAATATAACATTAATGATCTGCTTTCTGTGCATTGGGATGCCTATGAGGTGAATCAAGAAAAATTGTGCTATACTTTCCTTCTTTAAGATTTTTTTAGGGTAACTGTACTGTGCCCTTTGAAGGTAGCTTCAGCTCAGTTAAACCTTACAAGTGTTTTTTTTTTTTTTCCATTTAGTTTTTTTAAGAGAACCCTCTGGTTTTCCCTGTAAAATCTGAGCAGAAAAATACTCCATCTTGCATCAGAATGTGAGGCAGGCTGTGAAGAAAAAAACGCTATTCAAAATGAAGTCAGAATGTAATAATTATACATTTGCCTGAGTAAGATATCAAGTCACCTAGCCATTGCTATCTCTCTTCAATTTTAACTTCTGAAACAGTTTTGCTTTCCCTGTCAGTACCAAAATAAGCCAGTTACTCTTTTAATCTAATAACCTTCAATTTTTCTCTTGAAACAAAATGTCACCTTAAAGCAAAGACTAGTTTGATGAAAAATTTTGTTCTATTTTTCATTTCTGATCAAGCATGTCTCTGCAATGTCAACATGAAATTATCTTCATCCTCCAGGAGGAATCTGCATTGAATGAATTGTTTTAAAAATAATGCATTTATTGTTCCGACTGTGAAAAGGAGGATGGTACAGTACTCAATTCTGACTGCAAAAGAACAATGATGCAAGGCACTGAAATATTGTACTTAATAATTGGGATATTGCTTCAGACAGCATAAACCTGATTGCAAGGTCAAATTAAAAACAAACAAACAAACAAACATGCAAACCAGAAACAAAAACTCACACTCCAAACACTCAACTTCAAATCTGCATTTGGCATCTACTTAACTGACTGATTAAAAAAAAATTGCACCTTTCATTTCTCTCTTATGGCTAAAAGCTGCTACAGTATCAGGCATCAATTCCTTTTTCTCCTTCCCCAGAATTAAATGGAACGAAAATATATCGCACTCTCTGTGCATAAGAGAGCTCATAATCAACACAAGCCATAACAATGTTAGAATGCCCAGTAAAGCAGTATGGGGTTTCATTGCCATTTCTGGGAGTTCAGAGTGAAAATACGTATAGCCAATTGCAATGTAATCAGCTTAAGTAATTTGAGTTTAACAAGTCTAGTTCATTTAAATTAAGATTATTCTAGTCACTTTTTAACGTCAGAGTTGGAATTATTTGATATAAAAGTAGAGTCAGGGAACACATCAGTATCTAAGACAAGTTCTGAGCATTTAAATGGCTTTCATATACTCCACCATTATTGCTAGCATGTTTCATCTTGGGTTTGGATACCCTTAGAATTGAAAGCTCTAATGGATGTGGGGGGAAACCAAAGCAATTTATTTGTACCTTGTTTAATGTGCCTATAAAAACTGCTAATATTTTTCCATAGTGGTTGCCTTTCTAGGTTTCTTTTTTATATGCTTCAGCTGTTCTCTTCAATAACCAAGTTAGTCTCTTATTCAGGAAGCAATGCCTGAATATGAAATACTACAGATCAGACTAATTGTAATGTAGATAAAAGTGTGGCACGGTAAAATAAAAAATAAGTTGTAGTGTCTCCAATAAAAGAAATTTAGAACTCAAAACCACTCTTTGCAGATAAAGCTTCATTACAGCTGTACTTGCTTTGTTTTAACCGGAAATTAAAGCAGTATTTAAGCAATAAAAGTAAAAGTTTCATTACAAGTTTAAGAAGTTAGAGAAGAACAAACACCCTAATGACAAATGAAACACATTCAGCGAGCACACACTCTCTTTCACCATTGGAGACATTTTAATTTTCATCCCATTAGCAAATTTTGTTTTACTTGAAAAATTTATTGACATATCGCCATTTCCCAAAAAGCTGCATCCCAGAATATACAACTTCATAACCATATTAATGGTTATTTGCGTAGAAAGAAAGAATTTTACATCTCTCCACATAACCTGGAAGCATAGGAGTTACCAGGCATACACATAAAATGAATATTATTTATAACAAATTAAGGCTCACCAAAACAATGAAAGGACATAGAAGTGAATGAACTGCCACAGTGCCAGAGCCACTAACCAAACTGCAAAGGACGAAAGTAATTGTTCCACACCATGATGTAGAAACAAATAATTTCTGGTTCAAGGGAAAGAACTGGACCTCATCATGAGGCACAGACTTCAATAACACTTTTTGAACTGTTCGAGCTAAATAGGTTTGTAGTTTTCTATGCAATCTTCCTGAGGCAGCAAAGCTTACATGTACCTGTTAGGATGCTCTGCTGAATCAAGCCCCTTCAGCACTTAAAAGCACTTAGAGCACTGATCTATAAAATGAAAACAAGCATTTCAAGCTACAAAGAGCTACATGTTACCTGGTATATTAAGAAAACCAAAACCAAAAGAAAAACAAGCAAAAACCCCAACCTACCAACCAACTCCACACAACAACAATAACCAAACAACCAAATCCCAACAAAACAAAACAAAACAAAATAAAAACCCCAACTCCAAACCCCACAAAACCAAAAATAAACAATGAAAGATAAATGAAAGGTAAATCCTTCAAATTACTACAAGGAAGATTCTCTTTCAGCAAAGCTGTTAACTGCTGCTGGGAGTTATGTAAATATTTAAGCACAATCACCATCCGGCCAAGGAGTTCATAGCTGTAAACAATGCAGTGATTCACAACCCTTCGAACTGAACACGTTACATTTCTTTTATACTGTATCTCATATGCAAATTTACCGGTGTTTCCTGGTAGAAAATTACATGATGAAGAGTCCAGCTCAGAGAAACAGCTGGATGGTTTGGGTTTGTTGGTTTTTTTTATAAAGAATTGGTATTTTTTTACACTTTGGTCTATTCTGCCTTCAGCAACTGCACAGATATTTATCTGGTGTACAAAAGACAGACACACTGATTTCCCTTTTACCTACTAGTCTAATGGCCTCTGAACTTTATACATTTTACCACTTCAGGTGGCCCCCTTCTCATCATTTCCCATGCTGGCTCCTGGCTCAGCTTACCAAATAGCACCTGCCAGACAAAATGCTCACACTGACACACAGCACCATGGTCAAGGCTGATGAGTGACAGTTTTACCTCTCTCGAGTTAAGCAATTTTTGGGAGGGGGCAGCAGGGGAGAGAGAAAGAATATTAAGGTAGGTACTACAGGCTTGTCTTTAATCAGTTAAGGCAAAAGATGTCACTTCTAACTTTAACATTACGAGAATCCTTAGGCTGTAATTCTTCCTCGCCCCTTTAGAAACATATCCAATCTCCATGGTTTTCCTCAAATGTCTGAATTACGTATTAGAGGAAAGATTGTTTGTCTTTTCAAACAAAAGAAGACGCAGCAAACCTACGTAACAGATTTGACTTCTTCTCCGAGTCAGAAATATCTTCTCTTAGAGATGACATAAGGATTTCTTTGGGTACCCATTTGCCATCCTAGATCAACATCTTAACTCAAAGGAAGGACACAACACACATTCAAGTAAAAATGGTATTCACACTCACATTCTGTCAGAGAAAATGTAAGCCTGCTTACTCCCAGTAAAACATCTGCAAGGCATTGACAGACGGTGAAGCGCTTGAGGTAGGAATGAATACCTTAGAAATTAGTGGTTGGCTGGATATTTTGTAGAAGACAGCCTAAAATCAGACTCAGTTTTCTCTACATACAGCATGGGGAAACCGTTTGGAAACATTGATGCTATTATAAGTACAGTACTTAATGCTTTCCTAGTTTATGTTTGATTTACAGATAAAAATGTTCTGCAGATTTCTCCAGCTGTGCTCCCTTCGCAGATTGTGAGATGCAGCAATCTGTTGGAGAGCAGCTGTTAGTTCACATGTAGTTTTATTTGCATCAATGTAAAATAGCAGCTTGCTACATGAATAAAACATGTTTTCTCTTTGCCCTGTTCTGGTAGAAAGATTTATCTATTTAATTTATTTTTACATCAAAGAGCTTTATTTTTAAAGAAGACTTTTTTTTTTTTAAATAGAAAGTTATTTTCAATTGTGTATTTTAAGGTTCTAAAATGCCCACGTAGTCTTTTTAGAATGGGTGGTATCTCTTTTTGCTTTCAACAGAGATAGCTTTGCAAACAGATTTTAAAATATATTCAGTCAATACTTTGCTAGAAAAGCCTATGCCATTCACCGCAATGACCAAATGCACAGTAACTTTCAGAATTATATGCAGAAACATGGTGTCTCCCACAACAACGGTTATGTAATTACATAATGCTTTGGAACTTTTCAAACTTCTAGTGGCTAATTTTAAATGTCTAGGGAGATATTAATAATGATCCCTCACCCCAATGCCTCAGATGCAAGTAAGCACCCAATGTCAATTGAAATAAAGAATCCATAGGAGAACTGTGAGACAGGCTCTTAAGTGTTTAAAGCACACTTAAATTGGATTTATGCCTATCACATTCCAGTGGGACTGACTCTGACCTTCCACACTCAGCGATGTCTGTTAAAAGAGAGGACCTTGTGTACAAGGCCACTGATCAATGCCATAACTTCCCCAGATTTTCAGTCTCTCCTGTCAAACTCAGCTGGGAACTAGGGTCCAGTTAGGAACCTGAGAAACACTCCAAACAGCAGTTCCAAAAGGCTGTGGGCCATTTCCTGTGCTTTGTCTGAATGCTTTCTAAAAAGCTCTGTTTTGTAGAGAACACCCATCCTACTGGTGCCCTAATTTCTGTCTTCTTTCTGCCTTAGGTCTCTTTCTTAAGTCTTGTTACTGTTTTGGTAGAATCATTTAAATACACTACTTCATAGCTCCTTCCTCAGTCAAGGAAATGGTTTTTGTCAACAACATATAGCTTTTTTTGTGCTGAGATATTGCAGGGTTTGACGTCGTTGTTGTTGGTTTTGGTTTTTAACTTTTGTTTGGGGTTGGTTTTACATCCCATCCTTTTAGTGCTTAAATGAGTTCGCTTAAATATAACTTAAGATCATGCTTCCACTCACAGCTGCTGCGTGACAAGAGTAGCTGAATTCAGATCAACTGAGTTCATTAAAACTTAAAATTCAAGACCAAATTTTTCATGAAACCTTTTTAAACATATAGAACACTTCCTACTTGTATAAATGGTATCTCTCAGGAAAGCCCGACACTTGAGGGCAAAATTAAAATGAGACCTTTACTACACCCACATTTACGTCTCCTCTAAATGTTGTAAGAGGGCAGTAGGGAAGAACCATCCAATATGCTTAATTTCAGACACAGCTCTTAAGAAACACCAGACTCCAAGGAAAAAAGATCAGCGTTTGTTTGAAAATGTTTCAGCAAACCTGCAGCCAAACACAAACATCAGCATCTTATTCTTTTCCATATGAAATAAATCACAGCTTTATCTGATTTCATCAGGCATTCTGTAATGTTTCTTTTACTTTTTTAAGACCTCCATTCTACCTCTCAGATTGCAATTGCTCTGCCATTCATGAGATTACATCTTTACCAGCTAAAGCCTTACCAGCTCTTACAATAGCTCCCAGATAGTTTCCACAGATACAGGGCACCAACCATTTGTCATTTTTCTGCAACAGCTGAAGTTTCAGATCAATTACAAAAGGAAGCAGTGATAAAGTAAACAAGATATGTCACTGGTTTGGATTCCAGGAACTAGATTTTGCCACTCTGACAAACACCATTACTCTTCCCGCAGGGGCGTAATTGTGCTATTCATAAAGCAAGACACCACCTACACTGAAAAAGGCTTAAGGACCTGACTCTACATGGAATAGAATAATTTGGGTTGGAAAAAACCTCTAAGACCACTGAGTCCAGCCATAAACAAACACTGCCATGCATATGTCTTCATATATTATATATATATATATATATATATATATACAGCATCTTTTTAATCATACATCATGTATCTCCATTGTGGGTGTCAGTCTCTTCTCCCAAATTACAAGTGATGGGATAAGAGGAAATGGCCTCAAGTTGCACCAGAGGAGGTTTAGCTTTGATGTTAGGAAAAATTTCTTCGCTGAGTGTGTTGTCAAGCATTGGATCAGACTGCCCAGGGAAATGGTTGAGTCACGGTTCCCGGAGGTATTAAAAAAATGTGTCGATGTGGGGCTTGGGGACATGGTTTAGCAGAGGACTTGGCAGTGCTGGGTTAACAGTAGCACTCACTGATCCCAGAGGTCTTTTCCAACCTACACAGCTCTACGATCCTCTGTACCACGGCACACACATGGACCCTCCAATCATCCAATTCCCATTTTTATGCTTCCTTCACTTGCATACAAACCGCGCAATACCTATTCAGCACCCTGGCTGGGTGCAGAGCCTTCCATCTTCACTTGAGCCTCATTTGTCTCCAACTAGATTCTCAAATGGATTTTAAAGAGATATTAGCACACCACTGTGAAAAAAACCACTAGATTGTTTGGATCTCATTATGGAATACAAATTGGATAAAAGCATTAACTTTCTACCAACTTCACATTAGGTATAATGAGCAGATTTATCTATTTCCATGTGCTTTTTCCCCTCACAGACAGCAGGGAGTATACCAAGATAAGTATAAAAAAGCTCCATGTTTTGAACTCATTTTAACTTGTTGCCTGGAAAAGTTGCAGGAGCAATGAGTGCCACTGCCTTCTGATCATTCTTTTGTTTCTTTAGGCACTGCCTAAGGTGATTTAATGGACTTTTCCCTATATAACCTCCACTGAAGTACTGTGAGAGTGAATGAAGAGTTCAATAGTCCATCTTGTTTTCAATGAAACAATTGTGTTCTTCTCAGGAATCCCATTCTATTTAAACTCCCTGTGCGTAATAACTGCTGAGTTCAGCCAATCTAAATTTCACCTGACCATCTTTTTAACAGTGTTGTTTGAAAACCAAGTCACAAAGCCTCGCGTGAATCCAAATGTGTTTGGATACTGCCACTATGGATTTTACATTCCAGTGAAATATCTAAAAAAAGGCTTTTCCCATTTAATCACAGTGAACCTTAGGCTACTAGCAAAAAGTTGGTATATTCAGCTCCCTGCCTCTATCATGTTTCACAAAAGAAATACAACCTAAAATAAACATACCAGGTACGATGTTGAAATTGATAGAATAGCCAATTAAAACTGCTAAGAGTGATGGTAACAAAACATTTTGGTAACCTTAGTCAAATAGTGAAGGATAGGCACGAATTAAGGCAATTGGAAGTGGTCAATAAGTCAAGTAACAGGAGGTTAAATATGAGCTCACATACTGAGTAAAAACCCTGGAAGGCAGACAGAAAAACTAATACAAGTAAGCCAAGGTTTATGTTACTCAGGACAAAGATAAGTCAAATGTTTTCACCAAACTCCTCTCTTATTCTCACTGCTGATTCTTGTTGCTGTATTTCTCTACCTGCAGCATTCAGCCAGCATGAGCTGTCGAAAGAGATCTGTAGCTCACTGAAGCAGACTCAATGACCAGAGCTCCATTTTTCAGTTACCACCGTTATCCAAACAATTTCTTCTTATTATTAAAGACACAGCTGCTAAAAATAACTGAATTTAGTTTTAAAAAACACCCTTTTTTCAAAGTGCGCAGGAAACATAACGTCCTCAAGAGCCAGGTTAAGAGTTACCACATTCGTTCCTACTCCATTTTTCAAAGAAAATGCATTGATTTTGATTCCTGGCTCCAAATACATCTCCTGTTTTGGGTGTTATGAAGATTTATGAGACATGAATAACAAAATTTGAAATCACATAGAATTCAAAGTAACAAAGATCTCGTGGAACCAGTTCACTGCATAGACTGGCATTTGAGGTGCAAGCCACCAGAAAGGCTCAAGAGCTTTTTGTGTCCTCCAGTTTAGATTAGACCATTGACATCAATTTTCAAATAAGTTTAAATATAACCATTGATTTCTCACCTGCTCTCATGTTTTTTTCTATCTTCTATTATTATTTAGCAGCCAGTTATGTTTTGAAGTAAGCTTCTTGCTAAACAGCAATGTGACTCCTTAAACTTTGAAGGGCAGATTTTCCCATTTAACGAAATATTTCATTAAAAATATATTTAAATTACCTCCCCGTTGAAATCTCTCTATCTTTTATCCCTGAACAGCTTCTATGCCACAGACATCCCATCCATCATACTCCCCAGATCTTGCAAGTGACCAAGTCCATGATGCACAGTTTGGAAAGGATGGAGCAAAGATAAGAGAAGTACAAGGAATATATGGTGCTAAAGAAAATAGTTTCTGCTTCCTGCATTCAGAAATAATCTAAAGTTCTTCCATCTTATACACTTCACTGAAATTTAAAGATAAAAAAGCTGTTTTGACAGCTTGCTTTGGTAAGACCGGCTATTGTGTCTGTGAGACTGGTGGTAGAGCGACTGTTTTTGACAGAAAGAAAGTACAGGTTCTACAGAATTACTTATTGTCATCCTTCCTATAACTGTCCAAAAAAGAGAAATGCATCAATAGGTATTGAAAGACATCAATAGACTGCCACAAATAATTTTAACCAGAGAGAGAACTGGCCCTATCTTCTACATGACACTGAGCACAGAAAACCAGGCCACTTGTTTGACTTGGCACTGATTGAGCTGCTGCTGCTTCTGCCTCCCCTACAGGCTTTAGGAGAACACTTGGAACTCAACAAAGCACCCAGTCACCACATCTTTGAGGGAGTGTGGTTTTGTGTGAAACAGAGCCCTTCAGTTCTGAACTCAGTTCTTAAACCTGTGTCATAAGTCCAGGTTTCCTCCACAGCTGTTGAGGGACATTTTCTCCCGCTGTAGCCTTTGCCATTTTTCTGCTGCAGCTAAAGAGTAAAGATCAATGTCAAAAGCACTATCTCAGCAAGCAACGAGGAGATGATACTGGTTTCATTTCTAGTGGCAAGATTCTGCCACTCTGCATCAGAAATAACTGTGTCCTTTACCAAAGAAGACCATGGGGCCATACACAAGCTCAGGCACAGCTTGTGGCAGAACTCTGCTTTTAGGAAGGTCAGTGAGAGATATGTTACTATACGTACCCCTATGGAAGCTCAGAAAGTCCTCACTTACATTATTTTAAAGGATTTCTTACAACCATACTGACAAATAGAGTATTTTTTGTTTCTTTTTCTACATTATGAACACTACACAGTGGTAGTGCTGCAACACTATACACAATACAGAATAAAAATGAGTAGAACCTGCAAACTATCCTACAGATCCATGTTCTCCCCCAAAGTCAATTTAGTAAGGTTCTCACAAACGTTCTTGTTTGATAATTAAATGGAGTATAAAAATAATAATAAAACCTGACATAATTGCAGTGCTAAAATAATCCTGCACCTGCACAACGAACTGCTTGGTAATCAGCCAGATGTTACATTTTATCTAAATGCCCGTATTACAACACTGACAATATCCTCATGTACCTCCTTCCTTTTCTTTCTCCAAGAGTAAAGAAACCCTCAGAGTCCCTCCCGTGGTTGATCCCAATAGTTTACCATCAGCTTCACGGCTGTGACTGACTCTATACTGAGTCTGGATCTCAGCCAACTTGAAATTATGTCCCAAAAAGTGCAGTACATAGCAACAGGAAAGCGAGACAAGTGCGTGCTTTTCACCAGGGAATATAAGGTTACAAATGCACCCCTACATTTTACAACTTATTGCAGCGTGGATGACTTTCACAGCTATAGCACAGCCTCCTTCCCCACAAAGGATGTAAAGGCAAGCAGAAGGCATCAACCAGTGGGCCTTGATATTGCAATTACTTAATTAATGTTTAATGCATAATTTAAAGTGGAAAGAAAAGGTAGCATTTGAAACTGACTAGAATCCATGCATTTCCTCTGTTAGGAAATGTGAGATCTTACTGAACATTTTTGTAAAACACACCTTTCGCTTTTTTACTTACTACCACAATATATTTGTGCTTTTGTCACACTATTCAGTTGAATAAACATTACTTTTATGGTTTGTAAATGTAGGTAAAAAAATCAAGCCTGAAAAAAAGGCCTTTATCTTCTCAAATGGCCTTTTCATTTTCATATCCAATACAATAATATTCACCCATAATTTTCTTGGAAGACAATTACCTGTGATTCAGAAAGCTCCCTGTAATTAAATTATTACAGATGGTCAGAATGATGTGTTCATACCCCAGTGAAACCTTCAAAATTTGAGTTAATGTGTTTATATCACCCCAACCCTTTGGATAAGATCAAGCTGAGCAACAGTTTAATATCAATATACTCCCTCTGAGAAACAGCAGAAAACCAGATTTGATGATCTAATAGGACTTTTTCTCCAGATATTCTAAAGATTTTGACTCAAGGAGTTTTTCACCAATGTCAAGTATCTAAACTAAACTATTATGAACATTTGAGAAGAGTCAGTCTTCCTTACAATAAAATCTGCATTCGAAGTTATATAAATAAGACACGACTTGCAGACTGAAGGGTCAAATCCTCATTTAGTAAAGAAGAGAGTCTCAAAATACTGTCAGACTATACTGGTAAATTTTCCTGGTCCTCAAACTAATAAAAAAATTATATACACTCTTAAGGTTGCATTCGTGCTTCTTAACCAAAAAATTGAGCTCTTTTAACCACCTGAGGTATTACATATTTTTTTTTCAACAATCAAGTGAAGCTGCTCTTTGCCTATTGTTGACTTTAGAATATTTTTATCAAATAGAGCTAATGTTTTATTTGCTCGAGGCAGGAATTCATAAGGAAGTTTTGTTTCCAGAAAGTGCCTTGTGCTCCACTTCTGAAAACACTCTGGAGATTCTGGTGGTCCTTACTGCGAGTAAAGCAACGAAAAACAGCAGTTAACTTTTACCTCTTCATCATTCAGAGAATCTCATGCCTCTGCTGTCACTAAAGCATGGGGGCTTGTTATTATCTGGGACTGCCACAGCTGTTTCATTCTAAAGCCAGAATAAATGAAAACAGTCTTCTTTTGCCCCTCAGAATAGGATCCTGACTCTTAAGAAATATTGAGCACAGCAAACCTTTATCAGCAAAAGCAAGCACAACATTTCCTTTCCTCTCTGAGTTATTCTTATAATTACACTCAGTTTTAAAACAGCACAGATTATAAAAGGCAAAGTACACAATTACTGATAAACAGTCTATTTTTCACTCTGTTGTCCCCATCTGATCTTTTTTGCCTCTCTGTTTCTTACAACAACATTAATTAATGCCCAATCCCCCACCAGTTGTTTAGAAAGCACTTGAGGGAATCGTTGTGCCCACTTGAGACTCAGTGCAACAGTTCAGCAGTTGAAAGAGAAGTCCAGCTGAGATAGTGCAGAAACTTCACAGAACACTTTTAGAAACCAACAGCAAACAACAAAAAAGAGCAAGAAAATCCTTGTTTGTGTTCCTTGTGTTGCAGAGACAAGCACGGCTGCTGCACAGGCATTGCCAACATTGAAATACAAACGTACAATATTAATACAATACAATTGCATATTGTGCAATCACACATTAGTTTAGTCATTTAAACATTTCAATATATAGTACAAGTACTTTGGTAACTGCACTCTTGCTGCCAACCTCCTCAGTTTCGTGACCTGGAAGACAGGAATAGCCACAAAAGGGCTCTCCCTGGACAAAGCCACTCTGCTCTTACCCTGGTCTATGGATCCGCAGCTTTTTAGATTGCATTTTAGAAGACTTCAGAAAAATATAGAAAATGCCAAATGTCCAACTCTACATATTACAAAGTCAGTAACTGCCTGGACTGCCACCTTGTTTGCTACTCCAACACTGTATTTTGCACACTAAGACAGTAGTTTTCTTCTTTCCAGAATTCACAATGGCTTTATGCACCCCAAATGAATTGGTCAAATCTGGTCATTGTGAGATATGGACCATAATTTATTAATTTTCTCAACATTTATTGAGAACTATTTTCTCATTTCAGAAACAAAAATCTAAGCAGTTTTTATCTAATGTGTCTCCTGTCGTTTCCCATCTAAACCAACAACCCTTTCAAAGCTATTTCATTATGCCTTTCTTTTCCCAAAAGAATAAAGTTCTCTCTTCAGTAATTGCAGAAAGCATAATGCATTAACACTTTTAATCTATTTTAAAATATTATTTGCAATGAACTCCATGGGCTGCTTTTGATTACTCTAACAGATTATAACTATTTCTTTACTCTGTACTGCAGACTCCAAAACCAATATGTTTTTTTGTCAAATATGTAAAAGGAGATTAATTTACCCATATTACTTTTCTCCACGCTAAACATCCCCAGCTCCATCGGCTGCTCCTCATAGGATTTGCGTTCTAGACCTTTCCCCAGCTCCATTGCCCTTCTCTGGACGTGCTCCAGCACCTCAATGTTTTTCCTGTACTGACTGGCCCAAAGCTGAACACAACACTTGAGGTGCAGCCTCACCAGTGCTAAGTGCAGGGGGACGATGACATCCCTGATCCTGCTGGCCATGCAGTTACTGACACAAGCCAGGATGTTGTTGGCCTCCTTGGCCACACTGCTGGCTCATCCCAATATGTACCCATTTTCCCAGAGAGCTGTTGAAAATAAAAATCCTTCTCAGAGTACTGTTAGCCTCTCAAGTGAAAATTTTCTAGGCATTCCTATAGTTTACTTCCCAGTTTTTAGCAACTTAATCAGCAGAACAATTTTTGATCTATCTTTGAATATCATTGAAGAAAGCTCATCTCAAAGCTTTGGGATTTTGTGTGCTGGGGTTTTTTTTATATAATTATTTGAAACTTGAGTACATATTTTGAACCAAAAAAATTGTCAGTCTCCTCAATAATATTTTTTTAAGTACTTGAGAAATATTTGTGATCTAAGTCTTCCTTCAATAAATGTCTGTGGCAGCTAAATAGAGGTAGCGGTGTCCATTTATGTGCAAGAAATGTCATACGTGTCTCTTTCCTATAAAATACTTTAAAAAAATATTGTCACCTGAAGCATGCAGAACATCCATGAATAAATATGTTACTCACCCTTTCCTTGTGCACGTGTAGTGTTACAGGCTGTTAGCCTGCAGGATTACATGCTGTCTTTTCACAAAAGATGTAAGTCTCAACAGACAGAACAATGCTAACACATATAGTTATTTTAAAATTTGGTATTTTATCATTATTGCTTAATATTTGATTACAGGCCTTGTCTAGCCAACATTTCCCAAGTTAATACTTTTATACTTGAATTAAAAAGCAATTGTCCCATAAAAGTTAAGGAATATTCCCTTGTTCTTACTTATTGCTTTCCTAGCTTAGAGGCAACGGGAACGTTCTTACTCCATTTAAATGCAAGAAAAACATATTAGCTTGCATCACTGTAAATAATCGTTATTAAAAAGTGTTGGCTATGTGGGTAGAAAGTCTCCACATGCAATCAGAAAGGAGCTTCTCCGTCAATTAGTGCCAGATATTTTCTCTTTTGTTTGCTTTATTTTACTTCAATAAAAAAGACCCTGTGTACAGGAGGGAAACAATCCAAAAACAAAGAACAGCAGGGCCAGACAACATTAAGGAGTACACTCTTGAGAAGGAGGAAAATGGTTTTGTGTTGCATACAATACCATTATTGCAACACTGTCTCTCTTACACTGCCCACACTTTATAGAAGACATTGATAATCTGGAATGGTTCAAAATGTAAACTGATTAGAAACAATAAGAAAACTTGGAAAGCTGTTTCTCAGTAAGATAACGAAAGAAGCTCCATGTCCTAATTTACTTGAACTATTGAGAATAACAAAAATCAGAGTCTGTTTGCTCTATAACAGCCAGCAGATAGAGGTAGAAAATTAATCGGTGAGGCAAGGCTTACAAATAAGGTGAAGCAGCATTTTTGAGTAGACACAAAAAATGTAAAAACTGTTAATTCAAGCAAAACAAAGACACAACAAATCTAATTTTAAGTACATGCTTAGAATAATGGTTCTCTATACAATGTGATAAACATAAGTTCACAAGGCAACTTGGACCAAGCAGCTCCATCTACTTCCTAAAGAAAAACATCTCATCATCAAATGACTACCCTCAGCAAATCTCTGACCATCCAAACAATTCTGAACATGTAGGAGAGCTCCAGTAAAACACCTCCTTTCCCCTGAACCACTCAAATTTTTTTCAGACAATAAGCTCTCACATATTTCAGCAAATTAGAAGAACAAAGATCAGAAGCACATTCAACTTACTTTTGCAGTTTTTTGGAGTTTGCTAGTGATAGACATCCACATAACAAAGAATAAAATCAGTGACTGTTTCACTACCAAGACACACACTGAGCAAAAAAACATCATCCCCTCTCAAGAGGTCAATATTATCCACCAAGATATTTCTATATTATCACTACATGAAAACAATTCCTGATCTATCTGACCTATAGATTCTTTCCATTGACCTTTTTTTTTCCTGCTCAGAGGAACAGCCTTACAACAGCACAGGGAAAACCTTTTTCCCTAACTCCTCCTCCTCCTCGATATTTTCACAGCCAAAATAAACCTGGTCCTAAGATGGCTCTCTTCTCATTAACTCAGAGTAAACAATAAAGAACCACCATTGAACTGGACACAAAGGAAAGAAACAATTTCACTTTGGACAGTTGTACTGACTGTTCAGGAAATGATGCACAAAAAATGGTCTCCTCAGAAACCAGCTCTGAAATTATTTGTACCTCTAATGGATGTATCCCATTTACCATCATCTGGACTAAAATGGCATTCCCATGTAGAGCTTTATCACAGCCCAGGAAAGTGCCTCTGAATTCAGCCTGCCTCTGGAATCCGGATACATGAACATAAACTTTCTAGACACATGAAAAATGGCAACCTGGAAATTACTCCATACAAAAGTCTACCAATCTGTTCTTTCTCTGAGGAAGTAAGGACTAGACCAAACACAGGGAGGAACAGGGTCAATACAGTCAAGCTCCCAGATATTCTCACAACATTTCTGAGGAAAACATTCACAATAAAGGCAAATTTTACCAGTGTAGCACCTGTCAGGATTATAAGAGTTACACTGGTTCAGACCAACAGGACCTCACAGCCCAATATCTTGTCTCCAACTGGCCATTAGCAGGCTCTGAGGGAAGAGTAAAACAAGGGTAAGCAGTTATGCCACTTTGTACTGGTGGGAATGGGACTGGAGAATTCATCCTTTTTGATTTATTTCAGGGGGAATAAAACCAAGCCTCATGGAAAGGCATCAAAATATGTAAATAGTGGGGTTTGGTAATGAGAAACATGAAAAGCTACTCTATGGTTCCAATGGCGCAAGTCATGCATTACTTAAATTATTCCCACTTTCACTCTTGGGTTTTGGCATGTATTTGTTGCCTGCTTGGATATCACAGACATAAGCGCAGCAGAGCTGCATCAGAATGAAACGGCATGTTGGCTGCATCAATGAAATATTAAGACAGCCTAATAATAACTGAAGGAGGTCATTAGCATGCTGCCTTGTCTGTTCCTCTTGCCTAGGCTGGGTGATGTCAGAATTGCACGTTGGGGAGTATCACACAGTGAAAGCCTCCAGCTTCTGAGTATCCTTCATCTACAGTGCTACAACTGCTACCCTGAGTTGCACAACACGTATTTCTGATTAGTTAGTGTGGAAATGCACAGTTCTCAAACACCAACAAGTCAAGCATAAGCTTCATTTGTTTTTCTTTTAAATTCTTCCAGTGGGCTGACATATATTTAGCAGACATATACTCTCACTTACATTTATTTTCCCTCCTTATGTAAATGCATCTTGGCAATCCTTTCACGTATTTAACAACCTTACCCAAAGGGCAAATAAGATTCCTCTACACAGCATCATTTAAAAACAGGAATGAACTACCTATTTAAAAGAATAAATAAAGGAGTAACTATGATTTATTGTAAAAAGTGCACTTCAGTATTGCTTAACAATAAACATCTGAATACAGACTTGCTCCCTAATTAGAACTACACATCAACATCTCTCACAGATTTCTCTCTCACAGGACTGCAGCAAACTTTAAAGAACATTATGCTGATATCTTAATATCTGAAGTTGCAACATCAGAAAAGAAACAGTTTTCAATCTATTTTGAATCACAGAACTCTTTTACATTATAATGATGCAGCTAAGCACAATGTTCCTTTTAGTAAGAGCCTTAAAGGACTAGTTAACAGATTGTCTCTGAATACAGTCTCAAAGTCTACGTATGAGAAAGTCTTTTGCCACAGATCCTATTCCTTCAATCTCTTCTCTAGTACAGAGAAAAAAAGACTAAAAAGTCAAAAAGAACGTAAGTATCAGTCAAAGAAACCAGCTTAGGCACCATTTCACTTCATCAATACCTACAGCTCAGCACAGACTATAAAGTAAGAAAAAACCCATGTTTAACTAACCTGCCCAATCAGTCCTGTTGTTTTTCAAAGCCCAGGAAAAGTTACGCAATATTTTCCTGAGGACCATATATCCTGAATAAATATCACAGCAATATCACACTAGTGTTGTTGGGTTTGGTTTGTCTGTCTGGTTTTTAAACAGGTCAATTATGAAATTTTTGGTTCCTCTAAAAGCAGTAAGTCCACTGCACATAGCAGACAATAACTTCTGACTTTGTATAATCCACATCATGTTTTGTGCAGAATGCAGTACTCTATATACAATTTTCCATAAAAACTGTAAAAACTGTAGTTAAGAACTACTTAAAACCAGCGTTTTTATGATAGCGAAGCACCTTAAGTTTCCACTAAACACCACCTCACATGGTTTCAGCAAGTATTGGTGGAAGAAAATAATGTACAAAGCTGTTGTTGATATGTCCAGAATCAGAAGTAATTAAGCAGATAATCATGCATTTTGATGAACATGAGGGCCATCCTTTGCCTTAGGGAAGTGGCTCCCACAGAGCAAGAGTTGATAAAGGCAGCTTTCCATGTAGAAATTCTACAGGGTGAGTATAGCTTCTCCTTTCTTCTGGTTTAAAAATGATGTGCTTGCTCTCCCTTTATTGTCACAGCAGTAACGTTTGGGGCAATATAATTAAGGTTGGGAGTTTGCAAGTATTTTCCTGAGAACTTTATTGAGAAAGGAGGGTCTATTCAGCAGAGCCTAAAACTTCTATAATTTTATGTCTCTTGCTACAGTTATCTGTTACTTTTCCTGAAAGACATGGAAGAGAACAAATGGAAGATGTGTCATGAGTTCTGCAAGTATTATATATTTATTTACCTAGAGAGGAGAAGACTTTGGAAGTCCATTGGAAAAAAAATCTACCTTTAATGCCTCTTTAAAGTAAGATCATGTATCTTACTGATATAAATTATACCAGCATCTCAAATAAGTTTTGGCATGCGAGCAAAGGCACTTTTTACTGTCTACATGGTGATGTTTTTCTGATCTATAAACTTCATAGAAAACTACATGAGGCCATAATACATGCATTACAGACCGGACCTCAGACTACAAGTTGTAGGCTTATAGCCTAAACAAGTTTCTTCCATAGCTAATATATTAACAATTTTGGAGAAGAGTTAAAATGAACCCAGGAATATTTTAACAGTTTCCTTAAGCAAAACACCCTCTCTTACTTGGTTAAATTTTGCTTGCAAAAAACAAACAAAAATACTTCACCTGAGAAGCAGTCCAGTTTGTGCTCCAATTAAGTCCTGTCTAACTCAGCCATGATCTGGATACGAAAAATTTTGAACTCATGGAATAATTTATTACAGAGTTGTTTGGAAATGCTCTCAAAAACAATACAAAGCCTGGGTGTGCTTTGAGTATCGATTTTATTGGTTGATAAAAGGGTTCAAAAAGTTGCAGTGAATACCCAAATACTGATATGAGCAGCATTAATTCTTGGTGATACCTTTGCAGGTTTTTCCCAATATACTAAAAAACCTTGAAAACTAACCAACAAACCAACCAACTAAACAACAAATATTTGCATAATCCCAGGTAGATAACCAGCAACTTGTCATGAGGAACTTTCAATCTAACACTTACTGGGATAGACACAATATTTGTCTGGTACACACTGATGGCACAACTCAGGATATTTCGGGTTATAGTTATACCTTAAACCCTACTGTATTTACTGATTGCCTCCCTTTTTAATACTTCGAGCTTTTAAAAAAATCTAAATCCGTCTAAACTAATTCAGTGAATCTTAGTCACAAATAAATTTTGGTTCATTTAAGTAAAACCAGATGTTTCAGTTTATGTTCATGCTAGTAAATTCAGATAAACCACCATGTCTATTTCTCAATATTGTACAGGACACAGAGTGTGTGGGAAAACAGAAACCCAACTCTTATCTAAGTTATAGAAAAGCAAAAAGAGAAAGAGAAAAAATTTATCATCAGAAAATGCTACCAGCAGCAAAAGAAAACACAACACATAAATATTCCCATGTAAACAACATCCTTCCCTGTAGCCAGCCTGCAGAGGATGGCAATGCCATTCATTTTATAGTGCCCTAACACCATGTTTGAATTGTTTCTTTTCTACAGATACGGCAAACCAGTCTTAGAGACATTTATCATACTCTGAAACAAGATCTCCTTCCCTGTTAGACATGAACTCCATTTAACAATAAATGGGATTTGGACAAGCCTGAGATATTGGGTGAAAGAGCTGCCCTTGCTGCTAGATCTGAGAAACACCCAAGAAGTTTCCCCACGACTGCACCTTTGGGAGTTGGGCCATAGCATTACTCAATAAAGTGCTGACTACATGAGAAGCACGACCCTACAACTCAAGCATGATTTTCTGTTAAAATAGCTTCCTTAGACTTATTGATTGATTAAACATGGAAACAAAATTTCTCAGGTTTTACTTCTCTTTCAACAGACTCACTTTATTTAGCACAGAAAAAAATAAAAAACAGAACATTTTAAAAAGCTCCATTGGTTTCTTCTTTCAACAGAAGAACATAAAACAACCTCCAAGCATGACAGTCACTACCATGATACAGACTAACTAAACTGTATAAACACCATAAAAGGAAGAAAGTTTCCTGAATTGAGACACCAATTATGTCTGCTTAATCTATGGAAATTATAGTATGCATAATCTAATTACTTTTATTTTTCAAAGGAATTCAAGCCACTGAAATTTATGTAATTGATTCAATTATTTTATTGAACAAGCTCCTATATTCATCTGTCTTGCACGTAACAAAGAGACATCCGTGACTTCCATTTCCGTTTTCAAAATTAAAGTTCATGTAGGAACGGGTTGCAGTAGTCACAGCTATTATTGCCTCTCCAGCCCTCACTGTGGAGGAACTAAAAGCAAAAATCTGCTCACAGGCACAATCAGCTTTATGCTCAGACATGACTTTGTGAAGCAAACAGGCACCAGCAGTACAGAGAGGAAAAGGAGGCAATGTGTGTATTCAAAAGCTGTGCTACCTCTTTACTGAGAAAACTGAAAGTATTTAATTTAAACAGAACATGAAATTATTCCAAATATTGTTTGGAAAATTAATACTGACAAGATAAAAGTGATCACACTTACTTAGCCCCATTTGCTGATATTTTTTTTTCTAAACTTCGGACTGAAACACAATTTAAAAATAAACTCTCTTTGAAATATGAACCTTGAAATGTTGAACATGACAGAGGCACATTAACCATCAGCCTCAGTCAACTAGTCTGCATTTAAAGCTATTCAATCCTATTAAAAAACACAACACAGTTCAAGATTTATTTAAATACATCTCCAAACTGTTTGGACAATTCAACAGATATGTGGGTGTTCTAAATATGCCCTCAGTTAGCTACATAATTACACTTAAACTTCAACTTTTTTATTGCTGTCAAAGGTGTAAGGAAATTTGCAACCAGATATGTTTACCACAGACTTTTCAACACTGTCTAGTTCTTTAAGGCTGGGATCATACACAGACCTCAGTGTAATATTTTTTACAGTGAAAGATGAGAGTATTCAAAATAATAACTGCAGATAGGATCTTGAGAATATATGCTGGGAGTAAACCAAAAGTCTAAGTGTCACCAGAGCAGGATAAAATACAAAACAGTCTTTGTGCCCAACCTACAACTATGTTTTAGCGTAGAGGATTGACAATACTGAGTCCGTCTCTGGTGCTTTTTTCTGGAAGAGTTGCCATCAGAATGAACTACACAGCAAAAGATTTGCTGTCTTTTTTGTAAAAGATCTTTTTTTTATTCCCAAAGTCCCTTCTTGGTTTAAATGTCTTTTCACTGGGGATTGATTGGGTTGGTATTTTAGCAATAGAAAGCAGAGGAAAGGGAGGGTATTTAGTAGAAGAAACAGACAGTAATACAGGCTTCTGCTGAGTATCCTCTATGAACTCACCCTTTTCCCTGCTTTTTGTACAGCTAAAATTTCTGTTTGCATCTTCATCAGGATAAAATGAGGTTATTCTAACTCCTCCTACCAGGGCCTTCTCTGTCATTTCTGTTACTATGCCTGTTCAAATAAATTTAGTGGTGAGTTTCAACAAGTCCAAACTTGAGCACCTATTTTGTCTACTTTCTTTTAATCCATCTGACCATCACTTGCCAAGCCCGCTACAGATATTAATTCCTAATAAAGAAATTGCCTAATCTTGCCTAATAATGCTGCCTCATTTCCATGTTCCTGGATTCCTTTACTGTTTGGGCTACTGCTTCCTCTGTTCCAGGCAAGTTAGCATCTTCTGGTTTTGGCCAGCTGCTTAAACAGCCACTTGGCTGAATGACGGCAGACAGAGAAGGTAAATGACGCCTTCTGTTTTCTTCAAACAAGCCAAGGGGAAATTGAAATCAGCACAACAGCAGTGCACACAATTTGACTAAATCTTTCTGTCCTTAGAGTGAAAGAATTTTTACAGTCACAAGGAAAACTTGTAACTCTCTGGGAAATGCTGATGAAATTGGTTTTCTACATGCAGACTTATAAAGAATAACAACCAAGTTCAGCCACTTTTATAGGGAGATGTCATGATTTATTGAGTGCAATAAAGATTTTCGTGCAATTAATCTGAATTACAAATTTGTTACACTTATTTTTCCCTTGTGTGTTTTTTCACGCAGGCAGTGTTTTGCCCATGTAGAAATGTCACAGGCTGTGGCTGGAATTTCAGTGCCATTGTTAGGTAGAATTTCAGAGCATGACAAGCAAGTATCCTCACAATCTATGTAGTCTTCACAACAAACATTGTAATACCACACCCACTACACCTGGAGCCTGTGACTGCACTAGAGTGTCATTGTAATAACACTGTAGCAGCAGTTAAATATTCATGTTATGGATGTCATTACTGTCCCTGGAGGAAAATTCCTTTCTTCCTGTGATCAGATTCAAGAAAATTCTTATCTGATATTTTTTCAATTTTGGTTTTAAGTAATCCCCACACAATTTGCCAGAAAGTGATAAATTAGCACCAAGAAAAAAAAAAAAGGAGATATACTCATCAGCCCCTGCAAAATTGAGAAATGTATTTAAAACTCGTTGGTTGATAACCAGACTTTCACATGGAGCAAGGCCAGAAATAAAAAAATCAAACTCCTTCATGTGACATAGGGATTGGAAGCTGAAGTAGCAAACCTAACTCTTAGCAAGCATCCTCTTTTAGGTCCAAACAAAATGTGCTGAAGCCACAAGGGAGGAAGAAACGAGGGGGGGAAAAAAGAGAAATGGTGTGGAGGATGAGCAGTGGGAACATAAGGAAAAAGAAAACATGAAAGTGGGGTCAAATGAGATCTTAAGGTGAACTTAGGGAAGAACTGAGACCCACATACTTTGCAGAGCAAGTGTGTTCGTATTGCGAAACAACAAAGGAAAACACGTACAGGGTACAGATTGAAGAAGAATTGATCACGTGAAACCACAGTAATGGAAAACCTAGCAGCCAAAGCAACATCAAAAAGAAAGAATAAGAAAAAGAGCTGGCATTCAGACAAGATAAAATTAAGAAAAAATAGAGGTTGTTATACTGAAAACAAAAGACAATGAAGCTACTGGCAACTACAAGGAGAGGGGAAGAAGTAGCGTGGGAGAAATGAAGAGAGTGTAGAGACAATCTAGACTTTCACATTTAAATCGGTTCAATTACTTTTGAAAAGGAAAGGCATGGGTTTATTACTTTCACTAAATGGAGAAGAAGGGGAGGGGCGGCTCTTCAGAGCGGTAGCAGTTTTGAATCTGAAGAACAGATGATTCAATATTCTAGCAACAATTAGTATATTAATCATTTACTGCATCATACAAGAAGTAAAATCAGACAATTCTGCAAAGTCAAGAATCCTGTAGAACAACAGGGGAATCTAGGAATTTAATATAACACATTCAACATCAATTCATCAGGTACAATGGCTGTTTGTTTATGCAAAATAATGAATCAAAAGCTTTATGAATTTTGGCTCAGGGACTGGAAATGTTTGATACTTGAAATTTTAATAGCTTTGAGAGAAGAAAACTCTCCAATGAATAAAGCCGTTTTATCTTACAGGCATCTCGTAAACTCTTTAAATGAAATTTGAAATATATTAGCTATCAAAACCAAAACTGTGTTTAAAATGGACATATGATGAGTTTAGGGCTTAATTTTCCCACAAGAACCTCAAATACCTCACAAAAGGATTGTATAAGATATATAATGTGTCAGTTGCTTTTGCAGCTTTTCCTAATCTATTTCTTAGACATTAGAGAACTTTGCTCCTGAAGCACTCCCTGCACCTTTACCATGGTGCCATCTCTGGATGCCAAGCATTTTTACTAGGGAGGATGTGATGATGCATGCAGAATGAATTTGTGGCTCAATGAGCTGTGACAAAGGTGCAATAATAATACAATCAGGGTAGAGCAGTGAATTTTAAGGCAAAGCCCAGATTTGAGGGCGGCTTAGAGCCTTATCACCACATCAAGGAGAACTCTGAGTGGACATGGGTTTGGATGTCAGACACTGGTGACTGGCAGCGGCCAAACTGAAGAGATGCTCATTAAATTTGACCTTTTGCTGCCAGAATGATGCACACTTTCAGGATGCTTTAGATGAAGAACACTCCCTACTGCTGCTGGACTCCAAAAAAAAAAGATAACAGCTCTTCCTGGTGGGATAAGGAGGTGGACTGCATCTGGCTGGGATGAAATTAACATTTTTTGTAGCAGCCTGAATGGTGCTCTGGATTCCTGGATCTGGATTTTTGGCTAAAACAGCACTGATAAAACCCCAGTGTTTTGATTATTGCTGAGCAGTGTTTTGAGACATCCTCTTTTTCCCACTTTGTCACCCTGGTTCCAGGCTGGGGATAGGCAAGAAATAGGGAGGGGGTTCTGCTGAACAAAAATGAGCAAAGGGATGTTCCATGCTGTATAATGTAGTCAGCAATGAAATCTCAAGAAAAGGTGGAGGAATTCCTGGTGTTTGCATGCATGTCATCCCAAGCAATTCATTCTCAGGACCTGCTTTCCAGGAAGCAGCTGGACAACTGTCTGCAAATGGGAAGGAATGAATACTTACCTTATTTTGTTTTGCTTTCACTCACAGCTTTTGTTTCACTTAGTAAACCATCTTTTTCTCCATCCCTCGATCTTCTTGCCTTCTTTTTATTTACTCCCTGTCCAGTGGGAGAAGTGAGTAAATAGGCATCTGGTTGGGTCTAACCCACCTGAGGAACAAGGGGCTTTTTTCCCCACAATATAGTTTGAAATTCCAATCAGGAACAACTTATTCCCCCCCAAAATCACAGTGAGGAAGAGGCCAGAGCCTCTGTTGCATCCAGCTGCTGCATCACAAATATTGCAACCGGTTGATAATGACAACAGAAAAGCTCTTCCCCATTCCAAAATTACACACCTCAAGGTGCATGATTCCACTTAGAAAAAAATAACTTTCCGTCTTTATAAATATGTTTAACTTTTCTGACTGATCTGTTTGACAGATATTTGACTACAAGAGCCAGAGGTAGAGGAATAAAACACGTGATTAGAATTTTTACTGGGTTTACACAGCTCTGAAATATGATACTGCCTTGGTGCAACCTAAGGGCACAGACTCCCTGTAATATATCTGCAATGCTAATTAATGCTGAAAACGCATGACGTCTGTTTAACATTTCTCCTGGGTGGATTTCCTCAGAGCTATGGATTACTACGTCATTGGTCTGATATATTTGTATTGTATTTCTTGAAAATACGGCATCTTCTCAAAAATAAATATCAGCTCGTTGAGCTTCTGTGAACCAGTTCAATTTTGCCTGCTGCTATTTTCCCAGGATAGGAAGATGATGAAACACTGATTGGAACAATAGATCAATGTAGAAGATGAAACTCAGATGAAAAAAAACCAGTTCTCACCTCCACAGTGTCTGTGCATTGATCTTAAAATTTTAGATCTTGGATTTAAATCTGGAAAGCACTCTAATTTCTAAATACAGCTGTCAGCAGACATCTGCCTGCCTTTGTATTGAAGACAGCTGGTGTGGGAGAGTTAATAATAAGGAAAAAATATAAAAGGAACAGAGCCCTCCATCATGACTGAGAGTCAAATATTAATATTTTCAACTACAGACAACTCAAACAAGCTATAATTTTTATCTCTTATTGATCAACACAGTCTTAATAAATCCTAGGTATGAAACAATGAGTAAAAGAGACAGGAAAGGCCATAACCATATATGTTTAGCATCAATCTAAAGGTAAAGATGAAATGTGTAAATTATGCTGCTACTTTCACAAGTTCTTTTGTCATTGTTCCTTCAGTGAATATAAGGGACAGAAGTGAGGAACTTCAAAAGAATAGATTAAAATCTAAAGAATGGACAAGCTGACAAAAGAGATTAGTGATGAGATGTGAGAGATCAGCCGAGCCAGATAATCCTCAACATCTGTGTAAGAAATGAAGGAGAATGTGAAGGTTATGTATGGGATTACTTTTCCTAGCAAGAGGTGTCTGAAGGACAAGAGAAAAGAAGAAGTTAACATTAAAGACAGTTACCATAAAAAAGAAGTAAAAAAGTTAAAAAGCAGTCGCTGCTGCTTTATAAAGTGGGAACCATCAGCCACATGAAAAGGATTTATTACATGCGAGGCAAGAGCTGTGTTCAAATATGGAAAATACCATGAAGAAGAGAAGAAGAAATGAAATGTCCACGTCAGGATGTTGCTAGTCTTCATTGTCCCCTCATCTCTTTCAACTACCAACCTTGGCTGTATTTCACATACGTTTCCTGTTTTCTCTCTTTGCATGTTTTTCTCAATATGCTCTGGTGCTGATACTGACTTCTGGAACCAGCTATGCCTAGGAGAGTTTTATACTTCTCAATATTAGTATTTTTGGTTGTCTGCAGGCTTGCCCAAACATCCTCAGTGAGTGCATATACACCTTTTATGCTACGGTATAGATCTGGTTCCTACTAAAAAGTCCATGGCACAGGTGCCTGAGGTACAGGCCTACTGGAAATGCAGTTTCTGCTGTACAACCTCAGCTGCACAAAATGTGATCATCCATTTCGACCCCACATTCACACACCACGGAAGTACCAGGACCTGCCAATTTTGCCACTACCACTGGCAGTCTGACATGCAGCATGCATTAGCTAGAGAGAAAACCGCATAGAGTGAGGAAGACACTTGGAAGTCTTGCCATTCTGCACCTGCTTAGCACTTTGGTGTGAATCAGTAATTTGAAGAAGGTATGCAAATGAATTTGCGAATCAATTTAGAAATTACTCCTTAGAAACTATGTGGGACCGTAATACCTTTTATACTTTTCTAAGAATAGCATGTAAAGATCTTAATGATTCCTTACAGGAGTTATTTAGACCTGGGAGCAGGAATTCTCATCAGTCCCAATACAGAACCCACAAGCCGTTGAGTCTATCAGCCTTGGTAGGAACACTTTCCAGCTCTTTCAAGTCTGTCTACTGCTTTACAAAAGAAAAGAGGAGGAGGAAAATCCAGGATTTAGAAACTCTTGTGAATCCTGTTTTGTTTCTACTCCAAAGGACTACGAAAATATTTAAAAATAAATGTCTGAAATAAATGTAATTGATACACCTATAGCACAAGCATTAAGATAAAATACAGTGGCATCTAAAGTGCCCATTGACCATATTTTGAAGCAGTTACAAAGATTTACCTTTATGGATGAACAATCCCTGGCAGAATTCTTTGCACAGAAGGAGTAGAGAATAATAGAGATGGTCTGCTATCTTTTTTTAGGATTAAGACTTGCGCTGTGCCACACTGTAAACCCAAAACACAATGTATAAACTGTATTACTTTTTCCCTAAAGGATCTGATTTGTCACAACAGGTAGGCACATGTATAAACTGGATTCAAATCCCTCCTAGTGGTGCATCCTTCTTTTTTAGGTTTCTGAAAACATAAAATTGAACGTTACCCACTAATACAGCACCATTTGTTGGAAGGGATATCTGTCACTGGAAAGGTTTGAAGATGATTTCATAGTTATGGTTTTCAAACATATAAACAAGAGAACAAAAAAGGCCAGAAGATTTTACACAATGAGAAGCAAAGCGGATTCCTCTAGTCCAGTATATTGACCCAGGCTCATACAGGTCTGCTACATAATTGCCTACCTACAAGTTTTAATCAATAAATTAAAAACTTTGGGTTTTCTACATACTAATCAGGAATCCTTTCAGAAGTAAAATAGGCAGAATACATAAAAAGGTCCATGAATAATAAAAATGTCTGGAATAAAAAGAATTAAAGTTTGACAATAACAGCTTTGCCTGAACCCCTGGGCAAAGTGTTTCTGTGCTTTTCTTTTCTATCCAACTATACTTTTTATTCAGATTGTTTTCTCCAGAGAACTAAAATATTATTTCACAAGGGTTTTTCACAATTCCCACAGCTCTTCACTGCTATTCTTCCCTAAACTTTCCTTTAAGAGATATTATTAACCTTACTTCTGCAAAAATTATTTTTCCCCAACAAATTCTCTCCATCCCTTACGCAATCTTTTTGAGAACATGGTAAACACCTTATCATCAAAAAAAGAACAAAAGTAAAATAGTTAGAAATTTATTCTAGATACTAATTTTTGAGGGAGAAATGTCATTGTCTTATACTCTTATTTTATTTGGAAGAACATGAGGATATCAGAGAGAGAGGATGAAAGTTTTTAGACTTGTCAGTCTTGCTATACATGGGGAGGTCTAGCAGTGTCATGACCTCAATTCCCCCATGATACTTCCATCAATAAAACTAAGGATGTGGGTAGAGTTTTCAATCTCTTCAGTTCTTTCTATTAATTTGTCCCTCTCCAAGTTCTGGAGCTAAGAAACGCCCAGGTTTTCTGCCGTCTTTTAATAATTGACAAAAAAAGTTAATTACAAATCTTAGAAGTCAAAAAGCTGAATGAAGCTGAGTGGAGTTTAATGTAAGGACAATGAAAGATAATTATCTAATCTAAGAAAATTCAGTGGCATCTTCAGCAAAAGAAAAGGTTTTAAATATATATTTGAAAGTAGACATTTGTTGGCCAAATAGTAATTTCTGAAAATGCTTATCTAATGCAAAGGAATTACCCACCCTATGCATTTTAAATATCTGTAAAACACATTTACAATGAAGAAAAAATATATTTTGAAGCATGCAGCAAAACCTCACCACCCTCTTTACAACTACATAAGCATATACCAACATAGCATCCATTTTTTTTCTTCAGAAACATCACTGATTTCTGCCATATCCTATATTGAGGTACCACAGACCCCTACCTTTTAAATAATCTTTCTAGATCTAACTTCAGATCTTCAAAGGTATTTATATAGCTAATTCCCTTTGATTTAGTTGAAAACTAGGAAGTTATACAATAAAATGTGCTTGAGTATGAAGAAAAAAATGTCATCTTTTTCTGGGAAACACTTAAAAGTTTAAAATACACCTTATATAACTACAATCAAGCAAACAAAATTCTTATCACAACTCTGCAGGAGGAAATTTTCACCTGGTCAAGACACTTTCTTTACTCATTTCAGGGAATTACTCAATTGGTCCTCAACACCAAGGCTTAAAACATCTCAGAGACTGGTTGGGGGAAGGTTTGGATAATGAAAAAATGGCAATACTTCACCTCCTGCCTGGTGGAAGGAAAGGGTTAAAACGGGAAGATTTGTTAAGGAGCGAAAACCAGTTATTTTCACTCGAGATGACCTGGCAGCTAGGGGATGCTAATATTCAGTGTGGGAAATTTCATTGTTTGCTGTCTGCCTTGAGAAGTGGAATTCCTCTAGAAGATAACACAATGCTATAAAAGATCTAAACAATATTCTTCACAGGCCTATGCCTGCTGGTGGGGGAGCAGAGAGATAAGAAGCTCTGAGATTGTAAAACACAGCCTTGTGCAGGATTACACCTGTGCCAGGCCTTTGATGGCAGGTGGGAATGGTGCGTATCCTTTTTGCCCCAGTTAAGATGGAATAAATTTATTTAATCCGTGTCTCTTTTTTGCCAGAGTGGGGATGGAGTAAATCTACTCTTTACACTTCAGCTATGGATTTTGGCCATCTTGGTTACCTGTATGTATTTCAGTTCTCACACTGCCTAAGTCTTCTTCCCTTGTCACAGGCTTCTACATGAGACACCTTCTCCTTTCTCGCTCTCCCCAGTCACCTTTGTGTTACTCCTCCTCCCCTATGTCCACACTACGATGTAAAACTCGTCACACCAATTAGCAGCGATTCCCAGGCATTGTGCAGGGGCTAAGAAGTTCCCAAGGGCCATTCCCAGTGGGTATTTTTATTCAGTGCCCTTATTTTTGGAGACAAAATAAACTCACCAGGTTACACGATGGCTAGTCATGTCAGTTGACTCAGCGCCTGAGGACACAGTGTCAGAGTCCTTTACATCTTTATCTACATCGACACTATTTCTGCCTGCCCTGCTTCTTCTTTCTCCTGTTAAATCAGCTTTTGCACTTCCATGTCTTTCTAGCATGGGGAAGAGAAAGGAAGGGGTGAAGGTCTGCTCTTGGGCTGCTCTAAGACAGGCAGCACAGGTGAATTGAAAAAAAAACCTGGAAAGAGGAGGACTGAAAAGTACAAGAGATGAGATGAAAAGATCTTTCTCTTCCTGCTGGCACTGGCAAAGGGGTGACTAAGTTTTCCTTGGAAAAGCTGCTATTGGTTGCTGCACAGGACATCAGCAGGTGCAAAGAGTTAGCCAAAGACAACACACAGGTTTGGTCGATGGAAACATCCAAAACTTGTTTCCTTTAGCTTCAGCAGCAGTCTGCTGCTGTCTTCAGTGCTATTGGTTATTTTGTCTGCTCATTGGAACCAGCCCTTCAGAAATAAGGACAACAATGTCAACAATAATCTGAGGAATGCAAGAAAGCTCGAATATCAACTTCAAAAAAATTGTTTCTTTCTTTTTTTTCCTTCCAGAAATGGGTTTCGCTAATGACACCACTTTGACTAGTCTCAGAAAGAAAGTGTCAACATCCTAATGATGTAATGGTTGAACAATATATGAGAAAAATCAAAATGTACATTTGCTGTATTGTCTTTCAGTTACGTAAAAATAATGCCGGTTGAATGGGAAGCTTATAACATATGATGAGTAGGGGAAAACCACTGTATGGAAAGTTCTGAAATACACATTAGAACCAATTAGTCTTCTGTAATAGGATTAAAAAGCCACAGTTCAGGAGAAAATTTAAGCTTATTTCATAATGATTTATTCTTAGATGGTATTTCTCTGAAGTGCCATTTCACCACCAACCTCTCAATTACAGTCAAACCAACTCAAAGTAAACCCAGCCAGCAGAAATTGCTAAAGCACATAGAAAAAGCAAATATGAGTTGAGAATTGTCTTCCATCATAATTTTAGGTTTTCTTTTTTATGGCTCAAGAGCATATAAACAATATTTTGAATAAATGGAACTCATTGTAATATTTAGTCCGAGTGCTGAACAGCATCACTTTCCATTTGAGATCTAAATACAGCCTCAAATGACTACTGTTTTATCAGAATCTTCTATGTAAAATACAGCCACCTTTTGGAAAAACAACATCCTATAATAATTTACTCACTGTTTATACACTATTTGGGTTTTCCAGAAAAAAAATTTGCAACAAGACTAAGGTATGAAGCAAACAGTCTCTTTTTAATCTGAATATGCTCCCACAGCAATGTTTTTTTTAAGCTGACCTGTTAAGTCACATATTTAAAATACACCCAAGCTACATAAAACCCGATAAGACTTTAAGCAACAGAACATCAAGAACATTAAATCACAAGAACTGGGGGTGGTTTTTTTACTTTTTTGGTAAAGATTATGGGGAAGAGCTGCTTATGTCTTCTGCTTAAGCACATTAAAGGCACAAAAATACACCAATGGTTGAAGCAGCAATATAAAAATCTCTCACATTTGCCTGAAAAGTACTAGAATTTGGACATGCAAGTGCCTTGAAAAAGTTCCTGCTTGTTATATCCTAAGTAGCCACTGCATTGTCTGAAACAGAGGACAACGCCTTCATGTCTGGCTGTATTCCAGTTTGGGTAATTGCATTCTACCTGCACAAATTGCATTGGCAGTTTTCATTAGGCATGATATTATTCTTTATTTCCAGCCTTACATTGTTGCTGTACGCTACTAACACACAGTTTCAGTGCTTCAGCCAAGAAGCAGCCCCATACTGCAAGGAAACCCCCACGTATTCATAGTTTCTCTTTTATTCATCCAATCCCCACTGTTGCCCTGTTCACTGTTAATTATAATTAATATAAGGTTATAATATAAGGCTTAATGTTTAGGTATGTGATTATCTTATAGCAAGTAGAATGCAAAATCAAAATGGTATTCGAATTTCATCCCAAGCTAAATATTAAGAAAGCTTGGAAAAACACAGAAGAAATTGTCCCCTCTGCATAACATGCAACACAAGTCCAAATCCTGATGCAGAACCAGAAAAAAACAACACCTACGTTGATGGACTGAAAACAGTGGCAGGAAAGCTGTGTCTTCAAAGCAGAACTTTCCATTTATTTTCATAAGGCTCTGCAGATTCATATTAATTTATAATATTCTACACCGACCTACACTATTCCTTTACAGTTATAACACAGTTGCTTTTGCCCATAGTTTGAAAGTAAATGCTTATGAAACAACGATTTTCAACTTTTCAGAGCTAATTAATTAAAAGAGTATGTAATTAGATATGATTAGCATCCCTTCCAATATAACTGTTGAGAATAAAATTCTGAGTGGGTTTGGTTCAGAAAAAATGTCTGTCACTATGTGGGAAAACTCAGATTCTGTTACTAGGATCAAGATGGCAGTTGAACTAAATTGTTGCAAAGAACGATTCCCTGGCTAGTTTTTTTAGTGGTTTGGTTTTGGATTTGTTTTTTCCCTTTTTAACTGTATAGCCTCCGCAATAGAAGGCATTAGCCCCATTTTGCCACATCAGGTGCGTAAATAAAAAAGTAACTCGGAGATGGTGGTCAGTTGTACATTCTTCACTGCCTTTGTTCTGCCTGAAGTAGAAGTTAGATAACATATGGCAGGTTCATCTTCATTTATCCAAAGATCTTTTTGACTTTCCATAAGTTAGACTCGTGGCAGACATTTTTTACAACATCAGCCTTGATGAGCTAAAGACAGGAACGAATGTGTTCTCCTGTGGCTGCAGAGAGTTTCTCAGATCATCTACCACAATTCATAAAAAATATCCGGAAGAGGGTTATTATCCTCTCTGATTAAATGATTAGACTAGAGGCTAAACCCACAGTTACTGATCCTAGAAAAAATATCTCATATATTAAAGTATGAAACTAGTAATGGATTTAAGGGAGAAAGAGGGGAGAGGAGTTGAGGCGCAAAGGACAGATTATGCAGCCAAGTCAATAATCAAGATTTTAGGTAATTATATGGAAAAACCAAAAAACTTGATACTCTAAATTGACTTCTGTCAGATGTTGATTTTTTTTTCCTTTTTATTTTTTCAGAAATTTTTCAGATCTAACATAATGACTTAATAGCCCTTGGAAGGTGCGTTACTGATAAAAGAGCTCCATAATAACATGACATCAATAGGGTAATTCCCAGGGTTGGAATTAACAGCAAGTACACAACATGGATCCACACTGGAGAGACTGTGGCTGCCCATTGTTGCATAATTGAAAACACTTATTTTCTCTTAGTGGCATTAGAGATTACTAACACCAAAAGCATTCTCTCAGAGGTGTCCTTTACTAATCTGACAGTCATGGCAGACAAAGAAGCTGTAGACCCTTCTAAACAAATTTTTATCTTTGCCAATAACTCCTCAAGATTTCTATGAGACAGAGATGACAGAGAAGAACAGCCATTACCATACCTAAGGATTGAAATTAGCTTTTCTGGAGACACAACAAACAGTCCTTGAAGTGGTGAACCTAGTTAATTTATCTTAATTGTCTAACCTTATAAAAACTAGCTAAAATGCTTAAAGACTGCTTAGAGAGATTGGATAGCACTGTGAAGGCTCAATCTGTTGTAACATCAGGTCAACAATGACACACACAGTCAAAACTATTAATCTCTTCCATTGATACTTGAATTGGCTTAGTACACACATATGATTAAATCTAAAGAAAAAAAAGTCAGGAAACATGCTTGCCAAGGAATGCAGCTTCACAAGCAGCAAATCAGGTGAGCGCTCAGAGCAGTGGTGGTACAAGAAGAAAGAGGATTGACAGCCTGAAAACCTCAACGGCTTGGTTAGCAATCAGTAGCAGTGACATTTGACTTACAAAATATTTTTAGCTCCCAGTCCCAAGGAGGTTTCCTTTGGGGTTTGCCTCAAAGGTGATAATGAAAGAGAACAGCTCTCCTATTCTAAAGGTTGGGAGACCCTTTAAAGGTGCCCAGTGGAAGTTACAGCCATTTTAAATTAAGACCACAATTTTTATCAGCAGAGATCTTGCATTCATAATTAGAGTTCCACTAAATAGTCAAAGAGCTGTTCTTTTAACAACAGAAAAAAATTTTCTATTCTTCTAAATCTTAAACCAAAATATCATTAACTTATTCCACATTTAGGGCCACGCTTTTTAAAGTTTTTACTGCAAAGAAAGTAAAGCTTTATATCTTGTATTCATACAGCCAGTGCAAGTCTCCAGAGCCTCTGCTGGACAGAGAAATGAGCATGGTGAGGGTAACCCACCCAGAGCACTGCTGAAATCTGTTATTCATAAATTCTACTTTCTTCTTCTTTTTTTTTTTTCTGATAAAACTTCTAAAGTGAACAGAGCTACAAATATAAATCATTGTCTTGCAGAGGTGAATTCCCAAAGCTCAACTGCCTCCAGAAAGGATATGCATTTCTAACATTGCTCCAGTGGATGTCAGTGGAATCTACAATTTGTTTTATTGCGTTGAGTCTATTAAATAGCCTAACTCCCAGTTTTTCTGTGACGCCCAAGCCACGATCTTGTGAGGTTACAGAACCTTTCGAGTATTTGCAAGTGCAGCTCTTATAACGGTTTATAGTGGTTGGAATATTATGTCTGAGGACTGATCACAGTCCATTGATTCATAAGGTCAGGAATCAAGGATCTGAACATGAAATGCTTTTCCCATACACATCCCACTTCCAGAACTATATGCAATTTTTTATTAGAAAAAAAATTAATGATGGTAACCTATGGAGTCCATAAAAAATGAAGTGTTATCAAAAGAAAACATCTCTACATAAGTGAGATGAAGGAGCGACATGACAAAAAATTAATATTTAGGAAATGTTTTGGAAGCAAAAGTTGAAACAAAATCCCTCACTAGCAAAGAAATTTCAGTGCACTGAGAATGCAAATTAAATTTCACAATCAAAAGGTTACAATAAAAGCTTCTGAATTTTCTTAATTTTCATATGAAATCTTAAAGCAAATATAAAATGTTTCAAGGAGATGCCTTTGTTTTCTTGCTGCTTACATCCTTGACATAAATTAATCCATTTCACTGTAGATCTCTGAGTTTCCTCAGCTGGATGAGATAGTAGGCAATATTAAGAACTGTCTTTTCCTTCAGGACACAAAAAAAGTGACCATTTTTACAAACTGGGAATAACACACCGGCATCTTTTGCTACAAATTCTTTGTCTCATTTGTATTTTATTTCATTTAAACCTCTAAGGCATATCATCTGCACTGCCAGCCTATACTCAAGATTTGATGTTTGGGTTGAGGTGAAGTTAAAAAATAAACCAAAAATATATTCTAAATACTGGAATGTGATTAGCCAGATGCAAATTTCTGTCTTCTTTTTCCGAGTCCTGGCATGATCTGACTGCTCTTGAGGGTACTGGATTTGTAGAAAGTGAATATTCAACCATTTCAGTGTACATTTTTGCCTCTTTTGGGTGCCCTTAGAAGGAATGTCCATCCCAAATCAGTAGCACTTTCGGTTTCTGGCTGAATAGTAGCATACTCATTATCTCACACAGCTTGAAATTAGAGCTTTCCTCTTGGAGAAACTCAACCCTTGGCAATAGGTGGAACTGGAGCATATCCATGGCATCCTGAAGTCACTGGCTGACCAGTTAACCCATGGCTTTATGGAACATCTTTAATCTTCAGAAGACTGCACATTTTATGAAGTATTCTTCACCAACTCTTTCACTTATATTCAGAAAAAAAGAAGCTATAGAAGTAACCATAAATAGATGTCAAACTGAAAAGTTTTTCTCCTTCTGTCAGTTTACCAAAATCTTGAACTGTAGTTCTGTTTTGAATTAATTAATGCAACACATTTTCACTGAAATTAATGCAACACATTTTCACTGCTTTACATCCTCTGTATAGCAATAATTTTAAACATTGCTGAAACTATTTTTTTTTTCATGTGGCTGTAATAACTGTGAGAACAGCATATCGATTTCAAAGAAGGTGTGGATTGAAGCCACACTATTTCCTGAGGTATACTGGGGATACTGCAAGACTTTTTGAGACAACTCTCAGGAAATAGAGGAACTTAGGACCTTCTGGGCCATGTTTATCAGTTACTACATTTCTGTCACTGTCTCTGTCAGTGTCCTAATAAGGGGGAATGGCCACTTGTTGGTCTAACAGCATCACAGCAAAGCACTGCCCTACAACTGACCCAGAGGCATCAGGACTTCATTGCAGCTGTACATGGATCTAGGGAAGAGATGCTCTTCCTGGGTACCATTTCTTGCCAATTGAGAATAACAAACAGCCCACACTAAAGTGTTCTGCTATCCCTCTTATCCATGCTAAAACAGACATTATCTGGAAGACTGCCACGACAGAGTTGCTCTTCCTAAATGCAGAGGAATAATGGAGCAAATCTCGTTGCAGATAAGAGATATCTCTTTATGTAGCCAAACACCACCTCTTTGGTTATGCAGCAGTATGAAGCTGCTCTTTCTTCTTATTTTGAAAATACCACACCATATCTGACAGAAACTGAATTCCAATATATTCTGGCAAGAAAAAATTAATTAGAGGAATAGAGAAAGGATAAATATCCATAAAATTCACATTTTGCCTCACACCTGCCACCCTCAGATAAATAGTACTTACTAACATATTGATGCATATACATTTACTATCTGCCACCACATTAGCTGAGAAGCACAGACCAACATATGCAAGCAGTCAAACAAGCAATGACAAAGACAGACGAAAATATTTTTCAACAGAAAATAATGAGAGCACTTTATGCACTCAGTATACTACAGCTCCATTTAATCTCAAGAGTTCTATTAAGCATTGCTCTAATTGTACATCACTTACAGTCCTTGATCTGTGAAGGGGGATAATAGATGTCAGGTCACTGTGCTAGTAGCCATTCATTCAATTTATATTTTCAAAATAAAAATCACATACATATCAAAAATCCTTATGAGCACACTAAAAACCGCATCACAAAGCCATCTGTTTTAGGCCATGTAGAGCTCAGTTACAAAACAAATGTTGCATTTCATTTTCAGATCCAGGCTTATTGATTACTTTATCTCTTCTGCTGCAGAGTATGCCAGAAGGCCCTGCTCTGGAGGCAAGTTGCAATGAAAAGAGACAAGAATTTTATTAGTGCTAGAAGACACATAGCTTTGCTTTGGGAAAAATTACACAGCTCTCCAATGGAAAAAATAATACAAATGAATGAGGCCTGACAAAAAGCAGAAAAAAGCCTGCAGCTGCCATAAAATTGATAAAAGCTGAAAGGGATCTCACAGATAAGCATAATAATGGCTAAGCCAATGACATTTCATTATCTCTCGGTAGCTGTCTAGAAGAGCAGGTGAGCCCTTGATGCATTCTCCACCATGTCAATCACTACTTTGCCAACAAAATTAGAGATGAATCACCCACAGGATCTGCAGAACAGTCTAGTGCAGCTCTTTTGAGAGAACAGCTCCTTTTGACAAAGCAACACTTCCAGTAACATCATTACTGCCAGTTTCATTACCTGCTAGCAACACCTAGAGAATTCATTGCCTTTATACATTTACAGTTTTTATCAGCTGGGAATGGCACAAAGTAATGTTGAATACTCTGTGAGTTGGTGCTGTTTGTGGCACTGTGATCTTCACAAAGACACGGCAGAGTCAGTCCCTCCTTCATGTATTTACCAACAAAAGAAAATAATTTTTTGTGCTTTGATCCTCTTTTTCCACTGACAGGACTATGCCTTCCACAGGCATAGCTGGGTACTGCAAATGGACTAATGACCACTCAGGCATGCAGGCACTCCCTCTCCATCACCATTTGTGAAAGGGCAAAAACCAGTGCTGTCTCAGTTGGAAAAGAAAAGGTATTTAATTAAGTGGGTATAGGTCTTTCATCCCCTAGTAAGAGTAAAGACAAGTTGCTGCTCCTGTCAGTTGTGCAAAGGGGATACTTGGACAGCTCTAGTTTTAAATAACAAACACAGATGTACAAATTCAAATTTGTCCATAAACTAACATTTTCAAAATCTAGTTCAGCTCCCTTCTGGACCAATTTGGTCAATGCTGACTCAGAAGATTGGGTCTGTTTTTTACCTACTCTCTGCATAGGGAAAATTATTCCCTTTCTTAGGAAATAATTTATTCTCCCTCCTCAGATTCTTAGACATCTTGGTGACTTAATTACTTATCTCTGATAATAGTATATTACCATCAATCCTGTTCCCTCTCTCCCAGGGTTTTATACACCTTGATGATAACCTCCTCCTTCTAGACACCCTTGAGCTTCACAGATCAAATCTGGCTAATCTTTCATATCTTGCAGACTGAAAATTAGAGGTCTCCGTTGCGACCTAATCTCAGCAATGTCCTTCTCATTATAAGGTCACTGGAAGGGCACAAATTACTCCAAATGCAATTTTATTCTTCCTTCAATTTGTGCCAAAATAACTTAAAATTAAATGTAAGCATAATTTGTCTGTTTAAAACTCTGTGTCAAGACTTGCCTCTTTTTTCGGCTTCTATGCAGTATTCGGTGTAGACTCGATTACCTACAAGTAATAGTCCTGAATTAAAGTCTACATTTCTCTTCCATTTCCTACTGCAGGGTATGTATTATTACTTTTGAGTCTCAGATTCCTTGACCCATAAACTTTAACATCTCTAATGCATTAGAACAATCTAATACTGCTTTGTACACCAGTAGAAAGGAGTACTGGATTATTTTAATGGATTAGAGACACACTGTATTTAAGGATACAACGCAAATTCTGAGTTATCAGTGAAAGCTTGGTTTTGCCAGTGGCACAATCCTTTTGTAATATCCTTCTCCAGAGTCAATTACATGTGAGGGAAACACAATCATTTTTAAAAATGAGTGATGTTGCCTAGAAATTCAGCCAAAATTTACTGACATTTGCCTATTAGAAGAAACAACAAGTGAATCCCCACATTTTAAAGCACTTGAAGTGTTGCTATTAGTATAGCTTGATTTCACTTATAGCACTCCATTCTGCATTATAACAACAAACACGAAATTTAGCTGATGAATAATATAAACACTATTTGAAATAGTCCTATCATATAACAGCAGGGCCCAGTGGAGAGGCAAAAGAGGTTTTGAACATACCAGAACAGAATAGTTAAATTGCGATAACCTTCTACAGATTCTTTTTATGATTCTCTAGATTCTGACAGGAAGCATTTAATTCTGTATTAAATTCTACATAACAGTTAAAGTATTTGGCTGATGTACGAAGCATACTTTGACTTGTAAGTGAAATGCCTTGCCATTCATCAGCAATTATGCCCTTAATAAGTTCTGACTATTGTCAAAGCTTTTTAGCTCGTCAGTGAAGAAGATGCAAGTGCCACAAGATGCAAGAATTGATCTCTACAGGAAGGTGTATGAATTCAAAAAAACTCTCTATAAAGATAGCACTAAAATCTGCCTTTAGGATCTACCACTATGTTTTATGCACAGTTTCACAGGAACCTCCCAGTCTGGGGTAAGAATGAAAAATTCAGAGGAAATGCTATTCATCTCTCATGAAAATATCTGTAAACAGAGCACAGTTTCTCTAAATGTATTCATTATCACAGAGAACTGCAGTAAGCACAAACTCTTCAGTAATTTTAGTAGGCTCTGGATTAGGTCTTATTTCAATTTCCTAAATGCATTTTAACTAGGATTTTGCTTGCTTAGAAAGAAATTTCTACATGGAGCTCATTTACAGATGACTGAGTATTTGGTGCTCGGTTTATATCAACATGAACATAACACCATTCTTTTCCATTGGAGGAACGCAATTCTCATCCTAATGAAAGGGACCATGTAAAGGTAACGGGATATTTTAATCTCTCTAGAGGGGCTTGGGGATGAACTGGATTAGGGTGCCTCACAAAATTCCTACACCAGGTCAACACTGCTTATCCCCAGACAAACTCTTTAAGTTGTAGTTACAACACGATGTTACGGTAACAGCGCACAATCTTTACATTCAGTGAAGAGAGATTTGGGGAACAAAGGCACAGATATAGAAGCAATGGAAAGACTATTTCAATTCAGGGGTGGCAGAGCTCACAGACAGAAAACTGGAGACCTGCTCATTAAGCAATATCACACATGGAAAAAGCATCACTACTTATTGATCTTCATCTTTCTCTTTGCCACAAACATGACTGGTTAGAGTGGATGGAGGAATACTAATACTGTGCTCATTTATGAACTTGGGGATGTTTTCCGGTTTCTGGCCAAATCTTTGGGTGTGCCTGCAGTATGCACAGCACAGTCCTATCCCTGTATAATCTCTGAAGGAAGACATTTAGCATCCTTCTTATGAGAACAGCTGCCTGTCATGGCATCCTGGGAACAGGAACACACAAGTATTCACTCACAGCCACAAAGGATATCCTACAAACCCTGCTTCTCATTTACATTAGTTCTGAATCAGGAAACTTCAGTGAGCAAGGGCTTAACAACTCAGTGAAACAATTTGCTCTATGCCCTCCTAACAAATGTACAGAGATAGGAGTAAGGGCGGCAGCAATTTATATAAACAAAAACAGTCTTAATTATCCAATGCAAAGCTGTAAGCTCGTGATATATCCACTAAATTATTTGTAAGATAATAGATTTTACTACCTAAATTGTGTTTCTTAAAGCTTCAAGAAACCTGCTTTTAATTGAGCTTTTCAGCAATTTGCTTATTCTTTGTCATTCTCCTATACATGGCATCTGTCCCTAGATTTCAGAATTACAAGTGTCAATATTGATTTTATCTTCTTTATGAGTGTGTCACAACTCATTTTGCAGCAGGATATTTTTTAATCCTTTCATCCTAAAGTCCTTCTCCCCTTACCAACAATGAATTTGGATATACATATGACAGATAATCAATACTCTGCAAGCACTGGTCAATGCAAAAAAAAACTGCATAATGCTTCTTGAGTCACAATTCCCCAAATCTCAAAGCACCTACAAAGAATCCAAATTCTTTATCTTACTGCTTATCTACAAAGGTTGGTTCATTTGAACTTTTCTGCAGATTTGAAGAGAAATTGCATAGAGACTTTTAACTACCTAGAGCCCACTAATTGCACTGTGCTGCCAGGACACGATTACTGTAGTGAAGCGTAGGAGTAGAGTAGCTTTTGTTAGTTTTATTTCCAGAATTACACCACCAGAGAACCATTTGCTTGCATTTATAACTGCAGACTATATTTCATATTGGAAGCCAGTAACAGCAATACAAGGAAAAAAGCATCATTAAATGGATGTGGTTTGGTTTTCCTCAAAAGCTAGACATATGTTATAGCAAGATGGACAAGATACAGCCTGGTACAGTGTTCTGCAGCTGGGTCAGCAGCAGCCAGCACTTCTTGAGTGTACAATTTGTCTGGAATAACAGTACACGGATTTTTAGCATGAAATTATGAAGAGATTCAGAACTGTCCAGGATTCAAAAGCATATACTTGCAATATATATGTCACAGGACTGAAACTGGGTAAACATACACAAGGGAACCACAGGGGGAAAGTGAGAGAATGAATGAGGCCCTCTGGAGATTCTGCTCCTACTGTAAGTACAAGAAACAAGCATATGCTAAAAGTGGTAAAGGCGAAACAAAACAATGAGACAGGCAAGTGGCCCCAACAAAGTGTGTTTCAAATTCAGCAACTTCTACTACACTTTGTGGACACCTTTTAAAATGCAGCTGTACTGAAGAGTGTAAGAAATACTGTACTGGCCCTGTGCTTTCAATCAGTGATCACTCTCCCCCCCAGCTAACTGAGTGTGCCAATCTACACCGTCTCTCTGACTGCGGCAGGAGGAAAAGCTGCTGGATGTAACAACTGATATCTGCAGTTCATCCACTCCCACTTCCCCTTTCCACTCAACTCCAGTCCTTTTCCCAGAAATATGGGACAGAAAAGACTTCCCTATCCCTTTCCTGTATGTCTACTATGAACCTGTTGCCCACGCATTTCTCTAATACCCCATGAAACTCCTACTTTTGTCTCCCTGCATTCTCTGCTGTGGCAGCAAATACCACTAAGTTCACTATCATTGTTGAAGAAAAAATTCCTTCTCTTCTACATTGTAAATGGCTTTCCCATAGTTATGGCATGTGCGGCCCTGCCCTTTATGAATTTGTTTGTCTCAGTCATATGCTCAGCACAGCATTTTCTTCTCCAGACCAAAGAGCCCCAGCCTTTTTACCCTCCCTTCAACAGCTCCTTTTTTATGTCAAGACAACTGTTCCTTGGCTCTTCTAGAGCTACTAACAGCCTTGCCACATTCTCCCTGCCTTGGTCCTAGCCCCAGAAATTGTGTCTATCAGCAAAAGAGAAAATATTATGCTCTGAGACTTCTGCCCAAAGAAGGTTTTTTGCAGCAGGGTATTACTTAAAAACAGACCAGCTCTGAAATATCAGAAATTTTCCTGATACTTTGGAAGATAGGATGCACAGCTTCATGGAGCAAATTAGAGTAATGCTTTCTGCAGTCATGAAATGAACCATTTAAAAGTGAAATAAGCAGAACCAGAGTTTCAAGAAATAATTGTTATCCCTGGAGTAACTCAAAACCCCCAGGAGCTTTGTGCATTTCTCATGGATTCCAAAGCAGGAAAGTAGGTGGATCTTAGTAATCCTGGTGAAGCTGAGGAGTACAGAGAATAACTCGGTGAATTGCATTATTAGTATCAGTGTTGATAAATACATTCAAATATTTTCCCATTTTCGCTATCACTGTAGATTTCACATTGGCAGAGAAGGAGGCTAAGCAGACATCTGCAGAAAACAAAGATTATGAAAGACACCTAAAGTTGATCATTATAAGATAACAACTGGGCGTCCTCGGGGACAAATATACATTACTGTGATAATACCTGGAATCCAAACACTTCAAGATTAATTTAGTACTTGTGGAATACAAAACAAAACTTGATCTCACGAGACCTTTTCAAGACCTCAGCACTTCAACGCAAGGTATTTAATTAGTAAGAAATAAAAGTAAATATTAATTCTGAGGAGTTTTCAAAGCAAAGAACTTTGGGAACAGATTCAAAAAAGCAATTTAGGTGCTTTCTCTGTCAAAATCAATGAATTCATGTAAATCTTTGCCTAAGTGTTACAACTTGGAAGTCTATCAAATGTATTTTGTTTCATGTGGGACTTCTGGTAGTGTTTAAGTGGTTCCTTACATCAATGCAAACATTTCATTTAGTCAATTTGCCAGTTTTTGAATTGAAATAAACACAAAAATGGTAATTTGGGAGAACTTTGTTTTTCAGGTTGTCAAAACTGGATAAAATTTTCCTTAATTAAATCCAATCATTAAATGATGCAGTTTTAATTATAGATAATCTTTCTCACCAATATTGAAAGTACCCAAATCATATTACTCACATATGCATTTCCTAGCACAAAAATTTTTCCAACTAATGACAGCTCATAAAATTATGAAAGATTTTCTTTCCCCCTCCTTTTCACCTCTCGAAAGGAATCGATACTTATTACTCTTTCAAATTCAATATGGTGACCTCTGGAAGCAACCACTGACACAATATAGAGGAGCTCATGCTGTTGCTTTTGTTCAAATCCATCCTCCAACACAGATTCTTGGACTTTGCTTAACGAAATGTCCACTACCTCTCTCTTTGTTAGTCAAGAGTCACCTCGAGTAAATTAATGGCAAACATAAGTAAATAAAAGAAACTCCTGAAGGCCTCAGTACAAGATACTGCTATATACTTACCCTGGAAGAAATGGTTTGTTCCTTGCCAAGACTAAAATCCAAGAGTCCGGAAATTGAACAATTCTAAACCAGAGACAAGCAAAATGGCAAACTTCTACAAAACTGCAAACAAATCATCAGCTCACGTTTTCTTCATAAGACAGACTTGTGCATTTTACCAGCAATAAAAAGTTACTTGTTCTAAATATATCACTATTACTATTTTTGCAGACTTGTATGCATTCATCATGCCCATAAGTAAACAGGACTCTTGGTCACACAGCAGTTTGGAAACACCAATCCATATACCCCTTGGTATTTGGAAAGAGACATAAAGGAATAGAAATAAGACTATGTTAAATTCCTTCACTAACTTAAGCAATAATTTACAGAAAGCTGATCTATTTATTAGACTGGAGCATCACAGAAAAAAGAAATGTTGGACCATCAACAAAACAGAGGGCCCATATCCAAACTTGAAACCATGAAGTTGCTATATTTTTATACCAGGTTTAACAGAATCACACTGCTGTCTGTCCCCATCCTTCTCCTCTACCACTGGGCTCAGCTAGGACTCAATTAAACTTGAATATATGCTTTATTGATACCCACAGGTTTGACCCCAGGTACACATTTCAAAGTGCTAATTTTAATTTTCTACATTTTTCTAATTCAGTTTTAGGTTTCAAAGTAAATAATATACCATATTTCCATGTTGTTTTTGTGTTTTTCAAAATAATTTTGTTTCTTCTAGCAAAATAGGTAATAAATAAAAGAAAAGAGAAAATAAAAATGAAAGGGACACTCTGGCCTTGATGATATGTAGTTAGGAAAGAAAGGGCTGAGAACAACAATATCACTGTGCTCTCCTCTCTTGAGTCATGACTTCTCACTAAATACAATTGTATGGGAACACGCATCTGTTGTAGGGTGGGGGTTTTATTGCCCTTCAGTGTGTCATAACTTAAGTGATCGATGTACTACAGGCAGGTAGGATTCCAGCCAGGAGCACAGCCCCATATTACCCTTCATTTACCTGGCACAGAGACGTCAGCTAAGGAAGGGGTGTGGCCTTAACTGCATCCACCAACTTGCCAGGTACTCCTGGCTAGAGACTGCCAAAATCCGTGCTCGTTCGCTGGTCCTGCTTCCTTGGCAGGCTAAAAATGACCGTGTAGTCCCGCACAGGGTAATCATACACTCACTCACTAGCTAGACATTCTCCAAAATGAAAATACTTCTGCAGGAGAAAAGGACATCTTCACCTCAAATACGCACTGTCCCTCCAAATGTAAAATGAGCTATACGTGCCCAGAACTAGTGAAAAATGGAAGGACATTATTAAAAAAAAAATCCGTAGAGCCTGAAATTGTAACACCATGTATTGTAAAAAGGGGAAACACTTTTCAGAAGCCATGTACATAATGGAGATCCTTTCCTTTCCTCTTGAAGACTTAAAATCGGTGATTTTGACAATTCATGATAATCAGTACATTCAGCAGCGCTGGATAACCTCCCTTTCAGATCTCTACATCCAAACTGAAGTAAGCCTCAATAATTATGTCTGCAGACTAGACAGTCTAAAGCTACTTAAAATAGCAAAATAATAGCAAATATCTGTTCTCCAGATAAATCTTTACATTTACAAAGATATATCAAAGTCTGGGATTAGTATCCCAACTGAAGCAAGAGTGCAGCTGTACTCTCTCTTTGGTCAGCATTAAATTTTCTGCCTAAATTTTGCTCAAGTTTTAATACAAACAAACTTAGTTATGGGTCTACATAAAAATATTTCATATGTGGCATCATCTCTTCATGCCTAAGTTGAGATCAGTTCACTATTGTCTCCTAACAGAAAGGAGGGAAGAAGGTGGAAGTGCAAAGAAATAAACACATTTAGCACTGAATTGTTACAAACAAAGCAGGAAACAATATCTTGCTGGAAGAAATACTTTTGTGAAACAGAGACGCCATGCTGTTTACCTAATGACAAAGTAGTTGAACCAGAAAGACGGATGGATTTTCATTGGCATTTCCTGCTGACCACGTTAAGTACCATAACTGAGAGATTTTTTAGACTTTCCTGGAATTATTTTACATAAGACTTGATTGAACTAATGTGCTCTATGCAAATCTCTCTATATAATGAAAACTGGAATCAGCAAAAGAGATTTTCCTTGCATTCACTCCAACCATAACAAACATTGCTGCATTTCCTAAAATACAGAAACAGTGCTTGCACAAAGACTTCATGATGGATAACGACCTTTTTGTGCTTTGCCAGAAGTTTTGGGTGGTTTTAGATTTCACCCTGAATTACAGAGGAAATGAGGGTGAGTTTCCACATTACTCAGAGTTCAATCAATTATAATACTCTGAATTAAAGCCACTATATCTCTACAAAGGCTCATCCCTACCCTGCAGCACGATGCAGACATGATAATTTCATTAGTACGTCCTGAGGCCTCAGTTACATATCTTGCAATGCCGTCTTCCAAATGAGCTGCTGCCAGATCTGCCTAAAATTGCCAAGAGAACAAAGGCAACTTAGCTCTTATAAAACTTAAATGGGATCAGAAGATAATCTGGGGCTACCACACTGCTAAGGCCTTCACTCAGCCAGCAATCCCTCTTCTCCCCACAAGCAACAAAAACCCCGGTACTGCTTAAAGTGAAATAGACTTCACTCACCACTTTCTGGCTAACTCAGTGGCTGAAGTAAAAATGCAGAAAATGATTTCAAAGGAATTTGAGAGACGAAAGAATTTGATCGCTGTCATTGTCGAGACTATTGTTCTCAGAGTGCTTTAGGCTCACTCAAATCTACCTTCCTGTGTTGGTTTATAAGTTCAAATTCTTCTCTTTTGTAGTCTGTGCAGCCCTTTTCAAAGCATGAGAGCTGTATAGATGAACTGCACTGATTTACATCGTTTCAGAATTTGACTTGAAAGACTTTAAGTAGCATGCTGAGATCGGATATGTAACATCTATACCAGAGCATCTAGGATTTGATTGCAATATAATGAAGAGTCATTTAAGTAATTACTTTTGCATAAATTACTCTGTGCTGGTACATTCCAATCTATAATTGCAGCACATTAAAAGCACCATGGTTACCAATCAAGAGGTGAAATGAATTCAAGACCTGGAAAGAGCAAGAGAAATTAGGTAGAGCTAATGTATGGACAGACTAAAGAACACATTATTCATCTTACATCTTGACATGTAATATGCATATAAGCAGGAAGGTAAGAAAAAGGACCTAGAAGTTACACTCCTACCTATCCCAGCCCAGGTAACTTGTACTTCAATGTGTCACGGAATATATAAACAAACTGACTAGATTAGATGGATTTAATGAATTCCCTCAGCGTGGTTTAAATAAAATAATAAACCAAGATGCCAACATTGCCATATTCTGTAATTCCATAAAATCCAATATCCTCAAACGAAATTGTTCTATTCATTAGCGAAAATCATGTGTTATAGATGTATAGCCTTCCTGTGTTTTAGGAAAGGAGCTTTTGGCCATAGCAAAGTCCTTTTGCTGATTTCCAATAGCAGAGGAAACTGCTACACATGACTGCTGGCAAACGCACAAGAGTAACGTGAAGTAGAGCACTGGTAACCTGAGGGAAAGCCCACCCATTCTCCAGACAGAATGGGAGCAGTAGCAGTTGCTGACTTCTGAGGCACATTTGCAACATTTTTATGATCCTGTAGCATGTTTTTCAGTCAAAGCAGTTTCGACTGGTACTCAATTTTTGTTAGGAATAGTTGGCACAGCTGCTCTCTTATGAAACTAAATGTCTTGTGACAGTAAACGTAGCATGATGGAGGGGGTCTGGCAGAGATGCCAGATGATCTTTGGCCCTTATATATATGTGACATTTCCAGAAAAAAAGCCATTTTATTAGATAAGCCACTAGGGAACAATCCTTCAGCTGATGTATACGGCCATGTTCTTCTGGCAAAGATAAGCTTCTCAGAATGCCAATCACAGGTTAGGATACGTTCTGCAAAGCAAGTAGAAATGAAAGAATAGGAAGGGAGAACCCTTAAAAGGGAGTTATATTTGGACTGAATGATTCCTTAGGTGTTATCACATTCAGAACTGCCCACAACACTTATCCTGGTAAAGCACTGGCACTACCCACTAAGCTCAGCTGTCCCACCATCCATATGTCACCATTATCACAAATAATTACTATAAACTCTCAGAACATATTTAGAGCAGAGTGGAATTTAATGTAAATACAGGCAAATTAAGAATAAAACAAGACCAACATGATACACTGACATTTTCAAAACACCACAAGTCAGGATGATTTCCTTTGACAAATTCCATCTGCAGTCCTGTCTCACATAAAAGTAGGCGAAGATATGAAGCCAGTAAGTTTACAAACCATGAAAAATAAGGCGTGGGAGAACATATCATGTCATTGATAACACCTTCAGCCATCACCAGGAAAAAATCATGACCATATATTCAGGAAATTGGGTAGAAGTTTGAACTGCTTTCCTATCATCCGGAGTGAAAAGAGCTGAACAGTTTCTGCATAAGGCACAAAGAATGTAATTAGACATAATTAATGAATACAGCATAGAGTGAGGAATACAGGAAAGAACAGCTTTGCTTTTCCCCCCTCCTTACAGGTTGTGTTGGTGGGCTATGTTGTCAAGCAATCTCAAGTTAAAGCTAACAAAGTCTTCTGTGTGGGAATAGATTTATATACACATATCAGGCTCAGAGCTACATAAACACATATGCCCAAAGACAAGTTAATCCAAGCTTTAATGAATCCAGCCCACAACACTCTAATGATTACGAATTTTCTTTATAATAGAAGCTACATTCAGATGCAAAAACACATTGCAGTCTCGCTTGTAAAGTACTACAAACTTTATCCGATTTGAACCTGAAAATAAGGACTGGTTAATTTTTTCTCTTTAACTTTCAGGCCTCTTTGGGCCCAAATTTTAAATCTTCCTGATATTAATTTCTGAAGCATAATTATGCTACCATGATTCTTTGTCCCCACTAGACATATAATGTACAAATCTACTGAGAAAACACCAATTCCTGGCAAGAGCTCTTGACAAAGGAATGATCCTTCCCCCTCTGCAGAGACATTTTGTATATTCAAACTGTGCACAGAAATACAAAAATTTGTCATGGTATGGGTGGGATTAGTTGAAGCCCCCTTTGAAGCCCTGTTGAAGTTCTGAATTAGGTTTTGAGCTTGGCCTTTTCCTTGAGATGAAAAAAAGCACAGCAGAAAGATGCAGAAGAAATGAGAGAAAGCTACAGGAATGGAAACATCAGAGTAATCCCTCCAAACCTCTACCCCTCTAGAACTACTCTGAACAGATGGATAAAGGTGTATCAAGCCAAAGCTGTTACTTTAGGGGAAAACCTAAATTAGATATAGAAGCATCTGATGCTCAGTAGTACCCACAGGTTGCAAAAAAACCTGACTTGCAAGATGCTTGTAAGTCTGAACCCTTCTGCCTAATATTGGGTGCATCCAGCCTTCAGAATTTTCAGGTTAGGATTAGACTAAATACTTGATCAATATATCCCCTCTGCTGTATAATATGAGGGGATATAAACCTGTATAATATGAGGGGATTTTCACCCAGAAGGTAAATAATTAAATGGAGTGAATGAGATAGGTACGAAAACAAAACTTCATCAAGTGAGCTGCAGTTATCCAGTCGTTATTCTATACTGTAAAATTATCTATATATAAAGACAGAGACTTCTGAAAATGAAGAAATTAATTCTTGTGGGCAATCATGCAACCTCAGCTTTTCCTTTTAGGAAAGGTGAGGTTTGAGGTTTTTGGTGGTTTTTTTGCAAGCTTCCCAGATGCATTCATTGTTACACATATTTTTATATATATTTAATCATGAGTGATTAGTTGTAACCCACTTAAAAATAAAGCAGTTCTAGAAATGCAGCTATCAGGCTAGTCATGATCAGTCAAAACCTTCGCTGAGATACATGTATCTTTCCCAACAGCTCTGCCTATGATATAGAAAATTCCTGAGAAATACAGCGTTGCATGCATAGATTGTGTCAGCTGTCATGGAGAGGAGGTTGTCAGCAGTTGAAAGGGGGAAAAAAAAACCAACCAAAAATAAGAAACCCAGCTTTTACTAACAGAAAAATCCTTGTTTTCATTCTTCTTCCAAAAAACCCTGCAATCCAACAGTAATAACATTGGGTTTAGAAGTATCAAATTCACTCATTTTGAACAAGAACTTAAGCAGTCAAATCAGTCAGGGAAACTTAATTCTCCTAAAGGAAGCATCAACTTTTTGTGCTGAATAATGAGATCTTCTGTAGATAAATAAATTAGACATTATGTGGACTAGATTTACTGCAGTTACAAGAAGAGCAGTATTTGCCCTATAAATTGCTGCAGCACTATTTTCTTCACTCCCACCAGCTAGACACTGGCTAAACAAGATGGAATACAATAATAGAATATAGCCTGGCTATATTGTATTATTGAGACATTAAAGACCTTGTTATTCCTAAGACATAAAAAGCGAGACAAAAATATTTTCAGTTGCCATTTGACTTTCAGTGGTGGAAGGAAAAAAAGCTGAATTTTCTCTCAAACCCAATTTCAGCTTTCAGATTTTGCCACAACATATCATTGACTATACAGCATCTCTTGTTTTCAATATCCCCAATAAACCACAAATGCTTTTTTTAGCCACAGATGTTAAAAGTAGCTAAGATTTCATTTTAGAAGAACACTGAAAATAAGATAAAAACATTTCACCTCCATCTCCCTAGAGAACAACCAGGCTGCATGTCATCTCTGCTCATCTTAGTTGTGAGCGGATTTTAATACACTGTCCATGTTACACCTGGGACATGGCTCCAGTGGCCACGCAAAGAAAATTTCTGGGGTTTTCTAGCTTATATTAAATTTTTATACTACATTTATATGCTCTATTACTACCATAATAGTCTGTTCTGACGTACAGAAGGCTATATGGACTGCCAGTGTTAGGTGAGCAGAACAGATCAGGGAGCAGTGATATTCCCCCATCTTGTCTGCATTACTCACTTGAATTCAACATGTGACTGCCTGAATAAATCACAATTTCCAGCTTATGTGACACATTACTCTTTCCAGCTCTTATTATTAACAATTATGAGTGCTTTATTTAAAATAAGCTAATGGAGTACTCAGGGAGAAAGCCATGAATTAGACTCAATGTGCTTGGTTTCTCACTAAAACAGAAATGTGAATTTTTATCAGCAAACAGAAAGATTCATCACCTAACTCTGAGAAGGAGAATTGAAGTTTTACTCACACACTGAGATGCACAGCCGGACCCCAGAGCTATTACATAGGTATTTTAAAATGTTACACTGCTAGAAATTGTATCGTAAGAAGTCAGTATAAAGCATATTCTTAGAAATATCATCCCGTGAATAACCCAATTCCTCAGGCTCTCCAGTCCCAGCTGGTGGAAGATTACCACACAGTGAAAAGGCTTGCTGGGGATTTTGTTGGGGTACTGCCAATTGAAGTTCTGGTGCAGCAAAAGGCATTCTTTGCTGTGAGGAAATTGAGGACAAGATGCAGCACCTGATGCAATCATCAACTGCCAACCCATTTGCTTTGATTCCCTGGCAGCATGTGAAGTTTTGGCAAACAGGAGAGTTTTATACAAAATGGAACCTCTAGTCAGTGATAAGTGATAGACTTGTCTAAAGATGAAACACATAAGATGCCAAATACTAACTTATCTGTATGACTCCAGCTAGAAAATGCAGCTATATAAAAATGACATGGGAGCAAGAAAGGATAGAGAAGAAAGAGAAAATGAAAAAAAGACTCTGCAAAAAAGTAGAAAGAGGAGAAAGATCAGTGCAAAGGAGGTCTTTTAAACAGCTAGGACTGCAATATGACCTGTATGTTTGTAATCTACACCTGGCTTTGGATGTAGTAGGCTGGAAATCTGTGACTTGTGCTACTTCTTTCCTCTCTGTTCATGGAGACATGAAGCAGATGAGTGCAACCATCTGAGTGACTGAGTTTTGCACAGGCAACCAGCTGCTGAAGATGCATGGAAACAGAAAGATGAGGACTTAAACAGTCACAGGAAAAGCAAACCAGATCGCAATCTAAACATCTTGTTCCAGATATCTACCACGGTTTACTTCGTCAAAATTCTAGTAACTCCATTAACGAGTCTAATCAGATTACAAACTAGAAATATTTCTGAAAAAAAAATATTCATCAGCATTAAGGCAAGTTCCTTATTCAAAATTGTAAGGACTTAGCACCAGAGAGTCTGTGTTGCTAAGAGAGTAGGAAAATATTTATGATTCCATTGTTGATGACAATGTTTAATGAAGCCAGTAAATGCAAAATCGTTTTCTGACTTCAAACTCTGCAAAACATTTCAATGAATTCATGTCACCAACAGCCTGTTTCTACAGTTACTAATACAATCCCTTTCACTGCAGTCTTGGAAACTGGCAGTTCAGACTTTTATGGCCATATTTTCCAAGTCCTGTACACTTTATGTTACAAACACATCTGTTTGAAATTAAGTCATGAACATGGTTATTTAATGTGCACAATAAAGTCAAAGTGTCTAGCTGGCCATATGCTAACAACTGAACTGCACACCTGCCCTCAAACTTCACTATAGATCAGTTTATGCATCAAACTACAAAAGCCTGAGGAAGTTTGGCTTTTTTTCTGGTTTTATTTTTCCCTCTGTATTTGCACATCACTGACTTACAAAATACAACAAACTTTGGGCCTGAGATAATTTTTTTCTTGCATGGTCTTCAGCACATAGGGAATAGTGTTAGGCAGGGCTTGCTTTTCAAAGCAACTCTGACAATAATTGCCAGTGTGCACTTAAATGTGTGTCAATCACAGTGAGCCTTAAAAAGTAGAAAGTGTTCATTGCGTAACTTTATGTGACTATCCATGACTCACAGAAGAAAAACCCAAAACCCCAAAACCAACCAATGTCAGGAAAGCTATATCCTGTAATGATCTGCTTCCTGGTTACAATGGATGAAATGAAACCATGAATATTTGTGATGTACTATCAAATATTTATGTTGATGCTTCACGTCTCCATGCTGCTCTTAATTTATCAGCACTATTCTTTATAAATGCTGGCACTAAGCTCAAGAGCTTTGTTCACCTTTTACTACTGAACACTACATTCCTAAAACCAGTAAGAAGCAACAGTTTGATGTCTGATACAATACTTGCAACACACTTAAAAAATTGAAGTCTCAGTGTTACCTGTGAAGCCAGAGAATGAACTACAGAAATTTTGGGGGTTTTATTTTTTAAAAACAATGACTGTATCACAGGAGGTACTTATCAATATTTACACTAAAATTATCAACTGAATCTGAAACATGTTTTTTCCTTCAAAGTACAAACGGCACATTATTATTTCACGAGCATACAAAGGCAGCCAGGAACCATATCCAAATGTCTGATATTTTAGATAATGCATGGTATCATTCTGAAACAGCTCATTTAAATTGATTTTTTCTGGTACAAAATGGGATGGCCCTTCCCTTACTTCAAACCTACTCTAGTACACCACTCAGGAATGAGATCCAGACATAGGATATCCCATGACATAGGATAATTAGAATATTAACAAGCTGCTAGTATATTTGTCCAGCCTTCAACTACTGTTCATGAAAACCAGAATTCACATCCCCTAGTTAATGGTCCTTCACGAATTGCTTTGTCCTTGAATTTGTCTAAGGGCTTAGGATTTCTTTTTAAACTTATATAAACTTTAAGTATCTACATCATTTGACAGGAAAATTCAGAATGTGAACATTTCTTGTGCAAAGAAATGTGCACATTAAGTAAGTTCTTGGCTCTTCTTTACAGCATTCTGAACATGCAATTGGGCCAAATAACAGATAGTTGAGATAACTTGGGTAAATTCTATTCTTGAGAATATATTACTATAAACTATAACTACTGAAAGACTGCAGTTAACACCTGGACCTGAACAGTAGATTTTCTTTTCAAAACTAAGACTTAGGAGGATCTGTTGTTTGAAATTATGGCTAATGTATGTGAAAGAAAGACCATAATATTTATCTTACATCAAAATAAATCTAGAAGAAACAGTATATACCAATGATAATTGACATGCTGGGGGACCTGACCCCTAGAAAAAGCCACAGATCTACAAAGCCAATGTCTTGTGGATTACAGCAACACACTCTCAGGTGCTATGCTGCAATGAGGACAGACTTGTTTAATATTCATTACCCCTCCTCTTGTTTGCTCAGTAGAGAGGATATTTGAACTCTAAAGTGTTCAAATGGACTTTACAGACTGATTTCCCTTGGGTAGTCTTTTCATTGAAATTCCCATAAATTGATAACTAATCAAGGGAATAAAAGAGGATGGGAAGAAGTAAACTGTTGCAAAGCTTGCTAGGGCTCATGAACAGAATATTTTCTGAGAGTACTGAAATTCAGATATCAGAAGATTATTTGATTTTTAGCCTTAAATGAATTTTATCAGATCATGTTTTACATTTGCACAGGTGAGAAAAAGACCAATTCTTAAATTATCAGTTTCCTTAACAGGAATAAAATGCACACTTTTGAATGAGTCACTCTGTCACAGAATAGGAAAAACTCAGAAAGAGAAGGCAGTCCTGCCCTTCTATTGATCTCAGAGAAACAGATTCAAGACAAAAGATCATGTTTCGGATGAAGTAGTGCAGTAGCTTGCCTCTGGCAGTGACCAACAGGTGATGTTTTATAACAAAGATACAAAACCACATTGCATTTAACCATCCACACAGTGTTTTACTGAGAGTAGGTTGTTCCTTTTTCCTGAAATTGGTTCTTGCACTAATTGGCTTATATTCTCTAATTTGATTTGATTTGTTTTTTCTTACTTTCATATAAACAAGAATACAAATATCTTGGATGTGCTGGCCTGGAACCCACTTACAAGATGCATTCTTCTTTAATGCAAGAACAACCCAACACAGAAAAATTAAAATTATAGTCTACTAAAAAGGCAACAAACCAGTGCAGCAGTATTCCACCTTGAATAGATAAAAGAGTAATATGCTTCAAGGTTTTCTTGGTTTTCTTAGTCTGATTGGTCTTGTGATGGTTCTCATCTTCCAAATTTTTCTTCTATTAGTCCATAATCCATCACTTGCCTTGAAAAACAATCTCTCAGCATTTATAATACTCCTACAAACAGGAATGCTTTTCTTTGTTGCCTAAGACTAATTTTTTACCCTACTGAGATAGTCAACCTGACTGAAGCTAAAACTCTCTAAACAGTCGTGTTGAGTCAAATGGAAAGAAAAAGGTGATATTGATGATAGGGCTGAGGCCACCTCATCAATGAATTACATGTGTTTAGTGGGCAGAAGTACAAATTATTATATAGAAGAGACTCATCTAACTAAACTAACAGATTTCCAACTGCTATTATTAATGTTGAAATTCTGCAGTGACTTGTAGACTGTCCTGATCCCTAGATTTCCAAATGATGTAACGGATGATATTGGAGCATGCTGAACAGTACAACTCTCAAACTCTTTACCCTCCTTTACCATTCAAATCTTGCAGCAAAAAACAATACACAAAAGAATACACAAATAAAACCCAGCAGCAAAAAAGCCAAGTGGCTTAGGGTTGTAGCCTTTGAGTGACAGGGTGAGGAGTGTCTATCTTACCCTAGCACTGTCTTTTCGGATGGCATGAAACCCCACCCTTCTCCTCGCTCCTTTGCCTTCTCCCATCATCTGCTTGGGCTACACGTTCCTGCAACATATTTGTATGATGTCTGCCTGGAACAATGATATCCCAGTATTCTCTAGGGTTCTGCTACCTTCCTCTAACCCTTTACCCATTCAGCATGCTTTGCTAGTGATTCCAAAATGTGGCTGTGATTAATCACAGGGAAATATCAAATCTGGGAACTGAGATTTGATTTGAATTTTAAAAAGTTCTGTACCAAGCTTCACTAATCTTAAAGAGATAGCTCGTTTTTGTGTAATATTTGGTCCTCATTTTGCCCTACAGTCAGAACCCAAAGTGAGATCCATACTGATGTTGTCAGCTCACCCTACTTCTTTAGAAGACCTCCGATGAAATTCTTCATTTTCCCAGAAGGACCATGACTTCTTTGTTTGAGGGGTTTTTTTCCACCTCATTTTATTACTATAGTGAAGTTGAGAAAGTAGTTCAGACCTTAGGCTGCTAATCTTTAATGAAAACCCTGCAAAAATATATTTCAGAGTTCTGTCAAATATAACACAAAAGTTAACAGGGTTTAATAATTTAAACCAGTCATTCACCTACATGATATTACATATGCCTTTCACAAATCTGCATTGAGTCCTGCATACAATGCACTGGTAGATGTTTTTTTACTTATCAATATATCTTCTCTATTGCTTGTTCCACTTTCATTCCAGCACTTCCCAAAGCTGCTCCAATGACTGAGCCATCAGTGTCTCATTTCCCAAGGAGACTTCAAAAGAAGTTCTCAAAACATCATAGCAGAATTTTGCCCCAAACCATTACTGAATTTACATCTGAGCTGGCTATTGACCATCTCTCAGGCTGGTGTAAAATCCTTTGTCTTGGACATTTAGAAATGTACGTGTCCATCTGCCCTACGTGCTTAGTCACGGACTAGAGTGCCATGACCCGACGTTCTTACATAACAGTCAGTACTGCAACGTGGCTGACTCTGAAAGCCTTACAGGTGCTCAATGCAATAACACTATTAAGCCCTTGCTAAGATGAGCAACTCAGCCACATCTTTTCCACAGCACAGTTTCCAGCTCCTGAGATATCTGGGAGAATAGCCTGCTTTAGCCAGCAGCAAAACCCAGAAAGTGCCAACCTGAGGAATGACAGAGTTGACACGCTCCACACTTGCCCCACGTTTCAGGTAGGAGTTATCTCGGAGCTGGGCTGGGACTGTGGACTTCATGCCCTGTAATCAACGTGTTGTGTCTGCCAGTTGAAACTCACTTGAAAGAAATCTAGTAAAGTTGCTTCAAATTCACTTCTCTAGGAGAGGTGGATGGGGTTCATCAGAAGATAGGATACAAAAGCTAAATTGTTATCCAAATGGAAAACCCAACAGTGTCCTGTTCCCACTCTCCTCCACTGTTCAATGCAAACATGCCAGTGCCCTTTTTTGTAAAAAAACCCTCCAAACTTCAGTTTTCCATATTCTGCAGTAGATTTACGTTTCACAGTAATCGTGAAAGATAGCTTAGTACCAAACAAGTCCAGTCCATCTACACAAGCTGTAGCTGGGGTAGAACAGACCCTCTTAAGATTGGGGTTGATCATTAAAGGTATTTCCCTTACAATTGTTGAAACTCATACACAACTAATTATTTGAAGCTGGCAGGACTACTAAAAAACTGCAAAATTAATCATTTCCTTGTCTGTAGAACCAAGGGGAAAGACTTTACCGAAAAGTTTTAATATTTTATGCAAGTTTAACCTAATGGCAAGAATCCATACACACCTCAAGAGGATGAAGTCCGCTGGTGAGAAAAGTTGTGCTGTCAGAAAGCAATCATGAGACAGGGCTATGGGAACTATGACCCATAAATTAGATGTCACTGAGATCCAGTAGAAATTCTTCAACGTAGGAGTGTATCATTGCTGGAGCAATTACTTTTCAATGGTTGGTTGGGGATTTTTTGGTTCTTTTAAACCATTTTCTAACCCAGCAGGGTCATATTAACTCTGAGTGCTGGTTCTGTTTGAGCTTGTCCAACTGTAAACTGAAATTGCTGACCTTTGAGGCTCAGAGAAGACCTGATAACATAATCTACACTGATCACTTTTCCTAATTTAGCCTGTTCAGGGCTTTTTTTCCCTACATCTTCTGAAAAATGACCACAGTGTGTGTAACAGTCACTTTCAGACTCTATAAATTAACCTGGCTTGACCTCCAAAAGAGAAAAATGTTTTAAAAGGAGAAGGAGTAATTATTAAGCTTTTTGTCCATGCTACTTGTCAATTTGCATAGCATTATCTGTAATGTTTTGCAAAGCTTTTTTTGGAGGTCATCTAATCTTGTTAAATCTGTCACAGGGCTGCTGCTGTATCAGACTTAGATGACACATTTGCACGACACAACAAGTCCCCAGAAATGATGATAAATGTGTTTGTTTCTGGCAGTCCTACCACGCAGATGCTTATTATGTATGTATGCAGGCATTTACATTATTTAATCAGCTTCAGAAAGGAGAAAGAGGGCTCAGCCACCCAAGATACAGTCTGCTTTTGTATGTACTTACTGCCTGCTCATGATAGTTTTAAGCAAGCATTATCTGCTAGGTGATCCAGAAAGATCATGAACTTCTTTAGGGATGCCACGCCGTTCGCATTGTTTCTGTTTGTTTACAGAGACCTATCCGTGCAGATGGATAATAACCAATAGTATCTTTACCCTGTCTAAAACACTCCAGCTGGAGCCTAAAACATAATAAGCGACATCAAGTTCAGGGGAAGACAAATGTGGATAGCTACACTGCTTGTAGCAGAAATTTCCTCTGGCTACCAAAATACATGAAACTACTAAGTGGACTGTGCACAACTCAGCTGCTTTTATAAAGCATGAAAAATTGAATTCATTTCCACTTTAGGAATCTAGTCCATTGGCATGCCAGAGCCACAAGGAGTTGAGGGTAAAGTCAAACTCATAAAGTCACATAGTTGGAAAAAAAACCCCCTTTTATTTCAGTCACATCTAGGATTAAACAAGGTAATTAACAAAACAAAACAAACAAAAGCAACCACCCAAAAAAACCCCAAAAACAAACAATCAAAAAAAAAACAACAAAAAAACCTCCAAACAAACAAAAAAACCCCAAAATCAACAACAAAAAAACCCAAACCAAAACCAAACAACGGGCATTATTCAGAATTTGCCAATAAAAAGGAAAACTGAAAGCAATTTTTATTCCTTAATATGAGAAAAAAGAAGCATATCTGTGTCTCAGCATTTCATAAATCTGAAAGCTAATATCAAGCAAGCTTTTTCAAGAACAGCTTAAGTCCATAAACTGTATCAACTGAGACATAAAAATTCAATTTAATCACTGTACTGAAGTAGTATTTCTCACCACTAAATTCTAATTGCTTGACCATGTATTGAATATGGTCACTTTCCTTTGGCCAATCATAGCAAACCAGAAAATAAATATACATAGAGGGAATTAGGCTCAGAATCCCCATGCCATATGCATTTACAGGTAAACAGTAACTCAACTCATAACTGCTTAGACATACAACTCAGTATTTCCAGTACCCATTTCAGCCCAAAATGATAAAATAGGTACAAAAATGCAACAGCTAATGTTAAACTGCTAAATTAATTACTGAGAGTATTATCTTAACATAGCCTGTGGTTTAAATGGACTTTGCAATTTGAAAGACAATTTATTCTTATTGATTTAATGACAGAACATGAAGAACTAAAAAAGACAAACTTGCACAGTCTTAACACTGACTGCTGTACTGATGGAGATCAAATGTCATTGCCCTCTGTAGAAAGATCTGTTTGTTTGGCTTCCTATGGAGTTATATCTATTTCAAATTTGATGTTAGGCTGTCATTTTCTTTGCATGTGGTGGGTTGAGTTGAGACACCTGCCAGCTGCCCACCCAGCCACTGTCTCACTCTCCCTCCTCAAAAAGGCAGGGTGACCAAAATAGACAAAAAGCTCAAGAGTAGATAAAAGGCCGGGAAAATCACTTAGCAATTACGATCTCAGACAAACCACAATGAACAAAAAGGAAAGCAATATAATGCATTGCCAGTTAAAATAGATTGGAATGATGAGAAAAAAAACCCCAAAACTACATCACCTTCCCCCACTCTCACATTTTTCCCTCGCTCAACTTCACTCCACCATCCCCAGTTTCTCATCACAATCTCAGCTATTTCAAGCAGGCACTAGACATGCTTAGGTAAACAATGACACTGTATTTTGCAGAGAAACACTGATATATTAATGCTGCTTTAGCCTAGACTATTTCCATACTCCTATTAGAAGATACCTCTAAACCACAAGCTGCAGCTTGAAGATTGACTTGGCTCTGAAGGCAGTAATAAGTTACCAAAATCTGTCAATTATTTTTAATCATTTTCCTTTTCAAATCAAGACCCACTGTCAAGTAACAACTTAGGAAAATTTAGAAATAAAGCAAAATGAAGAACTCAGGCTTCCATATTGCCACATTAAAAAATCTGTTCATAACAAAAGTGTACAGCGATGATTAACACAAACACTATATACAAGTATTTTCTATGAAGATATTACTTTCTTTTAGAAGTAGCAAATGACTGTTAAAAGCAGCATGAATATTTATAAAATTACACTTAATTGGTGTAAGCCTGCTAATTTCAGCAGATTTGCACATATTTTACAGTGGACACATCTAGCCCTTGATTCAAACCTATTTTTTCAGTCTGTATAATAGGTTTTGAAAGACTAAAAAGCACAACTAATTATTAATTTTTATGGAACAAAATGACTTTCACTCTATTTCTAACATGATGTTATCTCAGCTAATGCAGTAACAAAGCAAAACCCACGAATATTTACCTTTAATCCAAAAGTGAAGCTTTAGTTTCTGATAACGATTTTACAAGAATCTTACAAACATAATAGATTTTTAAAAAGCAAGTTCGTCAACTAGTTTCATGCAGTGTCACACGTGCATTGCCAGAGCTCCTGGTGAGCAGATCTGCCAAAGGTTGCAATGGAAGTTTATTCCCGAATCTCTGATTATTCAAATATAACATTAATTTATGTTGTAAGCTGAGAATATTGCAGAACAGTGTGTTCTGGTTATCTTCCTAAATGTGATGTACTGTAATAAGTACAGATTGGAATCAATCACTTCTTCACTTATACATGCCCATGTGAGTATTTCTACTTGTACAGCACGAGGAGATGGATTTTCAAAAGAGAACTGGGAGTTACAGATCATCAACAAATTATTCTAAATGTTAAGACATGACATTCTTCTCAGCACTTTGAAAATTGCCCCCATCAAGTGTTTCTACTTCTAAAATGAGAAGTTAAAATTACAGTGTTTCCAGCATGGCCATCAATCTTTCTCCTTTGGTTATGACTACATATGACTAAAATTTCTTGATGCATTTTTGTAAGTGAGAAAACAAATGTTCATTGGTCTGAATATACTGCTAAAGGGAAACATAGAGGACCTGCCATTTGCCAAGAAAAATATTTTTATATATACAAAATATTTTATAAATTTTATACATATATATATATATATATATATATATATATTTATATATCAGTGTTGGACTATGCAGCATATTACTCATAGTGTTGCTGTTCCTGTTAAGAAATAATCTAACATATTCAGTACTAAGTCATAAATTCCAAGCCTTCCTTGACAATCTTACAGATGGTCATTATGCTAATATTGACTCAGATTATCTCTTAACAGTGCTTTTCAATCTTGGCAATATTTTAGAAATTAGACATCACAAGAGAGAAGAAACTCATACTCAAGAGTCTGTATCTTATATCCTCATTAAATTTCGAAGTGGCGGAGGAAAGAAATGGATAAAGTTGCCAAACAAAGTCTGAGCATTGTTTGGGAGAGAAGAACTCACGTTTGCTACGAGTCAACATTTGTGTCCAGTTTCATTACAAAAATACTGGCACATCTTCTCAAGAGAAGGGAAACAACAAAATCTTAACATGATGATAACACAAGGATGCTACTCAGACAGTATATTTTAAAGACATATCCCAACTAGGAAAAAAAATGTAAGTACTTATCATCCATTTAATAAACTTCTTTGGAAATAGCTATTCAAGCAAAATGAGTGGGTTTTTTTTACAGTTACATCGAAGCAATCATACAATTTTGCATGAATATTGCAAAACAAATTGGAGTACTGTCATAACTTCAGGAACACTACTGTTTGTCTGATGGAGGGTCTCCTGTCTTGCACAGGGTTGGCAAATTAATTAACCCTCCAGGGAAGAAGTTGACCTCGAAGGAGAGAATGAAGGGGTGGGAGCAGGGAAGACCGTATAGGCACGAAATGCTTTCTCTGAAACATACCTATGTCTTGACAAAAAGCTTGATCCAAACAAAAAGACAAAAGACTTGATCCAAAACTTTGACCACATAATAAAGGTTGTTTCTTTAATCTAATCTGCTGAGAAACACTTGCAGGATAATTACCTTTGACTTTTACATTGGAGCAATTTAGGACATTGATTAAAGAGAAGAAAACACTGTTCAGTGTTAATCCTTATGTATGGAAAATATGAGTCAGCCATTCAACTAAGACTTTAACTGGGCTGTGAACTAAAGCAGCTGGCAGCAAGGTAGAACTTCGGACCCAGAGGACTTTTTTCCACTAACAAAGAAGTTGGGTGAGGTTGGGAAATGTGTGATGGAGATGGAAATCCAGGAGAGGTGAAGCTGACTTTTTCAGGTAACATTATCCTTCTCTCACGTATTTAGTTATTCCTAAAGTTCTGCTTATATCTGACTCAACTGACCCCCAGTAAATAAACTTGGTAATAACTTTATAATAATAATAAAAACCCTAAAAGGTGGGAAAAAATCCCCTAAATCTTACATTTGTCAGACTGTCACAGAACTGAGTAGGCCTATGAGCCATGAGCAGAATAGGGACAGATTTTACTTTAATTTTGTTTATGTCATGGGTTAAAATATACAACATCTCAATTTCAAGGTCTCCATGGAGACAAGGAAAAAACATGTTCCTCTTTCAATCACACAGATAAAAATGTTGGAAAACGTAAACTTCAAGAAAAATTTGAGGAGGTAATCATTGGGAGATGATCTGGAAATCATTTTGACAGAGATCTCAATTTTCTAATCTGCTACACTGGGAGTGACATAAGTTGACAAATTATGTTCTTTTGTGATTTTGACAACATTGCAACTTCATAAAGTAAAGAAGCACTAGAGAAATTACAGACTCTGTTATTGATCAGCTCGGTGAAGTTGCCACCAAAATGAAACAGGAACTGTGAAAGATTTATACACAATTTCCAATAACTATTTGCTACAGAGTAGCTCCATGGGATTCAACCTACATTGGCCCAGGTAGACAAAGCTACTTAGTCATTCCAAAAATATAGCACAGTCTCTACATAAATCTGTAAGAGGATCAAATAAAATAAGCAAATAATTGAATGAAGGATCATTTTTTTACTGGATGATTTCACAATGGCAAAACTAGGAACTATAAGAAAGAAGCAAGAACCCATGTTTAAATATTACAAGAATAAACCCAAACCTTACTTCAAATTACTCTGAGATTAAAGAAAAAGTCTAATTAACTTAGCAAATATTTGTGCTGACTCAGGCTAGCTGCGATCCTGGAGGGGAGGAAAGGCTGATGAATATTAGTAACCTCTGGGCTCATGTGTAATTAGTGAGGAGGGAAAGACTGCGATTTCGGAAGGGCACAGCCCTGGCAGGGAGAAGGGAAACTCTTAGAAAAGACACATGCTGATAGTGGGATAAGTGTGACAGAGCAAGGATCTCAGAGCTGTAAAAGGCCCAGACCGAACTCCATGGAGCTGGAGATTGTCTCTATTTTATGTGTTGAGTATGTATCTATGTTTGGACTAGACGATGTTAAAGGTATTTTCCTACCTAAATGATTTTGTAATTCTATACATACTGTTCAGCATAAAGTATGTATATGTCACTATACACAGTTGCTTCTAAACACAAGCCACTTTGGATTGCTTGTGACAATTTCTGAGTGCTAGGAAAAAGCCCTGATGCTGCAGGCTCACATATAACAGCATTTGTTTACATGTACCATGTGCATATTCTTTCTTACTAGTCATGTAAGTCCTATTACCCTAAGAGAATACATAATTCTGAGCTCCTCTGCATATTCTGTTTCCATCTGAAGCTCAAATATGGGGGCGGGAGCAGACTGCGGTAGGGTGCGGCACAGAGGGAAATTTAGTCTCGGTTATTTCCATCACTGGAAAAAAAATAAACCAGCAGAAGGATACTTTGCAAAACAAGCTGTCCCTGTGAAATTTCTGCCTACTGCAGATTCAGTTGGTAGTCTAAGCTTTGAATAAGCTTCTCAATTTCTAACATGCTTCTTTGGAAAGCTGCTGCACAGTAGAGTTTCCAAACCTGTGTGAAACATACAAACTGTGGTTTTTTATTTTTCATGTCAACATTATTGAATTATTCAAATCTGAAAATACACACCAGAAAGATACACTTGCCTCTTCACTGTGCTGTTTTTAATCATTTACCAAAGACATTTGATGATGGAAGTTAATTATCCCATCAACTCGATGGTCACACAACTTGTGTTTTTGTGTCTTAATTCTACCCTCTCAGAATGCTCTCTTTAAGAGCTCAACTGCCTGCATCCTTCCTGGAGACTTTTGAAACCCTCTGCCAGTGCTATGACACACTAAAATGCCAAACACGGGGTAAGAGGTCCCAGTCTTTCTTTAAGATTTCTCCCACAACTTATCATCAGTTTTGTGCAGCATAGGCCAGCAGAAAAACAGTGTCCTCCTCCCATATTCTCAAATTTCCTGAAGTATCAGGCTGCCTTTACTATTGTTACTTGGGGCTCTTGGACACTCAATATCTTTCTTTTATCGTAGCAGTCTTAATTCTTTTCTTTCTCTATAAAGATATGTAATTTAAATTTATATTTAAATATGAAAAGTTGAAAGCTAGTAACGATAATTAGAAGTATCAGTGGTTTCCACTAGTTAAATTTTGTTCTGTGCCTAGAACAAATTGCATAGGTGGTGGAACTTGGCATTTCCCTGAACGAATGGCAGATCTCAAGGATGACCCCCAGTTCATTTTAGGCTAAATAAATCTCATCTTCACATGTAAAGACAACTATAATTCACTGAAGATGACTTCCGAAGCACAAAAGCACAGATGCCTGACATTAGTTTGGAAAGGGATGAAATTTTCACCACGGGGAAAGGCATATTTCCACACCATAACACATTCAAGGATCTTCAGCAGCCCAGTAAAACTGACATTTGTTTTAGCCAAGTGCTCAGATTTGGGAGAGCATGTCTTTGGCAGACCTCCATGACGAAACACAGCTTTACAGAATCACGCTTTGAGACTATTTGTGTGTAAGAGCACCCACTGGACAAGTCTCATCAAGATCTTTTTCCACTGTCTATCAGTAGCTGCTATACTAGATTTCCTATACCATATGTGCAATATAGAGTTGCAGCTTGCAGAACATTTGGAGATGCTCAACTTTTAGCTTGCAGGAAGTGTAGCATGTCAATAATCCACATTACTCTGAGTGGAGCATCAACAGATTAAAACATTCCCCAATTACACCACACACCACAATAGATTATAACAGCTGTGAAGGAGCCATTGTGTCACTATTAAGGGTTTTGTCATGGTCTGTCAGACAATACTAAGAAAAATTTGAGTCTGTAGATTGCTGCTAAGATAAAATGAAACAGCACATTCAAATACATATAAAACCTCCTTGTGAAAGATTTACATGCAAAATTCTTCTTGATGTTATGGGAATTAGCTCTCTGAATCCCCCACACACTTATGGCAGCAGGATAGACCCTTGTGACAGTGTGGCAACAAAAGATTTGGAAATTTGCTAGTAAAAGAGCATTGAGAATTGACTGGTAGGTAGGCTAGTTGTCTTTCATTGGTTCTTTTCTTTGACTGAAACAGCAAGCTGTTTTAAATGCTTTTATACTCACACACAAAAGGCACTGGTATTTATTTTGCAACACTTAAACCAAGTAATTTCCCTCTCCCTGCTGTCCAAAACCTCCTTTGAAAAACATCCATACTCCTAAACCTCTAATGCTCCTTCCTTATGAGTATGAAAGGAGACATTTCTAAATGGGTATATACAAACTTAATTGTACCACGTTAATTCTCAGGTCTCCCAGCAGTGAGAGGATTTCCTGACTTAACAAAAACCAGGCCTGATGGAGTGACCCTACACCAACAAAGCACATCCATCATACCAGGGCAAGCAGCTCTGCCACCATCAGGTTTATAGGAAGTCCAGGTTGACTGTGTTCGTGATAGGTTGTTATGAGCCTTTAACTAGTCCCACAAAAGGAAGCTATTGAGAGCTAAAAAACCTGAGAAAGCAGAGAACCCGAAGTCATTTCTGCAATGCCTGTGAATCCTCTAAGACTATCACTTCAACGGGGTACAACACCTGTTGTCACAGGCAAATATCATTCCAGGGAAGAATTTAGCAATATTAAAAGATTTACCCTTTGGTCTTGTCTTTGCTGTTTCAGAAACAAGAAAACCCTCTATGTAAACAAGTCTTTTAAATGAGAAAATTCTGAGTCAGTTCTTGAGGACCTTGATTGTACTTCTTCCCTTTCAATTTATTCCTTTCTATACTAATCTACTATATTGTTTCACATCAGAAGCCTCCGATAAGACTTAAAAATCATATGACACCTCTAAGGTAATTTTATTTCTCCTTTAGACAGATGGTCACACATTACAGCCCACTCTGTTTAGATTCACACAAAACCTAAATGAATCTTGTGCACTGTACTCACTTTAAATAGCACCCAGTCTTAAGAGAAACTGAGCTAAGGTAAGACACCTTTAGGGTGCTGTTCTATACCAGAACCAAGATGGCAGGGCATTTTACCAAGTCTGGAACTCCCACTGGGTTAGAAGTAACACTGGGTGGTTTGCTTTGGGCACCCAATTACTACAGGCTTGTGTTGCCTTTCAACAAAGTTTGTGCTAAGTCTTTCCATTCAATTTTATGAAAACCAAACATAGATATGTCACCTCGTTTTAACTTGCACATTTTTGATTCATGAGAACAATGGGAAAAAGAAAGTTAGTTGCCAAGAGCAGTCTAACAACGTCAGACTGTCAGGAAACACATTAAATTAGAAGTTTGTATAGTTTCTGGCCTCACATAACAAAGCAGAGAACAGCTTTGGCTGCAGGGCCATTCTAATACAGAAAGATGTGTTTTAATAATGGATGCAAAGTATTTTATCAGCACAGCAAGGAGGGATGAGGGTGGGAAGATGATGAATGACTTAAAATTCTGCAGGGGGGTTCTACTGATGTAGTTGTTTAGAAAGATGCCGTGCTCTGTCACACTGCTTTCCCTTTCTCCAGGCTATAATGAATTGAGTGCAGCTAGGGAATCATAACCTCATGCGAGAGCACAGCATGGTCTTATCTATCTTTAAGATCTAGTGCTTTGCTATCTCCAGTCATGTGGCATCAGCTCAGAAGATGAATTTCTTCAAAAGAACCAAGTCAGAGTCTAGACCCTCTGCCTGCAAGGATTGCTGTTTGGATTAGCAATCAGAACACGACCTTTTCACTGCTCTCAGACAGAGTCTATGAGGACATGCTCAATTTGCTTCAGACTCTTTACCTGCCTTGCAAAACAATAGGACCTTTTTGTTAACTACCTCAAAGCTAAATATTCAAGGGACTAATTATCTATAATCAGCTTTCAGGAATGGTATCAACCTTATATGCTTTTGCTCAAAGACTTTCTTTTTTTCATGAAACAACTAAGGTGCATTTGTCTCTTTTGCAATTTATTTCGTGTCAGTATTCTACCTCGTGCCTAACATAGATATTGACCCTTAATATCAGCATTAAAAGCAGTTGAACTTATATATATGTGCATCTTCTGCTTAAGACCAATTCACATCACTGCCCGTGATTCCATAAATGCACATTTACATTTTGCTTTCTCTATTACCTAACTAAAATAAACAAAGCAAAAGCCAAAACTTCAAAAAGAAATTCCTACTAATTTTTTTAGTACGACTCTTCCAAAGGAGTTCCAAGGAAACAGCTGAAAAGATACAAGAAAATTAACTTTGGAATGTATAATCAAAGAAGTAATTTCACATACAGTACCTTGGAGCATGTCACTATCGAATGATAAGTGCAACACCCCTAATAAATAACAAGCTGCAAATGCTGTGGCTAAAGTATACAGGCACTAAATAAAATATTAAATCAGAGGTAAAAAAGTGGTACTTGGTCTTTAGCATGCAGCAAACCACAGGAACACCAAGTCTTGCACACGACATGTGTCAAGGACTTCACAGAGAGCACACTGAATGCAAACACTGGGGTCATTATATGGTGTCTCATTCAGCTGCAAACTGGAGCAAATCAGCAGATCCTGAGTCACAAAATGCAACTCTAGTAGCAAATTAGACCTAAAATATCCAGGCGGTCAAAGTCACAGACTACAGTTTAACAATACTGGAGGTGGAACGATGTAAAATTAAGGTGGATTTTGATTGCAAGATCTGGAAACTACAGTAAAAGCTGCATTACAAACAGGTTAGAGATGGAGAGAAACTGTAACAGAGAGAGCCTGACCCAGCACTGCTGCTTGTGCAAATAAATATATACTTCTCAGTCTTTCACCCCAGCAGGGAATCTGATTCCTGGCCTTCCTGAAAGCAGGAGATCCAGCCCATTATCTCCTTTGTACATTTCTCCTGCAGAAAGTGCATGAACAACACAGAATCTCTAGTAACAAGTTGTGCTTTTGAGGGCCTAAACAGTCACATAGCCAGCAATTCTCTGAATGCACTGTGTTTAATGGCTTCGAATATAGCAGAGGAGGCAGCAGCATTTCATCTATTGAACTGTTAAAGGCCATTTATCACAATTTTTAGGAAAATACATGCTTATATTAGATTCCAGGGAGTAAAAGGATGTGTTGACAAAGGGCACATTTATTCGAGGAGACCTAATTGCATACTTATCCGTAGGTACATGCTGTTTCAATGGCAAATAAAAATATGCCAAGCATTTTGTGTTTTTCAGAACAAGGACCAAAGGCAAGAGAAGAATCAAACTCTCATCACAGAGAAATCTTTTCTTTTCCCGTTATTTCATCATGGCTAAAGCAACCTCTGGATGCCCTCAGATTAGAATACCTGCATAATAATAAACAAGATGTTTTACAGAAGAAGAGCTCTGTTCTCTGCAGTCCCAAGTGTCCCACCCACCCATCTGCATATATACTGCATCCTTATGCCTCTCAATGGCAAAACAAGTGTCCTTATAACCAGTGGGCAATATTTGACAAAAATGATGTTTCAGTTAGCCTGCTGGCACCTTACTGTCTCCATTTTGTTGAACTTCCCACCAAACCTTGCCTTTCCTACGAGTGCATGGCAAAGCAGCTTGTCACACTGAGGGAAATCCACTCCGATCATTTCCTAATAACCAATATGCTCTCAGTAACTGCTAAAATCACAGGGGCTACAGGGACCTAGATTGCCCTCCAAGGCTTTAGAGGGAGATGATGCATGATTATGTTGAAAAATCCTTTTTGAGGGTAAAAAAACCCAAAACAAAGCAATGTCTACATTCACTCAAGAAGAAAGAATCACACTGGGAGAAAAACCACAACATTGATCTGCCTTTGCTTGAACCACGATCCTGTACTGGAGAGTCAGCTTCTCAGACCCAGAGTCACTCTGCTGGTCTTCAAAGTCTTTTATGAACTAGTTCCTAGGAAATGAAGGGGACAAAAACTCAGCCCACAGTCATGTCCATCTCCATGAACCAACAAGGGACAAGAGTGGGTATTTAAGAGGAAATCTATCTGTACCAGGTAGCAGAATTTTCCTCCCAGTGTGAGAGGGGAGGATGTGAACTACTTGTTTACAGATTAGACACTCTGTGTTCCTTGCTGTGTGAGCAAAGATCATGTCAGTGACCCAACAGAAGTGAAAACATAAATTATGTTGGCACACAGTTGTAATCTAACACAAAACAGGCCCTGTGTCTTCCTGGTTTGGCAAAACAGATCCCTGAGGAGAAGAAGTAACAGTTCCTTGTTACATTGGCCTACAGCTCCTGATAACCTGGGTGAAAGGAGCCTGAATATAATTCAAAACAGACCGTCACAGAAGATGGGGAACTGGCACATGCATATTTGGTTATTCACCCAGTACATCAATCATTTGAATTACTTCCATCTTCTTACCACATGTTTAAGATTTATACCAAACCTAGGGCTTACTCCCAGAAGATATCTGACTTGCTGAAGAATTCAGAAAAGAAGAACCAGAAAAGCTACCAAACCAATCATCATATTTTTTGTTGTGTTCCCTCTGCCTTCATTCTCTGCTTGTGCATGGGTTGTACAAACTCAGCAGTAAAAGCCCTGTGTGGATGTGTGGCTGCAAACCCTCCTGAGACTGGCAGCCACTGAGCAGGTGTGTGATGTTCATGCCTCCTCCTCTGGTAACACAGGAAACCTCTCGGCACAGCAGCATATTTGCCATGGTCAAACATTACAATGATACAATAAACAGGCAGTTGAATCCTAGCAAAATAACTTAAGATCACAACTATTTATCTAAGTGAATATTAACGGTACTTCTTCCTGTGACGATGTCAACCTGTACTAAAAATAATGAGTTCTTGCCTCTTGCAATGCTGTGAGCAGATAGACTGAAATTCCAGTATGTAACAGGAGCTGTATTTTTGTATTCAGAAAATACAAAGTATCAAAGGTATGGAAAACAGAGGTATGAAAGTATGGAAAACAGTAAGAATCACAAGGTAACATAAAGTAGCAGTAATATTTGAGCCTAAAATAGGTTTTTGCATAGTGAAAATAACGCACAAATGCTACTTAATTCTATGAGCATTTTGATAAGAGAGCACATATTTTTCTTTACAATCTCAGATGAGAAATGGAAGAAGAGAACTGTGCTTTTGATAGACATGCAAGACCCCAACTCATGCCTTTTTACATCTCCCAGTTAGGTATGTATTTACCATTACCATACACTTATTCTACTATCTTGTAGTTTGAGACTTCACAGAGAAGGAAAGATTTACTTGCTTTTACCAGTCGGCCAATTTTTTTAAAGGATTATCTGTCATTTGCATTTATTCTTGCATATTTTATCAGCAGTGTTATTCAACTCTTCTATTCTGTCCACATACCCTTCTAAGTTTACCTTGGGCATCTCATTTAATTTAAAAAAAACCAAAAAGCCCAAAAAACATTTCCAAAATGGTGAGGGAGGAAAAGATTCTATTAATGATCCATGTATTATTTTTCACTTTTATGAAACCAGTCCAAACTACACATTAAGCTACAACGAAATTTTAAGGTGAAAAAACAGACTATGCAGAAAAAATGGTAAGGTTTCTACCACCATGAAAGGATATATGAAGAATATGGAACAGAAAAAGGGGATTAAGAAAAAATTTGCTTAAAAGAAGAATAATTAAAAAGTTGACATGTGTGAAAGCTGGAACTGTAGCTTATCTGAACGGTCTTAAGCTCCTATAAGTAAACAACCAGACAAACAAACAAAATCTACTTCTGGTAAGTTCTTAATCCCCTAACCTTAAAAAAACCTGTTCACTCCCTGAGAGTTCACTTAAAAAAAGAATATGTACTTTGTAGTATTTAAGAAAAAATCTTGAACTTACAAACATAACTCTGAACATGTTTAATGGAACATAGAGTGTAATATATATTCTTTTCTGAATGAAGGGTGACTGTAAGCAACTCATTTCAGATACTGCAGGGATGGATGCTGAAATAGCTTCACATTGATCAGAATCTCAGCCTTCTCCAAAAAGATGATCAGCACCAGGAGGAAATCTTAATTTCTCCCTCCTTCATCTCCACTAAAGTTTCATTCAAAACAAAACTAAACCAACACTTCAGAGTGTTAAAAAATGCTATGGTTTCATCAGTCAGAATGGCAGAGCTCTGTTATCCCAGCCAAGCAAGCGGAGCTCATGAACTGAATCCTCTGAGGGCAACTAAACAGAACCTGTAACCATGTGGATAACCTACCTGAACTGAAGCCGAATTTAATAACCAGTGTAGTCCTCTTTCCAGGAGTCAGGCTGATCTGTGGATCTGATCTTGAGGAATTGAAGTATTTCATAGTCAAGTGAGTGGAAGGAATATTGTGAGTGACTTAAATCCCCACTCCAGAGGAAAAAGAAAAGCTTTCACACTGACATGTTACCATTTATGACACACTTAGCTATACTCTAGCTGCACTTTTCTTTCTAACAAAATTCAAGTACTAAAGAATAAAAGTACTGTCACTTTAGCCCTCCACTAAGTGCTATTTTGTAAGTTTTTTTTCTTCTCTCAATGTTTTCCACTTGCTGAGTTCCAGATTCTGCTGCTAACACCCACATTACGCATTTTGTCACACAGGGTACAAACATCAGTATCAACAGAAACAGGCCAACTAAACCATACTAATAATGAATGCTTTCCAGTAATAGGTTTTAAAACTTGTCTTTACTCTTACCAAATTTCAAAATACACTTTAAAGGACATCCATTTTATTGCAGTTTTCTCCCATGAAGTATGGGTTCCTAAAAAAATTTTGTTTCCATACACTGAAAAAAGACCTTTCTATACATTTTCTATACGTACAGAAAGCTTTCAGATGACGCTTTTTTCTCAGTCACTATCATAGAAATCAATATATCATATATGATCTTTCAAGACCCAACACAAACCAGAAAAGTGTTTTTTTTCCCCATGTTAATCTTTTATTTAAGTCTAGCTCAGAGAATTCTAGAAATATTTTAATTAAAGCCTACCCTGTTTTACAAGTTGTCTTTACATGTAAATTCAAGGATAACTGCTGAAAGTGGGAAAATGTGCTTTAGAATATCTTTGATGTTTAAGCAGTCAGTAAGGGTACAAGCCTCTTTAAGCTATTTAATTGCAAATTGCAAAAACTGCTTAATATCACTGCTATATATAGTAAGTTGTTTTATGCATAAATATGTCAAGGTCATTTGGTGCCATTACTAATATAAGAAGCCATTTCAGTATGAATGTTACTAATTGGAGGATTAATCAGTCATACAGCAATGCTTAAGCAACTTCTTCACAAACCTTGCAAATTCCAGGGTCATCTCTCCAAATATTTAAAAAGGACAATTACTTCTTTCCCCAGTTTACAAATCAAGGACACTAACTCAGGTCCCACCTATCAACTTATGAAGAATTTCTGCCTCCACAGAGGAAATAGCTTCATAATTTTCAAGCAAAAAATAAAACAGTGGCTCTTACTACCACTCTCTGTGCTCAGTGTATTATTTCTTCCATGTTACTAAACAGAAGCCCTTACTATGAGTTCATCATTTGAATATATTCACCATTATCTACTTTAGCTTGCCTACAACAAACTGAAAAGAATCAAATGCAGAAAAGCACCTTTAAACAGTGTACCATCTCCAGGTGAAAAGTGTCTATAAATTTAAAAGATAAAAAAATAACTAATTATGGATGACAAGTAAACCCCAAAAATGACCAAAGTAATGAAAGATGCATTATCGGGAGATTTAAGAAAGGACAGAAACCGGATCTACTTGGTTTTGCTAGTACTTAACAGTTTGTAGGAAAAACCACAAAGAAACAAGCAAACCCCAAAAAATCCCAAAGCCAAACCCAAGAGAATAATGTGAACAGAAGTCTCTAGAAATGAATGAGAACCTAAGGACTTTAAAATTCTTTTATTCCCATTTTAATCAGAAATAATTCAACATCTTGTTTCTTTCCAAAACCCACTAAAACTGGAAGAACAAAACCAGCACAAATGTTAGTAATTGGTGTTAACTTCCAAATCCTGTGTACTGAGTTAAAGCATTCCAGAAGATAGGAGTTTAAAATGTAATCTAAAAGAAATTACAGTTCTGATTGTTAACTAGGGTTTGTAAACATCTTTTTTTAAAGCTTGATAACATCCTCACTTTTTACTGTATGTTGGGACATCTGATACTGCTGTGGGAAGGGAATAGCTTTTGGGTCAATGATGTTAAAAAAAAAAAAAGCAATTTTTAAGATGTTCATGCTGCATTTTTAGAAAAGAGTAAGAGAAATGTTACTTTATTTGATAAATATTTCTTCATAACCACAGCCACTAAAGACTAAAACTATTTAGATTAAAATGAATACATTTTGAATTAACATCTAAAATGAGCAATTAGGATGTAATTAAGGTAAAATCTGAAAAGATATGTATTTTAAAATCTTTTAAATTCATTGAAATCCAATTTTCTTCCCTGATTCCTTCCTATGCAAAATGGAGATGAACAAAACAGCATAAAGTCAGAAAACAAAAAGAGGAGCTCCAACTTTTAAAGTACAAGAAAAAAAATTCATCAGATACTAGAAATAAGTAATTTAAAGTAGTCCATCCTACTGCTATTGCAAACAATTTTAATTTAAACATTAATCTGGGATTTTCCCCTCAGTAGAGCAACGTTCCCCAGCTAGAAAGCAAAGACCAGATTTAACTGTTTAGAGATTGCAATAAAGCCCACATAAGTTCATATTTTTTCATGATGCCAATAGGCCTTGGGTTGCTTCCTTTAGAAGTATTGAATTAGAGGTTTTCAACTCACTGAGAAATGAGTCATTAGGCAATATGCACAGTTCGTAAACACTGGCAGCATCCATTCATATGGAATTCAAATGCCCTTGAGAAATTAAATAGGCATGATATAACCATCATGTTTTTATATAAAATTTATATAAAGTTTTACATATGCACCTGCATGTCAAACTGTTGCTCCCCACTTTTCTTGTTCTGTTTATTTTTCCCTGTAACACCACAACACCTTCAAAACACACTTACTCACAAAGGCTGGAGCTTCCAAAATAATCTATTTGTGCCCCTCTCTATCTATCACAAATGCAAATCCATGATTCTTCTCTAGGGGGTTTTAAATGATGTCTCTGTTTCCCATCATGCAGCTGAGGAGAAGGTAAAAGGCTGGAAAGCAGAGCACAGTTCCTACCATCAGACACACCGGGTGAGTCTGAGTCTATTTGGAAACGTTCAGGCTCTGTGTAAAATGGGGCAACTGGCCCAGACTCGTGCTGGGACATTTTCTGGGCAGGAAGATGTAGTACACACATGAACCTGCCACTACCTCGACATGACAAGTGCTCTGAAAGCTCTCTTTGGTTTTCAGACTACAACCCTTTTCCAAAATCCACACCTGAGCTCAATGCAGCAATCCATCTGGTGTTTCTGAGAGGAACTTCACCACATTATAGCTTAACCTAGAAGTGAACCGATACTGCCAGGGTGAGTCTGCTCTTTCTGGCCTGCATTAATACGTGACACCATAACATAAAGTGCCTTTTACCTCAGAAATGGGTTTGTTGGGGTTTTTTCCCTGCCCATTTCACAACTACTTTTTATAGTACTTGATGAATCACAGCAAGACAGACAACTTAGATAAATTGGATCATAGCCAGTAAAACCCATCTCACAGCTGCTCTCTACCTCTGCAACAGAAACATCCTTCATCATAAGATCTGTTAAAATAAGCTGTCAATAAAAATTCTCTGCATTTATCTGGAAAAGAGGTGCTGGCAGAAAAGGCCAGAAGCAATAAAATCAGAGATAGGTTCTGCAGCATCAGTCAGCATTCAGTGAGGAAAAAGAATCAAACCACTGCCTTACATTTAATTAGGATTAGGCAGAAGAAAATATCTGGCCAAATAAATATTCAGTGTTTGTAAATCACCTGAGCTCCACTAAGCTTTGCACCTACTGGCACTCACTAAAAATATGAGTGCCTTTCTCTGGAAATGAAATGCCATATACACTGATCTGGAAGAGAGAGGAAGGTGTTTATATCCTTATTAACATCCTGTACATCCCATCCAACATTTCCCTTTCAATGCAGCACCATAGGGAAATATACTTCCCTACCCTGAGCAGGCCAGCAATTTCTACACAGAAATGCCAGCCCTGGTTTGGGATGTGGTACCTAGTTTAACTGCAGGCAAGGAGCTGTGCTGCCTGAGCTGCTCTAATGCTGGGTATTAAACAGCAAACCATTTCTCCATGCACTGCACAGTCATAAGAATAACCTTAATAGTCAGTCTTGTTGCAACAGCACTAATAAAGGCATTTTACATGTAATGGAAATAAGGCAATGAGACAGTAAGTAAATTGTCCAGGCACAGGCAGAGCCAGGAGCAGAAAGAAGATTTTCAATTCTCAACCTGTTGCTGTCACTTCTAGACCATATTTTAATCTTCTTAATAGTCCACTATTGATTCACTTATAGAGGTCCTGTCCAACTTCATATGTCTTAAGCAGAAAAGACAACACCAGCTGATCTTTATTAGCGTGAAGGTACTCCACTGTCTCAGAGTGATCTACTAAGAACAAAACAAGGTTCAAAACAATCCAGCACAAGACACTTAACATCTGTGGAAGAAGTGACCAATCTTTTATACTTCCAAGGTTTAACAATTATTTCTTTTTGTTTACAGAATAAAATATTTTTAGAAAATAACTAGAATTGCATCTCTACTGCTTAGCTAAGAGCTAGGAAGAGGAAGAAAAATTACCCTCAAAATGCCAGTTACAAAAAGAGACTCTTTCAGAGCTTTGTTGCCCCACATAATCTTCTGAGGTCTCAAGATCCGAATAACTTATCTACTCCACACAAGTCATGTCAAAGCAGTTCATATTAGGCGGATGGAGGAGATCAGGTTCTTTAAAAAAAGAGGGCTGAGATGCATCTCTCTGTGTATAAGTCCTCAAAATCAAATTTAAAGAATACTGAAGTACACAGATCTCTCACAGGCTACCTTATCAAGGGATGACACCGGAGAGGATTAATTTGATTAGTACCTAGCTTCTTACCCTGGACAAGAGGGGACACTACATTAGTTAAGCATCTACTCTCCTTCACTGAAGACTGTGGAACTTAGTAACAATGAGTGTCTTTTGTCACTTAGGTTATTTGTTGAAAAGAACTTCACTTCTCAAATTAGCTGCCAACTCAAGGCATATTCACATTTTCATGTTCGAGGTTTGATATCAAAGCCATCACAGATGACATTGGTCAATGCCATTTCCCACTTCTGATAGTTTGTGGGCTTGCACAGAATAAGAAATTCAGGTTCTTCCCTTTTGATCGGTCGGAGTTGAAGCTGTAGCTCCCACTGTAACCATCTGGTTACTTCACAGGCTTGTCTAAGGTACTCTTGGTTTCTCCCACAGACACAATTCTTTAAAAAAGTGGGTTTGAATATTTTAAAGTAAAAGGACTGCAAGTCAGGCATTCATCTTCCATTCCTTTTAAAGTGACCATGGATTTGATCTCTTCATTTGTCTTTGGGCACCTGTTCACCAAGAGATGAAACACCAAAACCCACTCATGGTGCGAAACCTCTGTGTATTCCTTTCTGAAAAGCTTTAGTGTAACTTGTGTTAATTCCTTTTTGTAATCACTCATCCGAGTCCTTCCCTCTGTATATAATCCTTACATGAAGAGAGAAACAAAGTTGCAGAGTTTTCTTATCATGCATTTCATTCTTTCACTGTGAATCAATGCATCTTGCATTAAGGCAATTTCTTCCATGTTCTTTTAACCAGCTGAACGTTCTCCAGTAGCTGCAGAATACAGCAAAGAGAAAGCAAAACAAGCTGCAGGGCTACTCATTGCTTCCTTTGGGAATGAGGGATCAAATCCAAAAAAAGACATGCACATCTTTTATCTAAATTTACAAAGACTGCATCATAGAGCACAAACAGCATTCAGGGTAGTACCCTACCCTGGAAATGGGCAGATTTTGTGATTACACTGGCACTACAAACTGAGCAAGAAATGGTCTGAAGTCTTCAGATTGATCATATAACTGCCAAAACATCATCTACAGAAGTACACCGAATATGGTGTCGATTCTTGTCCCGCTGCAGCTTCCATCATGTAAGGCACTCTCAACGACACAGGTTACCAAGCACAGCAGCCTCCTGGAAAGGCACCCACCTATTCCCTGACTGCCCAAGACTATCACATATTCATTCTTATGGTTTCACAAATGAAATACAAAGAGTGGGAGAGGCAGCAGTGATGCTTTCTTTACTCCTCTTGCATGAGCAATAGCCAAGTGTTGGGAATTCAGTGAGGAAAGGAAAGCTCTTGGTTCATTCCTGCGGTTTTGCTAGAGATGAGGTTAACTGTGTACCTACCAAGGAAAAAAGTGATCCATGCAGCACACTGAATATAGAGCTAGAAGGTGCAGTATGGCGAAAATAAATCAAGATTTATAAAGTAGAGGAAGGAGTGCAATTTCATGATTGGATACTCACACGAAAGATCATCCTGATCCCTTTTCCCTGAACTGCCCACATGCAACACCATCCAACAACTGATAACCCAGCAAGTCTAAAGCAAAGCCAGAACATCAGTCGAACCTCCTAGGCACTACAAATCAAGCACTGGTCAGTGTGTCAGGGCTTCTTAACCAGCAGTAACATTCCACCCCCCCCAGTTTCACTAAAGCCCTCCAAGCCTCTTCTCCACTGCTCTGAGAGAAGTCAGTTCCATGCTTACTTTCCAGGAGCTTCTTAATAATGACATTACCCAATGCCCATTTTTTTTTTTTGCAGGTAAAAGTTTGACGGAATTATTAAATATATTTTAGAAATAGCTTATTGGAAAATAATGTTTTCTTTGAAATCTACAACATTTACACAAAATTCCTTTCATATGCTTTCTATCTTGTAATTAAAACAACTTTAAAATTAATCTGCTGGTTTTTATACTCAAACCTGCTAAACTATTTTCTTTCATGAGCAGTAACAGCCTTACACTTATGCAGCATTATTATATCAGAATCTTTGTGTTAAAGAAGAAGAATGTTCCACAAATGCATAGGCATTTCTTGGCCATAGGACTCTCAAAGAAGATCATTGAGTTTTCACATTGAAATTTGTTATGTTACCAAAAATGCTGGTGAAGATAGTTCTTATAGTGATACAAGGAGATAAGGGAGTTTTAGTTTGGACAGTGAGAACACTCAGTAGTCGCTTGAACTACACAGTTTCAGGAGAGTCTTTGTCATCTGCTGGACATAAATAATGTTTCCAGCATCATATTTCCTGTATCCTTATGGTGGAATTTCACTCAAGTTATGACTACACAAAAATATATGTGTGTCTCTGTGTATTACTAGAAACGGTAGCATGAACCACTTTCTGCAGTAGCAGTAGAAAATATTGTTTTTCCTCATGCTGATACCTTCAGGGACTCATAAAAACAGTATCTCTTGCTGACCATAGGCAACGTACCATAAAAACAATGCATAATTGTGGGTGTCTGTCCCTTACGTATAAAGATGAACAAAAAATGATGATAATATAAATATGAAAAAAAAGATGATTATATATATACACAGACCCCAAAGCATTCACTAAAACACATAAGACTGTAGTAAATATTGCTTACTTTTGGAATACAAAAGGTGCAAAGAGCATTCCAGGAATACCACCTTTACTTTAGCATAGGTAATCTACCAGAACCTCTAATTGCAACAAGGTAAATTGCTACTGCATTTTATCCCAGAAAAGGCTCAATAAACCAACACCTCAACCCCCTTCCCCATCAGGAGTATGTCCGTTTCATCGGACCTTTTTTCACAGAAGATTTTTTTCAAGCTTGAAAGAAAACTTCCATCACATAAGAACAAGCAATGCGGTACCACTATGTGGATGCTAAAAGCCTGGCTGCAGAGAGATTTCTCAGTTTCTAACAGTGTCTGTGTGAAAGCCTTGCTTTCTCACAGATGCTAAAGGAAAACAATTGGAAGAATATGGAAACTGTGATATTGTTTCTCATAAAGAGAAAACTTATCTGAAGTAGGTGTATTGGATTCAGCCAATCCCTCTGGGGGGTGGCTGGTCAGTGAACCAATAACCTGCATGTCAGTGTGTGGGCTAAGGTATAAATGAGAGAGTTCTGTAAATAAAGTTGTCGATTGATTTTCATATCGGATCGTCCATGTCGCTTTATTACCCGGTTTCTGCTCACTAGCGACACCACTAGAACATGAAGAGTTTACAAATTACTCTCTTAAATTCAAATATGCATTATTAATGCAAATAAACTAATGGACATTACAGGCTAGGTGGCCATGCTACTCTACTGACTTCCACCTCCCTAAGCTTCCTACAGGGTATGAGATTTATTGGCCCACTATGACAAGGTCCTTTCCAATTTTGGAGTTAGAAATGAAGGCACCATTAGACTAGAAAATGATAGTTTCCAGGGGTTCAATGTAATGATTCAAGATACGGGTCAAAAGCACAACATGGTACACAAGAAATGTTGGTATTTGCTATTTCAAAGGGACAATTTCCTAAAGTATTCAGGATTACTTTAAAGAGCTCTGAACAGAAGGAAAACCTGCAGAAACCCTGACTTCTTTAGATTAGTTTATTATATGACATCCTAAAATTTCTGATGACTTTCAAAAAGCTGGTAGGAAACATAACAGAGAGATAGGCAGACAGAAAAATGGCCTTGTATTTCAGACAGTTATTTATTCAAAATTGTTATGAGTCCTTGAATTTTTCACCTACTGTGAATCTTTTCACTTCACTGTGCCTTATCTTCACATGTTGTAATATTATATATATATAAGTAGTGAGGCACAACACATCTGTGTTCGAGTATTCAATGTAAAAATTAAAAAAAAAACCAACCCAACAACTTTTTGCTATCATTTTTCAATATTAAGAAGAATGTTTTTGATCTCCTAAAATGAGATCAGAAGTTGACGTGGACTGGATGGTGTACTTCAGGGACTTTTTTAACCCGAGAGTAGAGAGCAAAGTGTTTGAGCAGATTAAAATTTCTGAGCTGGTCTACATTTTCACAGGGAAAAAACCCACTGTGTTCCACTGCGCTCTCCCCAGTGCTGAAACAGCCTTCAAAAGCAATACAAGTTTTTTGGGCAAGAATTCTTAGGGATCACCCTTTGCCTTCTCTTTAAGATAGATGAAATACATCAATAGTTTATATCTTGGCCTCTTCTAACTATCTTGCAGTGTTCAACAGAGATGGAAATTTTTCTTCTTATATGCTGCAAATCTACACAGTGTGAGTATATAAATGTGAATTTCCATATATTGTGCAATACCTAGTTATTGACTTTGCAAAATTAGTACACTCCGCTTCTTGAAATCTACACAAAAACCTAGCACTTAAATTACAAGCAGTAGAGCCTACTAGGAATAAACTACACTAAATACCTTCTGCTTAGGCATAACAAATTATAGTTTCAGAAACAGACAATTCAAAGGGTTTCTTGCAATTGTTTCACTGATAAAAAAGGCTCCAATCAAAGTGGGTAATTCTAAACTGAGAACAAGGTAGCTTAAGGATTCGAATAAAGAATTCTTTCAAGAGAGATTCACTGCTAAGAAGCCATGACTGTAATCTGTTATTTGTGATTTGCAAAATGGTGATTTCAGTGATACATCAGTTTACTGACCTGAAACTAAACCTTGTGCACTCCTGAAGTCAGAAACTCAATTTTAAATGAACTACACCTTATGTATGTTTCTCCAAAAAGCCGCTTCCAAAACAAAGGAGGGGAAGAGCTGACTGGATAAATGATTCCGTTCCCTAAGAATAAACACAATACAAAGCTATTTATATTATCTTGCCTACACAGTATAGTATAATATTTTCCTTCTATATAATAGCACACTCTGTATTTACAGAACAGAGATATTATATGTCATGACAGAACTGTTTCATCCTGTTCAAAAAATGGCACGCATCAATGGGAAAATATCAAAAGAGCAGAAGGAAAAAATTTTTTATTATTACAGACATGGTAGTCTGTCGTAAATTAGCGAGGCCATTATCAGCCAGAACACCAATATATGCTCCCTGACAGAAGCCCATTTCAGGAACTGGTGACATTTTGATTAATGCTATATAATAGCACTGCATTTTACATGCTATATATTTTTAGGCAAGTATTGCACCTTGGACAGGATTTCATCCTAGTTCTTGCCAGATGACATTAGGAAGCTGGGTATATGCCTTAATTAAACATTTGATTATGACTACTAATTACTGCTTGAATTAAGACAAGTCTAATGAATGCGTTTTGGAATAAAGGGTTCCTTATTTTCATACTATGTAAATAGATGCAGAAACAACATCCAGTGTGCTAAAGGCATTAATAAGAGATAGTATGTTTTCAAAAGTTAAAACAATCCAGTTGATTACATTAAGCACTGCTTGTGCTTGCAAATTTTCTTAGATGTTATTTTCTGGAAACTGTTTCATAGGTGACCCATTTCTGTAATAGCTTCATTGTTTCATCTTTCATAGAAAAGCAAGTCAGGGCCTTAGAAGAAAAGCTGTGTTGGGGATTTGACACGTAACACTACAAACATACTGTGTGTTTTTTAATGTCTGCATTTAATTTGGGATTACTATTCTGCTTTTCAAATGTGGCTGAGCTTGAGCTGCAGAGATAGTCATCAAAACCAGGTACAAAACAATACAGCTGCCTTTTTAAAAATAATATAGAAAGAAATGTCTAAAAAGAGATTTCCCGTTTACCTGACACACCTCCAGGGAAGGGGTCCCTACATATTCATTCCCACATTGGGAATAACTGACAAGGTATGAGAAAAAATGTGTCCAATGCCACATACAAATTGTAGCTTAACAAAACAAAGCAGAAGTAGAATTCCATAATTCATCTGCCTTCCACTTCCTAAACATGTACTTGAGCCTCCCTTCAGACCAACAGCAGTGCATTAACCTCATCTTCACAGCTGCCCTTCCCACCTCTCCATCTGGACCCTAGAAAGGCGAGATCAAAAAAATACAAGTGCTTTCCTCTAAAAATTCAGCAGAAAAATCTAGTTTATTTTCAGAAGAAAAGAAGGGAATATTGTAAGTTTTAAAATAATACATATTTCACATCCCTTTTCCCAGCAGCCAGAGGCACATTAAAAAACAAAGACACTTCTGTGAATTGTGGATTCAAGTGAAGCCAGTGAGACATATCACTGTACCAGAGCTGAAACTGCAGCAGACCTACATGGTTTTCATTTGGCTTCTTTACTTTTAAGCCAACTGGACTGATCAATTTTGAGAGACAAGATGCTTTTATACAGTGTGTTTTATTCAAGTGGCAGGAACAAACTACCAGCTGTGTTTGAGACACACACAGTGCAGGTTGTGTCCAGAGAAGGCAAACAGGGCACGCTGTGGTCCATAAACCTTGAAACTTTGTGTGTCAGTAAGACTTGCCTGAAAAGTGAGAAACAACAAGCAACTTGCCTTCAAGACCAACCTTCAAGACCAGTTCCCAATGGTAAAACAGGGATGGCCATGAACTTCTCACATGGTACACACCATTCCCTTACCAAGGGCCAGAGGAAAAAAAAAAAGACACAAAGAAATGAATTTCAACCAGTAAGGAAAGCACTGTCTGAGGAAGGCTGATTTTAGAAATACCAAGGCATGCATACTCATGGTGCTCCTTTTAAGTGCATCTTTGTTTGAAATACATCTGTTATTGCTTTATGAGACTTAACACAGGCTCAAACCTTCGATTTCTTCACAGGTCCCCCTGATGATCTTGCCCTCGGGCACATACTGGTGTTCTCCCTCCTTTCAACTCTTGCAGTTAGATCACATTCCTTATACTGGGTCAGCCCAAGCCTGTGTATTTTACTGTCTCTTGGGTGGATAGTGTCAGACAAGGAGAGATTAATGTATTATCACACAGCTTTTGATTTAAAATTAGCTTACCTATTGAATCTCTTTCAACTGCCCTTTTGAAAAGGATAATATATTCCAACCACCGAGCAAAGATGTCTCCTCTGGCATTGATTGAAATAAAAGAGCATTTTTGCTTGAAGAGGCTTCGCTTTTTGACCCTTCTTTCATCCAAGACTTTTGCCTGTAATTTTGGTAACCTGAAGCAAATCTCTAGCATATAGTCATTAACCTCATGAACCAAAGAAGAGCGAAGCTTGGCAAGAGAAATACCTACTTTACGATTTCCCTCCACCAGCATATGCCCTATTTTGTTTAATTTTCTAATCACTCTTCATGTATGCCTTACAAGCTAATCTCTCCAGTCACAAAAGAAATAATTAGAAGATTGTATTCATGTACAATTAATGTTCAAGTTGATTGTGAGTGAAAGTCAGATTTTGCTTTGACTTAATTATGTAAATGAACACTAGAAAGAGTCAGGCAGGTGAAGACCACAGGGTTTGATACACAAGCATGTCGGCTTAACCCAGCTGAGTTTCTTTCTGCTTTGTGCACCCATACAGAGAATTATTTTACAATTATTTTACAATGGAAAGTCTATATTAATCTCATTGCAGTCCATACTGCCTCCGCATGTAGACAAGACTACTATGTACTGGGAATGAAGGCTGTACAAATAACTTGAACTATACCAAAATTATTTTATCACCTCATAAAGGACTGAATAGAATCAAGGTAAAACTCTCACCTGATGTCATATGCCCACAACAACATACATGCTTTTACAAAATAAAAGGGAAAACTCTGTGTTGGGTTCTCTACTTTTACTGTACAGCCTTTGTTGAAAATTTTGGAGATGAAGGTTTCCTACTGGCAAGTGATTTAGGGCCAAAATTAACACTAAGTGTGATAAAGACATTTAAGGAAAATAGGATTTTTAGAATGCTTATGAAAAGTATAAGAAGGGCAAACAGTGGAGAAGTGTGAGCTACAGGATATCTAAGATATCACCGAAACTTTCTTCAGACTCTAGCTCATGTTCAGGAGCAAGTATATTTACCACTCACTCAGCTGCCAGCATTCTTGTAGCTGTTTCTCATTGAAGCTACAGAAGTCAGAAAGTGCATTTTTAGGGGATAGCAGCAGGAAATCTCCTTCCCACAGTGAAACTCTTCTACTTCTATTTCCTTTGCTAGACTGAGATTCTGAAAAAAGAAAGCTTGCCATTGCTGAGTCTTCAAATGCACAGCTCAAGTGAAGGCAGGGGTTCTGCTCAAAAAGCAATGTCCCACAACATTTTTTTTTCCCAAGTATTTGAGGATGGACCAGATGCTTACACATCCAGCTGTGAAACATTCATGCTTGCTTCAGTCAAGGTGAGCTAGCAAGATTTAAAGGCCCTAAGGTGCTAAAAGAACATCAAAAATACTGGTTAGGAAAGGAGTTCATTACTTGGAAAACAGAACTCCCAGACTGACAAGTAAGATGGCATAGAAATCTATCCCCACTTCACAAGATCTGCCACATTTTTTCAGCAGATAAAACTGTTTTTGCTTCAAGCAGTAGATATACTACTAACAAGTTTAAAGTTTGAGATGTTTTATCACATGGTATGAAGTAGGCTTTAGCATTTTTAATGGAACTGTTGATTTCAGACAGTACACAGTACTTCCTTTTTATCATAGCCTGTAAGTGATAGGAAGCTAATCTTTAGTTTTAAAAACTGGTTTACTGTGATATTTTTCAATTATTTTTTTAAATGTTTCATTTCCAGCATTTTTATAATTATGTGTTCTAAGATTAATGTGAATTACCATACGGTTTAAAATGCAGCAATTTTGCATGAGGCACACCTGGCTTAGTTAGGATAAAGGCATTTTTGTCTGTATCATATTCAGTGCTTAACTCAAAATCAAAGACTAGTATAGATCACACAAAACTCTTGATGAGCTGTAAATGAGCCTCCACTAATCCACAACCTTAAATCAAAACCCACTTGGTTGCTTCAGTGTTTTTACACGTGCCACTCTGAGGAGAACTATGAGGGCCAAGTTCACGCTTAACTATGTTTGAGATTCAGCAGCTGACTTTAGGAGCCATGCCAATACTTGCATGGGTGTCTGTGATACTGCTTTCTCAGAGTGCATCCCCAATCTGTATGAGCACACAGACATGCTATCTCCTCATACAGAATGACTAAAGATCTATGTACAGACGATCTACTCAGATTTTAGTTGTCTTGGTAAGTCTTACACACAGGATTATAAGAAAAGTTCTGCCCAGATGCTTATATGCCAAAGCATCTAAAAATGTCCTAAACTATTACAAAAATCATACTGCATTACAAGACACTTTTTTATTGCACAGGACTGCAGGCATGTCCATACTGGCCATCCTGAACAGGACGGTGCTGTTACTGCACAAGGCCAGTTAGGATCCCTAAATTATATGCCACTGCACTTACCATGAGTAGCCCAGCACACACTGGACATGAGCTCCCAAAAGCCAATTAAGTGCAAAGTCAAGCAGCACAAATACAGTAGGACAAAACCAAGGATGCATCTTTGCAATAACAACCTCCTGGGAGCAGGTGAAGGATTGCAGGCTAAAACTTGTTCCTAAGAGAAGTTGTTCAAACCATCTGTTCATTCACTGCTGGTCAATAAAAAAGTCTGAACTGATCCCACAGTGCATTTTCTCTTGACATGGAATGAGTGCCTTAGAAACACTGCAAAGTTCAAGGGGACAAAAAGAAGGACAAAAGGGACTTGATAAATGAAGAAAAGAAGAACCCAGGGTCCATGCCATTCACCCCTCCTCTGTGGAGGGAAGAAGCAACAAGAGACCAGCTGGCCTCTTTCTGGGGACAGGGCTTTATCTACTGGGCTACAGTCATGCACTTTCACAGCATGACTGCCCTAACTGGAAGGTATGCTATTTGTGTCTCCTAAAAAAGTGATAAAATGAAGTAAACACACTATTCTGAAGCAAGGCTGTATCACTCCTTAGGATCATAGACAAATGAGTGAAACTTGATTTAAAATTCTGCATTAAACAAGACTAACCCCTGCATGTCCCAAGATCACCTTATAAGTGAATATAAAATCAGGAATTTACTCAAAAAAATTTTATCAGGTCATCTATTTCCCTGCAAACTACTTCTTTAAGCTGAAAGAATAAAAGTAAAACTAAACATAAGGAGCTTTAACCTGTTTGTCTGTACATCAATTAGATACTCTCTGTCAAACTGGTGAGCTGGCCTTTGAGATGCAAAATAGAAAGGGGAAAATACATTAAATATTACAGGAAGTCTCACTGCATTTACGCTGTCTCTAAGTGAAGCAGCACCTAAATTCCTAACCATATGCCAACTTACTCAAGCCAGGTAACAGCTACCAATACCATTCTCATGAGAAATGTTTTACAGAACTGGAAGTGCTCCAGTGCAAAGCATGAATAGGAAGGATGAATAAGACCTCTGCAGGGAAAGCTCCTCTTCATAAAGAAAAAAAAGTTAGAGAGCTAAATTTTAATGCTTTCATATTTAAATTTCTGTCAAGAAAGAATACTTTGCATTTTTATAACACCTAATTTATAGGAGTTTCAAAACACTCTGGACATATAAATAAATTCCATTTGTTACCTCCAATGAAATGTGAGCCCATTATCCTCATTTCAGCATTCAGAAGCTTAAAGTGTTGAGATTAACTATTTACCACAGATTACAAAGAAAGACAAAGGAGGAGAGACAAAGGTCACAAGCCTCTCAGCTCCTCCTCTGCCTGCTCTTCAACATTCAACGTTGTGCTTTGCAGAGCAATTTTAAAATATACCTATATTTTTAAAAAATTCAAATTAAAAATTATATTTTTTCTTAACATTAAAAGAAACATCCCTATGACATAAAGGGAAGTGCGCAAGGAGCAATAGGGAGAAGATAAGTCAGCATGTTCTCAAGGTCTTTCTTTTAGCAGTCTTTTCCCAGCTGAACAGTTCATTTGTCTTTAAAATATTCTTCCAGCATAACTGACTCCAAACCATCCCATGTGATAAACAACAAACTGTTCTATTTCTTCACAGTGGGAACACTGAAGCACAAAAGTCAAAGCTTATACAAAGGTACCCAAGGACTCATTGTGAAACACGGAACAAGCTAGAGATTAACAACTATATTTATTTGTTTTGATGGCATAAGTGAAAAATACTTAAAACCATTTTATGTCTGTGATTCTAGGTCAATCTGGAGTTCTTTTTTTTCATCTATTGCTGTAGTGAGGAAAAAAGGCAAGAAAAAGAAAAAATAAATATTCCTCCTCACTTGAAACTGAATGATACTACACTTCAGCTACAAGAACTGCTAATAAATTTGACTTTTTCCAACATAAAAAGATATAATTAATAAGACATCGTATGCTATTGTTTTTTTCTAAATTGAAAACGGTTTTGTGAATAAACACTGTATATTAAAACATTTCTACCACCTTCACTCTAATTTGCAGTCTGTCTGACTAACCCAAAGGATCCAACTTTCAGACCCCATTTACACTGACAAAGGAAGTAAGAGCCACTGATTAAAGAGCCTCTTATCACCGATCAAAATCCACCTTTGCTTACCCCACACTCCCTTCTTAGGGCCGGCCCCTGATGTCCAACTCAAGAGATCCTGTTGTGTGTTTGGTGACCTCTTGATGTTTTCCTGCCCTGCTTTTTGCATCAGGGAACCCTGCCAGCTGAGTGAAAAGCCTGCTTACAAACATGCCTGTTGCGTATGGCCAGCTGTGAAAAGAGGGGAATTGGTGACATACAGACTGCAGCTCCAGGGTTACAGATGTTATGGTGAGGGCTGAAGCTAATCTGGAAGTCACACACACATGCATTCTACTGGATACTTTCTATTTCTCCTGACAATAACAAATACACCAATAGTCAAAAGGAACTGAAGATAAGCCAAAGGGATCACCCCCTTATCACATCAATTTTCTTTCAGGAGAAATTGCAAGTATAGATTTCGAAGACTGGATCAAATGAGATGCTTACAACTGATCAAGAAATTTTAAAATACCGAAACCTTAGACAGAATATATATAGGAAATTGTATCCGTACATCCAAAAATCCATCACCGTTTATCATGAAACAACAATTGTGCTGGATATTTACTCAGGCCATAATTATCCTTGTTTAGTATATAAGCCTAGGCAGATGAAACCAAAAAAAGCTCAGTTTTAGAACTTACAGTACCAGAGCTTGTTTTCCAGTCATTTGGAGCACTGCACTTTCTAATATAGTGTATTGCTCTGCATCCACCACTATCCCTGTATCGGTTCCTGCCCAGGAATAAAAAGCAGATAGAACTTAGCTTTGGGGAAAGCATTCCTGCATGGGATACAGACCTGATGAGACAATCCTGCACTACACAAGCTTCGCGGTCCCAGAGGGATTCAGGGTTTTGTAAGGGAGAGAAGCACGTGGCTATTTGAGGGACATAGGTCAGCCTGCAGCTGAGATCCATTGCTGCTGCACCAATTCCACACTCCCCAGGGGAGCATAGCCAATCTGAGCTCTCTACACACCAGTGCAAAGCCTCCACAAGCAACCCAGGCAAGCAAGGTGTGATACACTACCTGAAACCCCTTGTCTGTTATGTTCTCTATTCTGATCTCTTTTCCCTTCTTCACACAGGAGACATGTTAACCCAAAAAGAGAATCCAGGGCAAGGTTTCTTAAGGAAAGTCAATTGTCCATGAAGTCTTCCGAAAGGTGAGTGCACAGGACCTTAAACCCCTAAAACCTGTTGATCAGCAACCAGCCGCTGGACACAACACTTCAAGCAATGCTTGACAGTAGTTGAAATAACAGCACATGGGAACTAGACTTGGTTCTTTGAGAAACTGCTTTTTTCACAGTGGCAGATGCTTTCGTTCAGGCCTATAAGATGTTTATCTTCAAGCAAACACAGAGAATACCAAACAACAAAGAAAATTCAACAAGTGAAAAGGAAGTAGCAGTCCCATGGAACTCACAAGTTTCACAAGACTTGAAAGAATTTCTTATTTTCACTGTTGTCTAAACAACAGATGAATTCAGCTATGACCCGTCTAACATGTCTCCCTCTTATTTGTCACTTATAAACCAGACTGTCCTTTGAGGTCCAAAGCAATTGAAAAAAATATTTATTGCCCAGTCTATATCAATGTTAAAGCTCTACAGGTCCATTGGAACCATATAATAATAGTGACAACTTCCTAGAGGTTAGGGATTTGTGCTTTTTTTTAAACATGGATTGGAAACTATGATTTTATAAAACCTAAATTATTTCACTCTACACCTAAATAATTCTGGGAAGTTCTGTTGCCATTATCATACAGAATGAATGATTTACCCATCTTTTGCCTTTCTTTTTTTAATCCCTCTAATGAAAAGAAAAAACATGCATTTAAGTGTTTCCTGCTACAGGACCTACTTTACTAGGGCAAGACTAAGTGTACCTCAGAAAAAAACCAAAACATGATACATGTGGGTTTGCAGTTTTTAAATGGTCTTTACTTCAAGATTCGTAGTGTGTAATACACTTCCTGTGTACCAAATTACAATACCTGTATTTCTGAGAACACAGCAGGGATGGTTGTTTCTTGTCGGCTTAAATACACTTCAGATCATTCTAAGTATTTAACGACAAGATATAATGGGCAAAAGCAGAAAAAGCTGTATAAATATTTCAATAGAGTACCATTTTTCTTCACTTCATTTTTGAAACTGCTTTTTTTAGCAGGTGGGAGGCCTGCTAAACCTGTCATTTACATATGAGAGTAAACCAAGGATATTTAGGTAGGGAAGATACTGTTCTGACAGCTAGGTGCTCCTTTAAGCACTTCACTTGTTTTCACTCTCATAACCTACAGCCTACAAAACAGAAACACGAGAAAAAATATGCCACTGCTAAAATTAGCGAGAAAGGATTTCATCCCTCGTGCATCTTAGACCTCTCCTGCAGGAGATGACATCAAGTGCCTCAAAACCAGCATCGTGCCAGCAATCCTCAGCAAAATGCTGTCACGTGGATGTCGTTACCACTCACCACCATCCAGAAGGGCATCGGCACCTTTGAGGAGTGGGATCTTCATGCAAGTAGGAAGATGATTTTCTGTGTAGCACCCACTTCCCAGGGGCAGTGGCAGGAGTGGAGAAGCAAAGCAACATTACGACTGTATTCTGCTCTCCTGATGGTTTATGCAAGGAGGAATGGCATTTTCCTCACAAAATATAAACAGGCAGTGAATTGCAGGAAAAGTAATAAAGCCTCATCTAGCTGCCAGCCATGTTTGTCTCTGGACAAACATCTTAAATCAGTTGTGTTTTGTAAATGGGCAATGACAGTTTGGGGGGATTTTTTTTCTTCACTTTAACCCCCAAAATTTGTATATGAAATGAGCTACAGAACTCTGCAGCAAGCTTTCTAATGAATGCTTCCAGTATCTCAAGAAAAAAAAAACCAAACCAAACCCAAATCTGCTACATCTCATGAATTCAGATGTGAAGACTCCCTAGAAAAGGCTTTCATTTCAGATTCATGAGATGCTTTATGAAACAAAGCATGATCCTAGTTTGTAAGATGAAGCTATAAGGATGAGAAGGCCGCTGAATGGGTTAAGAGAATAGCTAAGAACATCCTTTGCTCACCATCCTGACTTGTCAAAATATGTCATTGCTTTAGGAGGAAGAAGACAAAACAAATCATGTCTGGTTGCATTGCTGATATGATTTTAACCTCAGGATAAACATCTGGACCAACTCTCAGCATCATTGTTATTTGTTGCCACTATTATCCCAGAATCCACAGTTCTGAAGCAAGACCACAGCAATAGTAAACCAGTGTGTGTTGGCAAAATAAAAAGGTTCTTTCCCAAAAAACTACAGATATTTGAACAAAAGGACAGAAAATGTAAAAAAAGACCCAAACAGTTAAGAAAACAATGGCAAAATAAAAATGAGAATGGTATAGCTGCTGTCTTTCTATTTTCTCCTTTTAAATAATTCTTTGCATCTTTTCATGTCTCTTCTTAGTACACAGTAGGGCATTTCTAGTTGAGGAGGGTCTTTATAGGAAGTCTTCTGAAACAGCACAGATTTTACTGTAACTTCTACAGCACAGAAAAAGCCCATTACCTACATACGTAGGGCAAAACCCCTTGAGAAACATCTCAGTCCTGAAAGCATGAATGTGACTGACCAACAAGGGAATGTACCTTTTCCCTCTCCTAGGAGATGAAACCAAGATATAAACCTAAAGCAGGCACCACAATACCAGACATCTTCCTCAGTCTCTCTTAATGTTCATTGAACAAACCTTGGCTGAATTTTTCAAAAGGAAAACGGAACAACCCTTTTGCTGTATTTCTTCTGCCCACCATAATTACTGAACACATTTGCAGCATCTCCTGTGACCTTAGCACATTATGTCCATTAGGTATAAAATTTAATCCAATGTGATAGCACAATTTGCTCTTATACTTTATCTATGTGATTATCACCAAAAATAAAGAGAAACTGTAGCAAAAACCCACACAACCCCTTCAATATCATTTGAGACTGACCCCTACCATAGAGAAGCCCATTGGCATAATAGAAGCTCCAGCATTATACCCAGACTAAAGAGGAGAGGGGCAGAATGTCTGTGCCAACCTCTAGATTAGCCAAATGGAAAGCTACATGCCTCCCTAAAATCAGGGAGAATGAATTTCTCAAAAGAAGCCAGGAGTTTTGCAACAAGTCCTGGTTTGAAATAATTGTCCCACCAAAACAGTGGAGATGTATTTTTACAGGTACAAGGTGCATTACACTGGCTCTTCCTCTTAGGAAAGAGTCTTGATTTACTTTGAGTGTTTTGGGGGTGAGGGTGTATGGGTTTTTTAAAAGATTTTTCTGAGCCTTAAAAAAGATTTGTTCTCCTGTCTTTCCAAGCTAAAGGACAATGAGATCATATTTTGTGTTTTAGAAGGCTGTAAAGCCTTTCTTTGGAAAACCATTAAGTTTATTCACAGCACTGAACAGTCCCAATTGACAAGTTTATGGTCAAAACCCTAGTTTTCCTCCTAGCAGGTCCAGCATAGGAATGCAGCTACAACATAGTTAAGTCCAACTGGAATTAAACTGAATTAGAAGGAATCTTGGGAATACAACTAGTGGTGCAAATTCCCATCATTATGAAATTTCTTCACCACTAACTTCTTGAAAAATTACTTCTTCCCTATGCTTCCTTTCACCTACACACAGGACAAGCATCTTTTCTCTGGCAGAACAAGGGGCATGCCAAAATATTTGAACTGCAACTCAGTTTTGTCAAATTTTCCTGTGAAATTGGGATTACTGTCGCCACTGGTCATAGCATTGCCTCTGAAAGAATGACAATACGCCTTCATCAACACAACTCAGAATGAAGGAAAGTGTTCGAATTACTCTTCTGTTTAGATGGATGCATTTCTCATGATATTTAAAAAAAAGAAGGATTGATTCCAGAACTTTCACAAAATTTGCAATCGGGATATAATGGGAAGGAAGGAGAAGTACTGACTTTTAGACCTAGGAGGGTATGAAGCACACTAGTAAAAGACTTGAGAATCTCTGAGTTGCGGTTAGCACCTCACAGGAAGTCTGGCATCAAACAAGCTTCCCCAAGTACCTGAGAGGGAGCCTGCAGGGAAACACTGCTATTTACTGCCTCTGTCCAGGATAGAGATCAGCTCACCCACACCACTACGTTGTAAGTCACAATATCATTTGAAACCACATTATTTCTCCAGTTCACAGAAAAGTCTAAAAGGGAGAACAGGAGAGCATGAACTAAGTAATATTGACAGGTTCAATTTAATAAAATAAAATTTTATGAGGATTGCAAATCAGAGTCATTCAGACTTTGAAGACTTATGACAAATATTTCAGCCCTCCAAAAAGAACACTTGAAGAGATTAATCAGCTGAAACATCATTGTGAGTCCTGAATACAAACAGATCATTACATACAGTGGCACGGGGTGCCTTCCCATGCCTATAAACATACACTTCCACCGATATTAGTGGAGAGAAGAACAGTCTAATTAGTGTCGTATATTTATCTATTTATTTTTTTAGTCTGGGGATTTCTTGAATAAATTTAATTAAACTGTGCCTGTGCTTCCACGCTTCGAGAGCTTGGCATGGGTGGGTTGAAATGTGCCTGCATACTTGATAGTCTGTTCCATTTGCTTAACAGTCTTAGAGGAGGAAGGAAAAAAAAGAGGAGAAGGAAAGCGCGTCCTCCGAGTCACTTTGACTAAAACCTGCATTTCTGCTTCACTCAACATTTACATAAAATCATTAAACTTGCTTGTCTGATTATAGAAGGACAGAAACTGATTTTAATTCCAATAATCTGGTCACTTCACATTAGCCCTACATATAGAGGACACGATGATGCCATTTTTGCCCTCTGTTTTACATTTTGCAATGTAAAGTAGGTTACACACCTCTGCATAGGTCTGTAATGTATCAGTACCAGCCTAAAAGCTGAAAGCATACTATGACCTTGAGAAGCAGGTAGGAATATACAACACAGTTCTTAATTCAATGTTATCTAACTGAGTACTCTTTTTTCTGGAACAGCCATTATTTCTCCGTTTTTCAGGCTTTTCTTCACTGTGAAATCCAAAAGGGGCAATCTCATGACTGAAGTGCTTATTTGGGCCTAAAAGCTGAGGATAAAAATCTAGGTCCTGCTATAGTTGAAGGGAGTTTTGTCACTGACTTCAAAAGTGTTATAATTTCACCTCGTGAAATTTAAATTCCTTGCCTGGTGAATCCTGTGTATGTTTTCCTTGAATACCCAATTCTGTCAGCTCTGAAATACTAAGTATAAGGGAATGCTGCAGGAAAAGTACAGGAGAAGAAATGGAGCACTCGGTTTTGACAGAAACATATCTTCGTGGAAGACTTAAGTGAAAGGCCAAATTTAGGGAGTAGACCAAAAAAAAGAGGGAGAAAATAGAAAGGTTGTAACACCAGCACTTCACTTGACTATCAACCTCATGCATATGATGTAAGAGCACTGCATATGAAGAGCTCTACCATTCCATGAGCTGGTAATATCTGCTACAGAAATCTATAAATTTAGCATTTAGTTAAGATTCTTTTCCTCACTGAAAACCGGAAAGAACATAGAAAAACAGCTTTAATTACCACCATATTTCTGATCATCTAAAATTACAGGAAAAACAATATTGCAATATTTTGAAATTTAACCTCACATAAAATGTGAACAAAATATTTCAATGCATAATCAGTTTGCTGTAAATTTTCATCTAGAAAATGGCTCTGACAAAAATGACTAAGCAAGAAAAAGAACCACATTTTTATCCTGAAAAAACACAAGAACGGATTCCACTTATGTCAACCAGTTTAGCAATCCTAGCAGAAGATCAACCAACTTCTATATGCAAGTATCATGTATGACAGACTAAGGTGCTTCTTCCCCTCCTCCTGCCCTCAAATTCATCTGAACTATTATACTCACACATGCCAATGGCAAGGCATTGCTGTGAGCCACCCACATTTCTGCCCATATGGATAACTAAACACCCAGAGCACGCTACATGCAAACACAGAATGAAATTGTGCAGACAAACCACTGTGCTGCATTCTCACAGGTGTAAATTATAACCACCCCTTCTTTCACCCTGTGGCAAGGAAAAAGGGCACCCCCATGGAGCCTGCTCCTTTCCGGAAGCACAGAAAATCCTTATCTCCAGGCACAATGATCACCCAGATTATCTTTCTCTGGAGATGCTCTTATCAAAGTCAGATGTTTCTCAGCTATCTGTGCAACTTGGCCAGTACTATCCCGCCAGAACTGCTTTCCCTGCAGAAAGGTGCTGCACCCAGTATCCATTTATCTCTACGTTGCTATAATTAATGCTAAGCTCCAAATTGGATTAGCCATGTAAGGCAGCTCTGTAAACAAGTTAATAGGATCTCTCTGCTAACAACACTGTTACCAATATCCAATTACTGTAACCAGGTATTAATCTAATGGTGTTAATCTGTCAGATTCTAAAATTTAAAGCACACTGCTGTAACATTTTAATAAAATTAAAAAGTATTTTCCCCCTTTACTAAAATATGTGTACTAATATTTTATTTTGATATCACAGCAATGGCCATGTAGAAAACAAACAAAAAACTCAAACCTTCTCAGGACCTGTGACTTCCATTATTGCATTACTCAAACAGTGATGCTGACACTTTTGTTTGGTGGGTTTTTTTACCTATTAGGTAGACCAAAGCATCCAACCCACTACACTGAATGAACAGCAAGAAGTTTCTATTAATTCTTCTAAATTTCTTTAAAAACAAATATCAGAAATAATGATTACTACTAGAATTCACTGTGGAATAACAAAGAGAACACCTGTTCATTATTTAAAAGTTTCCCCTCCTAGTTTTTTTATCCAAATATTAAATACATTCTATCAAAGAAGAAATGGTGAATTACTAAAGAGAATCAAGAGCAAATATATAATAGACCACAGCTTGTATCAGAAAGTGATTGTTTTTGAAGTTCTGTGTAAGAAAGGGACTAACACAACAATTATGATTTTTCTTTGTTTGTTCACTTTTAGCATAGCAAGTCATGAGCTTGCTAAGGGCTTCCACCACCTTGGGCATAGGAAGCTGTTGTAGCACATCAAGACACAGTGAACTGAGCACAAAAGGAAAAAAATATCCATTAAAATTTGCATTCTGGACAGCACAATTATCTCTCAAAAAAGCATTATTTTCTGAATATCCATCCCAGTATAAAAGAATTTAAGCCCCCCCCTCCCCCCCCAAAATGTAACAATAGATAACTTATCACAGATTTCACTTTTCTGAATGAATATTAATTCTGTTTTTGCTCCAAACTGGTGGTGCTCAGCTCCAAGTTGGAAGGAAATAAGATGCACTCTGCCGGGGAGAGCGGCTGTGGGCTCATCTCATAACTCCTATGGGCTCCACACTCAGGACCTTCTGGAGAGATTTGTCCCTCCCCACTGCAGGATTGTGTGTGCCCACACCCCATCCCAGTGAGGCTGGCCAGGACCCCATTGCCACCCTGCTGCCCCCAGGGCAATGTTGCTGCTGCTGCGAGCTGGTGCTGGGGGTGCTGGAAAATGAAATGCAGAGAAGCTGGTCACAGCTGTGAGTGAGCCAGATCACAGTGCCAGGTTTACACACCACCATATGGGACAGGCATTCAGCTTGCAGGGGCAGCTTTTAACTAAGCATAGGATCAAAACACTGATCTTCTCAAGAGTCTGAAGCATAAAGGAGAAATCAGTTAGGGGTAGAGCAATGGATACCACCTTAGCTATGTTCATGAGTCTCCTACTCACTTTAAGCGTGAGAAAGAAGCAGATCAGAAACCAGAAACTAGACTACGAATACTGAAGCATAAAATAATAATGGGAGGCTGATGTACAAATCAGAAATCTGAGGGACAAAATCAGATGCAAGGGGAAAGGAATACCAAGGGTAAAAAGAAATCACAGTAAGCATAAGGAACTAATGTAACATCAAGCCCAAATGTGTAAAACGGAGAAAGAGCATGCTAATGTATAAAAGTTTCCAGTCCATCTGATGCAGCTAACATAAAGACACCTTTGATTAGCATTTAAAGAATTGACAGAAGCACTCTCACAGAGAAGAGTGGAAAACAAAAATCATCTTTAAAAGCCAGGGGCATATACAGACTAGCAGCATGAAGGAACACAATTGCATGGCAAACCTATAAGCCCACATAGATTCATAAGCTGATAAGGTACGTTCCTATTGTGATGGGGCAGAACTAATTTTTCCCAGCTGCCAATTTACTTACTTAATGTGGCTTTTGTGCTTTTTGATTTGTGCTGCAATATTCACTTTAGCACTTATTTTTCTGCTACAGGCTTACTGACAGGTCTGTGCTTGAGCTGGAAACACAAACCTGTGTTCCAATGCACAACATCTATGTTCTACGACTCTTTATATGGAAAACAACTCTACTCACAGAGTCTACATTAAATTTCCCCCATGAAAAATAAATAAATTGATAAAGACTTCAGAATTAATAATATAGAGGTAATAAACATAACATTTGACAGCTTAAGTTCTATTAGCCAATTGTGAGATAATGTTATATGTTAATAAATGTCCGAAAAAGTAGCCCTGGCTACCTATTTCATGGGAGAAATTGGTTAAGATTAAAAAATTGCAAATAAAACATTATCACATCATTACAAGTCTGAGGGTACAAACTATCAGTCCATCAATTTCTCCTTGTACAACACAAGCTATAAAAGAAAGCACTAGCACTTGGTAGCCCACCCTCTTCTGACACCCCACATAAACCAGTTTTACAGTAATAGGAAAAACCCTTAAGATGACAAAACTCCAGATCACTCACTGGTTCACTAATAATGCTCGAGTAAATCTTCCTAAGAGCTTCTACATGCCTTTCTTCATATGCTATAGCTCACACTGCTTGTATAATAATATAATAAAAAGTGTAGTTATAGATTTTTAAAGGTCTTATAAACAAATACTTCCATCTCTTAACAGAACCCAGAGGGTTTTGCTTTATTTTATACTTCCTGAGCTAACAAAGCTGGTGGAGAGTGCAGCACATTTAAAAAATATAAATACATAAACTTGCATAAAATATAAGTACATAAATTTATATTATAAATAAGCTAATGAATTGTTAATTAAATATAACTACAACTTACTCAGGATGAAGAAAGACTTTTTCTTGATTAGACTTTAAAAACATAACTAGAATATCACAGAAGAGGTACCACAAGATTGCCACATTTGGCCATCGTGTATAGGTCTGACATAAAAAAGAGAATTTAGAAAATTTCCTCTCCAACACATGAGTCTTCACTGAATAGCTTTTACCCTTCTTTCTATCACTCAATTATGGGAGGACTTATATTTCCTTCCAGACCATTGCTATAAAGCAGGGCCAGTAATGGACGCATTTAACATGTCCATTCATACATGTATATAAAACATCACTTCGTTTAGGATCAATGAATAAACTGTAAAGCCAGTAGAAGTTCTCTGAATTTGTCATGACTTTCTGTCTGCAACAGAAGAGGTCAGTTGTTCAGAAATCTTTTCCTAACTCTTCTACAATCCCAAAGCACCCTACAAAAGAAGACAGAGGCAATCTGACACACATGTCAGTGTTTGAAGGTTTCATTTTATTTTTTTTTTCTTATCCAGGCTAAAATGCAAGCAATGGGAAAAGAGATGGCTATACGCCTAATGATTGTGCAACCTAAAAACCGAGGCTGGCAAATGCTGTGTAAAGCCATCCTTTCTAAATAAATCTGTATTATTTCCCCATTTAGAATTCAGTTTTCAAGAAATGTATTGACATAGGAAGTTAAACAAATCTTGACGAACTTACTACATCAACTCTGGCTGTATAGTGAAGGTATTATAGTGACAATGGGTTCGATTGGACACATTCTCCCAACTGCAACATCCTGGAAATATTCTGTACCTTGCGTATGTGAATTTTCAATGATTCACACTTACAAACTGTTGGAACTTAGTATCTCTAATCTAGGTAAATATTAAACATGTTATATTCACTTGCGTTTTTCTTCTCTGGTAAAGAAGTAGATTTGAAAAGTAGCCCATGGAGGTATGGAACACAAGACTATAAAAACATAGTAGATACACCAAAAGAAATTTTTGGTGTATGGTAAAGAGTAGTCAGGAACAGATTCCTATTATATAAGCAAAGATAACATAGTCTGTGGACTAGGGCCATTAAGAGGAAACACTTTCACCCCATTTTGATCCTCAGGCCCCCCCCAGCTAACAGGAGGATTCATGCACCACAGTATCAGGCAGGCAAGTTATTTACACAACATGATCATGCCTCAGAACTTCGTGTGTTCCTCCCCAGACATGCCAGGATGTACATCAGGACACATACTCCTAATGTCACATTTATTGTCAAGCCTCTTCTGATAGACAGAATACCCAAGGAAACCTCACCCAGCAGCCCCTTTACCGCCAGGTGCTTAAGGGGTACATCATCAGCTACTGAGAAACCCCCTCAGCCCCTTGCTGGACTTCCCTGCCTGAGCTATTAAAAGGCTCTCCCTTCTCATACGTCATAAATATAACACATGAAGAGCCCTTCTCTTCTGAGATTGTTTTTAACCAGCCTACGAAGGGAAAGAAGCCTGCTTGTACCCTCCTCCTTGTATCCTTCTAAACACACAGATGAAAATAATCTCTCTTAAAGCATAGCACACCTTGCAGTGCCTTGGCCCACGTGCGCCTGTGTCAGAGTGAATACTCTTTTCTAACACAAAACTGCCTTTGTTGGACTTCCTAGCAGGTGCAAACATCTTCCCCAGACCTCTCCCACTCATCACGTTGGTAACCCAGGGACATGAAGAAGGCACAGGAGGAGTAATGGGAGAGCAGGAGCACAGCTGGAAGCCTGCCCACGTACTCACTCACCACAGGCTCTGTGTACAGGGTTATCTGTGTGCTGCCCAAGGCAGAGATGTGCAGGATTCTGGGGAAAAACATGCAAACATAACATACCAGCTGTTCAGCTGCTGGGCCAAAAGCACTTGGAAAGTTGGGGGTATTGGAAGCCTGTGGTGTTGTGCAGTTTCTGCTTTAGCATGTGGCAAGAAAAATCCTGCTGGCAGCTCCTAAACTTAGGGTGTTTATAGTCCTGACTGCCACGCCAAGTCTATGCTGGAAGCCCCTACTGTTGCAAAGTCCCATTGGGGGCCACTACACTTTCACACAGGGCAATAAAGCCAGAAAACATGTTATTAACCATAGAAACACTTCCTTGTCAAGGACAAAAAAAGTCCTTTCAAGTACAAGCAAGCAGCACTGGCCTTGCAAAGGCACTACTTGACCTTGAAAGAAATTCTACAGTCAGCAGCGCTGCTTGGATTTACCCATCCATTGAGAGGAAAAAATGACAAAAATAAACATAAAAGAGAACATTTATAAAAAGTTTAGTCCCTTTGCAGTGACACTGGGATATTTTACTCAGCGCACTGTCAAATTACGCAAACAAAATTATTATTTTTCTTATTGTGCACAGTAAAAATTGGTACTATTCTAAAAGAGAGGACTTTGTCACAGAAAGAGATCCCTCAAGATCATTTAATATGGTCTTCTGTACTAGAGGCTGTTTACAAGGAAGGAGACATAACTCAGAAAAGGAACAAACAGTGTGTCTTGACCCTTAAAGGAAGTTGCTTGACTGCTTGAAAAATAAAACAGTCCTCAGTAAGAGGAAAGACGGTCTGAAAGACCATCTAATGGTGCCAAACAAAAATTTACTCAGCTCCCCTCCTTGTCTCTTTCAGTCCTGGCATCCAAATTACGAGTCATTACACATCCCATTCCAATATATGAGCCATGCACTTGGAACATGTTTGCTGTGATTATTCATCCCTGCTCAGATATGTATGGCATCACAACAAGCCATGATCACGCAGCTGAACCCAGATTCAGCAATTCAGACTGTGCAGGACAGTCTGGGAGCAAGTAATTTGTGGTAGAAGAGGAGATGATGGCTGATCTCCCAGTCCTGACTACTGGTAGCTAGATACTCATGGTCTTATGTCTTGGATGCTGAAAGATCTCAGTCTCCAGCTACTGCTCCAGAAGGGCATGACAATCTCACTGTACTTTGTTACTGTCTCCTTTTGTACCCTAGACAGTCTGAGAGATTCTCTGAAGCATTTCCAATCTGGGATATAGCTCTCTGCCTCCTATTTCCAAATTAAAGTCCACTCTGAGTCACAACAAGCAAAGAACAGATAATAAGGAGACACTATTTTTTCTGCAGCTTCATCCTGCACTACAGTGGAAAAAGATAACAAGGTCAGCATAAACCTTTGCTCTCAATATGCAGGTTTTTTTGAAAGAAAAAATATTTTAAAAGCTGTCACTCCTTAAGCAGGTCACTTTTTTTTTTTCTTTTCTTTTTTAAACCATATGCCAGTCTGAAGGACACAATCACTTGTGTGAGATTTGGGGCAGGGAATAACTCTTCCATAGTCACTGCCTCTTAACTCCATCCTGTAGTCCTCTTTTGGGATGCCCCACCTAGATTCAACTTATTCAATAAAATAAGGTGATCCAGAAATTGACTCCCTGACATGCTGCTCCTATCCCTTAAATGAGTGGGTTCCCTAAGAAAGACTATTGACATAGGCCTTCCCTCAACATTCAAGGCCAAGGAAAAAAGTTGAACCCTCGTGGTTCATTGTGAATTCCTTCCAGCTCCCTTACACCTCTCTGGAAGAGCTGGTGAAGATACTTTGGCAGCTGCTGGTCCACAGTCAGACTGAGGCATGGTCTCCCTGAGAAAAAAGATTTCCACTGTCCACATGATTTTTCTAAGGCTGTCTAAGGACCTGGTTAAGGGAAGTTTGGAATTCTGCAGATACACAAGGTGTTTGACCACTTTGTTACAAGACGTACCTTTACTCCTTAAGTCTGGTGTGCATCCTTTCCTCCGCTCTTCTCCTCCCAGATATGTGCTTATTCCACATTTCAGACTGCAGCCTCTTTGTCAAAGCCCTTCTGGATCTTCTCTGCAAGAGGATTACTTCTGTGAACTGTTGTTGTTACTTCAAAATAGACCTTCTTGACCTTCCAACATGGCTTTGTGGATAGCTCTGTTAAAACTGTTTTGCACGTATACATTCTGAATTGATAGGAAGGCACAGAGTCCCGGAGCTTTGAGCAGAGCACCCCTCCAAAGCAGCGTGCCATGCATGGAAGCATCCTGGCAGCAGTGGAAGATGGATGCTGTGGGCCATGCCATATGTCCTTTAGAGAGATGTGTTGGCAGAATCGGGTCATTCCAAGTGGGTCCCTGAGAGGAGTGAGCCATCCAAACTGCCTACACACACTTTGGAGGGTGGGTACTCCTGGGGTTTCACCCACACGTGCCAGATGGGGCACCCCACTGTCACAGCTAGGCACTGGGATCCCTAGGGAAGCCTATCAGTGCAGTATAGACCTGCCCAAGGACACCTGAAATTAGAGTAGACATGCTTTGAAGGCTGGTGGATGGTAATGACTGATACGAATCCACGGCTGCTTTTGTGCCATTTCATAATACAATAACAGCACAGCAGAAAGAGTTAAATGGATTTTCCTTGGGCATTTTCCTAAGCTGGTGATTATGAGCTCTAATGTCCAATAATGACAGAGTTCATAAGCTACACATGATTTTTCTTTACATATCTTCAGTATCCAAAGACTTAGTCAATAAAAGTTCTAAGATGGCAATGTAGTAAAGATGGAAAATGGGCATTTTTCATGGTCCTATGTGCCCCTAAAAATTTCAGTTATCCTATGTATCTTTCATAGGAAATAAAGAAAACTCACAATAAACTGCTCATCTACAGCTGGCAAATGTAACTCTTATTTTTTCTGTACCAAAAGCATTGAACTTCAAACAGTTTTCTAGTGACCTGCTGTCTCACACAATGAATTAGTCACTTCTGCAATAAATGATGAAAGTTCTCTCTGTGACAAAATCATAGTGTTCATAAAAAATGGTATGTAATGGGGAATGCAGAAGAAACTGATCTACCCAAGCACTGCATGCATTTATTGAGACTGATTTATTAGTTTTAATTAATCTAAGCTCAAAAATATCCTGAGTTCTCATAATATATAAGAAATTAATTTTATTTGGTTCCAAAATAAAACATTAATTCAGGTCAGTTTTCCTTGAGATTTGTCAAAATAGTTTTATGACCTCATAAATATTCTTAGCTTCATTCAAAATTAAGTTTAAAAGAAATATCTTTACACAGGTGTGCTGCATGAGTCATATCAAAATTTCAGGAAAGTCTCACACTGGAATTTGTCAAAGACATTAAATTTAATTTACCCTTTCTTGGAAAAGTGCCACAGGGTTTAAAATGGTCTGCTCAGTTCTTTAGCTTGACCTCTCACCGTAAACACAACAGCACAAATAGCACAGTACTTTAAAGCCTTATTACAGTATAAAATAAATAGGAGGAGAACACCTCACAGTATTTCCAGCAGCGCCTATGTTGGTACCAGAAGTCACAGCTAAACCTTGTTAAGTTCATGAAATCCCATAGAAACATTACACAGATTAGTAGCAGTAAATGCAGTTATTCTCTGCACCAGACTACCCAGAAGTGCTTTGATTGACTTAGATTAATTCAGGTTCAATAACATCAAAACTTCAGGTCATTTTGCTGGTTTCTAAGGTTTGAAGCAGTATTAAAGATTTAGCAGAGAAGCTGCAATTCTTTTGCTGTTTTTACTCTCCAGCACCAGCTCCTGGGTCTCTCTAGGTCACCAGCAACTCAATGTCCATGTTTGTACACAGGATTCATTTAATTAATTATTTAACTACAGACTTTTTAACATAAGATAAAAACCTTATCATCATATTAATTCTAAACAAGAGTGAATCAATACTACTTTTTTCCCAAGAGAGCTTTATGCTATTACTTTACTTGTCTACCTCTTGAGATGGCAATTACCCTCAGGAATTATGAGACCAAAAGGTAAATCACTTTAGTTCAATAGACAATTTGTATTACATGGAACAGCAATTTGTGCTTCAGTGCATATGAAATATCTTACCTCTAGGGTTTTCCTCCCCCATTTTTTCCAGCTAAACACAGGATACAGACTATGAAAAATGTGAGTCAAAACTGTGCTTTTAGGATTAAATGTTTACAATCCAAGTATAAAGTTTATAGTATGGAGGACTTTCCTGTAAGGTGTTTAATATTATTGATTGCAATTGTGTGTTTAAGCAGAATTTTCTGCTCTTTCCTTGGCTATCTGTAGCAGATGGAAGCTGATGGTATCATTTTCACCTTTAACCCCTCTTTAAAAGCAGAAAGATACTATCAGGTGTGTTAAGCAAACATTGTTTAATGTGATGCGCAGTTATCATCAAGAATTAGCTTCAAGCATGAAGGAAAAAATGAATTTACTCATTCTGGAGAATAGCACCAAATAAATTAAGCAGTGATAACTCCAGCTATGCTGATGCCACAAGAGGTGAAAAGGGGAAGAAAGGTGTGGAAAGGGGTAGAGAAAGGCAGAGAAGAGCAGAGAAGATGGGCAGGAGAGAAGGGAAAGGGAGTTATGGTTTTGCAACACAGGGGAGAGAAGGATAGAGGGGCTGAAGGAGGTGAAGAACAACAGAGAAGGGCAGAAAAAGGCTGAGATGTGTATGTAGAGATGGGCAGGCAATAGCCAAGGGACCAAAAAGAGTGGAAAGGGGACAGTGAAGGGCAGGAAAGGTCAAAGAACATAAAAAAAAGGGCAGAACAGAGCAGAGCAGGGGAGAGAGCAGTAGAGAAGAGCAAAGGGAAAAAGTGAGCAAAGAAGGGTGAAAAAGCAAAGGAAGAGAAGAAAGGCAGAAAAGAAAGACAGAAGAAGAGCTGAGATGGGCAGAGGTAGAAGAGCAGAGAAAACAACAGAAGGGTGGAGAAGATCAGAAAAGTTCAAAAAACTTCAAAGAAGGTCAGAGAAGGTAACTTTGCCAATATTGGCACTAAAGGCGTACTAAGGAAATTCATCCTGTGATTGATCTGAGTTGCTTAAAGATCCGTGATCAGTGCAGTGAACCTCGTTTCCCTCAATAATAGACACATATATTTGAATTTTTCAGTTCAAATGGGAAACATGGGAGTTTTGCTCTCCTCTTTCCTTAGCTTGCTGCTTTTGATCTGGGAACAGAGAATTCCAATTCTACTCAGGCCTGTCACAGCAAACAATTTCCAAACCATCTGCTATCTAATAAAACAACTCATCTAGACAAACCACCACCCGGGCAACAAATCTGATATTGTACTTGAAGTCACCATAAGTATTAACAACCTGCCATATATAAAACAAAATATTTCACAATCAAAACCTACACTGAAAGAATATTAAGAATGTAATGCCAAGTACTCAAATACCAGGCAAAAAGCTTATATCCAGTTCTCTCTACATTATCAGTTTTTAATTTCATAAAGGCGCTTTTTATTCCCCTCCTGTGGGATGAGTGCTTCATTCAGTGTGCAGTGTGGGGCCATACGACACAAATGAATCAGGGCCGAGCAGTGAAGGTTACTGTCCATGCCTCATTTGTGCCAGCACTTCAAGGAGTTAATAAATGGAGCTGGACACGGAAGAGAAATGAGGGTTTGATAGTGAAGACAATTGAATGTTACTCCAGAGAATCGGATTCCAACACCATCTCTGCCATCAGGCTCCACTGTCATGCCGGCAAACATTTCACAGATGGCTACTAATTGCGTCTTTCTCATTTCCTGCATGCTCCCTGGGCAACACCTGAGGCCAGACTCTCAGAAGTACTGAGCATTCAAACGCTATTTGGCTGAAGAGGCTTTCTGAATGGAAACGTTACTGTACAAACTTGATGCCTCTGAAAATTCAGATCATGTCTCTCCGAACAAATGTTTGCTTGACAGTTTTGGTCATAATCTCCTGAAGAGTCAATCGTGTATTTGTGAAACAGAGATAAGGCAGCAACTTTCCTTTGGGTATGGTTATGATTAATGCATTAAAGTTTACGCAGCACTTCAAGACCCTCTAATACAAAATTCCCACTACAACACTGATGATGATGAGGCAGAGTATTTACTGAGAAGTTGCAATGAAGTGCACTAAATACAAAATTCAGCTATACATTGGGGATGATTAAAAGTACAAATACATGCACTGAACAACCAACAATTTCCTCTCTATGTAAGACCTCTGAGAAAATAATGTGTGACTTCACAGGAAAAACTAATTTACAACAGAACTGCATAGAGAAATGCAATGGATTAGAAATAGAAGGCAATTTTAACTTTGGTATCACCTATTTTCGTAATATTTGGTTTTTTGCAATCCTAAAATTCGTATTTTCTGACACAATTCGTGCTTACACGAATCCATATACATTCTAGAAAAATTTCTGTCAAATTTCCTAAGTTTGTAACAGCTGCCTAGGCAACTAAATTTAAACAGATCTGCGAGCTGCTCTCTTGACTCTTTCTTTCTGAAGCTCTTTTGAAATCTAGCTTTTCAGTACTCCTCAAAATCCTTCTGCTCTGAAAATGAAAGTATACCAAAGCGTGCAGCAACAGGACTCCTATGAGATTTTGGGCAATTCCTGTCCATTGTTGTTGCACACTTCATAAATCAGGCTTTCTGATAGTAAAAGTCACACTGGTTTCCTGTTCTCACCTGGTCCTCTTTAAGAATGATTTCTGAAATTAGCTACAACTCCAATTTGTGGTGAGGAACAGGTATGGAATTTTATTTTTTAAACTTTGTGACTGAACTCTAAGGGTTTTTTTGTCTTTACGATTTGCGCATGCTGTCTTTCTACAGTAACGATCAATAAACTCAAGATGAATGTTTCGCAGTAGGGCTTATCCTTATCCTGCTGATGCACTAGTGGCTATACCTTGACCTTCTCCTTTTTCCTTTCATAATCAAACCACAAATACGAGCCACCTCAAGGTTGCTCTATATTGTGCTCAAACGCAGCAAAGTAAACAAAGCCCTGCTGGACTCGAGGATTTACTCCAGACATTTTTTTTTTTCCCTCTCCCTGATCCCCAAGGTGTCATCCGACACATATTTCATATTGCAGGCTGCAAAGAGGAGTGAAATAAGACAGCTCTCCTGGCATGATGCCACCAAGGGATTTTCCTCCCTTCAGCACACTCCCTGGGCAGAAAGCCGTGCCAGCTGCCCTGCTGCTCCGATCTGCAGGAACAGTGCAAAGCAGTGTGGAAGAAGACAGAAGATCTGTCAACGATAACTTTTTAAAGAAAGCACTGATTCCTGTTCCGCAACTCATGTTCAAGATGTTTCAGATTAATGCATTTTTAAAACCACAGCTCTCAGGTTGAGGAAAATAAAGAGAGTTTTGTGTTCCCTTGCCTTTACCTGCAATAGGATAAAGTTAGGGGGCTTAGAGCCCACAAGATAGTGGGCAAATAGCAATGGGTAATGAACACAGATTTGCAAGGGCTGGTTAAGCATTTGTAAATGAGCCAGCAGAAGCATGAAATACCATAAACATTTCCCTAACCTTAAGTATTTTTTGAATGCTTCTGTAAAAAACTTCCTCTAGAAAGAGGACCATGGTTATTTACAGGCTTTTCACGTTGAAATAATTACATTTGCAGGCTATTTTAAATGGTATCAAGAAACTTCTATGAAAAACTCAACAACTTAAATTTCCACTGATAATGGTTTTCAACAAGTGACAGTTTCAGAAGATGTTCTGTGTGAAGAACTGTCAGTTTTCATTTATGTTTTGCATTAGAAGGATTTGCAATTTGGAATGATAAACTGTAAATTATAGCAAACTAAAACAAAATTTCATAAATCTTAGTTATATTAACCAAAGCATGATTCTGATGTACTTAATACAAGAAAATCAATCAAACTCAGTTCCAATTAAGCTCAGCTACTAACCAAAGAGATGCCATTGTCAGGAATGGTGATTGCTTTTGAAGTTCTGAGTAAGAATTCAAAGGAAGTTTTAGCATGTGGTACGTCATGTGGAAAAGGAAATCCTTGTAGCTTGGATACACTGTGGAAGGGAAGCCCACGTCCCTAAGAAACACTGGACAATGCTATTAAAATACACACTTTATGCATACTTAGACTTAAACTCAAATCACTTCCATGTGATTTCATTTCCATGGCTTGAGTATTTCTCATTACGCCCCTTCCATCTTTTGAACAGCTTGTGCTCAGCTGAAGTCACATACTGAGAGGAAATATGATAGATTGCCATTCTGACCACGGAGGTCCATATTTGTCAGAGGCAATGCTGAAAAACCCACATCAAGCAGACAGATGTATTTCATTCTGGAGAACTTCAGTAAGAGGCCAACAATATATGCTACATAGGCGTTTGCATTTGACATCTGTCTAATTCTCTACACACACAGAGACCAAAACCCATGTAAAAGAAAACTGTTTTAAAGCCTTTTTAAAATTAAAGGTCAAGACCTGAACTTTCCTATCCATTTCCTATCCAAAGTGAATAATAAAATTAAAGAAAAATAAAAATCAAGTACTGTACTGTAGTATCAGTTATATTAAGACAATTATCTCTGGAGGAAAAGGGAATCATGGATATACTGGCAAAAAGTCTTCCCAGATTTACATATTCTTACAGTGAAAGTGGCAACAGATCCCCAGCTGCACAATTCCATCTGCAGCATTTAAAACGATATGTGCTCCTTAGAGAGAGAGAAATGGAAGCACTGTGCTCATCTACCAACCCTAGTAGCCTCTGCCACAAGTTTCCATCAAACAGTGCTTCGTCCCCCTTATTTACCACAGTTTGGTACTGGAGAGTTTTTTAAAACTGTAAATATATTTAGTTTTAGCTTAATGCTCACATTTGTGACAACAAACTTTGATACACTTCATGCATGTCTACGGTTCACCAACAAGAACAGGGCAAAATTACCTCAGTACACCCACATACATTAGCTTTGCTCTAGCAGAGTGTTGCTATAGCCGTACCTCCTCTACTGCTAGCTGTCTTCATTTACCTTGAATTTAAAATTTTATTCCAATCCCACATTTTAAAATAAGATCCTGAACTTTCCTCAAAGCTATGCATATTTAGAAATGTATTTCTGTGTCACCTTTAAGTATTTCTGCCTAGCTACATGAAGGATTTATCTAAATTCCTTCTGGCTGTCAAAATCTTACAGCAACAACTTCCCATGATATTATTCCCTTTTATGATGAGCTTCCATCCTAAAAGATAAATGGGGCATAAAAGAAATTGAAGCCAGACATGCACACAATCAAATTATAATTGTCTTCGCATGTACTATAGTCCTTACTTAAGTCATAGTTCTTTACCAGATGAACCAGAAACTTTCTCAGGTTGGGGGTTGTTTCCTGGGGTTTCACTCCATATTAACACACTCCTACCACTCTTTTGCTCCAGTCACTGGGATACGGAGCTTCCAGGCAAAACAAGCCCAGACAAGCAGAGAATACAGGTGTACAAGCAGAGTTTGCATCCAGCTACGTACACCAGATTCTGCAGCACTTCATATTATTTCCCCCTAACGTGTTCGGCTTTCTGATCAGAAGACTAGAAGTCTGCAGTTCAACCTTGAAGATTTTTTTGTTAAAGCAAAACAAAACCTTACACTTCAAAAAATAAAGCGACACACAAAACAAATTACTTTAGGTTCACAAGGATGCTGCAATGTTGTATAGTCTGAATGCAAGATGATGCCAAACCAGCATGCCTTCATAGCGCTAGATACTACTTAGACATATTTCAATATAACCGTTTTGTATCAACTTTCATTCTGTTTATTAACCAAAACATTTCTTCCAGCCAATGAATTTTCACTATAAAATACCACCTTCCAATATGGTCTCTCCACCAAATCATAAATTCAGAATTCAGCAGTAATCAGCACAAGATAGAAGGAAGGTAACAAAAAAATGTGCTGTATGTGGAGTCTTAACACTGCCATTCTGGAGTCCTGACACACTTCTGAGCAGTAGTGTTGAGCTGCTGGAAGGTAGGAAAGCTCTGCAGAGGGATCTGCACAGGCTGGATCGATAAACCAAGGCCAATCATATGAGGTTCAAAAAGGCAAAGTTCTGGGTCCTGCACTTGGATCACCACAACCCCAGATGTGCCACGGGCTGGGGCAGAGCAGCTGGAAAGTGGCCCAGAAGAAAAGGACCTGGGTGCTTGACAGTGGCTGAACACGAGCCAGCGTGTGCCCAGGTGGCCAAGAAGGCCAATGGCATCCTGGCCTGGATTAGAAACAGCGTGGCCAGCAGGAGCAGGGCAGTGATTGTACCTCTGAGCTCAGCATTGGTGAGGCCACACCTCTAGTGCTGTGTTCAGCTCTGGGCCCCTCACTACAAGAAGGACCATGAGGTGCTGGAACATGTCCAGAGAAGGGCAACAGAGCTGCGGAAAAGTCTGGAGCACAAGTCTGAAGAGGAGCAGCTCAGGGAGCTGGGGTCTCTTGGCCTGGAGAAAAGGAAGCTCAGGGAGGAAGCTTTACAACTGGTTTAGAGGAAGTTGTAATGAGGTGGCCGTCAGCCTCTTCTCCCATGTAACAAGGAACAAGACAAGAGGAAATGGCTTCAAGTTGCATGAGGGGAGATTTAGATGGGATGCTAAGAAAAAATTTCTTCACTGAAAGGGTTATCAAGCATTGGAACAGGCTGCCCAGGGAAGTGGCAGAGTAACTATTCCTGGAGATATTCAAAAGGCATACAAATGTGGTGTTTGCGGATATGGTTCAGTGCTGGGCTGTACTCTATGATCTTAAAGGTCTTTTCCAACCTACACAATTCTATGATTTTAACCATAAACCATGTGCTTTGCTCTCTAGGCTCCCATGTTTGCAACACAAAAAGTACACAACACTTGAATATAAGCTCTGTTGACAAGATTTCATCACGCTAGAATTAGCAGAATTTCCAGAGCAGACAAAACCAATAAAGCCTGACAAATTTTTTTATTTATTTTGAGTCTGCACCCTCAGGAAATGAAGCATAACAATATTTATGTCGATACTTCATATCCTGTGTTCACTCAGCATCAAGAACCCAGGTTTCCCTGGCAACCTCGATCGTTTTGCCTCCACAGGTTGCTTTAGTCTTATACCCTCACCTTGGCACCTGCGATACAGCGCAGCCAGTACGGCTGGGACAGAGCGGCGCTCACTTGTGCGGCTACAGCCACGGCCCTGACCTTCAACAGGCTGCAGAGCCCAGCACCAAAGGACCAGGGTTTGGAAGCCTGACCTTGCCTTCTTGGTGGAAGCCCAATTAATTTTCACAGATCTTTCCCACAGCTTCAGGTTGTCAAACTACACAGCACCAGGCTGGGTTAAACTGCATCCAAAGAGACAGCAGCTACAGACCAGCTCTCTGATACAGCTGGCAGTCCATTTAAATGAACTGATAGTCAAGAGCTAAAGGGAGGGAATTTGAGAGAGTGACAGACAGACACAGGGTGAAGTCTCTGCTTCCAGAGGAATTGCCATAATGTGTCTGAGCAGGTGGCAACAATGAGAAGAAAAACCTGTAAGAAGAATATGAATTTAATTTCTATCTCAAATTGTTAACAGTAGCTGAGGCACAGGCCCTTTCACAGCTGAACTGGCATTTGGATTGATCAGTATTGACAGCTTGTTTACTGGGAAGATCTTAAGAACTAGAAGTGCTCACCAAGTAGCTTAAGCTCCTTCCTTCCAACACAGTGAAAATACAGTGAGGGGGAGTCTAGCTCCTTACACTCTGCTGCTGCAAGAGGAGAAGAAAACCTTTTACTTCCCGGTTTTGCATTGAATTTAGAAATTTGACTTGCTAATCTTTTATACGCTGGCATTCTTTCATCTTCTTGAGAGATAAATATTTTTAATCAGGCAATTCCCTTCAGGATAACAGTGATTCAAATTATACTGATGAATGATATCAATCAGTTATTAGGCATGAAAAATGTGTATGTCAAACCCTAACAATGTTTATCCTAACAAAAGTGCAAAGCTTTTTTCTCCTTCTTAAGAAAACCCAAACCTCTAATAGTTTTTTTCTACACTCAAGAGGGCTTTTTTTCTTCAAATGTTAGAGTAAAACCAGCAGCTAACTAGTGAGTCCTGTTTGCAGTAGAACATTATTAAATGTTCTAATTAATCAAATTAATGGAAGATACCATGCCATATCCCTGCAGATATACAGAAGATATTTTCAAAGGCTGCTTTTTAAAATGGAAAATTAACATTAAATGGCACTGCTGACTTTAAAAACCCTAGATATGGTTGGTTTTTTTTTTCCCCTCATTATTTTGCCAGATATCTATCTTGACTCAGACAGCATCTGACTTTTAAGGATTTTAAATGATCAGAACATCAGGGCCTGTCCCAGGGGAGTTCAAGCACAAAGCTCTACCTCTCTCTGTCCCTTATCCTAGGAGTCAGACGGTGACCCTTGAAGCAGGGGAGGTGGCTTTGCTAAAACAGGACATCTATCAAAGCTGCTCACCCCTCAGCTTCTTCATGCAGTAGGGGAATGCTTAGACTACACCATGAGGTTTTCACTGGTCAAGACAATGCCACCCCAATGGCTGCACCAGGGCATCATAGCTATATGTGAGCATTCCACAAACCAGCAAAGAATTTATGGTGGGCGGCGGCAGAAAATGTTGTAATGAGGGGACAGTGATTTCAGGCAAAGCCTAGGGAGGGTATAAGCACAAGCCTTGCTCAAAGAGACCCATATGCTAGCAGAAGTAACAGCTATATAACCTGAGCATGTGCCTTGTTTGCCTCTAACGGGTTCCTGCGGAGATACACCGGAATGGGCAGCTCTCAGCAGATCTCAGTGGCTGCTGAACAAACTTAACTGATGAATTTGTAGTGAAGGAAGGGGTATGTAGTTCCCATCTAGCCCATACATGATCTAAGTTTGTGTACAACACAATCTACCCACCTTGTCTTTCCTCTAGATTAAGCAGCACACCTAACACAATATTCCTCTACCTGACAGCAGAACAGATGAATATGTTTGTTTACTTTCCAGAAATTCCAGTGAAATGTCCAAAGACCACAATGCTGACAAACCTCAACATGGACAGGATCTGCATGGCATGATCAGCTTAAAGGGATTCTTTTGATGTTGAGACAGACAAGGTTCCCAGCATTAGAAGGGACTTAAATTTACTATCACTTTTCCCACTACTTCTCCAATATCAGAAGAGAGATAAGACTGCTATCACCTTTTATACTTCCATTCTTTATGCAATAAACTCAAACAGCCTCAAGTCTCTTTGCCTTACTTACTGAGACCACATAAGAACCTGAAGACCCTTTGTGAAGAAAAGAATTCATGATGTGTATCAGGCTATCCATGTGCTTCTGTCAGCTACCATAGTGCCTTAAGTTAGAAGGAAAATAGAAACCAAAACCAAAACCAAACAATGCAACTCTAATCAGCCAGACCATTTTTTCTGAGGATAACACAAGATCAGCAAAACGAGGCTAGAAAAAATACACTGCAAAATCAAGTACTGGCCTGTTTGTTTCACTTGTGCTCGACATGGCCTGCTTTGCTCACGGGACCAACATTAGGAGTCTGACCTAAGAAGTCACTTGTGCTTCACCTGCTGCTCACAGAAGACTTGTCCCTGCCCATCACCACAGTCACAAGTAACAGCGAAGCGTTCAGCAAAACACAGTTCGGTCATTACCATTATTTAAAGGTCCCTTTCAAGAGAAACAAAACTGAATGTTTCATCTCCAGCATTCAAAGAAAGAAAGAAAGAAAGAAAGAAAGACATCTTAACTGTGTTCACAAAAGGATCTCAGTAGATAATGCAAACAGTAAAAATCTACAGAAGAAATGACATTCTGAAAACAAGTCAAGAAACACATTCAATATCCAAACAATTCCCTACCAAAGGGCGATAGAGGACAAATAATGCTTATCAAGATTAAGTTACAGTAAAATTAATTCATTTTGTAAACACAAAATTCTTACCAGTAATAAGCAGTATAAACACCTAAAGCAAAAGAAGATGCAGCTGCAAATTATGGCATAATGTCATCTTTACAGCTACCTTATCATTATGGAACCAAGCATATTGTTTAGCTCCTGCTTGCAGAAGTCATTTTTACAAAACAATATTTATTTTATGCATAATACATCTGATACTGAAGATAGAAATGCAATATACAAAATATACACATGAAGACGTTTTACTGAAGTTCACACATTCATTTGAAACATTGCACCTTCATAAAGAAACCCAGAAAAGTTTCCAAGTTTGATTATCTGTGCAAGAGCTGAGTATGTTAAGAGTTTCCTCACAAGCCATGAATTAGAAGGTGTAGCTCAAAGGAATGCATTTGGCACAGAGAAGAACAAAAGACAGTTAACAAAAATTCTTGCTCGGAAACATTTTAACGTAGAAGTGGTGCAGAAATACCAATCTTGGGCACAAAGTTCATTTCCCAGCAGTGGGTAAATGCCTAATCCAAATTGATTCTGGCCAATATTTCATGCTTTAATCAACAAATATATGTTGCAGAGAGCTATCTGGGGAAATTAAAAAAAAAAAAAAAAAGGCAAAACATATCAAAACATGGGTCCTGATCTGATGCCATGAAGGATATTCATTAATGCCGCAACAGATGGTTAATCTGCAGACTTAAAATATGTCAACTTCATTTAATTAAAAGTCAACATTATTATAATATTGCCATCATGAAATCAGATTCTGACAGCGTGCCAAATTTTATTGTTGTTTTACTTTTAAACAGAAACTTTTTGATGAGGAGCAACACATTCACCACTTCTGTGAACGTTCATAATCTCAGGAAACACAGAGCAACTTCTCCTGCGGGCTCCCTCCTGCAGTGGCTGTGCCATGCACAGCAGGATTTTTGATCCCTCTACTCCTACGCTCAGCAACATTTCAGGCTGCAGCACGTTCTGGAGCCAATACAGATACACTGCTCCTGGGAAGGAAGCTAACTGGTGTTTTGTCAGATATGGTAGCTCATCCATCACCCTGTAATTTGCAGTGTAAATACACAGCAGTGAGCCTAACTCTAAGTGAGGTGTAACTCACTGAAGGGGTGTCAATAGCTGGCTTAAGTTATTCATAAGAAACTCAACACAAGGAAGCACACGACATCAGGTAACACTCATTATTTACCATCACCTGCCACCAAAGTAAACTGGCACTGAGGCATGAAGGGTAACTACTAGAGCTGGCTGCCAGCACCAGACACAGCAGTCATTACAAAACACTGCACCACCAAAGCTGTCCTGATCTCAGGTCCATTACATGACTCTAATTTTGCCTGAGGCTTCTCAAATATTTTATTAAGGAACACCTAAATTAATCCTCTAGTATTTCTGGATTTAAAATCCCAGATGGCAGGGACTATACCATTGAGAGACTTCAGCCTGCACTGCTGTTTTGCAGGAGTTACCTCTCAAAAACCTCTTCTCCTACCACAGAAGACTCCAGATCTTAATGGAAGAAGAGCATGAACAGCAGGGCCCAGCAGAGAGCAAGCGTTTAACACCCACTGGTACCAGAGCAGAAAGGAATCAAATCTTGATGTGCAAGCCCTGGTAACAGCTGGTTAGGGGTTGCAAACACTGCAATAAAAGTGTCAAGGAAAGAGACAAGCAAAGTCTCATTTGGTTATGGACTACTATGCTCTGAGGTTTGGTGCAGACCCAGCTCTGTTAATAATATGAAATATCATCTTACTAGCTTGAGTTACTTTGTCCCAAGAATAAGAAAAGAAATGTAATGCTTTTATCTGGAGGAAAAAGTAAGCTTTTTTCTGTCTTTAACTGACACCCCATAGTTCTGAAGTATAATGCCTCATATGTCACTGACCCACAGATACAAAGTGTAAGTAACAGCACCACCAGGACACAACAGCTCAGGAGCCAGGGTATGAGAGCTTATTTTTATGTTTTAAGAAAACACCTATAGGCAGTGTTTTAAAACCATTACCAGTGAATGCTCTGCAGAGAGATTGTGAAAAAAATCCGACTGCTGTTTTGATGTATGTTCCCAGACATCAAACAGGGAGCTAAACTTCTGCCAGTTGCATCTGCATAACGACCGAGTAGCCATCTAACCCTTCACTAGTCCCTTTGGCCAGTTCCACAGCTGCCACAGCTCTGAGCAGCAGGGCTAGACCAGGAGTCGGAGAGGACAACTGAGTCAATCACACAGATGCCAGGCTTGGAAACAAGCAGCCAAAGTCTGTTTTGCAGCTCCTAAGCACACCTCTTCTATGAACGCAGTGTCTGAATTCAGTAGAATTCAACAGAGCAGGCAAATGCATGGGAAGAAATTGATGGCTACTGTGGTGGGAAGGTGTACAATGACAATGAATAATACAGAATTTACAGCCTCAAAGTATTAAAGAATGCTAAGCAAAACTTGGTACATGCTACCAAAGCTTGGTAGATCCTAACCTCTTATTGACATTTTAATAACTCTGTCTTTTCCTCCAGAGTTTTGGACCTTACTCCTTGGATGCTCAGAACAGTGACAGACACACTCTTAGAAAAATCATGTAAAACATGGAGTGCATTCTTCAACGCTGAAGGCAGAAATGGGCTGCAAGACTGTCTCAGAAGTTTGTAGTGCTCCTATTTTAGAGTCTAGATCAATCACGCCAGATGCCTATCACAAATGTGGATGCCACAAGAAATATGAGAGCTAAATACACAAGTATTTAGAAGGCAGGTGCTGGCAAATGCTGGTATTGCAAACCAAGTGGGAAGGCAGAAGCTGCAGGGAGCTGACACATTCCTGACTCCTATTTCCCATATGCAATCTTGGTTGAGTTTGCTGTTAACAGCTGCAGAAAAATGGCTGCGGAAAAGCCACGCCTCTTGGGTGACCACATCCTAATGCACTGGTAGTATGATGCAGAGATTTCTGCCATTATCAGTGGACACAAAAATATCACTGGAAACCGAATGTACAGACCTACAGACAAAATACGGGTCTGAAACTAACATGACTCTAACAACCCCATCCTGAGTTTCCCGAAGTCCTGTATAAGAGTGGAATTCAATTGGATTGAACTGTGACAAACATACTTTCTGGCAGAAAAACATGCAGTGAACCCATAATCTCTCTATTGTAGATTGTGTGCTAATTAGCACAGAATTTCAGTAAATGTGATGTCTTTCTAGGTATAGAAAGGTATTAAATTTTTTCTCATATTCTAAGTAGTAAATCGGACATGAAAATTAATTAGGAGTAATACTGCTGTTTGCTCAAACGAAGTCTTATTTCCACAAATTCTCCTTTATGTAGTTTAATTTTGAACATTCTGACTTACTTCAGTGTAAGAAATTATCAGTCATTTTTAATATTTATTTTGTCAAAATAATGAAAAAAACCATAATTTTCATATAAACAACAGATGTTTACACCAAACCATCACTGAGATCAACTACTTTAGTAACTAACTTAGTTCGTAAATATCTGTTGGATTAACATAATGCCCTAATGCATAAACACTTTTTCAAAGCAAAGAATAGGAGTCCAAGGACATCTCAAGCAAAGACACATTTAAGACCCCAGAGCACTTCGAGAAAGAAGAGTGAAATTACAGGAAAATATGAAATACTTACAACATGATCCAAAGGTCATTGGGATCAAAGGAGACACTCATTATGAGTTCAGCAAATTTTGTGACTTGACCATAGTCATTTAGAAAAGGACACTAAGAACACATTCAAAGAATTACCAATAAATGCATACTAATAGTTGAAATATTCACTACTTCACAGTGGAAATACACTATCACTCTCATAGCATCTCAGAGTTAGAGTGAGTACTGAATTCTCACAACTCCAATAAATTCCAAGTATGATAAAAAGAGATCATATTCAAAGATAAAACATATGCTTATTACCTGGTATTTTTAGATAACACAAACTTCAGTTTCTAGTTCAAGTCACTTATTTTAATCCTAACTAAAAATAGCAGACTTGCCAATTCCTCTGCTAGCCTGACAAGTAGTCTAGACATGCTTAGATAATAGCATTCACCTTTGACAGTCCCCTCTGAGGTATTAAACATTTGTTAATGGTTTAATAAATTCCAGTCAAATAGTGCTTTATGACAGTCATGGCAGTTAATAAATTCCAAGATGTTTATAACTATGAAGACCAGCTTTATCCTCAGACACCCAAATTAGCATAAATTACGAACATAGAGCCATTAGTGACGCGGAATAGAAACATAATTGATTGAAACATACTGCAAAATTCTCTTTATGCTTCCAAAAATACAGGCAAGTAACAGTTAAATTTGTTATGACAGATACTATAATGAGAAATTAAACAACTAGACATTTTTGCCCTTCCAAAATCTTCAGTCTTGCAATAACATATTTAAATTTTTCCTATTATTCAGCATTCTTTAGTCCTAAAATGCAAATACCTTTGATAAGAGGCAATTCTCCATAGCCCTTAGAGCTACAAGTCCATCACATTTCCCTTCATTTTGAAGTATTTCCCGAAACAGTCTCTTTTCTCCAAATCCATACATCCTTACTTTTCTAGAATACTTACTTTCTCAAACTACCCCCAGTATCTCTGAATAACATGCATCCTTTTACAAAGTGAAGATACAGTACATCTTCTTACAAGTACACCAATCCACATAGTAAAGAAATTTTTCACATTACTGAAAAAAAAAATTAAAGAATGTACGCTATTTCCAGGATATGTACTTATCTAAACCTTGTCCTTCAGCCTTCATATATAATTTCAAACCATCATTGACTGGCAGAAGATTTAACAACAAGGAAGGAAATAATGCCTCTATGTGACTCAGCAGCATCCTAATACTGCAGTATCTAAATATGCTGACCCTAAACCTGCAAAGAGCATCTGTATTAGTTGATAAGAGATCTATACAATTATTAGGTCACAGCTCATTCTGCCTTGATGTTTCAGTTTGTTGCAGTAAAGCCCGACAGCTTCAACAATCACAAATGCTTTCCTGCTCCTACAATAAAAGGTTTAATATTGCCAAACACATTTATTTACTCCGGTCCTCTTTACTCCCCAACACAGAGCATGAAAAACAGCAGATTTCACAGTATTCCTAAAATCAATCAGCATATGGGCCTCCATTTAAGAAGGATAAATTAGTTCTCTGCTGATTACTTAGAGAAATATAATTGGTGTCCAGCTTCTGCAGAGCATCTGGGTTTCCCCTTCCTTTCTTTTTCATAGTCAAGAGAAGGATGAAAACTTCCTTCTGTTTAATGACTCTGAAGAAAGGAGAACAATGCTGCTGCTCTTGATGGGGAAGAAGGAAATCAAATTTATGGATGCTAACCTGACAAAATCTTTGATTAGGACTGTTCTAATCTATTCCAGAAGGGAAAGGCAGGAAAATTAATCCACTGGCACTTTAACTGAAAAAAGAAGTCACAAGTGATTTCCTATACAATATTTTGTTAATTGTTGTGCTTGGACACCAATCAAGAGATCTGATCACAGCACTTCTTGTTTAGAGGATCAAGGGCAACTAAACTAATACAGCACCTGTGATGGACAGGGCTTGGTCTTCAATGGGATAAAAGTTCACTCATCTAAGACAAACAGGGTAGACATGTCTTATCCTTTTCAGAGAAGCTCTCTCAAAATGTCTGTGAATGCTTCAGGATCCAAAATGCCAACTTACAAACTGGTTCACAATTTAAAGGCTCATTGTTGAAAAGAGACAGCCAGTCCCACAGCTGGTACATTTCTCACTCTATGGCTAATGATTATTCCTTTCTCTTTTCCAAATTTCATTACTTCTTTGTTCAAGAGTACCAGGATCAATCAAAGCATCTGAAGAGTGACACCACCTGGCTGGAAGTCTGTAAAGTGGTAACTCCATATGGAAAGGGATAATGTGCAGTTTCACAAAGCCTGGCACCTGAGGCCATGCTGCAAACTTCCGGGGTGTCAATGCCAGGAGAAAAAACTGGCCTGTGTTTTGGTGTCAAGCTGGCCACAGCTGCTAACAGCCAGGAATTGCATCCAAAATCCTGTATTGCAATCCACTGGAAGCAATCAGGAAAGGAGCTCCGTGTACCTGAAATTATGGTGAGCCTATCACCCTGGGATCACTCCAAGGTTCTGCCCACCTGAATTTTTCCAAGCAGACCATCAGACACTACAAATAGAGAATTCCTATTTTTTGGGTGCTAGCATGCAACAGAAAGACTGAGCCTCTGGGGCACAATCACACTTGACAGATAAAGACTTACCTGCATTGGAGAGCTGCTAGCTGAGGTTTGCATACAAAAGGGATGGCAGCAGGAATGCTGCAAGCCTGGAGATGTACATCATCAGGGTGGAATAATTCAGGGCAATGTGCTCTGACCATAATATAAAGAAAATGCTGAAGTGCTTCTCCCTGCTGTGATCAAGCCTGCTTAGAGCCTTATCCAGACACCATACCAACAGAGCAGGTTTTGACCTCACTGTGAAGATAATACCTCCCTCCTCCTTCCCCTGAACGTTCTTTGTGAAAGCAAAAAGACAGTTTTCCCCTTTACACAGTGTCCTGCTGCGTGGTACCCTGAGGTCAGCATGCCAGCATGCTCTGGATCTAAATGGCCTGATTTTTCCTGCCACCTCTCTCCCCTCCCCCCATCATGCTTCAGAAATTTCAATAATAATAACACTAAAATAGAGATCAAAATATCCTCCAGGAGAGAGTTGAAACACATTCTAAATACTTATGTCTAATAACTAATACTATGTTAGGGATGGATAGGATGACACTTATGGCTTCCTGGAACTACCTGAACAGAGGCTGGAGTGAGGTGGGGCTGATCTCTTCTTCCAGGTAACAAGTGATAGGATGACAAGAAATTGCCTCAAGTTTCCCCAGGGGAGGCTCAGAGTGGATATTAGGAAAAATTTCTTCCCTTGAAAGGGCTATCGAGCACTGGAACAGGCTGCCCAGGGAAGTGGTGGAGTTACCACCCACAGAGGTATTTATAAGATGCATAGATGTGGCACTTGGGGACACAGCTCAGTGGTGGGCTTGACAGTGCTGGGTTAATATTTGGGCTCAGGGATCTAAAGGGTCTTTTCCAACCTAAATGATTATAAGACTAACATCCCAAATTCACCTCAGTGGCTTCCAGTTTCCCCCCTCTCCGTCAATGTCATCCTGTGTTTCTCCACATCACTACCTCTGCTCCATAATGAATCCTACAGGGCCAGTTTTCCATTTCTATCAGGGCCCCGAGCTTTTGCTCCCACTTTGGCTGGAATCTCCTCTCCCCTCAGACCTCCATCTCTCTTATCCTTCATCTTCTCCACTTTCTGTCACTTGCTTTCTCCTTGTTTGTCTTCAGAACTGCCTCAGCACCATCCTTATTCAAAGCACTCAGTAACAATTGCATTGATAAAATGTATGCAAATTAATAATAGTTTTTCAATCTGTGATGCATCTAGGTTTGCAACATCTCTCAGGTGTTAGCTGATGCCTAATTATTCAGACCCTTTCCCTCAGTAACTCCCTCATTATAACACACACTATTTACTTGCATCTATCTTTGTTCTTGCTTCCAAGTCAGCTACGTGCAAATGTGAACTCACAGATACCGCTTCAGGTTTCTGAATTTTGATAGTCTGTTTCTCCCTGTGACATATCTCTCTAGATGAACAACACAGTCAAGACAAACCCCTTCAGAGTATTTATAACTGAAAAAATTGTACAGTTCACTAGCAGCTACTCCCTATGGCATTCGGTTAATTATTTAAGTTAAGCAGGTTTATTTTTTTTATTGGAAGCATATCTTGTTTGCACTTTAGTGGCTTCTTTTCTTTTCCTCCACCATTACTCAACTCAAGAATTTTAAGACAGAAAACAGAACTGACAATCCTAAATGTCCCTGTTCCCAAATGAGAGACAGATAATTTTACTGTCATGAATATTCTACTGGCTCAAAACCACCAGGCAACTTTTGGTTTTGCTTACTAGAAAACTACCTTAAAAATGTGATAAAGTTAAAAAAAAAACAAACCAAACCAAACCCCCAAAAAAACACCAAAGGAAGAAAAAAATGCCATAAAAACCCACCAAGACTCTATCCTCAGGAAAAAGGGCTACTCCACTTCAGTATGTGGTTTGAGAATGATCATGGGAAACTTACTGCACAAAGCTAGAAGTGAGACATTTTTTCAGGCCCATAACTAATTACTGGACAGAGATACTGAAAGAACAGCAATTCTGCAGATGTTATGCACCTGAGTTACTAGAACTGGCATTGCTGGAACTGGCAAATGCATGCTTAACTGGGAACACACTTACACACTTCATGTCTTTCCCACACAGAGCACAGAACGTCTCACTTGCCCCAAAGCAATCACTGTTGCTCACAAATAGGTCTGAGAATGCATACAAGCACAGATCTAACCATGCAGAGCTACAGATCTTATTGAGGCACTATAAGACTGATCTCAAAATCCCTGTGGATGTTTTTTCAGTGGAGAAAAACTGCAAAGGGTCAGCCCCTTGTATTGTCAGGTAACTCACCTGGTTCAATATATAAATGTGCTAATCACCCATCACCTCTGAGCTGGAGATGCTGAGCACTCCTGGGAGAAAAGTGAGGGGAGGAAATATCCTGTAAGCTTAGTATTGAAAGCAATGAAGGCAAATGCCTCCAAATCCACCTGGAGGAAAAGACATTTAAAAATATATATTTTCTTAAATTCTAAAATAGCTTTTACTTCTCTCAAAATATTATCGCAACAATATATTCTCTCAAATAATTATATTATATTACATTACAAATGTTCTCATGTATTACTCCTCAGGTAAAAAATCACATGAATATATAATGTAGGTAAATACTATTGAGGCTTTTCCACATAGGTCAACTTTGTAAATAAACAGGAGTATAAAATAGGGACATTAGTGTGTATCACATCATCTCCTCATAACTCCTTTTTTCTTTAAGGATTCTTACTGGAATTGGAAAGTATCTCTGCAATGAAGTAAACAGCTAAGAGTATCTACCCTGAGCACAACCATAGGCTAACTAGTGAACTACAAATTTACCCCTGATTTGCCTGGCTGTAGTTACCCTTCTCCAGCTAGCGAGAGGAGCAAAAAAAGAACCCTAACTTGTCCAAATGCCACCACAAAGCAAGAAAAGCTACCAACTTTTATTTACAAAAGAAAAAAAAATGTGATAGAGATGAATATATGGAAAATAAAAAGTTTTCAACAAATTCTCAGACTATGGAGAGTTTCAGATAAGATACTTATAAAATCCAGAATTGATATTTAGCAAGATCTCCATGTGATTTTGAAATAAACTGATTAATATTTTCATGATCAGTCAGAAGTATTTCTGTAATTACAGTCAATATTTTCTGCTAATATATTTATCAGATGAAGATGGAGGAGAGGTTCTTGAAAACAGAATAACCAAGGCCATACTGAAAGCAAAAATACTCCTACTAAAAATGTTTTGGGTACAGAGTTTTGCAACTGAATTGCCTAGAGAGGAACCACACAGCAGCTCAATCAGTTCTATTTTCTTGTTCAGTTCTTAGTTCACTTCAGAAGTACATCCAGTCATGTGCAAACACCAAGCCAGGCACTTCACTAAATGATGCCAAGTTCCTAAAGGCATTATCTGAAACGTGCATCACTTTGGTTAGTTTTTCAAGAAAAAAACAGTGATATTAATAGAATGCTTTTTGATTTGCACCACAGTACCCAATTCTGCCATGTTGCCCTTGCTGGCACTGGCAAGTGTGAAGTGCTTTTACTCTCTCTGGAGACCTAACGCACAGTGGAACAGGAAGGTAAGGACAACATACCAAAGATTTCCTAGCACATATAGCTAGGAACTCTTGATGAAAGACAGCTAGATTTTCTTCATCGTGTCCATGCCTTTGTGATCAGCTCCAAGCCTTTCACTTTTGTCTGAGAAAAAACATCAGAGACAAGTTTCCCGCTCCCCAAGATAATTTCTGTAACTGATTTTATTTAATTCATGGCATTCATTGAGCAATAGGTCCCATTTTTAATAAAGTGCTGAGTCATTCTCACATTAAATCGAGAATGTTTTTCTCTACCAAGACTAATATCTGCAGTGCATCTTGTTAGCGCAGAGATGTTTAAACTTCATCAAACAAAATGGTAGAATGTAGCTCCAGTTTTTGTTCTTAGTTTGTTCTGTCTGCCAGCTCACTAACAAAAAAAGCCCAGAAGCAAACCCAGACTCCTTTTTTCCTCTTGCAGCATCAGACATTTCCATAAGATGTATTATGAAACAAACCTGGAGTCTTTACAATAACACTGAGCTGTTTTATGTTTCTAAATCAAACTAAGGAAACTCATTAGAGCTTTTCAAAGAGCGTGAGAACAGTTCTTCAAAGAAGCATCATATAAATTCTAAATATACATATGCTTACTTCAAAAGTTCTCAGTTGAACAGAAATTGGATCTTCAGAAATACTTCAGGAACTAAGCAATGTCAAGGAAAGACAAGACACACAAGAAAAAGCAAAGAGGAGCTTTTTCTAAGAAGTGACAGAGAGTAAGACTGAGCAGTGCAAAATTTCCAGAGGATAAAGGCTAAGATCACCTCCTAGGACTTGGGCATCCTAGGTCCAGATGTTTGGTTTTCTTTAAAATGTACTGATGTAAAAATGAGAGGCATCCTGTGATAGATTTGCTACTCTCCTGTCAAGCTCAGTCATACCTCTTTGTACAGTCCTTATACAGAATTGCATCTTCATTAGTGTCACACACTGAAACTACCCCTAAATAGACAATCTAAGGCATTAGGGTTTCAGGGGTTTTTTTTTGCTGTTGTTGTTTTTACTTGTAGGATATGTTTTTTCTTTTGTACACTGATTTTCTCAGTCATACTCAGTATTACAATTCCTCCTCAGCCCATTTTCAAATTAAACTAATACAGCCCCTGTGACATTCCCCCTGTGCAGCAGCTTGTGCACTGCAGTAGGAGCCATTCACAGCCTCTGGCTCTTTCCAGGCTTAGGTTTCCAAACCATTACTCCTCATAAAGCAAATCCTGAAGTGAAACAGTATTTCCTAATAGAGGCTCCAAGCCACATTAGAACAACTTAATGATAGCCACCCACTTAGAAAAATAAAATAAAGAAAGAAAAAAGGAGGAAACATTTCACATATCTCTTCATAGCTGCAGTAAAGACATGTTACCCAGAATCACAGACTGGGCCAGCACCCTCTCCAGCTGAATATCAAATGTGTCCAATGTTGGGGAATCCCCCACTTCTCCAGGGAGATTATTCCAATGGCTGATTGCTCTGATTGTGAAAAAATTTCCTCGTGTCCAACTGTAATCTCCCTAGGAGTAAATTGTATGCATTACACCTCATCTTTTCCATCTGAGTCCTTGTAAGAAGGGAGTCTCCATCTTCTTAGTAGCCATCCTTGAAATACTGGAATATGGTGGTCCCCTTGCATCTTCCCTAAGTCTTCTTTTCTCAAGGCTGAACAAATCAAGCTCCTTCAGACTTTACTCATATGACACGCTTTCTAATCCTTTGATCATCTCTGTGCCACTTCTCTGGACCCTCTCCAGCCTGTCCACAACTTTTTTGTGTAGCAGGGACCAAAACTGAATGCAGAATTCAAAGCATGACAAGCTGAGTGGAGGGGGACAATAATGATTTCTTTATCAGCTGGTGATGCCCTTGTTGATGCCGCCTGACATCCTGCTGGCTTTCTTTGCCACAGCAGCACACTGTCCACTCATATTGAGCTCATCAGGACCGTCAGGTCCCTTTCCACAGAGCTGCTCCTCAGCAGAGTAGATTCCTGCTTTCCTGGGTCATGTTTTCCCAGGTTCAAGAGTACATGTACTTGTCAAACTTCATAAGGTTCTTATTAGTCCACTCTTTCAGCCTATCCAGGTCTTCCTGCAGGGTGGCTCTCCCTTCTGAAGGGTCACTTTCCACTCAGCCTTCTACCATCAGCAAACTCTGCCAGGGTATGCTTCATCCCATCTTTTGGCTCACTTAGGAAGATATCAAACAGTGTTCAGCCCACTATCAATCCCCGTGGGACCCCACTTGTGACAGGTTGCCAGTTTGAAGAGCTATTCACGACCACCCTCTGGGTGCTGCCTGTCAGTCAGTTCCCCACTCACCACAGGGACCACTTGTCCAGACCCTTACCACATCAGTTTCTCCAGGACAGGGCTTTGGGAAGCCATGTCAAAAGCCTTGGAGAAATCCAGGTAGACAATGTCCACCACTCACCCCACATCAACCAAGCAAGTCACTTTGACATAAAGGGCGATCAGGTCTGCCAAGCATGATTTGCCCTTGGCAAATCCATGCTGGCGCTTCCCAATCTCGTGCTTCATCTGACTTGTGCAGGCCCCCAGGAGGATGTGTTCCATAATTTTCCCAAAGACTGAAGTAACACTGATGTGCCAAAAATTTCCTGAAACCTTCTTTAATCCCTTCTTGCAGAGGGGGATACTAGCCTTCTTCCAGTCTTCTGGCACATCTCCCAATATCCGCAACCACTTGGAGTTTATGGAGAGCAGCCTCCCAATGCTGTCAGACAGCTCTCTTAACGCCCTCAGGGGGACGCCCGTTGATCTATGGGGGCCAAGCTCCTGTAATAGATCACATAAAAATTCTTCCTTCACTGACAGTGGGTCTGTGTTTGCATGAGCCTGGGGTTTCGTTCCCAAGGCCCGGGGACCAACAGTACTGGTAAGGACAGAGCTGGAGAAAGTGTTGAGAACCTTTGCCTTTTCAGTCTCACTGGTGCCTAATTTCCCTCTACTGTTTTACACCAGGCCAGTATCTCCCTCCTCTTTCTGCTTGGTGTTTACATACCTGAGGTACCCTTTGTTGTGGTTTTTGACATCTCTGGCCAGTTTCAATTTGAACTGAGCTTTTGGTTTTCTAACTACATCTCTGCATGCCCTGAGAGTGCCCTTGTAGTTCTCAAGGGGTATTGTCTGCTTTTCCATCTCTGGTATACTTCCCTTGGTTTTGAACACACTGGGAAGGTCACAGTGAAGCAAAGGGGGTCTCTTGCTCCACCTAATTCCCTACCTTTGAAGGGGATGAAATGTTTTTGTGCTTCCAGGGGAGTATTATTGAAAAACTCCCAGCACTCACTAGCTCCTTTATCCTCCATGGAAGCTTCCCATGGAATCCCTCCCAGCTGAGGTCTGAGCAAGCTGAGCTTCCTCTTCTAAAAATCTAAAACCTTTTCCTTAGCACTAACCTTCAGTATGCTCAGCAGGATCTGAAACTCCACAATGTTGCGATCACTGCAGCCAAGGCTATCATTAACTGAGATATCACAAAGCAGTTTTTCTTGGTTTGTGAGTAACAACTCCAGCAGTGCCTCATTCCTGGTTGGCACATCTAATATTTGTGTGAGGAAGCAGTCCTCTATGCGTTCCAGAAACTTGATGGATGATGTGCAGGCTGCTGCACTGTTCTTCCAACAAGTGTCCGGGTGGGTTAAATCACCCCTAAGAACCAGGATGTGTCGACCCAAAGCTTGCTTAAGTGACCCAAATATCGCTTTGTTGATTTTATTGTCTTGGTTCGGTAGTCAGAGCCAGATGTGCATTGTAAGATTCCCTTTGGATCCATACCCTCTGATCTTGACCCAGAGGCATTCCATAGGGCTGGAATTATCATACTTCACTTCCATACATTCAAGATTCTCCTTTAACAAAGAGCACAACAGCTCCTCCTCCTCTTTTTCCCTGCCCGTCTTTGCAAAACTGCTTGTAGACGTCTGTTGTGGTCCTCCAGCCACATCAGTTGTCCCCACCGTGTTTCAGTTATTCCTATGACATCCTAACTTCTGCTGTTGGGGGAAAGAACCTGTATTATGCGTTCGCATTTCAAGCAGCTCTGTGCAAACACAACAAGTGACCAGACAGTTTAGCTGACTCTTCAGTGAGAGCATCAGTTTCAGAGACTTTGATCAAGTCCTGATGGGAAGGAAAATACCTGCACAACAAGCTGTTCCAACTTACGAAGGAGAAAATGGTCAAATCTCATCTTACAACAAAGTAGAAAGAAAACGATACAAAAGGCCAGTTGCAATGCTGCTTTTGTCACCCAGGAAAGTGGACAAGTTTCAAAATTTCCAAGTATGCAAATCAGGAGATTACATCAAAATCTGAGGCAGAATTTGAGGTGACAATCACCTATTATTTCATCCCATCTTTTGCAAACAGCTCAATATATCATATTATTCTGCTATAGAAAAAAAAAAAAAACCTGCCATGAATTTTCACATTCAATATATTGAAAATCGAGTATCTTCTCACGCAAGAAAGGAGCATGTATGAATACAGCTGCAAGTACTTAATCTCAATTAGCTGTATACAACTCATATTTTATATAATTTTCTTCCTCCCATATTCATTATCACTGATTCCTTTCCCTTCCATTTTATTTTGCCCAATTTTTCATCCAACACTTTCACTGATCTCTGTAGTAGTGACTATAGCATGTATTGAAATGAAGTCTGGGCTCTGCAGCACTGTATTCTGAGTTACACAAAGCCTTTGTGTCTTTAAAAGATCGAGGGTGGAGGAGCATGTACCAGAGAATATGAAATCTCAACCATGTATAAACAAGTACAGATGGTGCCTGCCAAAGATTTACTGACCTACTAGAACGCACGCTGAATATAAGTGATAGCTATAGAGTTGGAGACCTGGGGGTCCTCCACATCTGGCCCAGCTGTCAAGCTCACTCTCACAGGTTCTGTTCAAAAGCAATTCCAGGGGCATGAGCCTAGAGGTCGAGTCCATCCTGAATAAACCTTTCCCCTTGTTGTGACCTCCAGCCATTGGAATTAACCAACAGTTTCAAAGATGGGACATTGTCCAAACCCAAAGGAAGTCAAAGAGGATACTTCCAGGCCCAACACAGGTACTATCTGATGCCCAGAAGCAGCAAGCATCATGTAAATATTAACAGCACAGGCTCTGAAGTCAATATAAATTTTGATACCCTTTTCAAAGGTGCCTGGTAAAATCCCGTAGGTGTTACTGCAATCCAAGAAATTCAAGAAGGGCATAACCTCTTCTGTTGTTACTGTTACTATTATTAATGATTGATCACCCAAAGCACATCAGAGTGAATAGAAAAATCACTTGAGCAGGTTTTCATACATATGTATTTATGTATTTAAAATTTCTCCAGACCTACCAATGTCAAATTATATTATGCTATACCAGAAACTCAAATAATTCAAATACTGGCACGGGCGATGCAGCTAAACGTTCCAGTAAATATCTATTCTGGATCATGAGCACAGGGCTTTTTACTGAAGCTTTTTTAATCTTTTAACATGAAACACAGGTTCAACTACAGTTAAGAGTAAAACTTGCATTTCTAGCTCCAACTAACGTTCTCATGCAACTATTTTACATATACACAAAAAGCAAAGAAAAATTTGTATTTTTGCTTAAGTAACTTACTCTAGTAATTCCATTTCTTGACTACGGCCAGCTGGGAAGTGCTGAATTCAGTCCAAACTCTGCTGTTAATGATCGCTCAGAGGCCATGGTACTTTCCATGATGCTCTCAGCAATTATATGTCTAGTCTCAAATAGCAACATATAAAAATAACAGTCTGGGGGCCCTGCCCAGATTCTGCCTGGAAACTTTTACTGTTAAAAGATTTCCCATTAGTGAAAGATTTGGCCAGGCAGGAAGATGACTCAGTAATGGCCACACTCACCAGAGCCCGAATCAGAAGATGATTGCATGTTAGGTGCACAAGAATACGTAAGTCTGAACTCACCTGAGCTAGCAAACTGCCAAAAAGCAAACAGCAGCGCCTTTGTTCAGCCTTAACAGAAGCAGAGACATCTGTGTCCAAGCACATGGTCCTGTATTACAGCAGAGACCAGCAAGACTATTCTTTCCTGATGGACAAGAGCTGAGCACATACTCCTCCACAGCACTAGGAAAAAAAAGCAGCTGTCCAGAGCAGGTGTTCCTCTGCTATGTCACAATGTTAGCAAACTATCAAAAGGCCTTGCAGGTGAGCTTTACTTATTAGCTCCTGTAATTAGCAGACCCAGAAACAACCTGCTGGCTCTTCATGCATTGACTAAGAAAATACATTACAGAACTCAAACTGGTGATCATGATCAAGATCATGACCTTGGAAAGGAGGAGAACACCACTTCAAACTCAACTGCATGCATCTTCTTCCCCCATCATGTTTCCTACCCACATCACACACCCCCACCACCCCCATACTCCAAAGGACTTTTTTTAATGTCTTTACCATCTTGGGCGGTCACCCTCTATCCATGTGTCGCCCTGGGTTTTTCTACTGTTCTGTGTTTTTACTTTTGTAGTAGAAGTTCTCATGCATTTTCTATAAACATAGCTCTTGTTTTTCTAACTGGCCTAGAATGTTTTCTGAACTTCTGGATTGTTGTTCATTCCTTTCTCCAAGGCGGAGAAAGATGATAGACTGTGTTCCTAGCCTGTAAAATTGTAGAGGTGTTAACCTCATCTACCAATGTATGATTGTTTTAAGAGAGGTATAAAAGAGTGAGAATAAAGGTGGGCAGGGCCCTTTCGCTCTGCTCGGTGGTCTGACCTGCTGCTAACCTGCTGTTTGAATCTGCGTGTTCATGTCCGACACCGCGACATCTGGAGAAAATGCATGAGAACTTCTACTACAAAAGTAAAAACACAGAACAGTAGAAAAACCCAGGGCGACATCCATGCACTAAGTACAACCTATTCTCAAGTACAGTTATGTCAATCACATGGTAAAAATAAAGCTACAGCCTTGACATCTGTGTCTGTGTCATCCCTCTCCGTGTGTCTGAGCTAATCCATGGTCATTTCAATCAGGAAGTCTCCCTCTATGTTTTCCTTAAATCAGCATTGAGAATCTCAGCCTCTCACATGCATTTAACTTTGCCTTGTAAAAACCCTCTTAGAAATGTTTGAGGCAATCTCCCCTCACCTGCTTGCATACTTAGAGGAATTCTGCAGCAAGTTAATTACCTAGGAGGTCCTCTATCATTCCACCAAGTCTGTAACCAGCTATATATACACATAAACACACCAAAGCGGGCACACACATCAGCTACTGCAAAAATCACCTTAACCACTTCATCCTTTAAAATGATATATTTTCTTTTGGCGAAGGAGACTGTATGAATCAATTTTGTAAGCCCATTGACAGAATCCTTAGCTGACACTTACTCAATTGAATAAAAATGTAGAGACCAATACAAGTCGAAAGTAGAATAATAAAGAAGGTAATGGTCTCAGGTCCTTTTTTCTTAGTCCTCCTAAATCATAGCAGCACAAAGCTTTCTGTTCCTCCAATTTGTCTATCAAACCATCAGATCCATCTGAGACCATTTTAAGCTGTGCAATGCTACACTTCACAGACTGATGAAGCTGTAAACAAACAGCCACAGTTCTTTATATTAAGTTATTAGAGTAATTTAATTTCAAGTTGAATATCACTTATAGCATGAGGACTCAGTTTTCTAAGCATTTTCCTATTCCTATAGGCATACTGTGCTCAGGACTTGCTTTGAAGGTTCCCAGATGAATGTTACATGAAAGAAGCAAGCAAGCAGGAGGAAAATGTATGGACCAGAGTCTGCCCAACCACTTCTAAATGCTCATGTTCTGAAAAAAAGAAGCAGAAAGCTTAGAGACACATATATTGCTTCTGGCAGAAATGCTTCATTAAAAATAACCCACAAAAAGTAAAACAGGATCAAGGATTTCTTACTGGAAAATAGGTCTTAAACATTAATTCTTCAGGCTCTTTGCTGAAAACCTCGCCTTTAAAATTTCTGCACTGCACATAAACGAAACTTGGCTTCTGTCATAAGTGTAAAACAAGGCAGGGTTACTTGAAAGTCCAACCCTCCCAGCAGGATTTTTTTTGGGTGGGTGGGGGGGACAGGGGTTATTGTTTATTCTTAGGTCTATCAGTTTGCTTACTTCTTTTCTTAACTGGATTCCCACCATGACCATCACTTTAAACTCAAATCAAGCCCTTCATTTTTGCATGTGACATTTCCCTCTGTTCATTGTTTTTCTAGTTTTCTGTATCAATCTGCAACCCCTTCAACAACCCGCATTTTTAAAGTCCAGAGTAAAACATATCTGCATTCAGTCACTGAGTTAATTCTGCTAACAGAGGCATAAATTCTGCTTTAAAGATGTCCTACACATGTAATGAACATAGCACTAGCTTAAAATTACACAAGTCCGAGAGGCTTTGACATAGGACTTAAAAGGAGGAGGACCACTGCCCTACAGCATTTATCACATTCGTTCAGTACCCTTCTCTCCATCTGCAGCTCTCTCACAATCACTCAGCAGCTTTATAACTACATCTATTTCAAATCTTTATCCTATGTTTTTCTTTCCTCACCTTGGTCTTTTCAATCCTACTCTGATAAGGCTTTCATATTATTTTTTGTCAAACAATGTTACTATTTCACCATGATTCAGTTTCAAAGCTGTTAGACGAATTTGAAAATGTTGTTAAAGCTTTTTCAAAATCAAACCACAAAACTTCTGCTCTTGAAGCCTTTGTATTTTCCCTGAATGCCCAGTGATATTTCCCCGTTTTATCCATTCTTCTCTGCATTTATTTCCAGTTCTACAAAGATCATGTGTAATTGCCTAGTTTCTACCTGATTTCTTTTTCTGAGCTGCACCAAGAAGTGATATTTTAAAGAAAATTTTGAATTTATAGACCAAACAAAACATTTCAGTTAGTGCTTTAGAAGTAGTCCAACCATCTGCTCATTTCAAATAATATCATTCTTCATACTAATAAAATTAATCGGGTAAAGTAATTTCAGCCTTTTAAAATAACAGTCAGTCCCAGAGTATTCAATTTGTGTTGCTCCTTGAGTATTTTAATATACCTGGTTGTAAATAAAATATTGGTTTCCATATAATTTGATGTTGGTCTTTAAAAAGATGTCATTATCTCCCTCTTTTGACTGGATTATTCTTCTCAATAAATTTAATTTTTTAAAATGTCATACACATTTCAGCAGTGATTTCTTGAAAAGGTTTATTACTGCATAAGGTTTAATTTCAGTGAGGACATTTCACTAGAGACAGAGAGAAAGAAAGGGAAAGGGGCTGGGTGAAGAAGGACATGAAAGAATCTATTATCCAAAAACATGAGGGAAGACTGAACATACAGACTAGGCTATACATTTCAAAGCAGAAAATGTGATTTCCAATGATACATCTTTTTTAAGTATCTTTTTAGTTAAGGGGATTTTTCAGAAAAAAAACCCCCTGAAATCAAAATTCAAAACAAAATTAAATGAGAGTCAAGGGAACAAACCAAACAGAAAAACAGTTCTTCTCCTGAGCATCTGCTGAAACCCTGAATTTAAGTTTTCATATTGAAGGTCAGGATAAGAATCAGGTTGGATTAACAGATGTTAAAACTTAAATAATTTTAAGATGAGAAATTATACAAGAAATACAGCTTGAAATAACAAAAATGCATCTCCCAGAAACCTTATATTGTTTGGGAAGTACCGAATAGTTTTATCCCATCTACAATTGCTCATGAAACAATAGCAAAAGAAATAATAGACAAAAAAAATTTCTTTGAGAATAATCAGTAGTGGTATGCTTTGTCTTTGGAACGGTATCCTTATCAATTGACAAGCAGGTGAATAGGAAGTGAGAATGCAACTAGATTTCAATAGTCCTGAATCACTTTCTTCCCTTTTAGATTGTCCTATCTGTACATCACTGAGAAAGAAAAGAAAAGGAAGCACACGATATGCAGTGCTGACAAAGTGGTTTGAGTTTTGGGTTTCATTCAGTTTTTTGGAGAGGGTTTAACCTTTTTTTTATTTGGGTTTTTTCCCCTCTTTTTCCTCCTTTTTTTTTCCCCTCTAAGAGCCCTTGTTGGAATGGCCTTTTTGGGCAGGTGGGTGGATGAGTATTGCCAGCCCTCTTTGCTGTCCGTTTATTTGGGCACAAGCAAAGAGACTGCACCAGCAGTACATACACAGCTTAAAAATATAAAGCTGATATTTATTTATGAGCACACACACAAGACAGCAAGTTTAAGACTTGCTGGGCTATTCACTATGCTGATAAGAGAATCAGAGGATTTTTGCCAACCAGGCAGACCCAAGTTCAGGGGAGATGGGTCAGTCTCTGGAGATCCCTGGAGCAGATACCCTGCGTGACCAAGCTGCCACCCCTCCACCACCTCTGCTGGCATCAAGGACCCGACTGGCTCACAGCTACATCTGCTGACCTCCAACCAGCCTCTCCTGTTTCTTTAGTTTAGTTTCTTAATACTTTTCCACATTGATTCTTCTCTCAATTCTGTGAGTTATTAACAGTCCTCATCTCTACAATTCTGTCTCTGTCTGTAATTTTACCCCTTTTTCTTATTATTTTTCTTACAGGCTGTCTCACAGCTTTTTCTTATAACTTAACAATTTTCTCAGACATCTGACCCCAAGTTACTGAGCTGGGCTGTATTTGAGCAAGACCTCAGAGCCCTGGAAGACTCACAGCTGAATGGGGTAGTTCAGAAAGAAGTTCCAGGGCAGACGCAGGCAGAGGGGGTTACAGTGTATAGAGAAATCAATACTACAGGAGTAAAATTGTCATTTTGACTCAAGTGCCTACATCCAGCCCAAGCCAGAAATAAAAATACCTCAAATGTTGCATTGGAGGAAAAAAACCGACAAATGAACCAACCAAAACCAAATCAACCAACACAACAAAACACTATAAAACAAACAAAAGACCCATCCAACAGTTAAAATATCTATACACTGCCTAGGCTCATATGCACTGCATATGTACTTGAGCTTCAAATTTCAGCATTTATTAAGGTATGAAACTTTCTTGCTAAAACAATGTGCCACTGGGGACTGATACTCTCCTCACCTGTACTGGAAGACTTTTACCCTTCAGCAATTTCAGTAAAATATCAGAGATTACAGTGTTATTTGTCACCTTACCCTGACTGCTTATCACTGAAAAAGCCATCTCGGACATATTTTCTAGTACTTCCTAAATCCTGATGTTAGAGAAAGAGTTAAACATAAGGATTTTAGAAGAGCTTTTTTTTTACCTTCCTTATGACCCCATCCTTTGTTGAAAATTGGCTAAATTTTTGGAGCATCTGTTTGGATTTGTTATAAATCATATTTCTCTTCTCTTGTGATTTAATCTTTTACTCTAATCTTTAGCATTCCACTGCCCTTTTGCCCTGTAAACCCACTCACCATGGCATACCAAAGCTCTTGGGGTACCTCACGTGCTGTGTGATAAATCCCATTTCTTAATATGTAGACAGGATACTTTGGTTCCACTCACTTAGACAAAACAAGTCTAATTCTGTGCTTTAATATATCCTTGTATTTGGGGAGTTATTGTTCAGTTGGTTAGAACATGGTATTGATAATGCCATGGTTGTGAGTTTGATCCCTGTATGGGCCATTCACCTAAGAGCTGGACTCGAGGATCCTTGTGGGTCCCTTCCAACTCAGAATACTCTGTGATTCTGTCAAGTATTTCATTTAGTACCACCACATGTCTTTATTTTCTCGAATTAAAATCTGAATTATCTGAAGACTGAAATGCAGAAAACAAATCCAAAGCTAGGAAAAAAATACATACCATCTGAAAAAATAAATTACTTGTTCTTGAACTAGCTTATCCCACCTCTTCATCAGCTTCTTGGAATGTTTTCAGAAAGAAGGAATAACCTTTTTCATCATGTTTTTTAACTGCACACACAGGTCATCTGATGCAAAGTTAAATGAGTTTACCCACTGTAAAACACACAGCTTGAGGTGTAATTACTTCAGCGGCAGCCAATCTGAAATCCAAGTACAAACCTACTTCTGGTTGTCCCAAGAAATTAAAAAGTCTAAAACATAAAGATACATTTCAGAATTCTTTCAGAATCAATAACCAGTTAAGAAAGGATGTAAATATAACAAGAGTCAGAAATTCTGCTTTCCAGACAGGAATGATTTTCATCCCCTTATTTTCAATTTGAAATTCAGAGCTTAAAAGCAAGGAGAAATATTTTTCTTCTGTAAGACTAATTGGCTTCTGAAAAAGTTACATTGACAAAAACAACAGAAACACTTCAGAGATTCAGAATAACAACATACCTTTTAGAAAGCTACCCTGTCTGTGCTCTTTAATACATAACGGATGAGATTGCTGTTATGTTCAACACATGCTCATGCGTTTTCCTAAATCTCAGCAGCAATTTATTTATTTTAGCCTCTGTCATATTACTTGTTCAATAACATGAGAGATTTCATTTTTTTATCGTATTAGCAGCCCTTTCAGAACAAACATTTTAAAAATATATGTAATTATTTCCAAAAATGCCTGTAATTTTGTTCTGATTCTCTTTGTGACCACTGCATGAGTGAATTAAAATTATATATCACAGCTCTGCTTGCAAACCTACTATTAGTATTTCAATTTTTAAAATAGTCTAGAGAGGTTTTTCATAACTCAAATTTATTATTCCTGCTACAGAAGGATGGAAATGTGAAGCCTTGATGGCCATCATTCTATAGCAAAGATCTCCAAACCACACATCAAAGTAGGCTTCCAAATAAATGTGAGGTCATAGTTTCCCAGAGAGTGGGGGCTATCTGGACCTTACTTCCATATGGTTTACAAAAACAAAGGAGGAGAGAGTATATGGTCTCATTTTTGTTGCTCTGGAAGTTCAGAAACACTGAAGTTTAAATTAACATTGGCAAGTTATCACCTGAAACCTCCCAAGCGTCAAGACCAACCAGTCAACCCCCTTGCTATTATCCCATATATTTTGAGAAAGGAAAGTCAGGCTTTGCATCTTACAGTAAGACAGAAAATGAAGTGATTTAAAACTTGGCTTATTATGTAATTTCTTTTGTGTGATGGTCAGCAGCACTAAAGTACTATTGACAAGTAGTTTAGCTGCTCTTTAATCAAAAAAGCTCTTTAATAGCAAGACTTCAGTTGCTGAAAAGGATAATAATGATTTTTGAACTGCGAGCAGATGAAAACAACTGCAAGACAAGTCTTCACAATTACCCGTTTTACAGATGCAGTTGATAACTTTCAAGTTTGAGACTCTAACACCACATAGATACCACACTTAAACCCCAAAGGAGCTGAAATTTCCCTAAGAAACATGTACTAACTACTAAAATGTTTTTGACAAACTTTTATAGTTCTTAACCCAACATGTCACTAGCACATGATCCAACTGAAAGAAAATAGTTCACCTGTGTTGCTGCAAACTCTGGTATCTCATTACATATTTAACCCCACACTGGGCTAAAACAATAAGTTTGCATACTGTATCTCATCACTTTTACAGGACAAAACCCAGGCTGATTTGTAAAGAAAATATGTTCCTGTCTTTTAGCCCGATGCAGTAATTCACAAGCATTGTCAAAGACAGGAAAAGCTATTATCACACAGTTTGGGGGTTGGCTGTTTTTCAAACAAAACCTTTTCAAAGTTCTGCTGGGATTTTTCCCCCATTAACCTCTAACTTTACCCAAAGTCACCATTTCCTATTTGGAAAAGTAGCAGAAGACAGGAAATTTTTTTTTCTCTTGTTAACAGGCCTATCTGAACAATGATCACTCCACTTCTACAGATTCCTGAGGCTCACACAGCTGGAAACCTCAATGAACTTTGAGAACACAGAGACAGAGAAACGAAGAGAATTCAAATTTGTGAATGTGTCACCCATACTCTTCTCCTACCTCACATCTCTGGGGAAGACTTACAGGACTCTGAAACAGCGTCAGCAACAGAAAATATGCAACCAGCTACTGCCTATGGCAGATGAAAATCACCACTTCCTTCTCAAAGACATTTTTCTACTGAGTTTAAATTGTTGACGTACTAGACTTTCACAGCAGTTACTTACTGGGGAGCAGGATTTTACAGATAGTTTTTTCTATTTTCTACTGATAACATAACTGAATACAAATTTACTTTCCTTTTTAATTTTACAGTCCTCAGACTTAAACAGCTTCTCCTTTGTTTCTGCGATGACGTCAAAACGTTTCATTTTTACATGCTTACGATTATTTATATGACAAAGCCCTTAAGAGTGTTAATTTTCTCTCATTTTGTAAAAGCCACTTGTACTCACAGTTTTCCATTTCTGAAATTTTTAGTACAGCATTTTAATGACATGTTCATAATTTTAGGAGTGTCACAGTTGGCAGCAAATCACACAAATGACATGGAAAACCGAGGAATTCTTGTCTGTTTTTCAGCTCGGTTTTAACCATCTCACTAGAAACTCTGGGAATAGACCCAACTCTTACTTTAGTTCTTAAACCCGCATCTCGTATTTTATCTTGCCAGGAACAAAATGCCAACAATTCAGGCAGAAGCTCTCTTAACAGTGAACACGTTCCCTATTTCTACTGATTATTTGACAAAAACCCAGCCAAATTACTTTAAGTGCACCCTGTATATGCAGAATATCAAGATGAGAGGAAGTTCAGCTGTACCAATACAGTCAATAAGCTTTGGAATTTAATCAGTGATGTCTTCCATGAGTGGCAGAGTGAATAATTGCAGGTGGTCTCCTATAGTCACAAACATCATCTGCAGATTCATTTTAGCCTTCACTGGAATAACATAGCAAGTAAATCTCCATCAAGTCACTCAGCAATCCTTTCCAACTTTTTTTAGCCCTTGCAGCCCCAGGTGAAAGAAATAATTTAACGACAAAGCACTCCATCTGACTGGGAAATCATTGCCTCATTGATTTTTTTATCACTTCATAATATCACACCAATATTTCTTAAAGAAAATTTACTAAGCCTTGGAATGGCAGAGTGCACTGAGCTCAGCCAGGTGTGCAATTCTATTGACATCTCCTGTGTTTGAGGTTCAGATTAGAGAGACTTATTTTTTTAAATAAGATAACCTCTCACAGAAAATAATTATGATCTCATTTTGTGAGTCTCACACCTTACATGTGTCATTTCAGTGGGTGATCCATGTATCCTTTATACTTTAAACTTTGCCCAGCCCTGTTCCAGTGGCAACAGGTTTCCTAAGGCTTTTGAAACCTGAGCCAGCAGATGAAACAGGAATGTAAAAAAAGGCAGCTTTATTTTGAAAAGTGAATCTCACACCCTCTTGCAGCTTTACCTTTCCCCTCTTCAGTTAGTACAAATCAGGACTCATGCAAGTTGCATCCTGCCTCTATGGGTCTTGGTTCCAAAAAGGCACAAAACATTTCTCCTAGTAATGCCTACCAGATCTCCTAACGGAAATCTTGATTTGGAAGCCACTGAGCAGAGGAAAAGTCAACCTAAAAAGGATCAAAATGTATCAAAATCAACTTCAAGAGAGCCAGTTCTCTTGCTCTCCAGTTATCAGAAGTGAAATGACACCTTATCTCCCATTCTCGAAATTATTAGAAGGCATTCAGGCACAGCTGCCTAACAGGATACTTCCAAGCACAACAGGAACTTGTTACTGCCCTGTACTGTCAAAGAAACTTTCAAAAGTCTGCTTTCCAAGAAGCTTGAGTGACTCTCCTTCATCTAATCTCTTTTAACAGATTTGCTAAGAGCTCATTACTTTCATCACTTCGTTCGTAGTTAAGAGGGTCTGTGCTATTGAAACAAATTACTGTGGGAAGTTGGTATCTATAGCTAAACTACCCCCTGCTGGAAAATATTATATTCTGAGTAATTAACTGCTTCCATTTCTGCTACTAGGAATTTATTTCTTTCAGTGCAAACCTCCAATAAAGAAATGAAATCCAAAAGAAAGTACCACATGAACAGTGTCATGAAAACCTACTACAGAAGGTCCCAAAATTGTCCCAACTTAGTTATTAAGAAACACTGACAAAAATCCACAGTGAATTTCAAAACTTTTTTAGTTACTTATAAATTTAGACAAACGTATATGTGTCTGTCTATCCAAAGTCATTATATTATAGTCCTCGTCTAGAACCTGCATGACAGCTAACAAGGTTGAAGCATTTGTATACACCTAAATTAGTTTAAAATACACAAACACAGAATAATTAGGAATATGCTCCTTTGAAAAAGCAGAGAGAAGTTTTAATTATGTATAAACAATAAAAGTTTTATCAAAACCTTGACTGTATCAATTTAAGGAATACATGTTCTCACAACAATGATTAATTTTCAGATTGCTCCCAGTCAGCCAAATAAATTACATTTTGGACACTTACCAGAAGAGTTTCTACAAAAGATTACTGTCCCTTTAGAATAACTCATTCATAATTGTCATTATCATCCCACTAATACAAAATTGCCAGTCTCTTGACCATTCCCCTCTTAAGTCGCTAAGGTTTCCCTGAAAATTCAATGTTATAATCCATTTACTTGAAATGGATTTTCCTGTTTAAGGTCTGTCCAAAAGCTTCTGAAAATAAGCTCAGAAAAATAAACACTATCTAAGCCCTCTAATAAAATCATACTTCCATGTTTTCTCATGACAGCCTACGGACGCATTTTATTTAAATTTAACCTGTTGAGTATCCAGTAAGGTTTACCAAAGAAAACAAGCACTATCTTGATGTGTTAATTGCAAACTACCCTTCCTTTCTTGTAAAATTAATGAGACAGAAAGGCTCGGTGGCTCTCCTCTCTCACCTTACCTTGATAGAACGCAATTTTCTTTGTGTTTCTGGATCTGATAAACATCTAATAATGAAAACACTCATTTGTTCTGAGTTGTTTTTTAACTGAGAAGGAGTACATACATACAACCAGTCCAATTAAAATGAAAAGCCTGTGTTAAAATCTCAATACAAGTGTAACACTAATAACAAGCACATAAAACACGTAGAGTAGCAGTTCCCATGGCAACCATACGTCTCACTGAACATCTAATAAAGTAGGGCCTTTCTTCACATGAGTGCCAAAAGCACAGATAACTTGCCAATCACTGGCATGGTATGTATTTATATGTATTTATATACACATCCTAGCACATTATTATGGAACTTCCTAACTACATTTCATGCCGTAGTTGTTCTCTCCCCCATGAGCAGTGAAAAAAGCCACTACGGAAAAGTGTTTATCGCGTTATACCCCATTTCGCAACTATTTTGACACGCCTGTCATGGCTATGTGACCTTGAAACCTCAGACATTCTTTAAACATCCCCTGATGCTTGTTAAAAGGGTCAGAGTCAAGATTTCAGAGTAGCTGCTAATACTGCATGCCCTGTCCTCTTTGCAAATGCAACTTCACGGTTCACTTATGTAATTTTTGCTTCCTAAGACTGTCCTTGCTTTCTCTTCTCGACTTTTTTCCCCTTTGACAACACAGTATTTCAATTAGTATTTAATCAAAAAACTTAAATCTCTCAAGTTTATTCACTCTGAGAGCCCACTCTTGGGGGCAAGAACTCTTTAGTATTGCCGCTCTACCCTCATTTCACTGCTAAATTTTCGCTTTCTCTATAGCTGTCACCCCTCCCCAGTGCCCTTTCCAGTCTGCTACGTGCATGTGTCCTGTTCAGCAATATGTAAAACAGTTTAATGACTAGAAAGAACTCTTTGAGCATGTGCTGAAGTCTGCAGTACGCTCACTGATCCAGCCCACGCTCAGCCACACAAGGACTGGACTAGTACATCCTGGATGACCAACAAATCTCAAGCATTGCACAACTGCAATCTAGATGTTCACTCAAAACCACACACTTCCATTTATGATAAACTCTCTTGTCTACAACCCCAAACTAGAATTTAGGAGTAAAGTACTTTAAACCTGTCCAGCATAGAAAATGTGAGATCATCAGAAAATAAACAGCTACAAAAGAGCAGAACATTTTCCTCCATAAGCACAAAGTTGAACAAGTTGATTCCCATGGGCAAAACCTAAAAACTTATTCCAACCACTGGCCTGAAAACAAACAGCACTAACACTTGAGATAACCACATGCTGCGGATCTTCACACCTCTGCACACTCATTAATGCAGTCTCAAAAAGCACTCAGATACAGAACTATGACTAACCTTCTACAGGATTAGAAATGAGTATGTGGCCAGTTTCTGACTTTTCAAACTGCTTATTGTTAAAATCATAGCCCCAAGTCAACAGAGATGGAAGAACTCTTTGAGGAGACATTTCTGTCAGATTTATATTAAAAAACAGTGCAAATCATCACTCCCAACATCTGGGCTCTTAAGAAGTTGAAAATGACAATTTATAAACCATACCATAGAATAGAAAATTTATCCCACCCCCCCCCCCCCCCCCCAAAAAAAAAAAAAAAAAGAAAGAAGGAATATAATGACATGGAGTGATCTTCACTCAAAGAAATTCAGGAACGAATTGTGGAAGTTATCAATACAAAATGCACATGATAACAAAAATGCAACCGGGTTTCTGAAAGGAATAACAAATAAAGTGATTCCAAACAAGCAAAAGTAACAGAATTAGGAAAGCAAACCTTGAGAAAAACAAGGATAATTTTTTCCATTTATTATTAAAGAGCTTCAAATACGGCACATAAAAGATAACATACAGATAATGCAGTTGTGCTCAAAAGTTAGCCGTATTTCTAGTATAGCAGAATATGTCTACCAAGAATATATTAACAGATATTACCAAAACACACATACTGCATAAAAGAACACTCAGCTGCAGATTTTTACCCTCATTATACTTACTTCTTTTTGTAAGCCATTCTTCCAATTTCCTTTTTTTTTAATTTCATGAACTTCTTTCTCACCATTCTTCTCTGTGTGATTTTCCCCATTTTCTGACCATTTTTCCCCTTCTGTGCCTGTTATTTTTTTACCTTCTCCCACATTAACCAGGTAAAAAACTTGGAAAATAAATAACAATACAAGATGTTCCTTTAGTGAATGTCATAGGAGGATTACAAAGCTGTTCTCTAAATTCAATTAAACTTAACAACATTCCTCTGCCTGCTGCAAAAGATTACAGTAACAAACTTACATATGGAAAAACTGAAACCTAGACAAGAGAGAATCTGTTCATAGCTCCCAAAAGAGGGGAAAATACCCCACAGTCAATGTGTTGATTTGGGCTGCTGCTGCCTCAGACTTTCCATTTTTTTTTTTGCAAATTCACTGCTTCCTTCCCTCCTACACACTCTGTTGAGCACCAGAATTCTCGTAATGTGTTGTAACATAACAGGTACGGAGAAGGTGGCTATGGAATTCTGGACTACAAACCCAAGACCCGACACACTTCCAGAACTAATTCTGAGTTAGAGGGTCCCAATTCAGTAACAGATTGACAAACTATGGAGGGTGCACAACATGTATTAAAGATACTTGTCTCAAAGAAGGAGAGTTGCAAGAGGGCTGCCAGTCAGGCCTTGCAGGGGTGGGGTACAGGAGGAAGAACTCAATAAGGAAACTGCTGCTCCCTATTTCACACTTAGTCCTTACCAGCATACTCACAATGAACCCAAAAAACAGCTCACCTGGTATATAACAGCCTAAAAAGCTGAGAACCTACCAATACAGAAACAATTAGAAGTTAAAATAAGATGTCAAAACATGTTTGACCCAAGCATTTGATCTGGGAATTTCTCCATATTCTATTTTGGTTTATTTTCTATTAATTTAGCTTAAAAAAAAAAAAATCCTTAAAAACTCCAGCTTCAGCAACTTAGCATGCACCTTTGGATTAACTGAGTGGCAAACTTTCAAACAGGAAAGTGAAGAGCTAATAAATCTATGCAAACTGGTGAAGAGTTAGGAAAATCATTATGAGCTTTATCGTGAAACTTCCAATAAAAATACATTTAATATTCAGTGATGCTCACCTCATAAATCACAAGAGCTAGATCTTATTAAAAGGGAGAGATCTTTATACATAATCAGTATTGACACTTGCTCAGAAGAAACTCAGAGGAATGAGAGACTTTATCCAAAGAAGGACTACAATCAGATAGATATTTGTTCCAAAATGAAATTTGCTGACAAAAATGGAAGAATCCATAGTTTTTAAAAAATGGACTTAAAATGAGAAAAAAAAAAGTAAAGCTTTCTACACTATGAAAAATCTGGATTATTTACCTATTTGAATGGTTCTAATATTATTCCACAAAATAAGAAAACAATTTTGACTCATCCAGGAGATGCAAAGAATTCACAATAGAACCATGATGGAACCTATGGGTGATGTCAAAAATCAGAACTGGTATGTCTTCTTTCATTGACCTCTGTATTCTGTTACCACATCTCATAGTATCTTGATTAATGTCATTCATAACTGAAGGAAGGAGCCACATCTATAAGCAAGCGTCATATCTTGTAAGGGCAATATGTTTGACTTTCAAGCAAAAGCAGAATGGAGCTTTGCTTTTTCTGTCTAATTAGCCCATTGATTTTCCAGGAAATATCATTCATCTAGTTCCATCCTGTCCGTGTCCTCTTAGCCAGAAATGTAATTAAAAAGCCAGTTCCCCCAGGTACTGGTAAAACTAAATGGAATGTGGGATCTCACAACACAGGACATTTCCCAAAGCTAGTAGAGAGCAAAGAGATGTTAAATCTTTTTGATGCTCTGAATATTACGGATCAAATTAATTCCTAAGGTAGCTGTGTGGAAGTCACGGTAATTTGCCCCAAGGGTAGACTTAGAGAAGATATAGCACTGTCATAGTGTTTATGATTTCCTGAACTGCAAACCAATGGCTGACATAATGCAGGTTTAAAGTTCCAAAACTTTTGAAATGGGTATTTATTGTTCTGGAAGAAGGAAACAGTATTTCTCACTCCAATAAAAATGTCACTGCTATGGCCTCCAACAAGACTAATTAATGCATTTAACTATAACACAAAATCTGAAGTTGCTTAGTCTTTATTGTGATGTTTAAAATTTCTTAACAGAAGTAAGAATAGACAGGAGTACAGATAAAGAATTAGCACTAATACTATTTAAATTATGGGAATTAGGAATTAAATTATGGGAAATAGGGACAAAAATAAAAAGCTGTCTAAATTCACATCTTAAGTTAACTTGAAAGTGGTATGGTACCTGAAGTGTACCAAGTTAAAGTGAGGGTTTACGTAGCACATGATCAGTATTGACTGTCAGTTTTGTTAGGTCCACATTGTCTGGGATCCAACTGATATTTCTTAGCAAGGCTTTCTTCTTGAAAAATAGGATTTTGATGCTAAATATTCATGCATTCAGTCCCCCAAAGTTTGCAGCCAAGGCCAGAAAGCCTTAATAATATATTTTAATAGACCTGAGATGTTTGCTAAGAGAAAAAATAAGAGAGATGTCTACCACCTCTAATCTGTGTCCCTTACAGGCCTACTCTACACGATATAGGTTTGTATGACATGGGACCGACAATCCAGAACATCATGTTGCAAAAGACATTGCACCAGTAATGTATGTCACAGCTTTATAATATTTTCAGCATTTTTCTGTATTCCTTTCTTAATGCTGCCTACTGTTCTTATGGTTCCTGACCACTAAGCAGATATTTTTACCGAATTCCTGATAATGATGGAGAATGCAGGAGGTCCCTGAGTAGCTACCTTTGATTATATCTTCTAAATGCACCCGTTTTTTGACTATTATTTTTGAGCTATTCAAATTAAATCAGTAAAATATCTTAATTTTCACATATTATAGCTGTTTCCCAAATTTCTGTTCACTTATCAGTATTCAAGATACAGACTGAATGAAAAAGACTGTTTCACAGAATTTTTTCCAGATGGAAATTTGAAGCAGCTCTGAAAAATATGGTGACAATATATTTTTCAGCTCTCAGAAGCTGAATAACTACACAGTCCTTGAGTTATGAAGAGACAAAAACGTTCCAGCTAAATATCATTCCAACATCTTTATGCGTAGGTTTCAGTGTAGTGTCTAGCACATCTCACTTTGACTGCTCACTGTATCACAGCTCACTGATGCCTCTCCCTACAGTTCATTTTTAGTAAAATTATATGTACTGCAATTAGATCCCCAATTTCATGTGTGTTTTCTGATTCTCTGCCTTCTCTCCATCGATACAAGCTGCTTGCTCATCTAGAGACTAGAAATGTTTAATGCCACATCCTTGCCAGTTTGCACCAAGACTTCTGAGTGTATTTTTGTATTGTCATCAGAGGATACGCTACATTTGTGCCAAGCATGAACTACATGCACATTACGCAGGTAATACACGACAGAGCAGATGTTTCTGGCGGCTTCGTTGTGTGTTCCAACAAAATTTCAACCAGTGTAACCAAGAGGGAGCACACAGAATTATGGTCCTATTCAACATTCAGTCCCCTTCAGGGAACTCAAAATAGTAATGAATACAGATTGGCTTATTTATAACAATTACAGTGCATTCTGTCAAACTGGCATTGACATTCTATGACAATCACATATAATCTTCATACGTGCAGTGTTCTTGGGAAAGACTAATAGTATCAGTGGGTAACAGGCTAAGTATCCTCCTGGCAACTGCAGGACATTTGTGCAGAACCTCTAGCATTTCATTCCATAGTTTTGTAGATAGGATGTACATCAAGTTTGGTACAGAGGCTTTTACAAGTACAAAAAAAGTAAAATTGGTAATCTGTGTGATTCTTAAAAGGAGTTAAAAGTATAGCTTTAGGTACTACGTCTGCTCTAAATGAGAAAAACAACCGTGTAACGTTACAGGCACGGGCTAACACCTTTTTTATGATGTAGAATAAACTATGAAGTCCAAAAAAATACCTGTACAGAATCTCTCTCTCAGTATTTACACTGGTTTCACTAAGAATTTTTCCTTCGTTGTCTAGTTTAGAAGAAGCTCCTCTTCCAAAAGAAAGGGTTTAAATGCAGTACAAACTGCCTGAATAAGTGACAGGCATCCTTGGACTGCATCCAGGGGCAGCAGGGGCATCTGGAAACCTGGAAGTCAAAGACTATTAGTTATATTAGAGGATTTTAAAAATAAACTGACTTTAAAAGCTAAGTGGATTTTAATTTCAACTTGCTATAAAGAAAGGCAGCAAAGTCTTTCAGAACTGTGCAATTCATGTCAAATTCCATCTGCCTGAGATACATTAATTGGGTATTAGCCAATTGAAGAGCATGCAACACTTTAACCTTGTGTCAGTAATAGCCAGAGCAGGGTTCCTGCGCTTTGCCACGAAAAGTGCCTCCTAAGAAACAACTGCAAAGAACACAAATAATCCATGAACATACTGTTTTTCTCTTGCGTGTGTCACATCCCTTAATGTACCTACCAGGGGACAGAGTGAAACCTTGGCGGGATGAAAGGGCAGAGAGGAAAGTACAGGTCCAGTGAAACAACACACAGGGAAACTTCTGGTCCCAGTGGTGTTAATTTAATGTTTTTCTGCCTCTAATAAGATCGATTTATTTCACTCTAGTAAGTTTGCAAGGGTGAAAGGGCTACAAATTTCTCCTTTCCTTGCTGCTCAGTCTGTAATATACGCATGTATATTTTTCATTTCAGTGGATTTCGATTACAACACTTTGTTGTCTTCTGAAACATTTCTTTTTCTAAAATCTGATATATAATACATAGCTTGCAGCTAAATATTTTTCTATAATATGATTTGCTAACACAGTCTTTTCAACAGAGCTTTTTCATTGGTGCTGCTAAAGGAAGAATATTTTGCCTCAAAAATCCCTTTTTTAGTCTGCTGTTGGACTGAACACCACAGAAAAGAAATCTGAAAATGAAGAAACTAGAGAGCTTCCAACACAAAGAATATTAAGGAAAATAGTTGAATACTTGGGTATTATATGACAAGACATCTTAATGTCAGATTTACATAATCTGTCTGAAGATAAAGGTAAGTAAAAGTCATCTTTTATCTGATCTTTTTATTGACCTTCAAGCAGTGATGTAGAAACATAAAAACTTCATGACACTATTAAAATGAAGGTGAGCTGAATGCATAAAACCTTGTGATAATCAGTTAATGCCAAAAAACCTTCAGTCTCAGGCTTCCTGGTAGTATTTACCTAAGCTTTTTCCCCATGTCACTATATTTAGATTGCTGATGGCTGACTGCTCTTCTGAATAGGATCCTGTATTTCTTCCTTGGTCCTAAAGGTCTTTAAGAAGCAAGGCAAAGAGTTATTCTTGAAGAAACTCTATGAATAAGTCTGATTTGAACTATTTACTAGTGACATCAGTGAACTTCTAGGAGTATTCTGTCACTGGGCATGTTTACAAAAATGCTGAACCTGGGAAAGTGAGATAAACTGATGGCAAAACCTCTCTATCAGCATTCTGCACCATGCCTAAAGGTACATGTTAGTTCATAGGCTGTGTGGCCATACGTTTGTGAACATAAATCTGATCCGTTCCAAGAGAAAAACAAAGCTCCCTAGCAAATTCTTCATTAAGGAAGAACTGAAGCTATAGGAAAGACAAAACTGCCTGCCAAATGGAATACAGTTTTTCTAATGCAAACTTCATTATTTACACGTCTATAAATCCTGTCTTACAGGGAAATCCACCCAGCATTAGGCTATTGCTGTCTTGAAAAAATAAAGTCATAAACATATAAGAGTGTAAGAAGCATCAGCTCTGAGATGCTATCAGTACCACTACCAGGGCAAGGAATTATTTTACTATAATAAAATAGTACTAGGTAAAAAATCAGCAGTGGAATATTATTTTGGATGGGTAGAACTGAGGCTTAATTAATATGAGTTAAATTAGTGAACCGAAGACTCATTTTTGTTAAACACTGATTTATGTCAAATTTTTCCTCTTAAAAAAGAACAGAATTTTAAAAAAAGCATATTCTTGTTGTGCTTATAGCAGTACATGGATCGGAGCAGGAATGGCAGTCTCATCCTTCTTAGCCTTATCACAGTTTTGCTAGTAAAACCTCTGCTAAACTTTCAGCATAAAATACATACATTGATAACACTTTGTTGAACTCCTGGAGTTAATAAGCTTATTGTTTACAAATTGTCTAAAATAGCACAAGCCACTAACCAATAACCAGTAAGTACCCAGTCAGAAAAACAACTATGACTCTTTCTTATCATATGTACTGTTACACTGAAAATATCTGGACTAGTCAATAATGGAAGCCTGTTCTAGCATTACCATTACCATCTAATTCCAACCAACAGGAGAAGGTTCTCCACTCATGATGGTGATAACACCTACATAGCCTCTCAGGCTGCTTTTACCTTCTTGTATAACATAGCACAGATTCGTGGTCCCCTGGGATGGCTGGCATCCATACAAAGCGACACTTAGGCCACAGCCTTAGGTTTTCTGTGAAAAGCAGCATGTGTGCCACAGCCATGGGGGCAGGAATGGAGGTCTTGTGAACATAGAGGAATCAGGATAGTGCTGGATGCACAGCTGGACTCAGATCTGTGTAAAATAATTTGCAAAATGCTCTGAAATATGTAGTACGAATGTCTGCCAACTTATCTTTCTTTCAAGCAAATATCAAAAAAAAAAAAAACTTGCTTAACAACAAAAATCATGTGATAATTATATTATATTCCAAACCAATTTATAAGTACTTGCGAAGACAATGCAGGTATGTGAGATAAACTGAGAAGATCAGGAAGAAAACTATAAAAGTGAAATAACTTGGATATCCTATTATAGCTAGATTTTATGAGTACTATAGATACACATATGAATGGAAATGTGTCCTTTCTTCAGATAAACAATAACTTAGCTAAACTTTGTGGGCACAGTAATGCATTAATGTACAGTAATACAGTCCAAATACAAATTCAGTATCCTTGTTTTATTTCTGATAACTATGGAGGTAAAATAAACAACCAGAAGACAAAAATCACGGTAACTCATTTCACCAAGGTCATAATCTGCTAGGGTTTTAAATAAAAACCTACTATGTAGCCTGTAACATTAAGTACAATGGCAAGCTGGCCTCGAATTCAACAGCGCATAGGTCCAGCAATTGAGCTGATAAACCAGACATGATGGCATTAAAGAGAGAGCTAACTAGCTCCTAGCTCTAATATAATACACAAAGAATGAGAGTAAAAAATGCATTAATTCTATTGTTTTAATGAACCTGTAGCAAAAGTTGAAAATGCAAAATTTGGTGTGATGGCATATGTGAGATGGAGAGACTGGTTCAGTTAAAGTGAGGCACAACACAGACCATAAATTAACCATTTTTCTTAAATTTCAGAAGTTTAGCTTTAGAGGCTGGGGTTTTTTTCTCCTTGCTTTATTTTCCCAAGTGAATTAAAATTTGAAGAGAGAAAATTATAAACATGATTGAAGAACTTGTTATTTTTCTGTTCCATTTGTGATTTTAAGTTTTCAAAAACCTTTTATCCATAAGATTTCTGATCATTTTTTCAACATTCCAAAGTCTCAGAATGATAAAATTTGAGATTAAAAAAATCCCTTTAGTATATTATCAAGTGTCAAAAACATTGTTTTTGCATAGAAGTTGCCCACTTTTTTAGAGGAGATGGATGAAAAATGAAGTTTGAGGCTATAGAGTCCAAAGTCAGGTAAGAATTAAACCACAGAAAAATTGTCCTTGTATAGCATTTGTCTCCTCAAAAGGGCTGAGGCAGCAGGTGCAATACAAACAGTCTTTGCTCCAGCCAGCCTCTGGTATTCAGGAGAGGAGCATCATGTCAAAGACATTAAGAAGGAGAAAGGGGGACCAAAGGAACCCATTGGTGCATACGTTTTAAAGAGATTTAAATAACTGAGTTAGATTCCTAAGAGTTAACTGTTTAAATCTAAGCCACTCACACAGTTCCTTTTTTGGGTCAATGGAAGGGAAGGGGAAGCTGCGAAAGTGTTGAGCTGACATAATTTAAAACAAGATTAATTACTGTTGGAATGTATCTACTTTTCCATTTATTTTTGAAGAGCTTCGACAACTATACTGCATGCTAAATTTAACATAAAAACCTTTATTTGGATTGTGCCCCTTCCAGCTGTTGTTATAGTAAGATAAAGATGAGTCTGAGTGAAGAAAGTATCAACACCTGGTTTGCAGCACATAGGCTTCAACTCTGCTAAGCACAAGAACTGCACCTGTGGGCCCCTGAAGTTCTCCTTACACTGCTAAATGACAGGAAACCTTTTACTGGCCTACTTTACAAAGAAAAATTTCACTTCACTGAAAAGAATAGCCGAAAAAAAAAAGAAAAATCCATCCAGAAATGCTGGAATTTGGAACCACTTATCTGTCAGCCTGTAGCTATGAACCTACAATGTGAGGCTGGGCAGATCAAAAATAGAAACTGAAAGCATCCAAACTGTGTTGACACTTTTAATTTGATTTGGTGCTGAGAACAGGCTGCTTTTGAAGGGGCTGTGTAATTTCCCATATAAAGGGATAGAGAATGAGCAAAATGAGAAGCACGCGGTCCTTAATATGTTTTTACTTCCAAAGTATGAGATGTTTCAGCCCTTGTAGACTCTTAGAAATACCCTGTTTAAAATGCAAACACTATACAACAGTCTTCTCTACCAATTTAGCAACACCAAGAAAGAAATGAGAAAGCAGCTCAAAATGCACAGGGGACATAGGAAAATTAGGCTGAAAGGGTCATTGAGAACCACACTGTAGGTTATAGACTAATCTTTGAAGATTAAAACGCATCCTTTAACGCAGGCAAGTAGATGATCATTATCTACTCTAGATATTTTTTTCTTATTGAGAAGTTCCATTTTTCCATAATTTAATCTTTTCAATGCCTCTTCATGCTTTCGTTGGCTTTAAAGAGAGCTACTGTACATCATGAATGACTTCTGTATGAAAAACTCAGAACTAAAGTTTCATGGTTACCCCTTTTATGGGATGTTGCCAACAACACAGAAGTTTTGTTTTGCTTGTTTGTCTTAGGTGTCAGATGAACTTGCCACATTCTGATTGAGCAACCACATGTGGCCCTCTGACCACTGAAAAGGAGAAAAGAGTCCGATTATTACTGACTGTATTATAATCTCTTAAGGACATCAAAGTGCATAAGTTTCTTAAGGTGAACTTTCGATAAAAGCTGACAGAGGTCACTTTCTGTTTATTTTGTGAAGTGATGTTGCTTTAGCAGTGACCTTGCAAACCCACTTTAGTAACAACGTATGCTGGGAAACAGAATATGCTTGACTAGTTTTTCTTATTTGATTTCTATCATGTTTCTTTTAAACTTCAGTAAGCCACGTGCTGTAGCACACATCATTCCCATTTTCCCATTCTCATTCTCCTCAGTATCAGAATTTTTGCCAATACCAGGCTCCTCCCATTTCCTTCAAAGTCGGAGGTGCTGTTTACTCTGTGGGAAAGCAGCGAGCACAACCTCCCAGAATTTGTGTGACCAAAGTGCTGCCGGCTGTGAGATGCCAGGTAAATCACTCAGGCTCATCCCTGCCTCATGCTCTTCACCCACACAGTGCCAATAATTCTCTGTACCTTCTTCAAGTGCCACAGAGATTAAGTAGATTATTGGGGATGGCCTTTTGGTTCCAAGGACAAAATTAGTTCTACATCTCACATTGACATTTTGGTTGATTATGGGGCTTTGTTGTACTGCTGTGAGCTGCTATCAAGTATATGCTTTAATACAGTTCTAATGCGAAATGTACCAAATTTGCTGTTATTTCATGGGTGAGAAGGATGCAACAGCTTCAGTCACTGCCATCCCTTAGCTTCAAAGAGCAATTTGGCTGGCAGCAGTTCATGGGAAAGAAGGGACAATATTCTCAAGTGTGTATGAAACAGCTGCCTTTTCCAATGCTACCCTGAGGGGATGGAGCATATGATTTCTTGGACCTACACATGCTCCACTGACCCAACCAACAGCAGAGGTTTTTACTTCTAAATTTAACTTCTGCTTAAACTGTTAATTCTATGTTTCCTATAATTGCATTTTTACAGAACCTTAAGCATGGTTACACATTTCCCAAACACAAGACCTATTTAAAAATGGCTCTGCCAAAGAATAGTGTTGGCACAAAAAAGCATAAGATCAGCAGATATTGGGTGGAGGGGGGACCACAGAAGGAGAAAAACTAAAGAATAAACAACAAATAAACAGTGACACAAAAAGTGCATCATAAATGCTTTGTTTCCTAAACACGGAGACACAAAGGCCAAAAATAGAAATTTTTCAGGCATCTCTTCAAAAGAAATGTATAGGGTTTAGATTCTTTCGATTGTGTAAGTAAAATTCAGGTGGACTCCACTGATTTGTGCTATTAATTCAGAACTTACAGGAAACAAATATCTTGTATCCAAAATCAAAGAGTTAGTCTTACCTCTTGGCAAAACAATCACAATGTAGTCTAAAACAATCCTGCTAATTTATTCTCAGAATGATACGTCAGATTAAAATAGTTATTTTCTGGTATTGTCGAGATGAGACAGGAATCTAGCATCTCCATAATTTTAAAGAGTAGTGATAAGTTTTATTGGCAAAGATTCTACTGTGTTTACTGTAAAATTGTCAGTTTGTTCTGCTCTGGAGATAGCGAGAGTTTGTGCATGATCCAAAGATACACAACCTCTGCCCGATAATTTATTGTATTTAGTTTGGGTGAGTTTTTCTCTAAGGAATGGAAAGTGTCATACACTATCAAGCTTTTTTCTCCCCCCGCAAGACAACCAAAAGAGTTTTCACTGCGGGAACAAAATTGATAAAGTCAAGAAATCCTTTTAAATTGCATTATCCGGTTTCAGATACAATGCACGAGGACAAAGTTATTAAATACCCTGTAATTCACAATGGCTATATTCAAATTTAAATTGCTTAAATTATTCTACAGAAAGGTATACTAGTTTACATCATGGTCTTTAAGCCATGGGATGACTTTAAAAAAGCAGTTACAAGAAAAAAGAGCTTCAAGGAAAATGTTGTGTGGAGTAATTAGTTATATTATTTATAAGTCCACTTTCTTTGCATGACTGGCTCTATAAAGTTTGGCTAAGGAAGTTATAGCTGTATATCTTGAGCTAGCTCTTAATTTCCAAATGCACCACCCACCGCTCTGTTACTAAGATTTAGTGCAGCTAATAAATAAGATCACAAACTCCTTGGAGCAGGACTCAACTTGTAAAATCTAAGCACAGTAATAACAATACGATGAGAAAACACTATTATCTATTCATCATGGTCTGTTAGGATGAGCCAGTCAGAACTGGAGTCTTGTGAAGAGTTCTATTTTCAAAGATTCAAGTGTTTCAAAGGTTAAGTACATATTAAGAAGTAGAACTGTAGCTGTTTGATAGTGGATGAAATGAGGTTCAGTTATTCATCACACTACAAGAAATGGACAGTGGGCAAATTCCTGGTCAGAGAACAAGTCTGAGGCTTGGGAGTGGAACAGAGCAATGATGAACAGCTGTACAGAATTGTAGATGCAACTTTAAGTGACTTTTAGTGTTTATTGATAACCAGGTCATCACCCAAGTTACACAGAACCACCGAGCATTTTAATATATCTACATTCTGCTTGACAGTTATTTCAATACATCTACAAATTATTATGTGAATTCAGATATTTTTAATTCCAAACAGTGAGATAACTTTAGTGATATGAAAATCCTACAGCTATAACATTAAGGAGGTGGCCCTCAAGCTCTTTCCTTTCTCAATCTCAAAATGATTAAAAGTAAAGGCAAGTTTTGATATGTCATCATTATTCTTTTTAGAAGCTTTCGGCAGCAGGGCAACATCCCGTCAAAAACTAAGAGTCAGCATTGGTTTATGTAAGGATGAGAGCTATATATGGGATATAGCTGAAAATAGCCCATCACCATGAAAAAATCCACCAAGTAGGAGGCACCTACACACACAAGTACAGGATGGGGATCCAAGGAAATCCTGGTGTTCCTGTCTCCAGCTTTCGTCAGCTTAGAAAATCCACAGTAACATAAGGACAGTGTAACACATCAGCAGTTGATGCAAATCACAGAAACACAGAATCACTGAGGTTGGAAAAGACCTCTGAGATCATCGAGTGGGATTGTGAGTTACTCATTAAGTAGCTACGTGGGTGATGTATACAGAGCCTCTCCACTACAGGAAGAAATGCCTTCCTGAACTCCCCTGAAACTCTGCCAGACCCTGCAGAAAAGGAAAACAGTGATGACCCTACATCAAGTGAAAATAGGTCTCCCTGTATCTTGTCTGGATCACTCTGGACAAAAGGTAATGGAATGAACTGGCCTCGCTGCATTCAATATGCAAAGGGAAGCTTCCCTGTGCAGGTATTTCTACGAGTTTTGCAGTTTACTCAAGCTGTTTTGAAGTTGGAAGCACTAAAAAGCACTTGAAAAGGCAGACTAACAGATATGTTTACTTCAAAGCTTCTGAAACGTAATTAAAAACTCTAGAACTGTGCCATAAGGCTGACCTCGCCCTCACCATCGTACCGCCACAAGTTCTGATGCAACCACTTGGCCTCCTTACAGGAGTTTTGCCAAGGTCCAGCACTTGAATCCAACACAGTTTTCCTTCCCAACAGAATAGTTTTACAGTCTTGACCTCCTCCAGACACATTATACTTGAATATTATTAATGATTACTTGGGCTACAAGTAATTTTTCTGACTATTTTTCAGTTAATAATAATTAAAGCAATATAAGGCACATCCGCGCATATCAGCCATTAGGTCTCTTAAGTTGTTGGACATGATGCTATTCTTAAGTGAGATAACACAACTTGGGTATTTAGGTGGCAGCTGAGCAAACAGAGGGTTAACATGTGCAAGTATTTAAAGCAACAAAAAAATGTTCCATTTCTTTCAAAACTAAAAGCACTAAAAGGACTCACATTAATATCTGTGTGTACAATTTACAAGACCACATAATGATTTGACTGTGGGTTTCTTTTTAATAGAGAGAGAAGAGATGCAAATGTCAACAGGAGCTGGATATTCCCTGCAACTGAAAGTCAAGCCTCTAATTTTCAAATCACTGGCACTTTTTTTCTGAAAAAAATAAATCATGTTTTGAAATCTAGAAGTGTTTTTGAGCACAGTCATCAAATTTAAATTTTTAACTCCCATTCCCAGTTCCTTTTCTTTGCTCTCATCAGTTCTATTTTCTTCTATTTTCCTACTTTTCAGAGGAGCCTACTTTGAGGCCTCTTATGCACCTGGACCACAAGGAACTGCTAAAAGGTCCTGCTGTGAAGGGGTTCGAATGGAGAGTCATTTTAATCTGTGCATGTAAAGTAGGCCAGTGCTATTTAGAGTGACAAATTTAGGCCTTGATTCTGCAAAAGAATTATGCACATGCCTAACTTGACACACATGAATAGTCCCTTTGCTTGAATGTATTGTAAGGCTAAGAACAGTTTTCAATGGTCTAGGGTTTTAAATTCCATTTTCAAGTTCATCTTACACACATTAAAAGACTTCATGGTTTGAAAAACAGAACTTAGGCTTGGTTGTCATTTCAGTGCTTATATTTTATGCTAACCGAAAATATATTGTACAGTACCTTCAATTCATTTTTCATATCCACCTATTTAAAGGAATGAATTCTTAATACAACAGCTCTTTGGAAAGGGACTGTCTGCTGCAATAAATACCGCCAAAAAAATCAATGACAGTTGTATGTTTAAAATGAGTTCTGCTTTTTTTTGTCGTCTCTGTTCATAATTTTCAGGCTTTGGGCATTCAGTTAAGAAAAACTTAGCAGCTGTCTGACAAATAAGGCTGAGTACTGAGTTTCACAATTAATAAGACAATTAAATTAACCACACTGTACAAGTAACAACATTTAATATTCAAGAAATAGTTAAATTATGGAGGGAAAAATAGAAATGCATGTGTATATATCGTTAAGCTTTTAAAAACATCATACAGGAAAAGATCTAGGATGTCTCAGGCATTTCTGGGCCCAGTAAAACAATAAAAGCTTAACACTTATGCACTTGAATGCAATTTTAGCTCTCTATAGCACTTTTAGTGTGGATTCCCTGTTTATAGATTAAACACAAGACAATGCAAAAATTGAGAAAGGCACATAAGGTCCATTTACTCAGCACACTGATGTGATGTGCAAAGATGTAAGATAGCAGAAAACTGATACCTCCCTTCAGCACAGCCCAGCACTTTTGGAAGTCAAAGATTTAGAGGTATCAAGGGCAAACATCATGCACAAGTAATCTTCTGCACTTGGAGCCTTAAAAATTTCACATGATAGACAAAGGGTCAGATTCTGCAGCATTTATGTATGAATATTTCTTTATCTCAATGAGTTTTGTGATGCCCCCAGAAATTCTGGAAATTGAATTTCCTGAAATCAATGGCATTACATTATCCAAAAAACCTGATAAACCTCCAGAAACTTGATAAACCTGAAATACTGACTTCCAGACTGCATATGCATTTTAGCACTCCTCTCTCTAGAAGAAATTATTTTAAAGAAAGCTTATACCAAAGAGAGATTATACTATTTTGCTACACACAAGATGAGCAGTGGCATCTCATTCTCACTAAGAAAAAAAGAATTAATATAAGTTTAAAATTTTTATCAAAACCAATAATGCTGCCATAGTGAGTCAATTCACTGGAAATTCTTTTCAACTTCCAGTTGTCTTTTTGCTGCATTATGAAGGTCAAATCATCTTCAACGCTGCAGCAAACCATACTGTAAAAATGACAATGTGAAGGCTAAAATGTACCAAGCATTTGCCATGCCAACATGTCCCTAATGAAAATCCCTTCCACTTCATGAACTGGACAAGCCGTATGCTTCATTAAATCACAGACAGCACACTCATTAAAGATCAATGGCATCTTCCAAATGCATTTTGTTTTGCTTTAGTCCTAGCATATGGTCATAATAATGCATCTAGCAGTAAGCCTGAGCACCGATTTTTAATGAAAAATAATGTTCAGACCGGCCCATGTAATTTGCTTTTATGTTTCTGACCTTGTTCTGAAATGAATCCCCATAGTTCCCAAACGTTCTCATTCCAGGTTCTCAGTTCTCTTGCCAAGAAAGGCAGATGCCATGTTTGTAACTTACAATGTCTCTGTTTAAATCATGCCCCTTCATCTGATGCTGGGCTATGTTTTTCCTTCCTAGGTGCACACCAGCTCCCAAAGAAGAAAAAGAGATGCAAAGAAGAAAAAGAGATGCAAAGAAGAAAAAGAGATCCAAAGCAATCCCTGTCAACCAAAGCTGGTGATAGCAAGGCAGATATCCTTCGCAGAGGCACGCCGTCCTTCTGTCTAGCATGAGAAATGTTGTCATTTCAGCCATACTACATCAGCCTATTTTACCATCTGTGTAGGAGCTCCGTGAGCCCAGAAATTATCACAGTGATGAGTGATCAAAGGTTTGGCAACTGTACTGACATATTTCATTTTTCAATGGAAAAAAAAAGTCCCATCACATTTGCTACTAAGGCACTGCAAAGAGCAAATTCATACACTGGGATTTTCCTCCAAGTATTTAGCCTAAAAGAACAAATTCTCAGCTTAGATTTTCACTTTTGTTTCCATCACCTTTGCTAATTACATATACAGGCAGTATCAAGCCCTGACTCAAGCTTAACAAAATGGCAGTGAACCAAAACCCACTAAAATTAAGAGCTGTGTGTTTTGTCATTTGTGTTATACCCTGAGACACTTTAAAAACCTATAATAAACTGAGTTTTTCAGTCCCCAAAATCTAACCTGACTTCTAGCTTTAACCGGTCAATACAAGTAGCAGCAGACAGTCCTCTAGGTCTTCCTTCATTACATACTCGACAGTATCATTAAGTTCTTACTTTCCAAACCCCTTGCATTAACTGGAAACTTGAAACTGAGCAATTCCTCCTGCACAAGTCCGCTCTTGCTCCCCCTCACGCTAGCACTTGTTCAAAAACTGGGGCACAGTCACAGCACAAAAAGAAACAGAGTTCTTATACCCTGATTTATTGAATCTGACTCCTAACTGCAGCCCAGTCCTAGTTTTTATCATAGCTGAAGGCATCTTAATTTTACAAAAGCACACATTGAAACTACTGTTTCATCAGTACTGTTTCACCTGGGATCAAAAATAATTTTAGCTCTGTAAGCCTAAAGAAAGCTAATAACCAGAGGTCCTCAGCAGCAGTTCTCTCAAACCAGCCCTAACCCTTGTTTTAATTAAAGTCTAATGATGCATGTGAGTATGAGAACTAAAGCATCCTTCAGATGCTAACCACTATCTTAATCCTAGTAAGTTTGCAATGCTCTTCAATAGATCTGTCCAGGATCTGAGTTCCCAAATTCAGTTTCTAATCCTATTTTTAAGCATAATATAATGATCCACCAATACAAAAAACTCAGCAGTCCTCTGCAGAAGAGCATAGTCTCTGTGCTCTTGATTTTTTTCATATATCAATGACAGGTGCAAAGAGTAAAAAGCCAAGAAGTGACTCCATCCTTCTTCTTTCAGAAAGATTTCTAAGAGTCCTTTCATAACATAATATCACTAAGAAGAGCATTATACGAAATGCATAAAATGAAGATTAAACCTGCTCCAAATTTCCACAGTATTTTAATTAGCTAAATTACTCTTTTCTTCTTGATTTTTCTTCCTACAAGGTACATTCCTGTATTTAACTTTTTATTACATGTCATTAACATTCAAAACTGGAAATTAAGCTTCTACCAAAGTCAAATGAATGAACACTAATTCAAGGAAGAGAAATTTTCAATTAAATTTCAATACTTCATTTTTACAGTTTGATTTCAAGCTTACATGTCTCAATATTACAAAACAGACAGGATATATTTAATCACTTTATGCTTTTATGATGAAGTAATATTTGAGTAGAAAAATCCTTCATCTGTATGTTTAAGTCCAAACTCAGACTGTTTGGACTGTGTGGGGCTCACATATGGGAAATGGCACAGATATCTTGCTCAGTTTTCAGGTTTGCACAAAAACTTTGTTTCTTCTACCTAACTGTATTCTAGCTGCCACTTTTCACATGCAGGTGTCTTTTTAGCAGAGTTGTCATTAGTTTGCAAGGCAGTTTGGATCTGGGGGGCTGGAAAGCACTACGCATATTTAAGTTGTTATTATCACATTTTGTAAAGTTTATTCTTGACAAGAGCTCTTTTGTGGTTTTAGTATCTTATTTTCTGACTTTCCCCTAATTTGTACTTGCTTCCCTAATCCTTCAGCTGTCTAGAGGGCTTTTTAAGTGGTTGCAGCCCCTGATTGTTGTGACATTCCTTTACATTTTCCTGCAGCTAATGCTCAGGTCCATTTACTTTGTTGCCTTATTTAAAGATTCTCAATTTGTTAGCCTTATTTAAAGATGCACTTGTTTGAGACCTTAGAGTGGTCTACCTGCAGAGTTAACAGTTACTATTGCCTGTAAGGGGAAAATGTATTTTGGAAGAAATGGAAAACATGCGTTAGTGGAGAAGCTTTTATATCAGCAATTAAATAACATGTGAATTAAAGTGACAGATTTGCAACTAAATTAAATGTTTCTTAAAAATTACACTTCTGACAACATCAATGCAGCACAATTACTTAACTTGCTGTAAAGGAATATAATTCCTCTAGGAATGAACAATACTGTAGCAACCAAAAGTCCACATACTTCATTATTTTAGAAGAGCTCAAAAGGCACATTTTACCCTCACTCTTTCATATTAATTTAACAAAATACATACTTTGTAAATGAAAATATGTTTCTTTTATTAACTGTTGAGTAAGATCTTGGTGCAGACAGCCATGAAGCCAATTCTTCAGCTTAACAAGAGGAAATAAAATTGGCCGAAAATCAAAGACAACTACTGCTGAAAAATCCTCATTCTGAGACAGAAGTTTTTAAGGAGAGTGTTTGACTTCAATGAGTTTACAAAGAAACAGAAGTACTGACAGCAGCTGGGTATCACTGAGATGACTGGTACACGAGATATCCAGCACTGGCTGCATACAGCTGCTACAACACAACTAAATCCAAGGCAAACCTTCAGTCATAATTACTGAAACTATTTATGTGCTTCAAATTAAGCATGCATTTAGTTACTGCTGCTATACCAGGCTCATGAGTTGTGAACGGCCCTGTATCCACCTGGGATTAAAGATACAGCCTAATTGCAAAATATACCAGTGTCAGTGGTAAAAGGTACTTTTGCTTTGTTCGCATATTGAGTAAATGACATATGTATAATTTCACTGCAATCAATGGAAATCACAGATTTCCATACCACATGCTAAATGCTGAGGCTGATTACCATTATATTTAATTTATAGTAATCAGTGTGAGCCAAGTGGGGCTTTAACATTACATGGAGATTTACATCAAAAGTTTTTCTTTTTTTTACTTCAGGAAAACCAAGTGTTGATAGGATCAGAAATGGGTTTTCATACAAAACAAGTGCTTAGAAAATGATAATATGTATTTTAAAACCATGTAAATGCTGCTATTTGAAAGTATTTCAATAGAAAGCTTTGTCTTTCCTTTTGGAGATCTCTCCTGAGCAATAACAAACTAATTTAGTGACCCTTTAAACCCCATTTATTTCTAAAAGTTTCTGGAAATAGTTTCTTATCCTTCTCAGAGTTCAAAAAATACAACAAACTTCACATATTTTTTGCACTGGAAACAATTACAGGTTCAGATCATGTCAACACAGAGTAAATATGTATATTACCTTAGTATAGTTATTTTTGTTATATATACTGACAGTCCTAAGGCTGCATGTGTCTTATATTGCATGGGCACACTTAGAATAAAAGTGAAATAATTTGTCTTATCATATTAGCAGAAGAATTCTGATCTTTCAAGTGGTGCAGCTGAAAGACAGAAAATCAATAGGCATGAGAGAGCCAAATTCTCAAAATACTATCAAACTGACAGCTCTCAAAGAACTGAGATGACACCTGGAAGCAATTACCCGGAATACAGAATAATTCAACACTGACTTTCCTTATTTAGTAATCTGTTTGATCAGGGTTGGGTTTTTCTTTTCTTTGCTTGTTCATTCCTGTGGAGAAAGAGAGGTTGCCCCAGCTGTGTAGGCAGGACAATGAAAAAAGTGTTGTATACAACCTTCCAGCTTATCTACTACTTCTACAGGAAAATAAAGAGGCTGAGTTTCCTTTCTGCACTTTATTTTCAAAATGAAGTTCTATCCATAATGCCATAACAAAGTGAAAAATATCAGTATGTGTCTCTTAATGCATACAGGTTTTCCTTTTAATTGAACTGATTCCCATTTATGGTAATAGAGTTACATAAAAGAAAAATCAAGTCCTGGTTAGAATTTTTTTTTTTTACACAAGCTGAAAATCTGCTCCCATATTCAGAAAGGTTAAGTCAACTGGATTTAATCAAACCTGAGGTCACAGCTATTAAACATTAACGCTGAAACTTCAATGGTTTAAGAAGCTAGAGGGTACTTGTGGGCCAGAAGCACCAAGCTACAAGACCAGTCAAAAATAACAAGCTTATAGGATGGATTTCAAGTCAAGCAAGCTTACACAGCCCACGAGATGATAAAGTCCATTTCAACGTGAAAAGCAAATCAACGGGTAAACTGGGCAGAAAGCAAACGAAAGCCATTGACACAGTGTGTACAGCTGACAGTCTAAAATGCATTTGATGCATAGGAAGAAGATAAGCTTGACCACTTAAGACAGAGAAGGTAAGGGTGAAAATCCTGAACTGAAGCCTGTGGAAGGAATTAAAAGGAAGAACATGATATCTTCTCACCATGAGAGCCTGACAATCTAATCCTATGATCATGAAAAATTGTATGCATTCATATCTTTCTACTGAAGCCAAAATGACCATTTACTTTCTTCATACACTGACTTGCAGAAAATAGGTTAGACTAAAGATATATGAGATAAGGATTACCTAATTATCTCTTTGAGATTGAACTATCATGATAATCTGAATTTATATCCAGAGCTCTGGATAATTCTAACTTTCAAATTATTACTTCTTGAAACACTCAGCAACTGTAATACTAGCAATAGATGAATTTAAAAAAAAAACAAAAGAAGAAAAGAGCAGAGATTTTTAGTAGAAAATACTATTCTAAGTTATGTCAGAATTGTTTTAGGTTAGTGGAACATTTCAAGTATTCAAATTGAAACAGCAAATGAGAAAAAAAATTAGGCAGCCTTTCTTTGGACCTTTTAAATCAACTTTTGCAAAGGTGAGTCTGTTTCTTTGACTGTAACTGGTAGTTAGATTCATTGTTTTTATCTCAGCCTATAAACTCTTCCAGCTTATTTTCTCCTACAGTTTTGTCAAGAAAGCAGAGTGAGAGGGTGGCTGGGTGGGCATCTGGTCAACCCACCAGCTACAGAGGTTTCAATAGCAGGGATAAGAAAAATGCAGTCAGCAACAAAATATTGAGGATCCTAAAGTTAAACATCACAGGAAAGAGATTATGAGAGAAAAGGAGAGTACATTTTAAATGCCTTCCCATATCCAGACTCTACCTAGACTCTGAAGTGACTCTGGATGTCAGGAGGCATCAGATCAGAACATGTGCTTAGTGCTGAAGGATTGGCCAACGTTAATTTCAGCTTAACATTAATAGCTCTGTGGGTAAGGAGATGTCAGGTCAGGTTTGCAGGTCTACATAATACCTACGTGAGAGCACCTTGTTCTGAGAGTTTCTAGGCAAAATCTCCATTTCTTGGGTGCTTAGAAAGACACTGATTTCCTTATGGTGCTTCAGTGGCTACTGCCACAGAGTACAACTAGAAAAGCATAAAACAGGATCAATACATATTTTAAGTTAGGTTTTTTAAAGGTTTAAAGTTACATTCAGAAATGCAGAACAGTTGTACTCTTTTTAAGTGCATCTTACTAAAAAGGTAGTATTATCACAACAGATTTGTGATCACGTGGGATAATTAATTAGGAAGGTTAGGCTTTTGTTGTTTTGTTTTTCATGTATCAATGTTAAAATGAATGTATAACATGCATTGCGCTTTGCAATGCCCAGCACAAATGCAAATCAGCTCTTTCATAAGTGTATCATTACAGTGTATTGCCATAAAAGCTGCTTAGAATACGCCTTTTGCTACTGCTAGAAGTTAAAGACAAAATTACTTTCCTGAAAGCCCTTACAATGGACTGAATCGAATTAGCACTCAGCCAGTGAAGTCTGAAACTCACGCAGAGAGACTTTCACGTGCACTGAATACCCCTGAAATCAGAATTGCCTCTTGATTTTCTGCTCCTCACTACACCCTGGATAAGACTCCAACCAAATAATTGCAGATTTCTTTTTAAAAAGAAACAAGAAGAAAAAGAGTATGGAAGGGAAGCAATTTTGCTTGGGTAGTCTGTGAGAGAGCTCCAGACACTTCTGCTTTTAGAATGGGTACAGCATTCATCACCTCAGAAGTTAAGAATCCAATTCTTACTCTCACTGGAACAAGACAGAAAATTTGAGGATTTTGGCTCTGACTCTTTTCAGTGGAAATGATGCGTGTCAAGAAGAAACACAAAGCTGTCTTCTCAAAGATAGAAAAATTCATTTTACTGCTAAAATTAGAGACTCAGTCTCAATAAAAACCAGCATCAATACCATTTGGTCCTATTTCTGTCTGAATGATTTGTTGATTTTAAGGACAAATGTAAAAGAAAAGTAATTAGGATTTATAACAGTGTTCTTTGTTATTTGCCTTTGATTTTACTTATTTCAATCTCCAAGAATATTAAAAAGGGCAGTGACTAATGCGCAAGCAATAAAGAGCTACAAGTAAGATCTCAAAGTGTACAGACAAAACTCTATACCGAAAGTTATTACCTCAGATATGATTCTCAGAAATTAATGTCTGAAATGAATAAAGAATAAGTGAGACCAGAATTTATCCAGTTGCTTTGAAAATTAATTCACGGATATAAACTGAATTAACAGTTCCACACAACACTCAATTTCCATCCTTTCTGTTCCTTATTCTTACTTATTTTCTTCTTAAAATTCATTTCACAATTGTTTATAACCAACAGAAAATTCAACCTGCAGTTCTGGTACTGAATATTAACACAGAATTCTCTATATCACACTCACTGCCTGCTTGTGCAATCACATCACTGTTTATGGTGAGTTACAATGTCTAAAAAATAAAACTCAATTCTTATTTTTAAATTTCCCATCCAAATGCCAGCAAGAATGTGAATCACAGAAGAAACAGCTAGGAGGAAGTAGATGATAATTGTTCCTAATATAAAAAGTGTGGCAGAGGTTGGACAAAACTTGTCTAGAGCTTTCACATGATTCCGGGGTGTTGAAATTTTGACAGAAAGCAGAGATGCAGAAAGGACAGGAATGAAGCTCTTCAATATTATCATGGGATCAGAAGGAATACAATTCTTTCATGTTGCATGGGGGAAGTCAGGAGCATGACATCTGGAGAAGAAATTCTTCCTCATGGTTATTCAGATTCGTTATTGGTGGTAACTGGGCTTGTGACCAAATGCCTTTCAAGTTCAACAACAAAACCATGGACTCAGTAGGAAACCAGGGACAGGAAGATCACGCATGCCTGGTCCAGATCTTACAGGAAAAGCAAGCCAAAATTCCTGCTGAATTTGGCTGCATGCATGTAACTGGAGGATAGTAGTGACAATAGAGCAGATGTAGTCAGCTCCAAACAAATGACAAATGCAGTTTGACTAACTGTCGTTAGTACCATGAACCCCATTCAAGAAGTCTCCAGAAATTTCGCACACAATCCTCAATGACAGTCTGCTGACTTAGACATTTTCTTGTTTCCTGTGGTATAGCACCACTGTAAAAATCTAATAGTCCTCGGCACACTCTTACTGCTTTAAATATTACAGGCGAGGCAAAAAGGAAAAAAAAAAAAAAATAAATACAACGTAGTGGTTCCTGGCCAAATCCTCTTACTTGGAAACATAAATTTACATGCTGAGCATGTTTTTTCTCTTATCTCCATTTTCTCATTTTGCAGCACTAAAAGTAGCTTCAGGATGCTTTAATATTTAATTCCATTGAGACTCTTCAATGCTTACATCTAGCTTTGTAAACTTAATAAAAAAAATTAAACAGAAATACTGCAAATACCAATGCTAGCACTTCAGCATCAAGAAAGATCAAAAGGGAGAACACACATGCATACACATAGCAGACAATACAGTTTTTGATGCTAACACTTACCAAAAAAAAAAAAGTATTGACACTCACAGTGCTTTAATAAATTGTCTTATATTACACTTTGACACAAGAAAATGTATCAGCACAGATGAGAATCAGGTGACACAACAGAGCAATTGGGATGCAATTTATACATTATATTAATTTTGTTTGTTTGTATAAGAGATTCCGAAGAACCAAGAACAGTGCTCAGTCTAGGGGAATTCCACAGAGTACTTTTATATATTTGAAATCAACATCAATAAGTAATCTTTCCAATGAACATGAATTTATTAGCATAAGGATCATTCAAAGTTCAGAAAGTTGGAATTGTTTAGCAGGAAAAGTTGCTGGGAATAGCTTTACTTTAGATAGTGAACTTTAAGATCTCAGTTAAGGAAAAAATGGACTTCTTCTGTGGCTATTCCAAAACAGTGAAAATAAAAAAAATGACTGAATGTATTATTTTAAAGGAAAGTTGCATAAATTATACACAGCAATTATGTCAAAAGATTCAACTTTAAAATTATTTTACCATTTTGGAAACAAATTTAGACTATATATTAGCTTCTCTACAGGTGTATTTTATAACATGTATTACACTTCCGCGTCATTATTTTAAAACAGCAATTCTGTACAGTGCTCCTTTTTCAACAAGTCCTATAGGCTTCAATGCCTATCAACCCACCATCCTCTTCTTTTTTTTCCCTTTGCATTCCAGACTTCGATAAACCATTCTCAACTTTCCTTCAGAAAAGCAGGCAGAAACTTTGAAAAAATGCAAGAGAAAAAAAATCCAATGTACTTTCTTTTGGAAACTATCAGTTCCAAAGAATACACAATCCATTTATGAAAACAAAAAAGAAAAGCATCACACCACAGTTTCCTCTTTCACTGTGCCAATAATGAGCTGTGCTAGAGTTTTTCATTCAATATAGCTTAAGTTTTGTGTAGTTCCTGAATACATTGATGGAACAAATTCCCCTCTAATTCAGAAACTTAAACCAGAGGGCATCAGAAGCTGTATTGATTGAAGTTAACAGATACCACACGCAAGGCACTTGTGTCTGAAGTCAAGAGCAAGGTGGTGTTCTGCACATTGGTTTAGGCTTAAAGGCAAAATATTTAATCTTTTTCCTCCACAATCAAAACAAGGACAAGCGAATTGTAATAACAATCCAAGAATTAAATCAGTGACTATTTTCAATACTGGCAGCATTAGAAAGAAGATTGCTATTCAGACCCGATTCTAAGAAGCTGTGTTACCAGGAAGTTTCTTTTCCTTGGGGTGGGGGTAGAAGTGTTCACTTTCTCAAACTTATTCATGGAAATAGGACATGTTGCTGTTGAGAAAAAAGATCAAAAACCACCTCTTTTTCAAGACTTGATTATAGTTAAAATTACCTATTGAATTTGCAGATATCAGTTCAGTTTGAAGACCTCACTGGAAAAATGTTTTGATAGCAGATAAGTAAACCTTTATTTGGTGCCTATATTGGAGGGGGGGGTGGGGGGAGGTTCCTCCATTTAAAAATATTTTTGTATTGGGTTTTATATTCTCTGTTTTGAGAAGATATTAGATCAATCTTCCTATGATTGAGGGTGCAACCATCAGCCGAGACAACTGGTCAACAAAAATATTCAGCAGCCCACAGGAAAAACATTTTGAATAAAACAAAAAGCTTGATAATATACAGGCAAGCACTGTACATGGTCTCCTGTGAGCCTTCTCCAGCATTTTTCAGAGAAAAGAATGGCTGAAAGAATGTTAGAAATGCTAAAGGAAATTTATGCTCAAACAATATCACTAACTTCTAATAAACTTCAATTTATTGCAACAAATTGCTGCCTTGCAATGCAATAGATTTGCACTGAGGACAATGCTAATGCTCATCAGAAAAAATGTGTTTCCTTTAAATCAGAGCAAAGATGTGTAAAGCCTAGCACAGTTACACATGACATAGAAAAAGCTTCTAAATTTATATATCAAGTAAGGTGCACCAAAGAAAGAGCCACCAATTTAAACACCATCTATTTCATGTTTTCATCACAGACTTTAAACTTCTCCCTAATTTAGCAATTTAAAGGTTGTATACAACACAACTGATACAAAATAACATTTGCCTTTAATGCCAAACCTTGTAAGACTTTGTAGTTTAAAATGAGGTTTAGTTTTCAGATGTGAATGTCAAAGCAAAGCTGAGCAGGTTGGAAAGAATCAATTCAGTAAATGAATACAACTTAAACATTAACCTTAAGGATGAAATTTGAGCAACATTTGTAAGAGTGAATACAATTTTATTAACTGGTATAATTTATGTATTTGCTCTTTTTCTCACTTCATAGCAAAGCAAGAGTAAGGGTAAGAGCAGTATGTCCACGCAACTAGTTGGGAGCAGAAAAGTTATCTTGCAATGGAGCTAATGTATCTCATAAACTAGGTTTTTTTACTCATGGCTGTAAATTAGTCAATAAATATGACAGCACAGCAGAACTTTGAACACAACGAAACACGTCATAACTAGAACTGAAATGCCCACATTGTAGATAACTTCAGACATGGACAGATGTTCGGAGAGAGGGCTGTAGTATTCTTCTACTTCTGTCTCTCTAGTAGACTTAAGCACACTTTAAAAATCGTACCTACATGTTACCAGGAAAACAATCAGCTTTCTTGATGCCTAAGTATTTCACAGATAAGAAAAAAAAAGTATCAGTGAAAAATTATCTAGAGTTATTTATCCTGTAAATAAGAGGTTTGGGGTTTTTTTTCCCCAGGAAGTGAACGAACATGGAAGGAAGGAGCAATTAATGTAGAATTTTTTGAGACCTATGTTTGCTTAAGTATAAAAAATTACCAGCTGAATATGCCAGTTTTCAAGAAACCTTTCACCTCACATGGTATTACTGAGAGCTCTCACAAGCACAGGCTCCAAGAGCAGGGTCTGATCTAGCACATCAAGGTTTAACTATGCAAGCCCCAGGAATGGGAAATCTATGGAAAACAAATGTTTATCCCACACAGAGGATCTCCTGGGGGGCACTTTAACACTGGAAAAAAACAAAAGCAAAGCAGCATGATCCTGTTTCTGGAGCTGAGCTTTCTGCCTGTGCAGTGCCCCTGTGCTAAGCCACACTGAGCACAGGCCAAAGTGATTTAAATGCCAAACTGCTGAGCTTTCAACCCCATTTGCAATGCCCCCAGAAACCAGGGCTCCTAACAGAGATGCACCTGGGGAAATGCTCTCTGCCATCAGACCTCCCCAGCTAACTAATAAGGAAAAAGGGATCTGTCATCTTTGAGCACACACAGAGTGCAGTGGCTGCTCCTCTGAGATGCACTTTAACAGCATCTTGAGCAGTCCTGGTGTTTCATTCTGGGATTCCTACAGCATCCCTGGTGTCTGAAAACACCCCCTTCCCACAAATTGACAAGAAGAAACAAAAAGGCAGAGATTTACAAAAGATATTAACAAAGATGATAAAAATGTGAAATGTTTCCTCCATTCATCATTTCCCTGTGACTCTCCCTCTTATCCTCTTCCTGCTCCCTTTTCCAAGACAACTTTCCCTGCATTTTCTTAGATGACCTACCTATTATAACACTTGAAGACGGTAATTGATTGAGAGGAGATAATGAGATGAAGATCAGTATTTCATCTTCCTTGGGAACTTCATATTCTCATTTCCAGAAAAAATGGTATCCTGTAGATGAGTTCCTAAATACATTCTTAGCTGCACAAATAACAGGATTGACTTTCAAGTATAGAGTGTAGAATGTTCAACTCTCTTCAACGCCAGCCTACTCACTTAAATAATTTTTCTTTTAAAATCCCTAACTATGGTCTTACCATCATTCTTCACAAATACCCCCAGGATAAAAACCCCAACCATTCTTGTTTATTGACCAAACTTCAGCAGGCCCAGGTTTCCATATTCCCATTCAGCCAAAGAGACCACACGGAGGGAGAAAGAAAAGTTGCGACCAGGCCCCACATTTCCTTTAAGGATACAGGCAGTTAAAAGAAGCTTGAAGTTGAATTTTATCTTGAAATGAAACAAACACCTCTAAAGACTAGAAAGCCCTCTTGGGTTCAAAATTACAGGAACAGTCAGAGAAAGAAAAGATACACTTCAAAGCTAATTGAAGTAATTAGTGGTACTTTGAAGACAATAAACTGTATTTAGCAAGATTTAAAAAACGATTAATGAATTGGTCAACACACTGGCTTCCCAGGTTGCTTAGTGTTTGTTTATTAAGCAGAATTTGATCATTTGCCATGGAAAATTAAATTTTCCAGGATAGCACGCTTTAATTGAAAATTTATTTTTCTATTTAACATCATCAACTGTATCTACTGTTCATTGCATGCTTTCAATAATAAATTCTTAATTGCAGCAATTGTAGTATGGGTGATGAAGATTTTAGATAGAATTAGATAAATTATTATAGCTTCACTGCTGAGTGCACCTGTGCTAAGTATCATTACTAATACCTTTTTCTGTGAGCAAAAACTATGCACCACACTGAAGAATACATTCTCTTTTCTCTTTTTTTTTTTTTTTAATAGAATCCATGCATAGGTTGGGGACAAAAAGATGAAATATAAAAAACCACTGTTGAAAAAGCTGTATTGAGTCTCTTTAGCTAGTCTGTAAGTCTTCTGTAAATATTCTCATACAAAGAATTCGAACTGGCTGATGTAATAGATTAATTTGCTTCAGCAACTGCATAGCTCCAGACACAATCCATCTAAAACATAATTAAAATACATTTGGTAGATCTGAGGCTAAGCTTTTTGAGAACAACAGATTACATTAGAAAGATTTTAATGAGGCCAGGGCTGATTACATCCTTGCTTCCTCTTTTGGATAGGGACTGGGGAATCCTCTGAATGAGGTTAACATACCATTTACCAACCAGAATTACATGGAAAACAAGAAAAAAGGGACTAATATAATCATGGGGGCTTTTGAGTTTTTAGTAGTATAAAATGAAGGTGTTTAGCTTGTACTGACTTCACCAGAAGAAAAGCAAGTGGCTGTTATGATTCACTGTCAGCAGAATATTATTATCCATGTATTACTCCTGTATCACTTCCACAAAATACTGCTGTTTTCATATTATGTCAGGCATGTTTTAGTATGCATCATCCTCCAAAGACTAAATGCTAAGTACTCGGTGAAATAAAAAGTGTTTGGGTAGAAATGTGCCACACTTGTGAAGTAATTTACATGAATTAGAATTCACATTAGCAATGTTAAATACCCTCTGATACCTCTAGATGAAAAGCATTCAGTCTTCTGTGGGATGACATGATGCTTTCATAATTATCAAGATTAACTGAAGAAGACAGAGGTAAGGTTTTCCTCAAAACCCAGATGCTGCGGGTACAATTCCCAGGCTTGTCAAATATTTTCTATTTCTTTAATTTCAGGCAAATCACAGATAATTTCTCTAATGTCATTGGCAGATTTGGGAACGCAGTAATATTCAATATTTATTCTGTGTCTGCAAACTGGAGATAATTTTTTTCTTTTTACTACCATGCTACATGGTAGCATTCATTAACATTTGGGACACATCCCATGCTAGAGCAGCAGAGATCACATTACTAATCTCGGTGTTAATGATCTAACACTTATAAATTTCAAAACGCTCATCTGAATAAATGTCCAGATGTTCAAAAGGATTTATCACTTGTTATATATACCTTGCCAACCTCTCCATTTCCCCAGTACTAGAAACCCAGGCCATTGGTTTCGGCCTGTACTCTGAAGTCAGAAGACCATGTTCTGGTTTTTTTTCTTTAAATCCTATCCTAAACTATCTCTCAGAAAGAAAAGGTAAAACAGAACCTTTGGAATAAAAGATAGCCCTCTGTATTCTTTTCATAAAACCCAAAGGGAAAGTGCAGACAGTCACAAGAAGTGATCTGGGACTTCACAAATTCAGTCATGCCTTAACAATGTCATTGGGTTATCAGGCAGTAAATCTTCACTTGCTCACTGTAATAGTTTGATTCCCTACCAGGATAACTACACAGCAAGATGAATGTTGACTATTTAAACTTCCCCACTGTCACTCTGCAGAATTCCTCGAAACCTGCAGCTCCCACAACCTCTTCAGTATATGATTATAGATTTGCAAGATATTACATAATTACTACTTAACACGCAGTGTTGGGCCTAGTTACTATTTTATTTCAAAATTGTATTGCTGAAATACCTTTTGTAGATCACTTAGGTAAATTTTCTAATACTACGTATGAAGAGTTTAATACTGTGTTCCATCTTTAACATTTAGACTGTGACACAGTTGCAGATCACGACAATGATAAACGCACTTGGCATTTTAAAACTGAAGCAATCTTTTCAACAGAAAGAGGCAGATGAACATGCACACAATAGCTCTTATGCCTGATTGAAAGATTAAATGTTTATCATGGTGGTTTAAAAAATCATGCTAAAAAAGACTACAGGGCTTATCTGCAAGCAGATCATAACCAAGGGAAAGTATTTCTCAATGTTAATTTGTTAGATGCCTGAAATTAGGCATAACTGAAGTACCAGATACATACTGCAGAAGAAATTAGCTTACCCACTGACTCTAGTTAGAATTGGAAATTTTTAGCAGTATTTTTCAGGCTAGACCTAAAATCTCACAACACTGTGAATTTGTTCGGATAGTACGAAACTTTAACTTCTAGCAACACTTAAAAATGTTTCTCAAGAAATAAGGTAATTTTTCAACAATACAGCTGAGTAAGTTTAAAAAAAACCCAACAGATTACATGAGTTAGGAATTGCAAAGATCTTCAAACACAAAGATATATATCCCAACAACCAGAGACACACTCAATGCAAGCTGTAAACAATTTGAGCAAGAGTTCACGATGCGCAGGCGGACTCTGTCAGTGAACCCAGAATCACTCAGTATAAAACTGAAGACAAGGGAGCAAATTCAGAGTGACCCAGCAATGTGACACAGTCACGCAGAAAACCAGTAATTTTCGGACAGGCACACGCTTGCCTCGTGTGTGCTCCCAGCCAGCCAAAGCAGCGAGACTGGTGTTAGCAGCGCCTGAGCCTGAGGAAATTCTCTGTTCGAAGAGACCGGGTATTCCAGCCCAGGTTAAGGGCTGTGCTTGCCACATTCGCACAGCCTGGGGGCAGCTCGGAGCGCGGGCTGGGGGAGCTGGCGTCTCTCTGAGCAGAGCTGTGCTACAACAGGCACAGATAAAGAGGTGTTGCAGCAAGAACCGAGCAAAACGAGAGCAACGCACGGGTCAGGGTGGGAAAGGAGAAAGGCCAAAAGAAAAAGAAGCAATTACTAGGACTCTGTCAACAAACCATCATGTACATCCTTTGTTTTTCTGCCATGATCTTCTAAAATTTGTCTCTATAACAGATTACGACCTTAAGATCTGCTTAATTTTTAGGCATGCCACAATATACGGGATTACCTCAACTTTAAAAAACAGCTAAAATAACTAATATGATGGGAATTTCCCCATTAAACATTAAAGCTTTTCTTTACTATAAATAATTTATATTCTAAAATGTTGCATAATACTTTAAGTACGGAAATTCCACCATCACAAAGACTTAAAATTATATTTTAAACATAGAGGATTCTTTCAATCCAAGCTGCTCAGAGAAATTCCACTTATCCTCCTTCATTTAATTGGTGATTCAAATACTAAACCCATTTATTTTCCTTCTGGTGAATCTCATGTGCAAAGGGTTTCTAATGATGCAGAAGTGTATAAAAATATAATAATAACAGGAGGATTATTTTTTAGCTGAATTAGTACATCTTTGAGCAAAGCAAAGCAACTCAAATGCATATGATTTAAAGGCTTAACTTGGTACATAAAGAATAATTCTCAAAATTTTGGGTTTTATTAATTCCGAAGACATATGCTCCAATTTTCACTTCATTAGGCTATTTGCATTTCATAATTCCTTTCCTTTTTATATTTTAATTAACTGATATTCAAACTTGCTTGATTCCCATTAGCTCTTTATGAATGGGAGGATTCAGGCTGTGACTTATTTACTCCTTCTTGCGAGAGCGAAACAAACTTGTCCTTTCATTCCACTGATGCAATGTGTTCTTGCAAAAACCAAATCAAGCCACACTATGGTTACTTTCAGGCTTTCACAGCAACATGAGCATTTGATCCTGGGTCACTTCAAGAATCTTCATTCTCAGTATGGGAAGAGAGTATGACCCTTTTCTGAATGTTCAAGATTTAATGTGGGACATAAAAATAAAATAAAGCACTATATAGCAATTTAAATTATGAAAAGTGAAATATTGGAGTAAATTTAGGATGTGTGAATATTCTAATGACATTAAAAAGTCACACTCACTTCTACTTCCTTTTCATTACCTATTTGCCCCTTTGGTTTGTTTTCTCTGTAAAGGTATACTGAGATATATTTACTTGATTCTCTTCAGTTCTCCTAATCAATTTTGACTGCATACTTGTAGTTCAGTGGGGCAAGGAAGAAGGAAAGAACATTTTTCATTTCAGAAACTTTCAAGGCTCTTTTGTTTCATATACAAAGGTTACAATGCAAAACTGCTTAATGGGAGACAGGCAGCTTTTTGACATCCCATAGAATATAAATCAGCAGTTGTCTTTTTACATTGCACCTCAGTGACATTTTCATGTGTGACAAGTTCTCATGTGCAACTTACACGAGGGACAAAGTCCAGCCTACACAAAGAAAAATAAATATAAAAAATTGCTGAGATTATTTCAATGACTGCTAAGTACCACTGCCTGTATTTTTAGTAGCAGTTTGGCTCAAGGTAAGTGATGTATCATTCAGGACCTCTGTCCATGGCCACCAGTACTCACTGAGTTATTGGTAATATCTAGCTAGATCCAAATGATGGCTGTTGTCTGTTGGTTTTTTTTTTTAATAGTTTTAATGACAAGGCATATACACAGTGCAAGTGGAAAAGGGGCTGAAATGGAGCACTCATCCTTGAGCACATCTGATCTCCACAAAAGGAAGGGCTTTCAAGAAATTGTGCATGATATTTCAAGACTATTTCCTTTAAAAGTAGAGAATTACATTTTGCAGTTTCTACTAATAATAGAACTAGAGAGATAAAGGAGAGCTATAAGGAACGGTTCACATAATTAAAGATTTTTATAAATAATCCCTCACTTTGCTATGCAGCTGAATTTTCCAACAAAGTCTGAAAGGAAATTATCCCTTCTGCTAAGCACTGTGGGAGGTTGAAGAAAGCTACACAGGGTCCTATTCCCTATTCCACTCCAGAGGTGTTATGAATGGTTTCTTTAGACCCCTGTTATATAGATCTATAAAAGAGGTTATTTATCTAATATATCATATGGGCTTTTTGATCCTTGGAGGTATTTGATAGAAAAACCTTGGTATTTGAGACTATTACTATTTGTATGGAGACACAAGCAGTTTTTTAGTGTAAATCCTCTTTGCTGATAAATGAGGCTTAGCATTTTGGAATGACAAGCCAAGTCCCACTACTCCTGTTCTGTAAGAATCTTCACTGCTCAGCATGAAGGGCTGTTGAAGTTCCCGTGCATGCATGAAGATTTTTTCTCAAATAAAGCAAAAAGAGAGAAGCCACACCACTAAGCAGAACTGCCAAACATCCCATGCTCACTTGCGAGGTCCCAAGCCAAGGTCCTGAACAGCCAATTTAGGCTGCACTTGAAGTAACACCTTCAGCAGCGGACAGTGGCCTAGGTGCTATGTTGCTGCAGGGATGGATTTTTCCCTCTGCCTGGCATTATCACAAATAATGAAACATCAAATAATATCATTCACCTAGAGCACAGGACAGCAAGGCTCAAACACCAGACCTAATGAGCAATTAATTACTGATACGACGTGGCACACTTACAAATGAGAGGATTTCAAAGAACACAGATCAGGAATGCGGCATATTTGAAATAAAGGTTTGAATCAGGCATAGTGGGAATACACGTCCCGGCTTTCTGTATCCATTCTTTTGGGCCTTTACTTTTGGTGCAAAGTCTTAACACTACTAAAACTTGCAGGAATATCGAGGTTTGTTTTGGCAAACCTTCCCATTCATAGAAGCAGAAGCAACATTTATTTTTTTCCCAACTTATTTAAATGTCATTGGGAATTTGAACTGCAAGAATTCAATACTTTCTGAGCTCATTGTCTGACACAAAAGAGTTTCACACTTCAGATTGACATAAACAACTATCAACTCAGTTAAATAACCTAAACAGAAAACTAATTTATCTGGGACTAATTGTTCTGATTTCTCTAATCTCAAATGAACACAAAGCAAGTCCACTGCAAAAATCACAAAAAAAAAAATAAAGTGGGTTTAGCCTGGAGACCAGAGAAATCACATCTTCCTCAAGAGTGCAAAAGGTTTGAGAAGTATATAAGCAAGCATAGGCCGTGCTCCTGACCGGCAGGAGCAGCAGCTTGGTCACCAGTTTACTGCAAGGTCTCACTGGGATCAACAGAACAAAAAGTAAAATATAGAGACAAAAGAACACATACATGCAGCCAACACCAGGTTTTGTATTTAAGGTTTTGGAAACCACATCTAGTCTAGCACAAAGAAGGCCAGGGGGATGGTTCTTGTGCTAATGGCATGAGACAGGTAATTTCTTTTTTTAGATTTTTTTTCAGACATGTTTATTCACTATTTTTTAATAGATCATGTGGAAATCACACATTCCCATATAATAAGTACAGCTTTATTTATTTCCTCCCCATTTTGCAATCCATTCTTCATTTAAATTTATACCACACAGACTTTCAGTAACTGAGAGGGAAAAGAATTCACAACTATTGCTTTTGCTGATAAATGCTCACCTTATCTTAGAAAACACTATTTGTCCTCCTGTCTGATACAGGTTAGCATCCCTGTGCAGAGAGAGGATCTGTCTTGGAATTGTACAGTGCATATAGCCAACTCCTCAAGAACTGATTTCTAATCAAAGGGAAAACCCCACATGTACAGCATCCAACTGTTTTTGTAGGAGTGTCGTGTTTTCACCGCATAATCTCTGTGCACACATTTAAGTTCTTCATGATATGAAAGGAATATGTTCTGTCACTTTAAAAACCAATCAGTGGAAAATGGGTAATGTAAAAACACGACAGGCAAGCAGTGTGCTATAGTGGAATAAGCAATACCCAGAGAATTTCCCAGCATCAGTTCACAAGAGCTTATCTCTCGCCCTGAGTTAATCAAGGCCTCTGACGCTGCCTACTGATAACAAAAACAGTAATAAAAAAGATTTGGTGCTCAGTCCCATGTTTGCGGTTGTGCTTTTCTAACAGGTCTGACATTCTCTACTTCCCATGATGGTTGGGGTTAAATAGCCAACAATAGATGTAACTTCCAGTGCACTGCCCGAACTGTTCAACCATAAAATAAACACTGCTTAGCACGTTTTAAATAAATACTAAAGAATTAGAGAGCACATGGTAGAAACATTAATCTCATAATCCTCCTAGCATGTCTGCTGTTTATATGAACAGAGACAAGGGGTTCAGGTTGGGGCTGATGGCCTGCCATCAGCTCCAGCCTTGAAATACACTCCTCAGGTCCTAACTTTAGAAAGCAATGAATAATCACATCCTTCCCGAAGCTGTTGGATCTGGCCCACTTGTTCCGAATAGGCTGCTAACTGATGAAGGCGAGGTGTGTGTAAGACCAACCTGGATACATAACAAACAGAAGATGCAGCTGTTTTGCCCAGAATCCCTGATAGAGAGAATAAACATCTTCCCCCCTTGTGTTTGGAAAAGGTGCCAAACACACAACTGACAGCTATATCCAGATTTCAGCCTATGAAACATTCACACAGTATGACTTCATTAATAGGTACTCTTTACAATCCACCAGTGCTTCAGTTTTACACCTCTTTCTAGAGAGCACAAGCAGCTACTTGGTGTGATACACCAAACTCACGTATGTGTCCCTAGAACTTGACATGCAGGAGCTACAGAAAACCTTTTTCCCAAATCAAAATGTCACAAGCCAAGAGTACGTATTGATCTTTACTTTGAGTATGATGTTCATGACACAGGCTAATTTTATTTCATTTAAAATAATGATAAACTATGAAAGCAAACGAGATCGGATTTATGTTGATATTTAAAAGTCTTCTGAGGTCTTCTCTGATCCATTAGCTGTTGTCTATCAAAATAGTGGATGTGGATGTGCTGTGCACAAATGGATGCAGAATGAAAAGCTGCAGCTGATTTATGTTTTTATAACTTGACACTAGCAGAGCATACTGCAGATCAGGAAATGCAATCTCTAAAATGATTTAGATCTGGATTATTTTATGTCATTAACATATTATAACCAGAGCTCAGGGGTGATCTTTGAACTGGAAGCATTATTTCCAGCCAAATGGAAACTGACATCGCTTAGTCTTGAAAATAAAATAATGAATTCCTTCCATGAGGAATCTAATTCCACTTCTACCTGTAAACTCCATGGTATTCGGTTTCTCATAATTGCCATCAAGATTTCTACAGGAAGACTAGTATATCTTATTAGGTTTTTTTAAATATTTATTTAGAAAATCTCCAAATTAGATGCTAGTACACAGCAGAAAGATTGCTACACGTGCTAGCTCATTTTGACAGCTAGGTTCCGCTACCTACAGCAAATACTGACGGCAAGAGCCTCTCAAAAGAAGAATAACTAGGGTGAATAGGAGCAGTACTGGTCCTACAAGGAAACTCTAAGTCGTTGGGAAATCCAGGAGGAAAAGTAAAATTAAACCCTTAGAATTTTGATTGTTATTTAAAAGAAAAAATTTTTCCTTACCCTTACACAACTGCACTTGTACTATTCATCACCAGGCCTTCATTTAATTTATAAATTTCCAATTTCATGACTCATTTCTCTAATCTCACTCTGCTTTTAATCTAATGGCACAGGAAAAAAACAGGAGTGGGGTGAAGGCAAAGAAACAGAGGAGAACTTATTTAGGGTTCTCTTTCAAACTGAGTTTTAGGTTGTGTGTGGGTAAGAACGGAGCAGGGAAAGCAGGGATAGCTGGAGATGTGGTGGAAACTGAGGAGTTGTCAGTGTAATAGTTCTCTTTTAAGCTATGAAATCCATGGTCTTTTCTCTACCAAAAGCAAGCGCTGCTTGCTCTTTCCATCAATACTGTTCTTTCAAATCCACACTGTCTCTCCTTCAACATGATTTTGCTCAAACCTCCCACTGTCTGGAAAATTTGGGTCAAGCTTTGCATTGCATTGCAATTTTTAAAAATCATGCAGCTTTCCCCATCCCTTGCCAGCTCTCCAAAAGCACAAGAACAAGCCAAAAATTATGAAACTGTATGTTATTTTGCAGAGCAATAAGCCTTTTTTCAGATACAAAGAAAATTAATATTAAGGCATTAGCAGCATCATTTTATATCAGTTCTCAGTATTTTCCTTGTTTGTTTTTTTTTTGTCCTCCTTACTGTTATTTAGTCCCCAAAAAGTTGTATGTAGGGAAGAATTATGATTTTTGCAGTTATCTTTCCAGAGTTAACAAGGTAAGATGACTCTCATAACAAATAGATTGCTTTATTGCTATCAACATAGCAGAAGACCAAAACGTGTAACAGGCCTTAAGTACCGCAGTATATTCTGTGTTTATCATTCCTTTATTTTGATAAAACTAACTACTGCAGCCTGCATCACGGGATCAAACAGTGCATGAGCTCAGCAATGGGTGAATTTGGTCATACATTGTAGTCAATTGTCTGCATGCAGGAAAAAGCAGATTACATACTCCAAGAGAGTCTCTCTGTTTCGTCCTTCCTTAAGATTCATTAAGTGTCTCTAAGACTGTTTACTTTTTACAAAGCCTTCAATGTTTTACTGGGACTTACAAAAAAATACCTACATGACCTGGGAGCACAGCTCCCATTGATTTTTCCATGAAACTGCTTCTAGATTAACTTGTACACTTCTGAAAATCGAGCCTCCCATGCTTAACCCTCCGTTCTGTTCCAGCCAAATATATAGGAAAGCTTTTGTGCTGTAAATACAGCAGGTGATATCTAGGACAAACAGTCACTCAAGAGAAGGGGAAGGATGAACCATGCCAGGGGCACCCCCAGAACTGAGAATCTGGGAATTGCACCTCACAGGTGAAGGCTGCTTGTTACTGAAGAGTTTAATTACTAACGCCAACAACATAGTTCCTGCATTTTTTGCCTAAAATGACACTTTGTGTCAAGAGACGCCCATGAAATTCATCTAAACCTTGTCCAACATCAAACATCTAAGTAAAATATACCCTGGTCTCTCCCAGTCCTCCTCGGCCAAAGTGATTGACTTTCCCAGAAACACTTGGAATAGTATTTTGACTGGCAAAAAGGGCTAAAATTTTACTGATGGCACAAATCAGTAAATACACGAGTGTATCTTTGCTTCTAGTTCAGCATCTTTGATTCTTAGTACTGCTTTTGAGAATCCTCATTTCTGCGATCTGAAAACATCCGGAAAGCCTGGGTACTACTTGTTTCCTATTCCTTAAATGCATCCCAAGGGACTCTAAGACAGTCTGAACCATCGTCTCTGCTTCAAACTTAACTACTAAACACTGTAACATACAGAAAAGTAAATTTCAAAGAGAGTGAACTACATGCACATCCACTTGAGCCTTCACTAACTAATAAAGAGCTCAGAATATTTCAGAAATGTCAAGCTGTATCTTTTACCCTATTAAAGCTTCACTTTTGTGATAGCAAAATGTGAACTTAAAGAGTATTTCAGGAAGATGGAAGGAAGATGCAAAAAGGTGATGTGGGTGATGTGGCAGCACTGGGTCTCACAAACACAGCTCTAAGTCCATCCTGCTGCTCAGCCCCAGTGTTAGGGGGATAAAAGAGAAAACAGCAGGTCCCCTGCATTGCACAAGGTGAGCAGAGCTTGGCTCTCAGTATACACCAGTTCCTCACCTGTCACCTAGAGCACGGCGATGGACAGGTTGCTTAAAGAATAGATGCCAGCAAATAGCAGAAACAAGTCTTACTTAATTTTTTTTTTTATACTCTTATCATTATCTCTGTAACGGAAGGAATGATTGGGGATGAAAATGCTTAGTAATTTAGAAAACACATTGGAGTAACTAGTCTTTCCACATTTTTTCCAACCATAGTTCCAATCAAAATGTTACATACTGGAATGCTCTTTTCTGTGTGTGTGGAAGGGAAGCTTAAGTACCGTACACGGGTATAATTACAAAGCCACGCCTGTTTACTATAAGGATAACAACAGTTTGATTTTCATACTATCTACTGCTGATTCTAGGCCTGAAATAGAAATGCAACTACTTCATACTACCAAAAATAACACTGCAAGCACACTAGTACAATCATTTTAGTAACTTGAAGATATCTTTGTCACTGGTACAGCAAATATAAAGATAAATCACTAAGATACAATACTATAATTTGCTTTATGAGTAAACCAAGATAAGATTTACTTCCCTTTCAATTAGTTTTCTGCAGGACATTTTATATTATCAGTTTGTACATGGCAACATGTACAAAAATAAAAACCTTTTTTTCCATTTAAAGCTAGAAAGCTGGAGTGAAGAGGCAATGTCACACTCTTGGGTGTTAGGTTTTCACCACAGAGATCACAAAGGAATTCTTCCTCTAGAAATAGCTCCAGACCTTCAGCAAGACAAGTTGTATGTTTTCCTGCCCTGTTTACCTCTGACACATCAAGTATTAGCTACTGATGCAAGCAGGATCACGTCTTCAACAGGCCAATTGCTTTATGTTATAGAGCAAGTCACATCTCCAGTGAAGAGCCAAAAGAGCAGTTTCAAATGACAAAAGCTAAATAACTAACCTACAAAAAAAACCAAAAACAAGAGGGGGAAAAAAAAAAGCCGCAAAAAACGCACCAAAACCAACCCCAAAACATGAACGAAAAATTGGCTGTAGAGGCCTGAAAAGTGACATTATATTTTATAGGCTGTAAATATCACTGTAGTTCTGTTTCTGAGAAGAGAGGAAAGCAGCAATGCTGCAGCAAATTTTTGGAACTTGAAAAATTGGAAGGATAAGAAAAAACTAGCACTGCAAAAGAGAAAGACTCAAGAAGGTAAAAAAGTAGCTCATAGATGAAGCCCTCTAAGGTAGCGAACTGTATCATCACTGCCTGCCTCCTAAGGCTCCAGGCTGCCGAGGAGAGGTCTCACTTAGGTTGGAAAGTAAAAAGCTGTAGAAGCTCTGTTGGGTTGATATTTACATTTGAAAGACAAATTTAATTTGCCTGAATTACAGCCTGCTTTCTTCTATTCTGAGTGGATATTAGTACAAGTAAAATATTTTACCAAATTAGTCTGAACAGTGAGCTTTACACAAATATTTCTTTTGTATAATCAAACAAATTTTAAACAGAAACAAGGTTTTCTTAAGTTATATTTGATAGAAATCTAATTTTGATCCTGATTTCTGTAGTTCAAAACAATCACGTGAAGTTTCTTTTATAGCAATTTCTAAGCTTTGCAATCTTTTTTCCCCTTGACTTTCAGGATTCACTTCCTTTGGTTCACCTCAAATGATAAAAATATATGGAACAGGTTGGGGTTTTTTTTTTAAATTCTTCTCTTTCCCTTTCTACAAAAATGGTTCAGCCTGTAGATGTATATTCCAATAAGGTAAATAAAACACAATCTTATTAGATATGGATAAAAAAAATTTCAAAGCAATGGTAGTGTGTGAGAAGAGGAAAAGACAAAGAAGAAAATTATCCATTCCTCTTGAGTAACAAACTTTGTTGGCTAGGCTCTTCTATTAAAGTAGCCATTATATAAGTAGCAACTTCTAAATTGGTCATTTCCAATATACATAATTCCCGCATTTTTAGCTGGTTTTTATCCTCCAGTAGTAGTTGAGAGCCTTTCCTGAAGCTTTATCAGGCTGCAAACACAGAACAAAAAGGACAGTGTCTGCCCTAAAGACCTTTCAGCCCAAATGCAAGGCACAAGACAAGGAGCGGAGAGAAGCCAGGTAGTCAGGATGACAGGCACACCAGGAGCCTGACTGCTGTTGGGCTTCTCCTAGACAAACAAAGTATTAAGGATCCATGTAATGAACAAGGTGGTGAATGGCTTTGTGTGTCAACGCAAGCGCTCCCCAAGCTAACACAAGGAAGTAGATGGAATAAAATATTAGCATGCCAACATGTGAGTGACAAAATCCTTGTGTCACCTCCTGTCTCAAACAGGACACAACATTGTGATAGCACACAAAGAACGCACAGGCTGGGAAAGGCCTCCAGCAGCACTGACAAAAAAAATGAGCACTTGATTCTGATGTGATAGAGAAAGGGAGGTTAGCTGAGAGCAGGCAAAATGTTCCAAGCCACAGGTTATGAAAAATATTTGGGCAGCAGATGTGAGTAGATGGAGATTAGAAGATATGTCATCTGCCGAGACCAGAAAATTGAATACTGTGATGTGAAATGTTGTGACTTTCAGATTTGCACATGGCTAACAAAAGCTGCATGTTAGACCTCTCATGTAAAAACAAAATCATGTTAGAAGGAAGCAGATGCTGGGATATAAAAGGTAATCAAAACTGAGATGAGATCAAGGTTATAGGCCAAAAAACAGTAAAGAGATGATACTCCCCACAGCTACTAGGAATGCTGTACCCAGCACTAATGGAGAGGAGATGAAGAGCTCTGCTTTAACCCCTTTGAAATGACAACCAATGGCAGGTGAAAATTAAACATTTCCTGCAGAATAACACCATTGTTAAAAAGGATACGAAGAAACAACCAACACTGCTATCAAGGTGTTAATTGTTTCTTACAAAAATACATTTCAAAGGAGGAAGCTGTTTAGAGCTTACTGATACCTCAACCACAAGCTGGACTACTACTGACAAAGGAGAGCAAGCTTCCTCTTGCAATCCATTTTACAGGGACCAGAGGTGGGCAAAGCAGTTCATACCCACACCTACATTAACTTAGATACACTTCCTTCATGTTTTCCAAACACAATATCCCCAAGCTCTTCTCAAGCTGAAGAAAACAGGGTACAGCATTCTTATCATGCTTTCACGATAAGAGGCTCGAGAGCATTGACTACTTCTGTGTGATATGAAGATACTCTCAGGGATTGTTATCATCGCCTCCAAAGCCACTGCCCCATTCTGATCACCAGGAAAAGATGGCATTAATTCTGTGAATCCAAGCAAACTTGAGAGGAGAACACTATAAACTTAATTTGTTAAACAAACAGTCATAAATATCTCCTCAAAACCAGGGGACCTGAGGCAGCTAGATAATAGATTTTAAGAGCTGAATAAATTAAACAAATGGCATCCCCACAGACAGTTTTTCTTACACTTTGGGCTTCATCCATACAAAACACTAAACAAAATTAAAAAAAGGGAAAAGAGAGAATGAGAAGAGGATACATTTCCTGTGATGACTTTTGGTTCAGTAAAGCAAAGGTTAGCTTAATCAAACTCTCCTTTTGGGAAATATGTGAAGATTACACCCTGTGCAACAATGGACTGGAAAGGGAAAGGGATAAGATGGAAAAATGATAGACAGGTGGGATTAATCCATTCACAAGGGGAAGTGAGCAAGTGCCATTCTAGTCTTATCTGTCTATCTACAGTTCTGACTCTAGATAATGCCTAATTCCCCTTTATGTGAGTTTAAAAGAAACCTTTTTTCACAAGCCATATGAAATCAGATGTTCATGCAGTATATACCAAAAGTGCTCCTAATGCCTCGTAAAAAAACACTAGGAGCTTGGGAATTAAACACTAATTTTCAAACACAAAAAGAACAAATCATCATGCTTTAAAACCCACACAATTTTGTGCATCTCTAAACACACACCCACACTGATCTGTACATACGAGAAATTCTCATTAAATTAAATCTGAGCCCATTTGTGGAGCTTGCAGTGGCACCACAAACAAAGTGAAAGGTATTTTGGAAAGTTCATAAATAATTTAGGAACAACAGAAGAAGCTGTGTTGCCAAAGTGCAATAACATTTATTTTGAAACTGTAAAAAATATTTAAACCAGTATGTTCTTAGCTAACTAACTGTGCAGCAGAAGCATTGTCAACAGCTGCACTATCGAAAACAGATTTGTAGGTGTTTCTGTCTGTACCGAAGTGCAAGGAGGCATTCTAAAGACTTGAGTATAGGCATTTGTCTTACCATCAGAGGTAATTAGACATACATTTGCTACAACACTTCTGTTATCTTCCCACACAAAGAGAAAGGATCCTTCTTTTTTCATCATTATTAAAAGACATTTTCAAAGGTAACTTTCACAGAGTAGGGCTAAAGCAGTGACTTTCACAATGTGCTCAATTCGTTGGAAACAATTTGAAAATCACAAGTGAGTTCTGAAAAAAACTTCAATAAAATATTTCATCAGAATATGAATTGGAAGAAAGGCTCTGCATTTCAAATATTCCTTACACAGGGAGAGGTTTGGTCAACCACAAGCAGCGCATGAGGGTCTCGACTTTCATTTCCTCCACATGTATATTTTTGCTACCATTTATTGTTTGTTCCTTTTCACTTTATGCATGGCCCAGTATTTCTTCATTTCTTATGAAATATTTGTCCCTTCTCAACTTAACAAAGACCTTTCATAACAAAAGTAATGCAATTTATTTGTTTAGCCAGGCTGAGCAAAAATCTTTGCAGTTACATTTGACGGTGGGACTGACCATCCTCCCTCACATACTCTCAAACCCCACAACCTCCACCAACACACCTGGCTATGTATGGAAGTAGAAAATTCACATCATCTTAATTCCAGGCAGTATGTATGAATATTTACAGATTTCTATTTCAACTCAATTAATTTGTTAAGGCCACTGTGATTTCCAGTATTAGACCAGTTACCTGTATCTTTCAAGGTTTATTTACTGTCTGGCAGGATATTATATTGAAAAAAGAGATTTAGGAGCCATTCAATGAGTGGCAGAGAATTTAGATGCAAGATAAACAAATAATAGGAGAACTATAAGGAAGATCAATAACTTTCCTAGCTGAAACTCATTTAGTACTTTCAATTCACAGTCGTAAATAAATAAAAATTATTATTGTCCTTGGCATTTAATACCTGTCAAAAAATAAACCTTGCTTTAGATTGAAAAGTGTAACAAATGAATTAATTATCTATTTTGAAAAAGACGGTAGGCACTTCTTGATTGCAATGAAATCTTAGAGAGTCCCAAAGTAGCTTAGAGTCCAGCAGACACTCAAGCCATACCACTGAACCTTCCTGGACCAAGATGCAAGTCTTTGGGACTAAGCAGATCTATTCAAAAAAACTAAGAGCCTCAGGCATAAATTTCAGCAATTCAAGAAAAGAACTGACCAAGGACAATAGCAAGAGGCCTGAGACTAAAATCTTAAACCCAAGCTAAAAGTCAAAAAAAGGATAATTTTTATACTCCCTTGCATCCCTAAACTGAACTGATTTTGGAAGTATCTTTATCCAGAGTGTGGGGAAGGGCTGTATTGTTTGGGGGTTTTATCTATAAAATACTGTGGAAAGTGTAACACCCAATTAGACAGCAGCAAAACTGCTCCACAAGGATGCATAAACCAAGGCCATCGTTTGCAGGACAACAAAGGCAAACTAGTGATTTTTGGTCTGCTCTCGTGCACCAAATCAGCAGTTCCAAGCAGTTACAAGTACTCATATTGACTGAAAACAGGACTGCACAGGTCTAAGTGGAGGGCAACTACACAATGAAAAAATATCATTTAACCACAGCAACTTCATCAAAGTTGCAGCACTGCCAGATTTAGAGTTCTCAGAAGTACATGTAGGGCTGGCAGTTCAGGAAACACATGTTGTTACCTGTCAATTGAGAATATTTTATATGAAGATCAATGAAATATGGAAATTAAATACTAAGCTGTCATAGGTACAAGTCCAATGCTCAGCCTTGGACTTTCATTCTCTGAATACAGCACTGACTGAAGGAAAGATTTTCACACAGAGGTGAAAGAAGAAAAGAGACCAGAAGGTTCCCATCAGAGAAATGATACTTGGACTTTGACCAGATTCAAGAGGTTTAAAGCTATTGTAATGTTTCTTCCTAGATGTCTTCAAAATATGTGGGAACAGCAGAAATTAATGACCTCCCAGCAGTGCTGGTGAACCAAGTCTGCCTTCCCCATACATCTTCAAAAACAATATAGGATATATTAAAACTAGTTTCTTCTATAATAAGAACAAACCTGAGAGCAACAGCAGTGGAATATAAAACACTATAACTTAAACATCATCATTATAACAGTTTTTGTGATTCTTTATTACCTCTCCAAAGACTTTGGAAGAGGACAAAGCTTTCAGAAAACAAATGGAAACCAATACCAAGGATAAATTAAATTTTGGATTTACTGCTAGGCAAAACGATGAAGCATTAACAATGTACAAAAATGCATTTAAAGTTATGAAGAACATGACCAATCTCCGGTGTTTTTTAAAGAAATTAGGCAATAATTTTATTCTAAGTGAATGTTCCAGAGGGTAAATGACTTCTGCAGTGCAATAAACGGTACAGCAAATTGAGGAGTATATTTTAAAAGTAGGAGCAATTTTCCTTCCATAACCTTCACTTGAAAGAACATTATTGCTATTTTATTAAATGGACTAAATGAAAAATAAATTAGAAGGCATTTTATGGGGTTTAAATACACTTAATATCACAGTAAGATATGTGGATTTAAATGGCAACTTTCTAAATTACACCACACAGAATATACAGAACAATTTAAAGAAATAATCAAGCATTCTGACAGGACAGTTATTATTGTTTCCTAGAGGACCCATGAATAATATCAAAGATCTATTCTCTCTCTGTTTATGTAACTTATTGTTCAAAATTTTGCTTCATATAAATTCAAGATTTTGGCAAGTTATTTCTCCCCTGCTAAACAAATTTTGGCAAAATCAAATACCTTCAGGACATACAGCCTGCACAACCTATGCAGGAGGAAACTGTGGGATACATTTTGCATGGCAATCTGAGGCATTTCCTAACCAAGACAAAGTACATGCTACCAATATGCCAAAAAGTTGCTGAGCAAGGTTATTTTCTTACAACTAGGAGAGAGATTGAGTTCTCAGAAAAAAAAGAAAGGTGTTTTTGCCATTACAAGATGTTCTACAGCACAAAAATAAGCACAAAATAATTACTGAAATAGGTCTTATATTAAAGCAGAACAAAAGAACAGCTTGTCTTTTTTTTTTTTTTTTGCCAGGATTTCGTGGGGATATCAAAACTAAAGCCTTGTTCCATTACAAGTAAAATGCCTGTTACGTTTACCTAACTCATAGGTAATTTGAGTATCTGTGTTTCCATTGCCTTAGTTTATTTTCACAATGTAGATAATAACCTTATAAAAAAGTGGCAAAAAAGTATGGGTCTCTCCACTAAGCCTAACCCAAAAAAGAAGTTGGTGCCTTATACAGAAAGGACCATTGTGGAGAGGCAGGGGAAGCACTGCTACTGTACAGTATTGTTTTTCACTAGCCTGTACTGAGGCCCTGAGGATTTCCCGAGCTGTTCCATGCCTGTAAGCGGACTCTGGAACAGTTGTGGAGGTAGATGGCAAAGCTAGGAGCCCTTGGGTGAAGAACCGCGTGGCCAGGCACAGTTTGCCTTTAGCATGTGTAAATAGGGAGCACAGTGTCACGGTGTTTTACTTTCTCACATAACACTCACTGCATTTCTTTACAAACGTACACTGAAATGTATTCTGCTCCTTTTTTATACGCTGGCAGCTCAAGACTCCCTCTTTGCTTCTGTTTATGAATTTTCTTGGCTGAAATTTCTCATATGATGTTTTGAGAAGTGGCATAAATGTGAATATTTATTACTTGAGCTACACACAGTGAAAAGGCATATGCAAAACCATGTTCAGAAATACTCACTGCTGATGAAAAGGCTGTAACTCTGACTACTCCTAGGATTTTTCCTTGATGGTGCTATCAGTGTTTTGCTGTCTCCCATGAGGATATTCAGCTTACTTTTGGCACAATCCCAATTTTGCAGAAAGGTGCAGATCTTCACCCTTTTATACAGACTGAAGGCTACCCTTTTTGACCTACAGAATGTTTTCTCAGCATTTGAGTACCAAAGAAAAATGTTCACAGCTATAAAAACAGATATTAAAACCAAAAAATAATCCAAAAGTGCAATATACTTAGCCTAACTTTAAGGGAAAAGCATGGGTCCACTGCTTTTTCCCTTCCTGCTTTTCTCCACTGTTTCTAAATCACTGGCTAATGCATTCTGCGAAAAAGTGCAATACCTGCTGGAAGGCAGAGGAGGACCATGACAAAGAACTAACCCTGGAACTCTTTATTATCAGTAACAAAAAGTTGTCACACACAGGCTGAGCTCCAGGACTTGAAGAGTCCTTTGCTGAAAAGTCAAATAGTACCTTTGGAGAAAGGGAGAAGAGCAGAAAGTGAGAAAAACTTTATTACCAATTCTTGTAGCGCAAAACCTCTTGAGATATCATGATATTTAAAATGGTTGACTGAATCTGACAGAAATCTTTTCACAGATCTACCCCAGGCCTTTTGAGCTAATTTGAGGCCCAGATGTTTCTGTGGTACAAAAATGAGAAACATCTAGAATAATTTTAAGACTTCCCCAGAATCCCAGTTCAGAAGAGTGCATTACCAGTAAGTTTCAAACTTCAAACTCACTCTTAAATCTCCACTGGGCTAACTGAACTGATTTCCAAGTTCACTGGTAGAGCTTTTATATGGTTCTTCCTTGCAAAACAAAAATTACTCCGAATCTTTCAGAGTCCAGACATGATCTGTGCTTCATAAATGTATCTTAAACATGGCTTCAAAACTGTCACAATACTTTCCAGCTATGCATATAATTCATACATGTGTCAGGAAGAAGACAAATTGTCAAGCTTACATTTGTAAAGTGTAAGCATAAGGCTTTTCAAAGATATGTGCATTTTTTAATTGCTATTTGCTTTTTAAAATTTCAAGGGAGAGTTTAGGACTAAAACAGGAAGACTTGAATATAAATAGTTCTTTGCACATGAATGCAACAAGCTGTCCCCTGTCCTGCAGAATCTCTGTGGTCTGCTGTGCCAAGGGCAGCTTTCCCTACGCTGAGGCAGAGTTTACAGTGGCAGATGTCTCATCCTTGTTGTCCAAATTAATCTGGCATAGTGAGTAAAGGATGCAGTCTGAGAGGGGAAAAAAACTAAACCAACTTTCTAAGGCAGTTTTGTAATACACAAGTTACTGTTGGCTTGTTTGGTCAGTTTGTTATTTGTGTTCCTTCCTTGTCTATACACTCTGCCTCTTTCTCCAATAAATCTCTCTTCAGGATCAAATCTTGTCTATGATTCATAACAGCTATTAGTTAAGAAATTATGGCCAAACTGAGTGGCACTTGCAGAAAACTGATATAATTTATTTATTGACACTGATAAGTGATGTTTTGAAACTGTACAGTGATCTTAAATCATGGTCCTATTTTGTTATGCTCAACTTTGTCATTTCCTCTCTTCTACTCCTGGTTTTTAGTCCCAACTGCTGCATTTTTCTTTGAAAAGTACTTAAAAAAAAAAGAAAGGCAGATGGCCCAATCCTAGACAAAGGCATTTAAGCACAGCATAGATCATGACAGCTCATTTCTGACTGGGGACATTTGGTACTATCATGACACATGTATTGCTACCAACACAAAAGAAAAAAGAAAGAAAAAAGGTCCCTCCCTCCCTTCACAAAATAAAGGAAAAAAAACCACTCCTCACCACAACCAAGCAAAAAACACCAAAACAAAATAAACTAACAAAACAAAAAATACAACCAACCAACCAAAAAATCCTAAACCCGTGCTCCTTCCAGATCAAAATGGTTATAGAAACCCTACAACCTGTTGAAGTTAGGTGACTAGCACAGCTGGAGCATTTCTTCAAATGCAGATGAATGCAGGCAAACAAATTGTATTTTTTTCATTATATCAGGTTCTTGAAGCAAAAAATGAACATGTATTCCCATTCTAAATGGCAATAATTAAATATGCCACCACAATGATCCTTTCCCATTTGCTCTTTGAATAGAACTGAAGAAATGCCTTCTTGATAAAAAACTTCACCTCAAATTTATATCCATGAAAATGACAAAATTAAATATTAAAAGCTTCTCCAGAAAATGGGACATGGTCTATCAGGTATTTATCATAATAAGTTATTTAGAGGCACAAATGCAGTAACAAATACGATTCTGTGCTACAACAGTAGCAAGTGGCCTGAGTTGCATCAGAGGGGAAAGCTTGAATTTCCCTTGGAAAGGAAATTGCTAGGAATAAACAACAACAAAGTTGTTGCATAGGAAAGTCATTTGCTTTGTCATTCAATAGCTATCTATTTTGAAAACAAAACCCTATTAAAAGATCACTTATACTCCAGCTTGATTGATGATTTGTCACTTTTGCTACCCTTTTACTGAGCAGCAGACCAATAAATAAAGAGTGACTTTGAGTGACAGTAAACCCAGAATTTAAAGTAAATTAGAGGAAAATAATCTGTATAGATAAGAGTCAAAACAAACACCAAAGTCTGATTTTTTTCTCCTCTTCTTCTGCAAAATTAGATGTAATTAAATTTTGTAATGACAGCTTTGAACTCAACCATCTGCCTTTTTTTTCCCCTCATTTTTCTTACATTTCCATGTAGACTGTGACACTCATGTTCCTAGGAGTGAAGCAAAGATTAGATTTACTGAGTGGTGACTTTCTCCAAAGGAACAGTGGCTGAAGATGGAGATTTAAGGGTCATAGCACCTACTTAGAGGAACCTGAGAAACTCTGCAATGGTGTAGGTCAAAAAAGGCACTCGGATGTGTATACATAAGCAAATACTGAGTAGGCTTAGGAAGGTCCAAGTATCTTTCATCTGCCAGTGAATCAAAGTGCCTTTGGATGGGTGGGTCCTATCTGGCTCTTCATACTTCATAAAAATCAATGAAAACTGAAGAAGATTCAGAAGGCAACATCAAATGTGAGCCTAAAAAGCCAGGAAAGCATGACATAAAAAGGAGCATCAATCTGTTTCGCTGATCTAAAGGAACATGAAGGAGTGACTTGATTACAGCCTTTAAGAAATACATGAAGCAGAAAAATTTGATAATGGAAGAATCACAAATGAACGGCCAAAACCTGAAGTAAGATTAATACAGTCTGAAAATAAGGAGGTTATTTTTAACACTGGAGGCAATGAACCACTGAAGCACCTTATCATGGGTTGACATCAGCTCTGAAGCATTAGAAACATGAACATTAAGCTTGGCGCCTCCCAAAAAGCACAGATCATTAGTTAAGAAATAACTTCTTGAAGAAAAATCCCTGGTTAGATGGAAATAATGACTTACAAACTCCAGGACTGAATCTAGAGAAATGATTGGTGGGTACAGGGGGAAAAACAACTGGAGTTAATTGGTCTTGATGAGTTTACAGTCCTGCACGCTGAAACCTCAAAGCAGAACAGATGACAAGAAGGTAAGATAAATTCCATTTTCAGCAAGTAATATAAAAAAAATTGTTATAGCAGCCACTTCTTAATAGTTTTATTTGAACTTATTTCAAATTTCAGAGACGTCCCCTGAATGGTTTCTTTTCCCAAAAAAAAAACAAAACAAAAAGGTAGCTTAATTAAATTCTATGAACTCAAGAATTTGAATTGACAAAGAAGGCCAAAATCAACATGTGTTGTCAAGGCAACCTGGGCCAAGAATTGTCTTTGATATCTGTTAGACCTGACAGTTGATAATATTCGGCATCATTTGTACAGAATACTGATGCATCTCGCTGTAATTTTAATTTCTAATGAGAACTGAAAGCAATGCCTATAAGCAAAGACATCACATTTCTAAAACATGAGATTTTATAATTTTTAGTTTGATTTTTACTTATGCCAATCAAGTAATACTCAGTATAACCCCTGGATGTTGGTGTCAGATTCAACACAACACTGGTAAGGAAGTGTTATCTCTAAGGGCCCAATTTAATTTTTAGCAGTTTAGGGTTTGATAAATGTTGGAAGTTAAGCGAAAATGGAATACCCTCCAGCAAACTCAGTCAGATAGTTTATTACAGCATTAATAACTCCATCTTTGTCATGTAATTAGAAAGTAAAATGTAGAAAGGCATTTGAAAAACCTACCTTCATGAGCAACTCAGTTTCTAAAAGAAAGGAGAACTTAACACAATACAGAAAGAGGAGGAGGGATATTATTCTAATTCGTAGCAAGCACTCAAGTAAGCCAGAAATAAATTCAAAGGCACCTAACACATAGAAATCCAGGCATTTCAAATGTGCTTCCACAGTCTGGAAGACAAGATTGAAGTCAGACCATTACAATTGAGGGTTGGGGTGAGCAGGGAAAGGAAATAAAAGGACAAAATTAATGTTTAGGGCAGAATGTTTGTGTCAGAATCCTGGAGCATTCACTAACTCTATTCTTCTTGCTGTGAGAGATATTGGTAGTGCTAGACAGCAAATGCTTCTGTGTTTACTAATTGTTTACTGCTAAACCATCTAACTAGAATAAGCACAAACCTGGAGCCACAGAGTTATCAGAAAACTGTTTTTTTCTCTCTCACACTTTCCTCTTTACTTTAGAAGAAAAGAATGACTGACAAAGCAACTGATATTTACCTCTCTCTAGCACTACGCTGTTCCAGTCGGTTTGGAACATAAGAAAAGTCTTGGAGGAATTCAAGAACAGGTGAATAGAAGAATTCCCTATATTACTAAACAGATTCATCTGTATCCAGATGTTCTTAAACTCCCCCAAACTACAGCTGCTTCTTAAGAGACTACAGATTAAAAATAGTACCCTAGAGCTTTTCTACTGAAGTTTTTCCTACTTTATAGCTGTAATTACAGTTTTCATAGCTGATACTCGGTGAAACCACTCGGAGTTTCCATACTACTTCATTAGAAAATGAAGTTTCAGTAACTCCCCTGCTATCACAAAGCAAATTCAGACCCCACATCTGGAGGAGGTCTGCAAGACATCTGTTCCCAGAGATCAGTTGGATGGGGAAGAGGCATTCCTCCAGGATCACTGCATATTTTCTCCACACCTTTTACTTCTCACTCACGAAGTAAACCTCCCAGTAAGAAAAATAACCAACTTTACAACCCTGTGGTGGATTTCACCTTGGCTGGCTGCCAGTGCCCACCTAGGTGCTCTCTCACACCCCCTACTCAACAGGAAAGGGGGAGAAAATGTGATGGAAAAGCTTAGGGGTTGAGATAGACAGGGAGGTCACTTACATCACAGGTAGAAAAGGCATGACTTGAGGAAGATTAATTTAATTTATTGTTAATAAAAACTAGACTAGAACAGTGAGAGAGAAAGACAAAACAAACCTTCAAGACACCAACACTCAACACACAATCTGAAGGCAAACACCAAAGAAAGCACAGTCTCTGCATGTCAGACAAAGCTATAGGTCTGTGATTGTTTGGATGTGACACTTGGACAAGCCCCAAGTGTCCCATCCCAGCTAAATGACAAAATCCAGAAGCTATTTGCATAATCGCAAGAGTTTTGGTCTTCGGCTTTTGTAAAATGGTTGCATATATCTGCATTGCCAACAACAAACAGGAAAATACAATTTCTCTCCTGAGCAAACTGATGGGGAGACAAAGCCCTGGAAACAGGAGGCTCCTGAAGGGGCAAAAAACCAGGAAATGTTCCATCCTGTCTGTTGAGCATTTGGGGAACAGTGGTAACCAGCACTGGTGCAGTGAGTGGAAAGTTATGTCTATATAGCCAAAGGCTTGGAGTCTCTTTCTATCTGAAAAAGTTCCATATCCAATTTTGGGAACAAACAAACAAAAAAATACATAAAATGTGGACAACAGCCTTGCATATAGAGTACGGTGTGAAAAAAGACTGCATTACAGGGCATAACTAAGATATGACCCATTAGAGGGGAAAAAACCATGTGAAAGTCAACTTGAGAGAGATGATTCATTTCTGTGAAGTAAACTGAACATCTAAAATTGATATATTTCTAATTAAAAGTCCAGAGGAATGAATCTATTATGTTTCTAGCCTAGCCATTAGTTCTTCTCTGTGCTTTTCTTATTGGATCTGATTGCCAGTGGTATCCATGTAAGGAGCTTCATTACTTTGTTGTTTTAATAAAGTGGTGTGAAGATTAACTGCCCTTCCCATGCTAGTGAAGAAGATTAAAAGATCAAAATAAACCTGAAGCTGAAAATTAAAAGCATGTAAACTTATAAAAGACAAACATCACAATACATGAAAGGAAATTACTTACATGAACTTAAAGCCAGGCACCATCCTAGAATATCATTAATTAACTCAGCACAGCTATCTACAGTATCACTAACATTCCACTTCCACAACTGTGTTTTATGAGAGACAAGATAAGAAAAAATTAAAACAGAACTGTCTAAACAAGACCAAAGATCTATTTTGTATGTCTTTGTCTGTTTTGTATGTCATGTCTTTGGAATAACATTGGTCTGCTCAGCTCATAATTAGCACACCTGTATGTCCTAAGACCTCATTTTCAACTACAAAGTACATTTATGTGGATTTTCAAACTGATCCCTGATTTTTCCAACTTGATCCCAACTTAGAGCTGAATTTCTGTTCCTTCTTGCTTCATGTAACTATGAAGTACATTTACATATTTTTTTGCACAAGATACGGTAAGTCAAGAGCAGTTGTTCGAACTTCATCTAATAATGAGCTTTGCTGTCTTGGAAACTCATTGCATGACAAAAAATATTAGAAATTAAGTATATATAAAAAAAGACTTTTTTTTTTTTTTTTTCAGATTACATATGCAAGCATAAATGCAATCAAAAAACAAATCAGTCAACTACATGGAAGCCCACCCAGGTCTGCAAAGCATAAGGAAATAGCCGTAGCAGGAAGGTGAGAGGACAAGCCAAAGCACTCATCTATTCTCTTCCTAATGACCTGCCACTGCTACAACTGCCAGCAAATAACCCCCTGGGACAGTCACGTTGTTGTGTTTAATAAATTCGCTAAATCATCTTTGCTTCTTTTAGCATTACTAAATTACATTTGAACATGTTTGAACTCTCAAATGTCAGCTCTGAAACCTCACAGTACACATAAAACTGCCAAGAAAAACTAGAGCCATACAAAAGAATAGCTCTGATATGAAGATGAAGGTAAGCAAAACACAGCAGAAGGAAGTGAGAACACTTTTCTTCCCATTTTTTATCAAGAAAACAGAGGGAAGGCATCTTCTTTAAAAATCATTCTTTGCTAGTCACATGTGAATGAATATCTCAGCATTATATGACAAACTGTTCTGCAGTTGAAGAACTATGAGGAAAGAAAACTCATCGTATACCTAGCTCAAGCCTCTACTGCCTCCAACAGTGACCATGAATTACATTTACTAGTCTTTCCTGCAAGTAGAATAGAACAAGTAACATTTCCTATTATTTTACAGCATATAATAATGTGTGTAGCTGAAAAAAGGGGAAAAAAATTATTTCTCTGTCTTTTATCCCTCAACTAAAATTTTATTTTTGCACTTGTTTTCATAAAATATATTTTTCTTACCTGGAATGACCCAATCAGTGCTAATGTATAGCCTTGCTTTTCTACTTGCTCATATAACAAGGGACTATAATAAATAGCCAAAACCATGCATAGTACCAAGCCTGAGATTTAGAAGACCATCTATCATAATCCTAATACATTTCCACTTTATTGATATTTTCTCTTTTGCATCCAGTGAACTATCATTTTCACTGCAACTCTGATTATTCTTTTTATTCCTTGGAGTGTTTTAAGTAAAAGCAACTAAGGCCAAGTCCAGTTCTAATGAAATGAGGGAAAGCTTTGCCATCGACCTTAATATAATCATGAAACGGCTGTTAGTGAATAAAAGCTATGTACTCTGTATATTATTCAGGCTTCATAGCGTGTCCAACATTTCTAGACTACTGCTGATTTCCTAATGTATTTATATTTTCCTGCAAACCTGTAGTGTCTTGCTGTAATGACCACCATCTGGTTTACTTTTAATTTGTCTTTTACCATATAAAGCATATGTGTATTGTGTAAGGTATGTTATAAGAGCACACTGGGGATGCACATTAGGGGAAAATTTGTTATAGCTTTGTCCTGCTTCTGCACATTGAGTCATGATGAGGCTTCTGGGGAGAGCAAGGATTTCCTTGGGGCTGAGATGCAAGAAGAGTGAAGAGAGAGAAGGAAGGAGGAGGACTGGTAAGGGGAGCTTGCAGAAAGGACGTGAATCTGGACAGCAGAAATGGCTGAGAGAAGTGAGAGGCAGTCAGGCCTCAGAGGTGATGGATAAAAGACTTTCTTTGGAGGAGAACACAAACATTATTCTCTAACCACAGAACCACCAGGGAGAAAACTAAGCCTGAAGGAAAGGATGTACCAGACAAGGAATGGAAAGACTGCAAGTGCGGAGAAGTCAGGCAGAGTAAAATTTGCAAACTTTTAATATCAGTTTAATATCAGTTTCAGTTTACATGGCTATTTTGAGCGGGGTTTTTTTCTGCTTCACAATATTAATTGCTATAATTTATACTCAGGATGAGTCTTGCTTTTGAATTTAAAGCTATTTTTGTCTTTTGGGAGCACTTGCTACAGAGGAGAGTTTAAGCAAATCCACATAGAAGGTATTGATGACTCAGTCTCATCACACCTACAGAATGCCAAATATTTGTAAGACTTTTCTGTCACAAAATATGAACCCATGAGCTCTCATCTGAAGACTGAGAAGCTTTATTACATACAGACAAACTTGCACTACAGCTTGCACACTGTCCTCCATAGATACCATAACTCTGCCAGGAAGCCTCCTAAAGTCACAACTCTTGCATGTAGAAGTTGCAGCCACGCTTGTAAAATTTATTATGTATGCTCACTGGAGAGCTAGTTCTCTAAAAAGGGGTACAGTAAGTTTAATTTCTAGGACACTTCTCCTATTCTGCTCAGTTCAAGTCTCCTTGATGACTTATTGTTATTAAGTAGAACTCCCTGGGTCTTTCCTGCAGGCAATGCTTGATCTCTCTCATAATTTCAGCAGCAGTAGCAGCTTATTTTGCATAATTAAAAAACTGTTCTAGTTTATCAAGCACTTGGATGAAATTTGTGTTTACAGAGAGGTGTTCTCTAGAACTTTATTTGCGCTTCAATAAATTCAGTCTGAAATATCATCCCCCTTATATGTGGTAAATATTATTTACTGTTTGGTAAATATACCAGTACACAAAATATATCAAATAGTTCTTTGGTAAGTACAGTTGATTTTTCTCTGATAAATAATGGAAGGATTTTTCAATAAAAGGAGAGGATACGTGTAAACAAATGCAGAACTACTTTAGACATGATCTATTTCATAATTTCTCTGAAAGAATAATTAGTGCGTCATTCAGATGCTGGCCACATCCATCCATTTTCTAGTCAGATCCATGGCGGTTTTTGAAGGAAACTTTGGCCTTTTACCTTTGCTTGCTTTTCAGAAGGGGTTTTGAAATTACGCTCCAGTGTTCCCAGTCCAGAGACCCACTGCCCACCTTATCCCCTTTCAGTCAATCTCCTAAGCAGTTGAAAATACCTGCCGGAAAAGGAATTAAATGCAAGCACCAGTATGTGAAAAGACTAAGTAAGGATGACATCTCAGTAGTAGCAACTGGTCACTATATTGATATACTTGTAAGAGAAGCTGAGGAAAACCATTACAAGAATGGACAGATTCCTAAAGGCTCTTAACTGAGATGCCGAGATGGGGCTGCTCTCCTACAGTTTCTGCCTACTAAATACTCCCCAACTGGTAATGTCACTTGCATGTACAGCTTTTACAGAAGGAACTGATGAAATCCCTTATAATTCAAATATTAATCTAATCAAAAATTCCATTAACAAAGGATGGTGGAGTGGTGGTGTATTACAGATTAATCAGAATTCATTACAATTCTCTCCTGTGGTGCTAATGATTCATTGGTCTTTCAGTAGAAAACTAAGGGTTATCTCTAGCAGCTTACAGGAGTTGTCTAAGAAAAAATGTATTAGTTCTTGCTCATTCTGCAAAATGCTGGCAAAAAGTACTCTATCTTAGAAAGGAAATACCATCCTGAAAAATAAGCATGTTTATAGCACTTATCAGTGTGGCCACATGTACACAGAAACGCAGATACTTTAATTACTGACCTCTCTCAAAACTTAAGAACTCATTCAATACCCTCAGTAATCTCACAAAAAACCATAATCATACCGGAAATCAGCAGAAAGAAATGGGAAATAGGAAAGCAGATACGTGCAAGTTCAGTTTTGCCAGTGTTTAGTTAAATAGTGGAGGGAGGAAACACTGAGCATAGGTTTTGCACATGGGGGGCTTGGGGGGGGGAAGAGTGGGGGGAGATGTTAAATTCTTTTTCTCTGAGGTAATGCACATTTGATTGCAGTGACATGCTTTTAATAGTTGGAGGCATTTAACCTGAGTTGCAACCCACACAATTTTCTGCCATCTAATTTACAGTTCTTCGAGGCACAAGTTCTTTGCACAAGAATAGGCAAGAGATGCCCTACAGAATGCCATGATTTTGTCATTGTTTTTTACTTTTCTGCTTCAGAAAGTGTCAACTATGCAATAAAACTAGATATTTTGTGGCTGATTACACAGGCTGTGGCATGTACAGGTACTGCTCCAGAGTAGTGGTGACAGTGACATGAATAAAGGTAATTTGATCTTCCCTGAAATGCATTACAGCAAAAATAGGATGATAACATGAATCAACATCATATTCCATTTTCAACAACGAGAATATAGACAATTGTGGTCTTTACCTTTCCTGTTTTCATCTCCATCCACAAATATTTACACTTTTAAATGTTACCTGCTGGTACATGGAAAAATAGTAAATAAAGAATATCAGACAAGAAAATTCAGGTTCTGTAGGTTTTACGCGAGGCTGGTACAAAACAAAGTCAAGCACCTAAATTAATGATGTACAGAAGACAAGATATCTGTTCTTATCTTCCATGGACATACATCTGCCAGTTGCACAGAACGATATAGAAACTAGGGTTTTGTAGGGCATAGTCTGCAGCTACCACATCAAAGTTGAGGCAGTGCTGAAAATGTCACTGACTGAGAAAAGGCCAGATTTTCCGTTCAGATGATATGCAACATGCAGCATGTCCTGTCACATGCAATTCTTTCTTGCTCTCATAAACACAATTCTTATTGTGACATCAATTAACATAGATGCTGAGAAATGATGGAATTTATAGATGCTAACGAGGTCTAGAAGCAGAACAGACTAGGATGGTCTGCTATGTCTTTCCCAAGCCTGAATTCTCCAAATTTTTGAACTGTTTCACTGTACTCCAACTTTTATGTGAATAAGAGAAGGAAACAAAGAACATGGGATGTCTTAAGTAAACTGAATTTAACCTTAAGCAAAGAAGCAGCTGAAAATAACCTACATCAATCTTACATTTAAGAGACAGAACCATACCCAATTAATTTTAATTAAGTTATTCCATTAGCACTGATTTTCTTTGACACCGCAGATCACGACCTCCTCTATGCTATGGGTTAGCAGCAAGGCTGAGCTTCCATCATAACAAACTACCTCACTTAAACTTCATTACCTTGTTGCACTAATGGAGTGGAAAGGATAAAGAGAGCATCTTACACATCTTTTGCCAATATCTCTGCCATCAGAGACGTATTCTGCTAGCTCACAAGCTCATATGTGCACTAGAAAGATGCTGTTGCCTACCACAGTAACTTCAGCATAAACTTCTATCTTCTGCATAACTTATTTCTATCATAATATGGCAACAGGATGCACAAATTAGCAGATGATTTTTTGTTCTTGCCTTTCAGCTGCTCTATTCTAACCCATACAAGGCAATTCCTACTCCCCTGTTATCCCATATTTCTCTCCTTCCCACTCCAGACCTATTCCCACCCTTGTCTGCAATTAATATTTTCAAACATTATGAAGATAGAATTTAAAAGAATACAAATATACTTCCCTTCTATTGTCATCATGCAACACATTCCCAGAGCAGGAGACAGTAGCCTTCATGTTGTGCCCTTCAGGCAAATGAAACATTCGTTTGCAGGAGAAAAAGAAATTTGATGTAGAAATGTTCTATGTCCAATTTACTGAGAAGACAGCCAAAAGGTATTTAGAGAATAGAAATTTCCCTCCTTTTTCTTTCAAATAGATTTACCCAGAGCAGTGGCAGCTAATGCAGACACTAACAAGGTCCATAGATTTTAATAAGATCTCATGGATGAAGACAGCATTTTCTGAAGCCTATAACCAGTTACATTTTATAATTCAATCTAAAGGTAGTTGAAGTCTATCATGAGACATTACTTTAGACCACTGTGGACCTCCAGAGGTAATTTCATTTGATCATTTGAATACTGGGTTTTAAATAGCAAAGAATGCAATTTTGAAGATACTGCATTCCTAAAAACAATATCAAACAGGTAAATTATAGGCAGAACTTAATATTAAAGCCCTAGAGACTCTTTAAAGCCATTTCTCCTAAGAAATGAGCCAAAACCTCTTGAATTATCAGAAGTGTCAAATCTGCTTTCAGTAGAAACTCTCCTCAGATCGTTTCATTAAATCATTTGATCACTGGCTATTAAATAAAAAAGGAAATAATTTTGCAGGAGAGCAGAGAGGGAAGAATAGCTATAATTAAGTATAGCAATTTAAAGTTGCACTCTTCACACACCATTACTGTCATTAGAAACCTACTAATATGCTAGCAAAGTCACATGCCAGAACTTGTGAATAAGGAAAAGAGGATACAGAGTTGGTCTGAAGAAGTTCAGCAATGTTCATTTATTCCCACAACCATCTGAATTGCTTGCTTAGCTTCATATATGGGAATACTGAAAACACAAATGTTCATCCAGTTGTACCAGTGGCCACTTCTCTGTATTCCTCCATCACTGTTTAGTCTGGGATTATTGAATAAAGTGCAAAAAGAACTTTAGGATTTTGATTCATCTTCTACTTGAGAAAAATTGTGTTCTACCCTTCTCTCACAGAACTTGATCTAATTTCAAATAATTCCTATTATTTGTACATATATTAACAAATTGAAATGGAATTCGTACATTAGTGGCATGACCTTGTTTTCCATTATACAACTCTAGGTCTCAGAGGGCAGTGACAAAGCATCAGTATGCCTGCTACATTTTCAGTAATAAAAACTCGAGAGAGATGAGGGAAGAGAAAATGAGAATTCAGCTGTGTGCAAAAAGGGAAAAGAAAGATGACTGTCATGCAGAGAAAGGGAGGTGACAAATTTGCTGGAATGAATAATTTACAATTACACAAAAATGCATTCAAATAAGATTTTCCTTAGCAAATCTTAAAAATTATACAGAAACTACATTTTTAAAGTCTTTAACAAGAGTATTTTGCCAGACTGCATGAGGCTACTGGTCTATCAAACCAGTAAGCCAGTGACTGAGGCTTTAGGGAGCTCTACCAGGAAGCATCTCCCCAGTTGCTTTGGACAATTGTTGTCTTCTTCTAGTCTTTATTATGCACCCTGAAAGATAGGTTTTGTTTATTTTTTGTTTGTATGTGGAACTGCAAGTGTTACTGAACATAAAAATAAGTCCTTGTATTACAGACTGGTTCTGTTTTGCTTATGTCCATTGCTGCAAAGTACAGGAGAACAAGGAAGATTCTTCTAAATGGGCAATTTCTGTCTTCACCAAAGCTTTAATAGATAATTGAAAAAAAAGCACAAACTCTGTAACACATCCCGTTGTACACCACCATACTGTTACAGGAAAAGTCTTCACACATGTTGAGGCTATTAATTTTTTTCAAGTCTAAAGACAGAAAGTCCAAGACAGTTTTAAGAATCATCCGTGCTAAAGATATCCCCTATGCACATGTAAGGAAAACCTCTTAACCTTCTATCCCAAGAAGCAGGAAACCAATACCGACTAAATGTACACGATTCTCTGTGTCAGAAATATTTCATAGGACTGCAGTCATATACAGAGCTTAGTAACTCGCAGCATAATATAGAGATTTTCTGAAATTATTTTTTTAAAAGCTTAGAAAGAGCTAATAGAAATTACTTTTCTATAAGCTTAGACTTCCCTGCCAGCAGAAAGGCTTCTGCTGAGCACCCTAACCAGAGAGTGCTGAAGCTGTGTCTCCTGACACTGCTCTGAGCATAAAGTTTCGCAAGACAGCTGATACAACAAGCTGCTGTATATGAAAACAGTTATCAAAGCCCAGTCTCCTGGCCTCCTACTCCCACTTGTCTTTCCACTGAGAAGGAGACTTGCTGCTTTTTGGCTGGGTCTCTTTTCTCCTAAATTGGTGAACTCAACTGGCTTGTCGAGTGAGTAAGTGACCAATGGAGATCATTCAGGAGGAGACAAAGCAGGCCAAGTTTGGACAGAGGGAAGGAGGAAGTTTAAACCTTTCTTGCACATTAAACATCATCATCTCAGTCCCAGCACATCCAGGACTGACTGAGATTACCCAAAATTGCTTTCTCAGTTAATAACCACCTCCTCAAATACACCTGAGGAATGAAGACTGCAACATCTACTTATTTATTACCTGGCAGTTCCAGCATTTATCTAGACTTGCACAAAGGGACTGCCACCGAGTTTAAGGGTATTTTACATCCCTTCTTCACCATTTTAATGACTGTACAAGCATGTAACACACTGCTCTGGTCCATTCTGGAAGAGAATATTAAATATAACTGTTTAACAAATGAACCGATAGATTTTATGACAAAGCTGCAAAGCTTGAAGGCTAGAAATGTGGAACTCAGAGACTCTGACCTAGGTGACTTTGCTGATAATCAAGCTATTATTTATTCCTTCTTAAGAGGAGGAGGACAAAGAACCCAACAATCTATATAAGCAATGTGCTCAGTTCAAGACAGTTTAAAATTCTTACCTACAGGTCGATAAACAATCACCATGATTAAAGAACCCATGCTGAATCTTGGCAAAACTTTTTCTACGAGAAGTACGCTCATCTGCTTAAGGATGCAACTTCCATCAGCAAAAGGCCTGGGAAGATGCCATTAGAGCATCAGATTGCAACACAGATTCAATTTCACAGCTGCTGGCCTAAGGCATAGCGGTGTAATGTTATCTTTGTAATTTTTTAACATGTTTCATGCTTTAATGACTTCCTGGTCTGTGTCACCATCCCACCTCTGCAAGATAATGCACATACCTGGATAGTCGAGTGAATCACTCCCCTTAGTCCTGGTCTGCTTGACAACCATCAGAGCAAAAGAGGACATATGTGCAATGCCCCAGCCTTATTTAGTTATTTCTCACTTTTAGTTCATAGTTTCTATTTAGTTTGCTGAGACAGAAAGATGACAAGCCTAAGAGATAGATATTTTAGTGCCTCTCACCGTGGCATCTAATCATAGATCTAAATAGTGTTTGGGGCAGAAAAATGAAATTAAGGTTGTGATGTGAGAAGAATGAGATTGAAACTTCCTGACCTCTGATCCTTTACGGTGAAGAGTGATGTGTCCTCAGAATTTCAAGCCAAGGAATATAAAAGGAAAAAATGTGTCCTGCCACCTCGGTCTAATCATGCATAGTTAGGTGTTCCCAGCCATCAGCACTTTAGCATACTTGACTAGTGATGTATGAAGTAGGGCACCCCTGGAAATTGGTTTTCTTGCCCTGTGTCCGGGACCAGTGTAACCACAGGCCATAAATACTTAGGCTGTTCAATATCCTCTTACTTGTATTTTTTTAGAATGATTTATTCACGTAACCAGGTTAAAACTGCAGCAGTAATTCAGATTGGGGATTGAAAAGCTGTCTGGCTTCAAGGCACTTGGGAGTTATTACCCATTTAGACTACAGGCAGAACAAGCCCTGTAGCCTGATTTGCTGACATTTGTCCAAAAAGGTTTCAGCACTGCTGTGTTAATCGACTGGCCTTGATCTGGGAAGGGGACAGAGCACAGATTTACTCCCCTATTTCATTGTAATCTCAATTCCTGCTTCCATCCTCTTTTGGACCATTTAAAATCTATCACCAGAAATAATTATTGATACTGAAATGAAATGTTCCCATTGATTCTGTTACCCAAAATGTTCCAAGAATTGTGATTCACAGAAATAAGCCATGAACTACAAAGTACAGTAAAATAAAGTTTCTAAGATAACACTCCTGTTTTCAGACTGATAACTATTGGCCTCAAGTTGACCACGGAAAAAGAAAAAAAGACATTGCAATAAAAAGGAGATGCCTGCTTCAAGCTTTCCTAAAGACAGCCCATCCTCATTTTCAGGCACATCACGTTTAGAATGCAATTGCTCTGAATTTTTTATAATTTTCAGACTATATTCCAAAATGTGACTTGCCTGTCTTCCCGACAGAATGCTGTCACCACAGGGCCAATTTCAAAAGCAGAATTACTCACAAAATTCATGGAAACATACCAGTATTATATACCCCCATTTCACCTACTAGACTGAGACCTCTCCATGAGGCCACCTAAAAAGTGAATAAAAATATATCTTCTTTTCTAAACAGAAAGACAATTTTGATTCCTCATACCTGCAAAATAATATTACTAGCTGTGTTGGGACAAGTCCCAGGAATGGTATATTTAAGGGAGATGGAATATCAAAGGACATTCAGATTGATTATCCAGCATTAGTTGCTTTCATTGCTGCTTTAAAATTGGACGAACAACAGCCTATCCCTTTCCTGCCAGTGATAACACAGCAGCAACCCAGATGTAGTCAAATTATTTTATAAATATGGGCCTACCAGCTTTGTCCATGGTTCTTGTTCTCAACTCAACGTGGGTCTTACATGCGATAAAACACTTTGCTAAGCAACCTGATAATGCAAGTGCGAAAAAATGCGAAAACAGTGAAAAAGGTTAATTTCTCTAGGAGCAAAAGCTAGCCTGACACACAGAAGGACACTGAGAGACACTCTTTACACCCTCTTGCCTGGATGCTGGGATAGGCATCTGGACAAGCACTTTCACTCTGTATCATTTCTCCTTGTGTCACCACTTCCATATTGCTGACAGATGCAATCAGCATTTGCTCAAAGAGCAGATCATTTTTCAACACCATGCACACCATAGTCTACACACAAGTTGTTCGAAACTGGAAAGAATGGGGGCATAATCCACTCTATTTTGCAGAAATATTACTCCTACATCAGTTTACTTCCCTGATACTGAGCTGGCTAAAAGTAAAAATTGAAACAGAGGAGGGAAAAGATGATTCCATCAGAAAATGATTTCTGAAATATCCTGTTTAACAGACATAGGATATTTCTTTCAGCCTCTAAATCTGGTGACTGACATCTCCTTCATGTTAGCACAACTTACAGAAAGGCAACTGGGAGTATTTTTTCTTCCTCCTTATAACTTGCTTAATTTACATAGCATCATATCTTGAACCATAATTGCAAAGCTTATCTGCAAGTATCCTAGCACTACCCTCCGCTTGAAGTGCAGGTCTGTAGGTTTTTCCAAAGGTTACATTTTTCTCCCTTCTTTCTGAATGCATCTGACCAAAGAACCTATTTTAAGTCTCCTTAATCAGATATTGGTCAAAGGTCTTTAATGCTGGCACGTAGGAACGAGGAAGCTGAACCTCTGGGATCTGCCTACAATGGAACAGTTAGCTTTGAAATAACTAATTCAAATAACTGTGATGGGACAGCACTCAGTGAGCAATATTAACCAGTACCAGGCAGTTCTCAGAGGTTTTGTTGATCTTCATCCTCAAAATTTTCAGTATCAGTATGCTCTTTGCACAGTGAGTAACAGAGTTCCACTTGGTGGAAAGAAGGGGAAAAACAAATGCAACAGCTCGTCATTTGAAGGATGCAAGATACAGAGGGACAGGACATAAAGCATGTTGTGGTGCCAGGGCAGGGAGAAAAAACCCTGCGTTCTGGAAAGGGCAAGTGCGAGTGCACAAAATTACAATCTGGGCAAAGCACTAAGAGAAAGACTGAGTGGGACCAGAGCTCAACAAGTTCTGTCCAAAAAGCTGGGTAAACTTCTCAACAACAACAAATGCAAAAATATCAGCTTGCAGTTCACTGCCTTCTCCTCACAACAGAGACAGCAAATACAAACATTATTTACAAATCTCCTGCGAACATACAGGTTTTTGTGCTAGACCTAATAGGGCTTCAACTCATGTTGTGAGGAACACAAGCTGGGCGGTGTGAGAGCAACAAGAAAGTCTGCATATGTGGAGATAAACAGAATATTAAACACTGCAGCAAAACACAAACCCTTCCAATGATTTAGAAAGTGTTTTTAATCAGTGGAATCTAGAATCAATTTTAGAAAAGAAACAAAACGAAAAAAAAATACAACCACCTACCCCATTACCAATCTCACCAACTGGAAAAGAAGGCTTGAAGTGCTTTCCACACAGATGATTGTGATTGCCAAGTTTGCTTTTGCAGGAAAATCGAAAGTACTGTAGGATTTTCAAGTGTTCAGCATCAGAATGTCTAAAGAAACCTGAACTAACACTGATCATTTCTGTCAGCAGCTAAATTCAAAATTTCTTAGTTCCTCTCTACCTTCAAGCTGTACCTCTTTGTCCTTTACAGTTTCATGCAAGTGCATACTATCCTGTACCTTTGAACCAGAATAGTCATTATACAAACAAAAAATCCATTATAAACAAAGATATTTTGCTGCAGGGTGCTGGGAGGAAAAGGCACCTAGAAATTTACCCTTCAGTAAGAGATTCGCTATACATACAGCTGCAGGAGCTGGGAACGGAAAAAAAAAAAAAAAAGGTCAGTACCCACTCTCTTCTGATCTGAAAATCTGGAACAAAGATTTCTATCCATTGTATACTTGACAGGGATATAAATATGTTTTATTTACATATATATGTATAGGATAGATAGCTGCTATGTGTTAAGACTAAGAAATTTCACAGAAAATAAACCCCTTGCATTCCTAGCCGGTCCCCAGAGTTCAGAGGGCTTTTCAGCTCTGTAAGTCTGGTCATGTTCAATAGGAGCTGCCATGGGCACTGATTCATAAATAGAACAGTTTTTCATTTCAGCACTAGAATTCTGTTCACATTTAATAAGAACTTGTGTGATCACAGCTCCAAAAATACTGAGATTAACCAACCCAACATTATAGGTCCAGTCACGTTTAGTAAGAACCCTGAGATCACAGACTGACTAATAGTGCATTTTATTGAAGAAACAGAAAAACGGTTTTGGAATTGCCATTGATAAATGCACTAGCTGTGATAAAGCTCTAACAATAGCAATAATATTGTGTTAACCCAGGTAATAATGGTAATCCTTTGAAGAAGCTTACAAAGAAGGCATCCCTGTTTGAGAGGAGAGAGAGGAGAGTATCCTGTAGACTGCTTCTGACATCTTTCGATCTTCCTCCTAACGAGCTGAAATTTCTACCCTTCTTATATACAGCCCATCTTATTCTTCTCCTTCTAAGTTATGTACAGCAAGATCTAAGCAGAGATATGAGTAATGCAGTACCATGTACTTCATTAAGCTTATTAGCACATACAGGGTGTACTTCTAAAATAAATGACACTGCATCAGGCAAAAGTTAATTTTTTGGCCATTGTTGCCTTCAAAGTTCCAATCATACGACTTTGTTCTGTTCTGTGCTGTTCGTCAAAGCCAAACCAAGACCATCCTATCTCCACAGGACCTCGTCCTTCAACCAACTCATCTTTTCTTGACATCAGCTGTGAAAATCTCCATCTGCAAAGATAACACGGAGGGTACACAGGGTAGACCACAGATAGGAAGCCTTAGACCTTGCCTTTCTCTTTGGTCATTGTCCTGCAGCCATTACAGCAGCCTCTAGTTGCTTCTTACATCTTTTTAGTGGCAAACATATTCAAATAATACCCTAATACATAGGATAGATAAAAAAGTAACTTCACTTATTTATTTGATGGCAAAAGGTCTTTGTTGCTTTGCTGGTTGCAAAGCAAACTCATCTAAAGTCTGTGTGTGGACTGCCAAACAGGACAGGTAATGAGAATCTACGAGACACACAGCAGACAAAGACAGTGCTTTTACCTTGCTGCCTCTCACATCAGATCGGGTTTTTTCTTTTTAAAGAAACTGATTTTTTGAGTGAGAAAGAAGGAAGCAAAATCACCATTTAACTAGATTTAATGAGTCTTTGCTTTTCCCATTCAGTTATTTCCTTTACTGTGATAACTTAGTTAGAAATACATCTTACAGTCTACACAGTATTCGTGTTGTTCTAAAAATTTTTTTTTTATAAAGTACCTTTCTTATTTTCCCAGCCTAAGCAACATAGTTAATAGAAATTATATTAAAAGTAAGGGATATGGACACCACAAAAGAAAAAAAGGAAAGAAACTGAAATTCTCCACTTTTTTATATGGTACATAAACTATAACTTCTTGATCTGTCAGTATTATCACATTAAAAATATTCTTTTCCATATAGAGGATGTATAGTTTATGGAAAACTATCTCATAAGAAGCTATGCCATTGATTTTCAAAGGCCTAACTCTCATTCCAACATGCTCATAGAATATAAACAGAAATTAGGAATCTAAATGCCTTACTGGACTGAGACTTTATCATTAAGGCCAAGAAATATCTATTTGTTATAGTACAACAGATATATTCTACATTACAACAAAAGTACCTGAATCATGATGAAGGTTTTACTTTTCTTAGCATGGCTGAAAACTGTAAAGGATTTTTCTGTTTGAAAAAAGAAAATAATACTTTTTCTTTACCATTAATATTTCTTAAAGAAAATGGGAAAGAAACAAATAATAATGACAAGAAAAGGCAATGTAAAAATTCTCAACATTTTAAAACACCTTCTTGAAGATTTCATTTTTTGTGTTACATCCCAAAGGGGAGAGATCAATTTCAATTGAGAGTAGTATTACTGCAGTAATTTCAGGAACAAATTACATGGCTTTGGTTCAAAACTAAGAAACTCACCGACTAAAATATCCCATACAGTATAGATATACTCTGAAAAGAGAGAGCCTTTTTATCTCAGGCCTCGCTTATCTATGGTACATGGTTGTGTCTACCTCTGCCAGTGTTCATTCCTATTGTCATTTTTATATATCAATTCTATTTTGCTTTTGCCTAACTGCACTTAAAAATTTTATTGAATGTATTACCAAAGGTAAACTGAATTTGCTGAATTATTTTGACTTAGCCATCGGGCTCAGAGTGCTCATCCTGTCTCTCATGTCCCATCAGTGTTCATAACAATATCATTGTTTTCCTTCTGGAAGTCACAGACAGAAATGACTTCAGATAAAAATTAAATCCTACTCAGTAGATATAGCAGATATTTTCCCACTGGATGTGCTTCTCATCTTTGATATTTCCACTTTGGCTGAACAGAGGATGATTTTCCCCCAGTTATCACCTGTGTATGGTCTTTCACAAATTGTGCCAACTGGATTGAAAAATACTGTTCCTTTGATCTGGTAATATTCTCCACCCAGTTTCTACAAATAATTGAACTTTGAAAGGTTTCAGAGAGTCATTGATTTCTTTTTAATCTGCCCTGCCCCACTAACCTCATATAAATAATTCTAATGTTGCCCTTGTTTTATTATGTGGACATGCATGTGGGTAATGTAGGTCAGTGCATAATCACAGACATATCTATGGCATCCTAAAGATTTTTGGTTGGAATTTGGGTTAAACAACCATACGAATCAGAATTTCCAAACTTGCATACTGCTCAAATGAACAAAATCTCTCATCTTGGAATACGGCCATCTCTAGCTGGGATGCAAACAACGCTGCTATTTATCATATACTTGGTTAGAATTTGTAAAATGAAAAAATATCCACAATTGTATGAAAGGTTTGTATGAAATACAGAAAATTCTTATATTTAAATCAAAAAATATTTTGATAAACTGATGAAAAGGGGCATGGAACAACAGCAACTGTTTCACTGGTTTGTGGGAAAACAAGGAAAATACTTAATAAACCCCAACAAAGCAAATTTATACCATTTTCTCCTAGAAAGGAACACTATGTGATCAAATGAGAAGCCAACATCTGAAACAACAGTGAATTTTCTCCTAAGTTCAACCTGTAGTTATTCCAGATTCAAACACACATGTTAAGAAAAACGGCAATTCATGTACAGTCTATTGATAGAATAGTTCACTGTATAATTAAAGAGGAAAAAAAGCTTCTGAATATTAACCTCACCATATTCATCAATTACCAACAGTTTGTAAAACCTAAGAAACACTGCTTAGTTCTGCTGACACTATTTTACTTTCTCTGTCTCAAGGAAACTACATTTTAATGACTTGGCCAAGGTCACACAAGGAATAGAGGTGGACTGTTTCCCCCCTATTTCACCTCTATCTGAAGTTAAATGGGCAAAGTAAAACAGAAAATAGTCCATAACAAACGCTGGCTCTGAGTGTGTAATTTTTTACTCACAAACCATTAAACTGAAAGAAAATACTACAAAAATAATTTTACAGCCAAATTTTGTAATGCACTGCATCCCACTCTATAGTTTTCCGAATCTGAGGAAAATCTGTTTCTCGCTAAGGATGTTTTCATAACCGTAAGTCTGGATACGGAACTTATCAAACAAAAGAAGAAAAGGACGGAAACAGCGTATTTTCACATAGGTCAAGAAATCATAAACAAAATTTGCGTGTATCGTCTATCGCTCTGGGGGCAAAACAAATTAAGCAAAATCCAAAACCCCCTATGCTTGCTCAAACCAAAGCACAGTGTCCAGCCTCTCTGTATCAGAAGAGTAATACAAGAACAATTCTCCCTCTGCATGCTTCAGTGGCTACTCCATGCTGTTGGAAGATTTCTAATACAGATTTGCCCCTCCATTATTTCTGGGATACACCACTCTATGTTACAAATGGTGTTTCCCGAGCAAGAATCACAAAAGATTTTGTATGGAATCAGAAACTTGCCTCTAGCTGTATTGAGTGACAGAAAACCAGGCTTTATACCCCTTGGGTGTGGGACTTTGCAAAGGCACACAACTACCAGAGTACCCATTACCCAGTGGTGAGAAGAAGCTCCATAGAAACGCAGGTGCTTTTCTGCTACCTCACTGTGAAATCTGGCATGAGCCTCAACAATATTGAAACGGCCAGTGCCAACACCTACAAAAACGAAATTAAGTCTAAATCCTTCTACTAAACAGGTGTGAAGTTCTGTGAGTCCTGATACACAGGAAACAAAATTCTCTTTTTACCATAAAAACATGCAAGCAATAAATTGACATAAAACAAAGGCAGCTTTTCAACCGTTTTGAAGTGTCATAATTTTGCTTGTACACCAGTTTGATGAGCAGAAGTTGAGCTTCTCGCTATAGTCAAAGCTGCACCATTAACATAAAAATGTATGACATCTATAAAAGTTAATAGGCATAACGCTAAAAGCTGCCAAGTATAAGAGCAGAATAAAAATAAAAGCTTTTGCCTTCAGAATCCCTGTAACTGTGAAATCCATATCCATCAGAGCACTGTGCCCTGTGTTACTTCACTCCAAATATAACACTGCCAGAATGTTATTTAAGCAGTTCTGTGAGTGCTCATTACATTTTAGAAACACAACCACTCTTCAATAGACAAACTAACAAAAAACCCACCAATATACAAAATAGACATTTCACAAAAGGATTTCAAGTCACACACCAAACTGGGAGTGAATAAGTCTTCCCACTCTACTTTAAGTACTGCTATTAGCTTGGCTAAATGAAGTCTGGCATCGTGCATTATCTGTATTCATGCTTCCAGACTGATGGCAATAGCCAATAAAGGAGAAATCCAGGAGGTCCATTAACAAAGGTTTTCTTATTACCATCCTAAATTGTGGAATGGTTTATGTCTGTAGTCTGTCAGCTCCTTCAGCAAGATCTGATGCCTCGGAAGGTATAAATTGCACTCCAATTGACCTACTCATCTGTATGTAAACATAAATTATCTCCCTGGAATATATAGAAGATCAATAACAATAGAAATTGGATTTTATACATGTTTATCTCGTTCCACAATTAAGCCTCAGTTGTTCTACATGCCTGTAACAGTGCTTGATGCTGTCTCCGACAAGAAATACAAAACATAAGCCTAAGCCTGTGTTTCATTAAGAAATCCCTGCAGTCCAAAATAGATGGTTGCAGACTTATAAAATCACCATGAAAACTTATCAGTGCAGATGTAAAGACTCATTGTTTCCACTTATAATGATTATGAGAGAAAAGGATGATTGTCTTAACAAAAAAAAAAAAAAAAAACCCAGACAATGAGAATAAGCACATGCACATTAATAAACAAGTAAAGGCAGGATGAGTGGAATTGTATGATCCTCCTATTTGTGGAATTTCCCAATATGTATTAGTGGAGCAGAACATTAGTGGATGAAACATGAGAACAGACCGTAAATCAGGCAAAAACGTTTTTCAATTTCACATCTCTGTTACTAACCCAGAAGTATCGTTCTTCTGGAACCATTAATAAATTCCCCTCGGATTATTACGCTGCAGCCAAAAAAGGAAGAAAATGGTTTTTACAAATCAGTAAAGCCCACATGATCCGATTCTCTCTGCATAGCTTGTCTTATCAAACAGGAGCTCAAATACAACCTAAACCTAAAATGTTAAATAAAACCCAAACAAACAAACAAACAACAATTCCAACAAAAAAAAAATCCCTCCAAACTGTTCTGGGATCAGTTTTCTAAGTCAATATCCATCCACCCATAGATGAAACCAAAGATGCTATTTGATAATACACAGGAATGCTTTTCAGACTTCTGGAGGCACAATTCTTATTCTAGCTAATCACACGTGGTGTCAGACAAGGTGATCTCAGGTTTTCCCGTCAACTAAATTGGCTTTTGCTCTTTAATTCCAGAGAGAGATATAGTTAGAGAGAGAGATAGATTGAGAGGAAGAATGGTCAAATAGTGTTCACCGAGTCAACAAAAAAGAAAAGCCCATAGCATGCAATAAAAAACAGAGGTTGAAGGACAAAATCATGGAGCCACACAGCAGCTCATGGGGACTTGGCACTGCAAGTTCTGCTCAACAACAACAAAGAGAAGCTTGGGAAGAAAATGCAGGAAGCCATATGCAGTAAATACAGGTGTTTCCTGGCAATTCTCCTGCGCGCACATCTGCTACTAAATTTGTGTAGAACTGAGACATCTATTTCTACAACGCTTTGGAAAGAGTTCTTCATTTAGCAACACATCGGTTTGCTGGTGTAAAGAGTTTACCTCCTTCCCAGTAATGCCAATTTCAGCAGCATGACATGAACCTATGTCAGGACATCGGACACTTATACCTCAGTGGGGAAAAGACCGACATTACTCGTAGATTTTGAAAGAGGAAATACAATTAGTATTCTTAGAATTTCTTATGGGTCACAATTTTATACCTCTTTTTCCTTCCATTGCTGGAATTGAGTAATTTGGATGCCAATACTTCTTCCTCCATTCCTTCTACTTTTCTGCAAAAACACCTATAGCTCTTTTCTCCCCTTCTCTCTCCCCATAGGGAGAATTTCAGGGACTTTTTCAGTTTCCAGCAACTCTTTGTACTTTCACACACTTTTCCTGTGCTGCCAGGTATGTGTGCACCGAGTTGAATGAAAAGTCCTCCTACAACTAGATAGAGCAATGAATGAAGTGATGAGATGAAAGGAAACAGCAGCTCCTTCCATGTAGGACTAGCATGAGGCGAGAAGGTGTAATAAAATATGTCCCTCTCGTCTAAAACTGTTGCATTGGGAGAGTGAGGTAACACAAAGTTGCCTGCAGTTACATTTAATGATATCCTGAATATCAGTCACTCACAGAAAGTTGTTATACATCTCAAGCTCTGGGTTCAGTTCTTTCCCAGGGCTGTGGGGCTTAGCTGTTATATGGATCTACAGCTAATGCACAGCAGAACGACTCCATGGATTGGAAGTTCTCATCTCATACCCTACAATTCCTTATGGAAATAAACAAATTCCTCCTTCTCTTTGCTGAACTAGACCAAATTCGTTTCGAAGGTACCTAGGCGAACAACAGTTTTGGACATTTCCGTAACTTTCCAGATACAAAATCACACTGTCATGAACTGGATGTATCAATGGGACAAAATCTACTACCACAAGAAAAAACCATGAACTCCCTCCTCTTGTAGCCAACCTGTTGTCACTCGTTGAGCATCTAAGCCAACAAGCTGAATGCCAGTTCCTCTCCTCTCCACCCCAACACTCCTTCTCATTTTCCAATTTGGCCTATTAACACAGACAAAGTAAAATTTTTAGCTGGAAAAATGGTTTAAAGCACTAATGTTTTACAATATATAGCCATATAATGACTTCATACACACACCAAAAATTGCGAAGTGTTTGCTAAGCCTCCTGTTTGCTGCTATCTGCCATTTTATTTATATACAACATGGAGTGTAAATACATGCTCGTATCTTGAGCAAAACTCCGTAGATAAAAAATGCAACAAAAAGACAAGAAATTATTCAATGTGCCAAGGTTATCAGGACAGCTTCAAAGATATGCTCTCTCTAGATGATACAGTTTTTTTAATAAAGCTTCTTGTTTTAAGGGCTCTTGCTTGAGACCTTATGACATTTACTTATAAAAATGTTTCCAAATGATAAAATCTCCCGTAAAACCGTATTTTCACCTAGACAATTTATCATAGAGCCCTTTGGTTATAACTGAGCAATGTAATCCCACAAGAAAAAAAACCTGTATTACAAGTGAAAGAGCCTAACGATGGCTGCCTTTGCCAAAAAAACCCCATGTAGGACTCTGCTGCTAGTTTTAAATGAGATCATGACATCCACTAATGCCATTTTATAAACAAAGCTTCAGACCTGGAGTTATTCTTTAATTATAAATAAAAAACGCCATTGTGCAAGTGTTTAACTATATCTGCACGGCATCCTTCAGGCCCCGTGAACAATAAAATTAAAAATAAGAGAAAGGCGCATTTAAAGCAGCTCTGTGTCTGTCTGCCCTAGAGTAAAATTGCCACAATTGCTTCTTTTGGGATTGTGTGCTGATTTAGCCCATGCATGCTCTTCCCAGGGCTCCCACTGCTATTCAAGAGTTGCTGGGGGATGTTATCACTTGTGTTTTGAAGCTACTTGGTGAAGCATCCTGCTATTCCTTCATTGCAACTTACACAAAAGAATTAAAGACTGACTGCTCTTCATCTGAAAGTGCTAGTTCATCACATAAAAAATTAAAAGTGTCAAATAGTATAACAGGAATGAAAATAAATTTGCCCTTCCTTGATTTTCCTCTTCCTATTTTTAAACAGGTAATTGCACTGCATAGGCTGTAATAATGCAATTTCCAGCAGGCCTTGGTAACTTGTTAGTAGAAAAAAACATATTACACTGTGTGGTAACATCTTGCAAAGACAAATATTCTTGGAGGAAAGAAGAAAGAAGTCATGGGCAGAAATTATAACCGAACAGGCAGTAAAAGATAGTAACTTTCAAAAGAGACCAGTGGCTTAGGAAAACAGCCACAACTAGAGACAGCTTTTACTGGAGTTTATTACTAATGTACCTACAGTAATAATGTTAACGATAGCTAGGAAGTGGGATGACACAGCAGTCCTAATACAATTCCCAATCAATTTTATCTCCTCCATCTCCACCTTAATCCGGACTTTAAAAATGATGCTACAAATCTGCATTTTATTAATAGAAAGAATAATTGAAAGAATTTTAAAGCCTGGCAGAAAAATTTCTTCGATGTTTTCTGCTCTAAAGCAAAATATTCGACTCCCTACAACAGATAGGTGAACAGGGAGGCCTTTGAGTGCTTTCTTGGCATGTTGCCATTAACTGAACAGCAGCAGGCAATTAATAACCTTTATCTAAATAATAATTCATACAGGATTAAACTGGTTACAAACACTATAGCTTGATGCTGTTGAAACTATTATGATGTAGTTTTAAATTGGTGCTTTCAATAAAATCATCCCCATGCCAATTCTATTTGTGTATTTTGGCTTACAAGAGGGAGGTAGGAGGTGCAAGGATATTCGATCTGGTGAGTCACAGCAAATCCACTTTTTTTTTTTTTTTTTTTTTTTGGTTCTTATGCCAAGAAAATTACAAAGTTAAGCAGACTAAAATGTGTCTGAGAAGGAGAAGGTTAATGAACAAAATGCCAAGCTCCTGTAAATTGTACAGAACATCTTCATCAATTTCAGATATGTAATAATGAGTACATTCACAATTCTAGCTTCCAAATGCAAAAAGTACACCGGAAGGACAAAAATAATAAAGAACATGTATCACTGTAGGAGCAGGCAGGAGAGGAATCGCAGGAAAATTAACCCACTTCAGGTCAAAAACCATGGTTTAGACACTTCGGCTATTTTCATATCCGTGTTGTAATTTCACACCAAGAAAAGCTCACATTTCAGGAAAACTTCAGAAGAATAAAAAAAAAAAATTGGAAGCTCTAGAGAAAAGAAGAAAACAGTAAAAGATGTATATTAGGTGCTAGTCAAACTACAAATTGGAATGAAGATGTAGAAACAGGCTTGAAAGAGGAAAGCATACACAGTTCCTCTGTGTATATGTAGTTTGGTACTAGGACACCAGCTTTGCTGACACACAGTTTTAAGAAAACAGTCTTACATCTACCACCAATGTTATAAGTAGCATAAAAATGTCAACACTCAGCCACATTGAAGAAACACTGTAAAAACAGTACCTAGTATTGTTTCTTAAGTGAACTCTATTTTGGTCATGACAGCTCAATAAAACATGAACGGTACAACTACACACTACAGATAAATAACCTCTCTGGACCAACTATAATTTGATTTAAAATAAGTTTCTTTCTGAGTTTGCACTCAGAAAATTTTGCATATTTGTTAGCCAGTTGAAAATATCACCTTAGCATCTAATTTGGGGAATGCAGATCCTTTTGCTTGATAGAATTGTCCCCTCTCTAAGTTGGGAATGATGTAGCAAAAGACAGACACTAGCTATCAAAAATCCTGGCGTATGCCTCTCCCATCTTTTGTGATATCTTCCGTAACACATAACCCACAAATGTAAAAACTGCTGTCTCAGAAGCCCAGATCCCGCAGGCAGACATTGAATTAGGGCAGATAAATTTCACTGTCACAAACTTTATAAACCACCTTAAATACAGGCCATTTTTTGTTCCTCCATTCATAAGGTACACAAGGAAAACTGTAACCCCAACCATTCCCAGTGGCAGACAAGTTAAGGAAAGCATTCAGCAGTGTTTAGTGTACCTTGGTAGCCTCTGTTCATCCCTTCAGGGTTTGTTTCTCCTCTTGCAAACCTTTGAAACTAAAAGAAGAGGCAACACTGAGGCAGCTGCACAGCTGTAACTCCCTGCTACTCCGTGGGTGTGTGGCAGCTAAGCACAGGTGAGCTTCTGACTGGTGCACTTTTTAAGGCCTTGCAAGATTTCCCAATGAAGCCATCTCTGAGAATCCTATTATTACCCTACAACCAATTAAATTACCATGTTCAGAGCTGCTGAAGTTGTTATCCTTCACCTTTAAAAACACTAAAAATGCAAATTAAATATACATTGTATTAACTGAATAAAACATGAAGCTCTCTTGCCCTCTTACAATAATGCAGAGCAAGGAGCAAAAGGTAAATCAGGCAATAAACTTGGGCTTGGCTACCCTGTATTCAGAGTTTTAGTTGGAATAAACAGATCTAATTTGTTTATACAGCTATTGAAAACAACCAGAACGTGATGCCAGAGGAAGTGAGTGAATGCAACGAAACAGATTCATGATGCTCAGGGATGTTTAATTTTTGCTATTTAGGTACAGTGCCCTTCTAGTGATAGCAATTATCAACCTCTGAAATCTCTCCTCTACCCTATCCCTGGATTCTCCAATCCTTCAACAACACGCATTAGTCTAAATGGCACTCACAGCAGCTTCCAAAACTTGCCAATGGCACGCAGTATTCACTCAGTCTGGAGACAATTTGTCTCTTCTGCTTGGACATCTGCATTTTGTTACCACAGACTTGATTTTTCTGATGGATCATCATCATGCCATGGGGACAACCATTCAGAACAGCCCCTCTACCGATGCTGGAAGTCAAAGAAGGCTGGGCTGCTGACTAGCACAAAGAGAGACAGTGGGGAAAAAAGAGCACCACTATTCCTAAAAGGATGTATCTTCAGTACATGTCTCTATCATTTTCTGGAAACAATCTCATTCACCAAGAACAAATGCTTTCAAATTAGTAAAACTAAGTGTCCGTAATTCAAGAATCCTAAAAGTTAGCCGAGGAAATAATCGCTAATATGCTGGTACTAATTTGTAAAATAAAGATTGAAATAGTGAAGATTTTCTGCAACACTAAAAGTGTTACTACTGCAGTACTGAAGAAGAGTGACCTGATAACTACAGGGCTCTCACAGCAGTTTCAACCACACAAAGAGAGTAATGAAAAATTATAGACTCAGAGAACAGGCTATAATTCGTACCAGTGATTCTGATAATTGCAAAAGGCTGAGCTAAATTTTAGGTACACTTATGGGGAAAGACATATTTTATAACATATTTTGGAAAATTCAAAAATAAGTCTTCGTATAAACTGCTGTTTACCTGGAGTGGCAAGACTGCATGAAATGATAGCTATGCCTAGAAGAGCTGCTAGGTAAACTCGCAAGACAGTTTGTCTGGAATGAAATCTGAGTTACTTATTCTGCAGAAAACTAAATGCTGATCAAAACCTCATATTGTACAGGTAGAGAGTCAACCAAAACACTAAACCAAAAGACAGGAAAATTCCACGTCAAAGAGCACTATGAAATTTTCTTCTGCTCCCTCCTAACCCTCTTCCCCCATCTTCTCCAAACTAGAGTTGTTCATACACATGAAAATAATTAAGCAACAAGAAAATCAAAGCATCGTGTCCTAAACATTAAAGGATTCTTTTCTATGTTCTCCTAACATTATAGTGAAACTTCATCTCAGGTAGACTGAAATTTGACCAACTTAGGCTCTACCTGCATAGAAACTTATTCCAAATCAGCAATTCTTAGATTAGATCAGACAGAGTTATTTCTCTTTTAATTCATATCCTAACTTAACACAAATAAATTCTCTGGGTACAAAGTAACCTTCAACCACCTTTGGCCCATTGTAAATGTCTTGTTACTAGTCCATATGACCACAGCCTTGCAGATCTGTAATGAGGAGATCTGCCATAGGGAACCCAGCCAAGGATCATGTGCTCCTTCCAAATTTAGTGATGTCCAGAACACAGCCATCAGAACGACAAAAACTGATTCAACTATTTCAAGAGGCAGTCTGGAAACAGCAAAAGTAAACTTCAGAAAGCAGGCCATTTAAATATTTATGCTCCACATACTTCTATAGAGATAGTCGAAACATGAAATTATATTAATAAAATTGAATTGTATGAATCACTAGATAAAGAAACAATTCATGAAATAATCAAACTGCAGACTGTGGGTTCTAAAAGAATTTACAGACAAGCTACCAGAAGCAGGTAAACATTTCAAAGCTCACTGTCATCCAAGTTTAACATAAAACCAGAGAATCATATTTTACTTTTCCAAAAGTCTGATATTTCCACCGCTATCTATTCTATCCAGATATATATTTCAGCTGCCAGATGTAATGACTGTGCATGGCAGATACATCTGCCAAGTGATTTTTATGCCAGGTAAATCTTTGGGAAATGTCTATTTCAAATGCTCAAGTTGCTGCTACAATTATAGGTTTAACAGAAAAAATTACTGATGCATTTGAAGACAACATCATGTATACTCTTGTAGCCTTCGCAACAATAACAATTTTATCACCACTTAATATTCCCTATGTATCCACACACATCTATCTCTACCCAAAACCATTTTTTTTCCAACTACGGTACATTCTTTTCCATTAATACATTGCTGGGTATAAATATCAAGAATCTATAGACATGGCTGATCTGAAGACAAATCTTCAAATTCTTTGTATTAGCTGAAAAATTCAAACCTGCCCCTTTCTTGCAATATCATAGTTCAGGCTTTCTGCCAAATCCAACAGTGGTTACAGGCATGGCTTTCTACTCAATTTCTATTTTGAAAGTGGGACCTGGAGAATTAGGCTGAAACCCTTCATATCTCTTTCTGTGATTTATACACCAATTAAAGGAGTATAACCCAACCCCATGGGAGCTAGCTTTTCAACTCTTTTAACAGAATTTGAGAGTCCTCAATAGAAATTGAGAGAGAGGAGGAAAAAAAAAAAAGAGATCCTGGATTAGTCAGGCACATCAGACGAAAAATTTTTCAACTCACGGCAAGCAGGTGCATTTCATGTTTCTCTAAAGGTTTTTTTCATTTCCTGTTACAAAAGAGCCAGATAAACGAATACATTTTTAGACCTTGGGATGATATAATTTACTCTTTCTTGATAAATATTTACAGTTAAAATAAGTGTGGTTAATTTTGCATAAGATCTTCTGTGCATCACAACTGAGGCCCTCAGAGGCTGCAATCCTTTCTTCTCCAGACTCCGAAAAGAAAGATTCTTGCATACAAAAAAAATCTGCGCTGTTTCCTTCTCCAGCTTTTCCGTATCCTTTATAGAACACAGGTCTCTCCAGGAGATAACTATTTAGAACTAAAAGCTTCTGAAACTAAACCAAAAAGTCTGTTAACCCCCCCCAATACCCCTGCACAGTCATCCCAAAACTTCTGAAGTTCCCCAAGTCTGTGAAGTCTGACCAGTAGTATGTTAATGAAGATTTACACTTATCTTTTGAAACCAAAATAGCCATCCTAATTCACGCCAAGAAACAGAGAAATTTTAAAAACTGAAGAAAGTAATAATTTCCTAGATAAGAGAACTTGCATTCACTCTGTAATCCTGCGGCTGAGTAAAAAGTAGAGATCTCCTGAGATGCAGATATCTCACCAAAAATTGCATTAAAAGATCTTTTGCTTCAAACTGGGATGTTTTTTCCTCAAAAACGTTCAAGTCCTCTTATGTAAGTAATGTGAGTCTTGCAATGAAACCTGTACTCCTTCCCAAGTGACTCCATATCACCAGTACCATTCAAAATCTGAGGAGTGTGCAGAGAAGGACATCTTCAAGCCATTTTTATTGTGATATGGTCAATAAATACCTACATTTTTGTTTAATTGGCTTCTGCATCTTCTAGAAAAAGTATGAAAAGAGTCACCATTAACTTTTTGCATTTGTCTTTTAGACAGTTTATCAAATCTCTAGTCTTAACACCACTGTGTTCTAACACGCATATCAATCATGTTTGGAAAGGCATGAACAAATCTTTCAATGTTGCTTCCACATTCTTCATTTTTTACCACTATTTTCCTACACATCATCAGCATACTTCAGCTTGTCAATTTGAGAGAAAGAAATCTCTGAAAAAAATATATCAGTTTGTCTCATTTCCTACATTGCTTCTGTTGCTCTTTGACAGACCTTTCTTACATTTCGTATATTTGAACTACCTTTACTAAGATTGAACACCCTTTAGCATTGTGAAGAATCTGAGTTTAAGTTTGAAATTAATTCTACCGAGAAGTGACTCCACCAAGATCTCAGCAACAAGGAAATTTTGCAATGCACAGAAAATAGTACAGCAACCTAGTATCTATGTTAATGCTATTTTGATTCTATTTTCAGCCTTGACTTTGAATAAAATCACTGTAACAGACACATTGCTGAGCCCACGGATCTTTCACATGTAATGTTTTCCAACTTGCTATTGTACACAACCAATCACACTCAAGTTATCAGAAAGATTTGCTGAGCCTGATGCTTCCAAGCGTTAATAGCCATACTGATTTTCAGAGGTAATTTAGAGTGAAGTATTTTAGGTTTTCATAAAGCCAGATAAAAACAAGTACTTTTATTCTCGATTCTTATACAGTCAGGTCATCAAAAATGGCCAGATAAAACAAGCACTTCCAGGTATGAATAATGACCATCCAGAAAGAATCAACAAGGATAAACTAAGCAAGAGGAGAAGAATGGAAGAGGTCATCCCTTAAAGAAAAGCTCAAGCAGTTCTCTAGAAGCTGTTTGTGGAGAAAGATACTACAGCTTAGCAATACAAGAATTCCCATGTAGGAAAACTACTCAAAATTCTGCTTTTCATTATCAAAGGAAATCACTCATCCACAGACACTTTTGAAATCCCTTTTTTTTTCATATTGCAAAATAAATTACTTCTCCAGTTCAGATAAAGAGTCATAGAATATTCCAAGTTGGAAGGGATCCACAAGCATCATCAAGTCCAACTCCTGAAGCCAATGAATAGACAATGAGGACGGTTTCTCCATGAATTGGTCCCTGCTTTAAACATTAATAGATATGAAAAATAAAAGGGGACAAACTTCCAAGTCACTATTACTGCTGGTGATAGGAAGAGAAGTTGAGCCTTTCTCCTTAAATTCCCTTCCCATCAATGCAAGAGGTAAGTGCAACTCTGCACCATGTTTGGTCATGTCAAGTTTTTCCTCAAGGAAACCTCTTGCAGTACCAAAATATGGTCTATAAAGGCACAAGGTGCACAAGCTGAAGACACAGAGCACAAACACACAGGAAAAACAGATTTCAAAATGCCAAGCAATAAAAAAAAGATAAAAGAAAAATCTGGAATTTAAAATTCCCTGACAGAAGATGAACCGGACCAACTCTTACAAGGTGACAATTTCTAAAGTAACAAAATAGTACTGAAAAATAACAAAATTTTGCTCTTATTATTTTGGTAGAAGCTCCAGAAAATAATTTGAAGTTTAAAAACAAAAGCAGTGATGTGTAACTAGTTTTAAGAATGTCCTTAATATTAAGAACGAGTGCAGAAAGGACTATACCTTTCCCATGCTTTTGGAAGCTGCTGATTTCGGCTGCCCATTTCCACTTTGAAAGGATTGTTTTTCAAGGTGCATTCCTCACAAATATCACAAAAAGTGAACTTGTTGATGGGTTAGACCAAGGAATCATGTCTTTCAAAGTCATCCCAATTGTAGCAGCAACTGGCATTGCATTACATAAAGAAGAAAGTCCAAAACTCTTCTTTGAGGCATAGTTCGTGTCAGAGCTTGAGTATCAGCAGTTGCCAAAGGAGGCTCCAGATACCATCTGTGCTCCTCCAGAGTCTGTTCTGGCTAGGAATAGGAGGTGATCCAGTATATTCACTACCGGTACCCCCTGCAGCTTGCACAAGGAACATCTGCTGATACACAGAAGTTTCTAACTTTCTCATCAAGTTAGACTGCACATGAAATGAATGTCGGAAGAGCAGGAAAAAAAAAACCACACAGAGGAGAAATAGATGTGAACTGGAAAATGTGTTACGTGTATCAACCTAGTTTAAGAACTTGACACAAAACTCGAACTTAGAAAATCCTGAGTTGTGATCTTGGCATGACCAAATGTATTTAATGAGTACATTTTTGAGTTTTGAAACTAGCTGTGCTCAAATCCCAAGGAATCTTTGGATTACAGAACTTGCTAAAAAACAAGTATGTTAAAACACATTGCTTTTCTTGCTAAGTTTATTGAAAGATGGAGTAACTGAGACAAGCCATAGCCAGCCCCATTTGTTACATCCACAACTGGTTTTTATATGCAGAAACCAATTCTTGAGAATTTTGATGCTATGGAACACATCATAACCTGTCAAACTGGTTTTTATGGGAGTCTCTCTGTGAAGAATCAGAACCAAAAAAAACCAAGTCTTGCTGATCTAAAGGCTCAGTTGGCAGAAGTTTTAGGTAGTACTTTGCACGAATTATGACCACTTATTCTTCCTTCTGACAAAAAAAAACCCAACAAACCTTCACAATAAATTTTAATAATAGATTTTCAGACATGAGTATTATGCAGAGGAAAAGAAACAACACAGTGTTAGAGAAATTCTCCGTGGCAGATTGAGAAATATTGAAAAAGAAGTATGTTTTGTGCTTAAAAAATTGTGACTTGAGTGGGACTCATAGAGTCACTCAATAACTGTGTATGGAGCTTCCCTGGATGCTGACCTTCTAAAATGTTAATCCTCCAAATAATGAAATTCAATGAAAAAACATCCCAACCACAGAATTCCTAGTAACTCTCAATATAATGCTGTTATCTGCTATTGAAAGATAAAAGTTTTTTATTAAGAAAGAAGCAGTTGTTACTATCAAAGAGTACAATGAAAAGTCTAGCTTCCTTGAATACAGGAACATGTTTTTCTGTATAGTTTTTTATTGATTTGTGGTTGTTTGGGGTTCTTTTAATATAAAGATAAGGTAGAACAGTACATCTTTTAATGCCATGTAAACTAAGACAGCAAAGAACATTACTTCAAAACATTTTCTTAAGTTAGTGTTTTCAGAGGGTTGTTTTATACTCAATTATTTCTATTCTAAATCAAGGCCACCGTGTTTGGCTAACCCAGCTGAGCTAGGTGCCACTTGCTCCTATGCTGCACAGGTACCTCTAGACTCTCTCCAGCTCTCACCACAGGAACCAGTTTCTATTCCACGATGTGTGGAACTCAACAAGCCAAGCACACAGAAGAACAGGATTTCGGTTCAGCATTTGATCCCCCCGGTGCCAAATTAAGAATGAAGAACACATTTAAAGGCAAGAGAGCCAAATGAAAGTTGCATTATTCCTTCATCCATACCAATTTACTCCCTTCTCCTTTCTAGTATCAGAGATTTAGGACTAGCAAAGATGTCAGGAAAAAACTCAAATTTCATGCGTTCAGCAGAACTAATGAGCCTTTTTACAAATGTCTTGACAAGCCCCTATTTTGTGTCACCTCACTCTTCAGACTGCACCCATTAGACAGAATGTTAACTTTCAACCTAGGCAATATTTTTTTTATAAAATTCCTGTAAGTCTGAATGGATTTCATTTTCTCAAAACATTCATCTTCTCTGTTCAGGAAACAAAGTTTTCGTACCCCTTTTCACCGAAATGGCATTTCAGAAGTGCAAAAGTCTCTTCTCCTAGGGCGGCTGGTTTTTTCTGTATTTGACAACTAATGATCATTTACTTTCAGCTCCTGGCATCCAACATTACAGCAAGCTGTTCCAACATCTGGCTGCACCTGGAACGGGGAGTTCACGCTCTCTTCCTGTGCCCTTAGCAAGGGCTGGCTATCACAAGGCTTGCCACTGAGCCACAGCTTGCTATTAAAGACACATAATATTTTTGAAAAAGAAAGTAGCTTCTTGCTGGCTTCCTTTCCTGCACCAGGTCACAAAGGGATGGGAGGAGCATAATATTGTTTACCTGCAACATGAAACTGCAATTTCTGAGTACAGCTCTCTGGTACTCTGATGACCAAGCCCTGTACATCATAACCCTCTCATTGTGAAATATAGTGTCAGAAGCCAAACCTCTGTAGGCTTTAACTTATTTAGCTGTGTTTTGTGGCCTGGCACTCTGGAAGATTCATTGTCATTTTAAACTTTTTTACAGATGTCACAAGGTACAGCCATGACCTGCAGCCACATTTTCTGCTTCCATCAATACCAGACAACCTACAGCCACCTGGCACATTCGGAATGCCAGAGGTGCAGGATGTGAAAATGCCGCAAAGATCTACAAGTTTCCGGAGAAAACAAGCCCTTAAAGTAAACAAAATAATGAATACCAGCTGCTGAAGAAAATTAAGTCACTGATTTGGGATTGCTTAAGTATATCCCTGCTCAGGAAAGCCTTTAAGCAGGTGCTTAATTTCCACATCAAGTTAAGCCCCATGTGTTAATTCTTTATACCCTTACATAAAGATCCCAAGCCCAAACTCCCACTTGTGTGTCAACAGAACATGAAAGACCCTGCAAGACTCTTGTGTATATTCCAGGCTCAGAGCAAATGTTTTTTAATTACCATCAACCCTACCTGTCTCATCTGCCCTCTGTAAGTGCCGCACTTAGTGGCTGCATCCTTCAGAGTGGCTTGGCTCACTTCGATATTCTTTCAGACTACACAATAAAGAATTTCAAAAGATTGGATTTTAAGGAGAAAAATAAGTTTCAGAAGAGCCTGTAATCACAGAAGCTAAAGGCCCACCGATAGTCAAAATGAATGAACATTAAAATCCCACAGCAGACATCCTTTCAAAAAGATAACATGAAAGGTTATGGTTTTCTGATATGATTAGTGTTTTAATAAAACTCTTCCTAGTTTCAAAATCTGTCCTTGTAACTGCACTCTTTTGCTCAGATAATTTTTCATAAATTGATATTTAGTCAAAATTCCTTGGTAGTGTACAATATAAAGGGTCTAAGTAACAGGGAACCAAGCTAAAATATAATTAATTTCCCCATCTAAGAGAATGACCTTCATAATTCACTTCAGGCTTCACCTCCAGAGTTGTCATGGCTCATTTCCTCATTACCAAAATTAGACTTTAAAACACTACTGTCCTCCATAAAGTACACTTTGTCTCTGATTATACAGAGAGAGAGAGAAAGAGAGAGAGGAGTGTGTTTAAAATTATTTGAAGCACACAAATACCCAATTGCCTCAAATATAGACTGGTGAACTTACTAAGAACACAGTGCCCAAAGAGCTAAATGATGACAACAAAACCAGCTTGCAAATGAAACAAAATATTTTTGAGAAGAGAATGAAGAAGTGCAAGGAAGGCTAAAAGGGGACAATTAAATTAAGAAATTAATTAATTAAAATTAATTAACTCTACTGACTTTTAGACAAGCACAGATATAGATAGATGCAGCAAACATGGATCTGTAAGGAGCCAGATCCATGCTTGTGCATGAACTGTATGGTGAAACAAGGACCTGGTGACTTTCACTTAATTCATAGAATTTAGCCAGGAGAAAGAAAAGCAAAATCTCTAACATTATGAGAGGACTCGGGAGGACGCCATAGAGCAGAAAACAGCTGAATGCAGCAGTTCAGCACTTGGTAGTTGCCACAACCTGCTGCAAGCTTGCAGGCTGTGAGGCCTGTCTGGGAATATACACGTCTGGTTGGACAGTGATGATTGACTGCTCTGGTGATTTTAGTGGACATTGCTCCACAAAAAGATGAGAAGGAAATCCAGATAGGGTGTCCATTACTTAATTTAAGGAGATAACTTTAGGGGACTGATAGCTCAGGGTGCTAGTTAAATAACTGGCATCTAGGAAGATGAAGTATCTCTCATTTACTTTGTCTCGATGCTTCTGTTTGTTAAAATACCCCAAGAACCTCCAGGCACAGTGGCTTTAAACGTTTAAACGTACTACTGATACTATTTAATCACATCACAATCTGCATAGCTCTCTTAAAAGTAAACCCCTAGCAGTGTGTCAGAGTACATTAATACAGCAGACTGAAGCTCCGTGCTTAATGTATGAAAACACCTATTAGGCACTTGAGAACTGCAAGTGGAAACATGTCTATTACAAAATCAGAAATTATCCAATCTAGGTTTAAAGTATATGTACTGCAGAATAGCAGCCTGTCCAGCTTCTCCTACAGTAATGTGATAAAATTCACTCTGCACCTCACCATCGAAAGGCCTCACACTTGTCCAGTGTGTATTTATTAATTTATTTGATCCACCTTTTTAAAAGGGGTTAGAGGTTAATAATCTCACAGTCACATGCTTTTCAAGCAACAGCCTGGGAAGGAACTTCTTTCAAGCCTATTAAAATTCCTGCCTGTTACTTGAAAGTGGAAGCTCTGATAAAAAATGTCAAAATCTGCCATAAAAATTAAGTCAAGCCAAACTTTGGCAATCGAAAATTGCAAATGGCATCAGCATCAGGAAAATCACTCCTGCTGTTTTAAGTCATGAGAAAGCAAAGGGAAGGGAAAAACACTCCAGAAAGGTAGTGTGGTAGGTAATGCAAAGTCTGAAACACCAAAGCTCTCAGTTTGATGTGTGGCCCCACGTAAGCAGCTTCAGTCCCAGCGCTGCATTTGAATGCTGCAATGCAGCCAGGCATAACGGGGGATGCTACCAGCTCTCCTGGTCACCTGAAAAGTGGTTTCCATAGGAACACTAGTCTTCTTTCCTTGAACCACAACAAAGATGTGCAGCATTCATAAAGTGTACGTTCAGCGGGGTTCAGGTACTCTGGGAGACAAAGTGGATAACAGCACCTAAAGGATGCCAGGATCTTGCCCTAGCCTGCACTGGAGTAAGCCTCCTTCCTCCCCTTTTTGGCTCAGCAATTTGGAAAGCCTGCTGCACAGAAGGCTCTTCAGCCACCTTAATATCTATAGCTTAATTTCTCACGTTGTTCAAACTATTCTGAAGAAAGCCATTCCTGATAGAATGATTTTTTTATTTTTTATTTTTTTACTTTTAATTTACTTGGATTTGGGGGAATTTTTCGGAGCTGAATATAATTTTTTTTTTCATCTTCAAGTCTAGTGCAGCTTCCAGCTGCCAGAGTTTGCTTTCAAACTGGAAGCAAAGATAATGGAAGTTGTCTTGCAATCCAAGAAAAGATTACTACAGAAAGAATTAGGAACTAGAAAACATTGGGGCTCAAAATCCAAAGGCTAGGGAGCGATGGAAGTCTTGCAGTTACTCTATCTGCTGTACCACTCTGAGGCCTTTTTGAATAAATCTGACCTGAGAATAAATCTGACCTCCCTTCACAGCCTGCAGTATGCTCTGAGTAGATTACTTCCGGGCAAAGAAAGGTCACAAGAGCTTTGAAATTGCCACTGAAAATGTGTTAAATGTGCACCCTGCTCAACCTAAACTAAGCTTCTATTATATGGCCCTTTTCTCGTTCCATCAATGCTCATTCCTCCCTTCTCCCTGATCTTCTCCCATGCAACCATTGCCTTACTAACTGCCAGGATGTTATCACCAGTGTAGCAAGATGTCTTCTCTTAAGCTTTCAACACTTGGACTCCCATGGTACATTCATGCAGATTGGAGATCTGATTGATTTTGTGAGGTTAGCAAGACTGAAATGAGAACAAAGGCTGTGTAAGGGTAGCAGGCTCCTCACCCAGCACTTTGAGAACAGGGCAAAGTGCTGCAACTGCTGGTGCATTGTATGAGATAGCACAGAGGACAGGTAATTCAAGAAATCCCCTACCGTATTTTCTGAAGTGCTCAGGATACAAGCAATTTGCAATTGCAAACAATTTCATCAGTTTCTGATTTTACAAAGGAGTTTTATATCATTATAGAAGTGCTTCTCCTCCTCTTCCTCCTTGACTTTTTATAGCTCAAATCCTACTTGATTTTTTTCCTCCTTGGTATATATCTTTTTGCATCAAAGTCCATTTTACTGGGAAATAAAAAAGCAAATCGGAAATTAGAGGGCCAGTGAAGAAGTTCAGCCCTGTAAAGGTTTAATCTCAAACTGAACATGTACTGGTTAATAAACAGCACAAGGAAGGCTAGGAAATCTGAAGAAATAAGTGACACATGTGAAAGAGAATTTAGCAGTCCATGAAATATGTGGATTTAAACAGATTTCTACAGTGATCAGAGAAATGGGAAAGGACAATCTTATTACACTCATCTAGTCCCAAAGGCCAAAGCAGATGTATCCATCAGGTTGTAATTTCTGACCATAAAACTTTGCTTGAATAAAACCCTGCATGTGACCTTCATACATATTGCTGCCCTACAAACCTCTGTTACTCTACAGCTGAATCCCATTTAGTTATGACTCACTGCCTTATTTACTTCACTGATCACAATAAGCTTTCAAAAGCCATTACGAAGGCTTGAGTTGGTGTCTGTAAGGATACTCTGGTGACTACCCTGAATGACAAAAAGGTTGGGTTAGAAAAAAAAAAGAAAAATAAGCCTCACATATATGTGGCTGCAATAGGAAAATGTGTCCAACAAAGGTAATTTCAAACAGCATCAGTCAAATCTATTTGTCAAGTGTTATAAGTAACCTATAGAAGAAAACATTGGATTATTGTAGAGTTATTATTCAGGATAGGTAAAATGTGGTATTGTCAGAAGAAGGAGAAAAAAAAAAAGAGTTAGGAGAAAGGAGTAAGATTTAAAAAAAGCCATCAGCACAAAATGAAAAGAAAATGTTTGCCATGAGGTTAAAACATTGCCAACGGATCTCCAAGGACGACAAACATCTTTGGCCGAGCTCTAACTACCTTCCAGATGCTGTGGATGCCTCAAGCACTGCAAACTCCTGCAGAGTTTGCTCTGTAACGCTTGGTGTGCAAGTGGAAATGGCAGCATGAGGGCTGAGGAAACTGTGCTGCCCAAGGACGTGTGTCAGTGTGAGCCAAACTATTACCTTTGGTCCAAGCTACCAAAGCCACCCCTTCCCTCCACTTGCCACAAAAACACAAAGGCCATCACATATTTTATATCAGCCATTCGGCTACTGTATGTTATATTATTAATGATAAATTAAGGACTGGAGGGAACAGCAGGCCCTGAACCATAAAATTAAAGCTTTAATTATTAGTGTATTGAAGTAAAGGCAAGCATAATAAAACTAAGAGAAAGATAAGAGAACAGAGTGATTGTCTGACAAACGAGAAAATAAGTGTTGTATTTATTTCAACCAAATTTCCCAGTGAAAGAAAAGAGTCCATTGAAAACAAATAGAGAAGCATGTATTTTTAAAAAAAAATAATTACAGTTTAAGTATATGTAGAACTCAAACCCTTTTGAAGGTCTCTCCCACCCCTATTTAAATACTGCTGTAAATTGGAGCCTCACAGGAAAGAAAGTAAAGATTATACTAATAAATATTATTAGCACCAGTATGGATCTGGCTCATAATTCCTTGCCTCATAGTGCTAAAATCACTGACTTGCCACTGTGCAAAACCTGACTATCCCTACTTCTTTCAATGTCTATACAAAAAGAAAACTTAAGTATCTGCTTTTCCTTTGTGGTACCTGACATGGGCACAGCATAAAAAAGCCAATCACAGTATTGTTCCTCTCTCAATCACACCAGCAAGCAAATATTTTGAGACACTGCACAGAAGAGAACTATAAATATTGTGAAGCATTTTGTATTGAAGAAAGAAAGAGGGGAAAGAACCTGCCATGCTGGACATTTCCACAGGTGTCACTGTGCCATATCTCAGCGGATGGGCTGCACCTTCCCCATGGGCCTGGGATGCACCACACTCACTGTTGGCCCTTTCCGTGGCCAGCAGAAGAGAAGACTAATTTTCCCTAACTTCAAGAATTTCAGCTCCTATTTCTGCACTAGAACATGCCTATAAATTGTCCCTGAGGGCACTTCCAATGATATTATGGGGCATGTCATCCACAGGTCTTCTAGGATAAAACCACTCAGCTTTGCTATAGTATCATCGCCCCAATCAGAGCCGTTAATGAGATGCCCTAAGGTACAAACAGAAGACATTTAAGAGCACTGTAATAATTTATGAAAACAGATTCAGAAGGAAGAACACAGTACTGCACAGCTGGCAATCCTCTCAAATTATTTATCTTTACATCCCAAAGTCATTAGGAAGTGTCTGAGTATTTCTGTTTACATTGTTTGGGAGTTACTTGCCAATTTCACTAATAAAATGAAATAAAAGAAATTATGCAGGCTGTCTATTACCGCATCATTATGAAAAATAACTCTGTACCTAATGTCTTGTTTCATGAGGTCTTTGCTCATGAATTCTTTGTATTTTGAGATTCACAGTCCTAGGCAAATTCTTTATCCTTCTCTATTGACTGAAAAGGGCAGTTTAAAGATGAATTTAGACCAATTTCAGACCAATTTTAAGCTATTATTATGGATCTAATGCTTTAAATAAGTGTTTTACCAAGCATTAAAAGTTGGGGTTTTTAAAGGCTATTCCGTAGTTTAAACTATAAGAAAAAAGTCAAGACCTTAAAGAACTCCAGATATCGTGGCCTAAACCAAAGCAAACTTCAAGCAGCTTATAGAAAAATAATTAAAAGAAACAAATAGTAAGTTAAATAAATTATATATTTTCGAACATTAGGTTCTGCTTCACAGAAGATGCCATAGACCTCAGACTTGGTGCTATGATTCCAAAAAAAGGGTCATGCTCGCAAGAAAAAGGCAAGTTTGAGAATACTGAATGTCACACATCAAAAAATATGAGACTTAGCCTTGTCCTAGTATTTCTTTTACAAATAAAAGACCAGAATGGCCTGAGTGTTTAAACGAACTTTTTTTTCTGGTGCTTAGCACAGTGCATTTTTGCTAAGCATTTGTCTAAGTTATAAACCATGTAATATGTGACAAAAGTTAGAGTGGTCCCCTTCCCTGCTACTAACATTTATAGAAATACAATTCGGAGCAGAGGATGAGTGATATAAAGATACAGAGAAAAGGAGAAAGGCAAGAAACTTGTGCAAAGCAATTGAAATATTACACTGCAGCTTCTGCCTGTGTTCAGTTAAAACAAAACACATTAACTGTGGTAAAATATTTTAACAAGCAAAACGTCACAGACATGTACAAGCAAGAGATTAAAACCTTTGTCCTTCACTTGGATTATTCCAAACAAAACACAGGGCCCTTAAAAGATAGGAAAATATTTGCTAGGCATGTAGCTGTACTTGACCACGTATTCACAAGAAACAGTTTTTACTGGAAAATACTGAACTCATCAATATCATAAGAGACCTTTCATCCCCCCAACAGATGGTAATGAAATTTATGTCAAATCTGCTTCATTCACATTTCAAACGTTGACTATACTAAGATACTTTCAACGATGAAAAATACAACTTTTGCATAAAATAAGAAATTGAATATTGAAATATTGGGTCATTGACTCCTTTGGAATGTTCTACTTTACTACACGCTAGCAGTTTCTCCAAACTACAAATACACACTCTGCTTAAAGCATAATTTTGTGAAATAGTTTGCAACTATTTGACCACAATGATACAGGAAATTAATTGCTACATTTCAGAGTTAATCAATGCTAAGCACAGAGCATCAGCTAATATTATCCATCCTGGATTAAAAAGAAAAAAATACCAACAATGTAGAAAGCATCTTAAAAAGACTGAGCTCACTTACTCATTTTCCCCTCTGAATTCTAAAAGTATTGGGTAGTTCCAGTTTCCGAGTTAGCCTTTTCAGATGGAAAGAGATGGAATTGATCCTAATTGGAATACTTTCAAAATCACGCTTTTTTCTGCTTCAGCCCTATCAAGCACAGACTGCAAAGCTTCTCATTACCTATCTACTTGTAAAATTTAATAGAACAGAAAAATTACTAAATTACTAAATTCTCAAAAATTAGGAATGCCACCGGTAAAAAAACAAAATAAGCATTAAAGGCTTTTTCATTAAAGGCTTTTATCATCCTGTTGCCTTGTCAAGAATCTATTGAAGCCAAACCTTTGACTACACAAATATTGGAGCAACCATTTGCATATTTCTCTTAAATCTCAACGTCAATACAGAGCCAATAATGATATAGAAAATCATCAAATTTTAATTTTGTTGTTAAAAAAAATTTGGTAATATACCTTCAATAAGTAACTTTGGCATCTCAGGCAGAAGTTAGTGTGCCAGAACAGCAAAGAAATAACAAATGCTTAAACCTCAGTTTTGAATCCATATTTCTAAAGACTTCTCCCAGCTGTCTTTCCAGAGAACTCCTCAGTCACACCAGTGATTTACTAATCCAGCTCAGAGGGATTTCAAATATTATTTTCTTTTATCATCCTGCCACTAAGAAAGGAGCCCAAAGCAATGTCATCATCCCTTGTCCAGTAATTGTGGAATGACACAAAGGACAGGCTGAGAATAAAATCGTGTTGGACACAGGCAACTTTCTGAGTCATCAGGTTATCTCTAATCCCTCCTTTAAAATATGTAACTTTTTCAGGTGTGTGGGTTGAAAAAGTTATCCACACAACAACCTATGTTTCCTAACAAATTGCCATCAGTTGCACAAAATTAAACCAAAAAAGTAGCAGGAAGTAGTTATCATTTTGACAGTAACTTCAAAACTGGCTGGAAAAGAAAAGAGATGTAGGCAAAGTATGTCTGACTTCTTTGTCAGATTTCAACAGCCTATACATAGAATGGATAAAAGGTGACTTTATAGCTAAATGTCACTATGATCAACACGAACCAAAGCAGCTAAATCCAAAATTAAACGCACTATTTGATATTTCAAAAAAAGAAGCTAACAAAAATTACAAATTCCCATAAAGTTAGGAAACTATCAGGGTAATATTTCACATGCCAGTGCAGAAAAAACAGCAAGAAATCTCTTCAGTTTTCCTACCTTCTTGAACTGCCTGGAAAGGATTGTTGCCATCCACAAATGTCACTGAACATGTGATTTTTTCTGTTTGTAAGATTTCATCATTCTGGTTGAGATCAGCAACTGCCATTCGAAAAACTTCCTCATCTTTTTTGGCAGATTCATCAAAAATCGCCCCTGTGGAGAAAAAAAAAAAAAAAGAAAAAAAAAAATCACATTGCACCTTTCACCTGCAGTATCCCATAGTATTAATCATAAGCACTTCAGCCTTTTTTTGATAGAACATCATCCCTTTTTCACTCCTTAAGAGCAGTTCTCTCTATACAGAGCCCAGAAGTTGCTTCACAATATACAGAATTCTTATATTTTGACATAACCCAAGACTTAAACTGAAGGGAAGCATTTATTTGAGCTAGAAATATTGGGGAAAACTAGTTAGGCACAATGCAAATTATCTGTATAAGAACACAGCCATGACATGAGAATTGAGTTCTTCTGAAGGTACCATTTAATTTATTCAATGACTACAGTGGGCTAGGATATACATTTAACATCATATCTACTGACAATTAAAAAGTATCGAGTTCAAACAATGTGAGAATAAGCCTAAAATGGTAACAGCACTGGCAAAATGAGGTAGAATTGACACCCAGGATCAACAGACAGGTTAGAAGCCAATATAAATTATTTCAGGTGTAATACCTCTAGGATTTGCAAAACAACAATTTCAGCTAATTGTCTGACTCTTGAAGTCAGTAACCCAAATTTAAATTTAAATCTTTAATTAAAAGAAATTCTGCCTTTATAAATTCACGGAAAGTGAATGTTCTGCCTATTTCTCCAAAATATTTAAGCAGAACATTGTAAACAGGGAACCATTAAACTCAAGAGGAGTTGGCAGAGTGAGTGTGCCCAACTCTCATTTAACCAATTCTTCAGGTGTACTGAAAGAGAACTTCAAGGCTAATCCAGAGGTTTTAAGTCTTTTTCTTTAAACTACAGCATCACTTTTAGCATCACTGATTTCCTATTATTTTGCACTTGCTTTTTGTAAGAATTAATTATCCAGCTCCAATTACATTGTTATAGTCCTGTGACAAATGCTAGATTGTTTAAAACCTTAAAATCAAGGCTAATATATTTTCAAGCACCTTGAAAGCTTTCATTTCCAAGCAGTAGACTAAAGAGACAGAAGGGCTGGTTCAAAACCAGACTTTTGAAAACGGTGTTTATTTATTATTGAGTGTCTGTTGTCACCACAGAACTCGTCTAAGGCAGTGAATGTGTCAAGGCAGACAAAGACAACAGAAAATACTGATCACTGATGACTCCAGGTAAACACCTGCAATCAGTGCTGGAAAGAACTGAAAACGATTCATTTAGAGGAAATGGCTACTTTAAGATAAATAAACTTCATACACAGTGTTTACTGTGTTTTTCCCACTGACCTCTGACACTCATCTCCCTGCCAGCACCACTCATCCTTCATGAGCATCATCTCTTCCTACAATCTGACCGCTTTGACTCCAGCATTTTCCCTCCTGAAGCTCCTACCATCTGGAACAGCTGTTCTTTACCTCTCCACCTCATTCACCTGTCATCTCTGTGCAAATCTCAGCTGAAAACATTCATTTTTCCCCTTGCCCCTGTTCCATTTTCACTTGGTTTATCTAGCTCCATAAAGCAAAGCCTCACGTGGCTGAGAACACTCTTGGTATGCACGATGTTACAAACCCTGTCATCTCCACAAACACAGCTATTTGTGGATACATGTAGCATTTAAGGGGACAAAAAACTGTGTCCAAGGCATGCCCTAAAACATGTTTCTAACCTCTTGGAACTCAAACCAAACCCACACAGGCTTCACTTTGGGGTTACTGATGATATTGACATAGCCCTGCAAACATTTGAAGGAACAATTTAAATGGCTACTAAGTAACAAGGGGAATTAAGGGGGAAAAAAAGAATTGGAAAATAATTATAGTAATTAGTCAAATTCTATCCCTGTAGACCAATTCTGTCACAAATGCTATACTGTAAAGAAGTGAACATACACAGATTTCATGCACATACACAGGGCAGCTGTCGACTGTGTTGCAGAACAGAATGGCAAAACAAAGATCTTCCAGCCAACACTGCAGAGTACAGCTTCTTATTCAACAGATGGGAAATATCATCTTAAGCCTGGCTTGGTCCCCAAAACAATCCAGGTCATTTATTGAGTAGAGGATACAACAAAGTCCCAGGTAACTAGGTTTCTTTTGTATGTGTCATCATAAAAATCCCCTTCAGCACCTTTGCCCTTCCACTGAGCAATAGAGTCCAAGATAATCCTGGACTGGTGAATCCATTAAGGTTCTCAACAGATGAACCTTCTTGACAATCTTCTTTCTTTCATACACAGATATTCCTAATAAACTCCTATGCTTTTTCTCCAGTTTCTCAGCCTGAAACAAATCCTAACTGTGTCAGCATCTGAACATATAAGGGACTGCACCAGATCAAACTTCAATTTGTTTTCACAAATGCTGCGCTTTCCCACTTGAGTACAATGCCTCCACTTTTGCTCTGACCACTGCTTATGTTTTTATGGCTCCATGTTTCAGACACAAATTTCAAAATTTCTCCTGTAACCAACACTGTATCTGACATTTTAAAGAAACTACCTCACAGAAACGACATCACATATATTCTAGCGTAGGAGTATCTCCATAGGTAAAACACATAGAAGTGAATTGCAAAAAAAGGTTCTAAACACAGTTCCTGTCCAAGCATCCAAGCAGGAATTAGATTGTTTTCCTTCAGAAACTCAGGCCTTATTCATTAGAGTATCTAACTTCTCTACACAAAAAGCCTTTTAAGATATTATAAAGATTACACTGTTCCTTTCAGGAGATGGCAGTGCATAGCAGCACATGCATTACACTTTCAAACAGTGATAAGAGAAATTGTATTACATAAATGATTCTCAAAATTTAATTTCAGTTGTAATATAAAATTGAAAACCTAAAACCAAAAGAAAATCAAGCCACAAACCCCTTGAATCATTTTTAAATTGTTGCTATTCCCATATATAATTTTTTGTTCCTGTTTCAGCTGTATTTCATGTGTCCATATATATCTCTGTATCACAGAGGTAGACGGAAGAGATATTATTTTTACTTGTTTTCTAAAAGAAAAGCCATTTCAATGAAAAGATGGAAGGGATTGTTCAGATTGTGCTAACATTGCTGGAATATTTTCCTTTCACTACCATTTCAGGAATGAGCCTCTAGTTAACAGGATTGATCTTTCTTATGTGAAACAGGAATATCAAAATTATTACATCTAGCTCAATATGTAACCTTTAACTAAGGGTTAACTTAAACCTTATGTATGATGTATAACTTTTTCTTGCCAAGGCCTGAAGTCTGAAGTTTTTATGTGTATTCTTTCAAATATAGTCATTCAACCAAGTCAAACAACCCAAATGAACAAATAAAGGGTATCAGACTTTAAAATTACTCCCATAGTATATGCTCTCTCATTTCTTCATGTAGAGCTGGAAATGAGAGTACTGGGATGACCACAGTACTTACTCAGAGCACATCTCTAGAATGAACCCTTTCGGCCATAAGAAAAATTATTACAGAAAGTAATAACAGCTGAGCAGGAAAAGCAGATTCTTCTTATAGATACTGTAAGACACAACTCTAGAAAAATGATGCAACACTATTTACAAAGGGAGAAAGTCTTAAAAATTATACAGGAGTAATGCTGGTCATTTTTCTTCCACCCCCACTGCTCATCTCAGCTGGAAGTGGCCTCACACTAAATATGTCATTTCTAACTATGCTCAAAGAGCATTCCCATGATTGCAGCAGGAGCCGACACGCTGACACAGCAACTACACTGCACCAGTCTCCCCCTCCTGTTTTATTAGCATGTCATTACTTTCAGCTTTATTTCAGAATCTGGACGAGGACAGCACAAACATAACTCTCCTCTGGCTTTCTAAAAACCTTCAGCACATCAATAATGTTGTGTGGTTTAGCAGAGAATTCTTTACATTTAACTATCTCATTTGCACTCAGTCATGCCACCAGAAATCTGTCATTTTAAGTTAAAATAGACCAAATCAGACAAATGCTCAATAAGTTCAGATACCGATTACATCATTAGAATGGTTTTTCAAAGATCCCTTGTCCTACTGACCTGTACCCACAAAAAAAAAAAAAAAAAAAAATCCAAATTAGGCATTAACAGCTATTTCTAGAGTGATTTGACCAGTCTTGTGGAATCAGTCCAGAAAACAAAAATGTGAGAGAAATGCATCATGATAGCAAGGATGAAGAGAGAAGAGATTTAAACCATCGTTCATCTACTTATCAACTAAGAAAGGACAAAGTCCACTGCTTGCAGTGTTCTCAAGTATTATAATTTTATTCCATATGAAAGTATGACATTTCTGGACCTCAGTGCCCCATATTAGTCTCAGAAAATTAAGTGCCTTATTTCAAAGAGGAGAAAAAGCACATGGATTAAATGTCATTGTGAATTGAGGTCACAGCTCAGTTTCAGAACATGTTTGATTTTCACCTTCTAACGTTGCACACACATCACTCACCAATAAAAACCATATGTGCTTTGCCCAATAATTTACTAGTTCATTCCAGGAATGTTTGGAGAGAAAAGGAAGAAAATGGGAAACTGTATACAAAGGAACTTTTTGAGCAACTATCTCAGGTTCTCAGCAGCTCCTGATTCTATGACAATTCTCTGAGCCCCTGGTATTGCCAACCTTTTCCAGCACCTGAATCCAATTCCACTGTATTTTCTCAACTGCTGCTATTGAATTATTATTCTGAGTGAGAAACTTAACACTGCTCCCAGGAGAAGGCTGGCCATACTGTTAGTGCTCGAAACTGGAAGCTGAGAGTTTCAACTTTTCATGGCAGATCTCATCTGAAATGTCCTTCAGATCTATGAGCTCCTTGCCACAGGTCCAGCTTCCCAATATGAAATAAGGTTATGAGACATTAATTTCTGAGAGCCTCAGTAAGACTGGTATTTGAGATCCTCAGGTACACTCTAGAGTCAAATCTCATTTCTAGGCCATGTGAATGTCTGGTTGGGAAAATTTTTATCAAATCCACTCATTTTTAACTATAGTGGCAAATACCTGGCTATATCACATATTATCATGTCTGATTTACTGAATGTATCCATGCAGCTTTAGTAGGCCAATTATAATGGTACTGTTGTCAACAAGAGGGACTGCAGGAGTTTTAGAGAGTAATTTAGTAGGAATTTAGGAGGTCACATACAGAGACCTTGCCTTGTGCATGCAGCTTTCATTATCATGGTATTCAGTATGCACTCACACAACTGGACTCTAAATTTCCTTGTGACAGGTTTAGAGCTGCTGTTAAGTTTCTCTATTGACTGATAGGCAGCTGAGAACGTGCAATCACATCTTGATTTCGTCAATGGAGGGAAAACAGCATGCTTTGCCTTTGTCTTTTAAGCTAAGTTTTAGAAACCCTTTAGAAACAGCACAGTAAGCTTAATTTTGTCATTGCAGCATAATGGCAGTTGAACTCCTCCACCTCCTGTATCAGGAGGGAGTTCCCAGCAGATGTGTTCTCAGCCACCTCGCACGTCAGGTTGCGGATGCCAGCCACAGCACAGGGCTTGGCCGCTGAGCTCCCCGGTCCGTGGGGACCACGGCTGGCTCACCCAGGGCCAGCGTGGGGCTTTAGCTCAGGGCACAGCCAGTCCTATGCATCTGGAATAGTCAGCCTCATGTGTTCGCTCCCCAGAGCCTCCCTACCCTGCACCACAGGGATCTCAGCACCAGAGTGCATCTAGGTCAAGCTGAAATTTTTGAAAACACTACTTGTTTGTCCATTTTAATTTTTCAAGACTTTCACAGCTCCCTTGATGATGTTAAAAGAGACAGCAGGGTAAGCTGAGGAGCACCTGCACCATTTCCCTCTGCAGAGAACGTAATGTCTCCACGTCCACCAAACCGTAAAGACAAGATTTGTGTTTCTACTTTATATATCTCTCATATTAACGAGCACAGTAAAGACATTGAGCAATACCTCAGCACCTATCTTCCACTATTTATCATTAGACATGTAAAAGAAAATCTAAAAAATCAGTTTAAGAAAGTGTATTTGCCACCTTAAATCTACACATATGTTTAGAAGTTCTACTTGTCACTTTTAGCAGCACAGATGAGACCAGAAAAACTTCCCTTCAGTTTCTTGATTACCACTGACATAAGACTGATCAAATAAGAGAAGCATCAGGCCTACTGTCATTTTTTTAATGGACTTCTGTAAAGGTTTGCTTCTGATAGAGGAAAGTGGATATTTTTCCAGACCATGAGCAATGCCTGTTTCCCTGACACCGGTGTCACTGAGTGACCATACGTTACGTATGTCTGCATACAGATTGCTGCTATCTCCAGAGCGCATTCCTTAAATAACAACTACTGCATCTATTTTTAATGAAAAGGAAAAAAAAAAATAAAACCAGCAAAATTATTGAATACAAGGTCCACACATAAGCAGAATATGTGGAAAAAAAACCCATCCCAAAACAAAACTCCCCACGTTATTTTCTAGGGACGCCACCCTCCCAGCAAATCTTGCCATCTAGTTCTGCGGTCTGGTGTACGTACTCAGCTAGTACATTACTTGTATTAATTAGAGAAGCTGTCCTTTTAGTTGGACACAACAATTAAATCAGAGGTGTAAAAGAGCTGGACTGGAGAATTAAAGTTTTCCTTGTTCACACCCAAGTTTAGCAAACGCTTTTTGAATGTACAAACCTAAATTTAGGTGTATGAATAGTCTCTCTCAAGTTACATCTGGAAACAAGACTGTGCTGAGCTTCATACAGTGCTTTCAACTTTGTATGGCACCACTTACCCAAACCATTACCCAAACCACGGTCCATTTTTTTCCTTTTGTAAGCACTTAACCCATTCTCAGATCAGCTATATGACTAGAATATCATGGCAGTGATAAAGCAACTCCTTCCCTTTATTTTTTTCATTTTCTAACTTGAAATATTTGAAACAGAGGTGAATGAGGAATTTTACAGGTGTTTCAACCCAGGAAATTGCTAGAGGCAAAGTCTGTTTAAAATACAAAGAAAGTCAGAAAAGTGCAGTTATCATCTAAATAGAAAAATGTCTCTCCGTTCTTCTGCCAAAACATGGTTGCTTTTTAATGTCCCAATCTCACATTAGAACAACCGATACAGTTCTGCTTGGCTTTGAAAACTGGTAATTGTTTTAAATTATTTGACTGCAGGAGGGTATCCCACTGTATTACACTTTCTCCTTTTTGTTATCCCTAGAGTATACCAACCAAGCTTTGGAAGTACGGTGGCTTGACAGGTTGACAAATTAAATAAAGACTCCACTTTTTAAGCTTTTCTGAACAGATTTACATGCAGTGAGAGCCAATGCTTCAGGTATTGTATGTCAAACCCATAAATTAAAAGGTGATAGGGAATTTCTAGGTAAGGTGAAACACAAGCCTGAAGGTACAGAATCAATTGTCTTTGCATTGCCTTAATTTAATTCTAATATGATTGGAGGCAGTCTGGGGTTAGTTCATCTGCACACAATGGGTGCTGGAGTTCTCTGGAGCTCAGGAAATTTTGAAAACTACTACTCTGACAGTTTGCAAGACCAGAATGCACGTTGGATTTTTTCTTGTTTAATTCTACAACAACACTGTGGATACACATCAGTGCCATTGGGAATTATGTTCACATTTGGAAAGAACAGATTCTAAGATCTTATCCTCCTTATTTACACTGTCTGTCAGGCACATATGCACAAGCACGAACTCCTTCCAGTCACCACTGAATTACTTTAAGCTCATCCTGACAGATATTTCTAATTGTTCTTGAGTTCCAAACCATCATTTTACACATATATTTAATGTAGTAAACGGTACAATTTGTCAAAATCATCTGCTGAGTCTTGTTAATCTCATTTAAAAAACAGCTGTCATTTGCCAGTCCCTTTTGCTGATATGTTACTATTGGCTACCAAATACAAGGAAGAGGAATACCGAGGGAGAGGAAGGCAAAACATCGTGGTCCTATCAAGAAATGTATTTCATAGGACGTCACAAATTGGAAAGGACCTACAAGGATTATCGAAGTTCAACTCCTGGCCCTGCACAGGCCAGTCCCAAAAATCACATCATGTGCAATCTATTTTGATGCATTTTTTTCTATGCAATGTATAATCAATAGCATCTTAAAAGGCGATTCTAGAAAATCTCAAGGTAAGTAATAAAGTCCCTTCTCAATTGCTTGACTTTCTCATTAACTTAAGGAGTCCCCAAGTAGAAAAGAAGTGTAAAAGCTACTATATCAAAGAAATAACAATTGACATACACCTTGTTTTTCCTTTTAAGAGCTAACTAATTGATTGCACAAATCGCAGAGCCACAAAGTATTTGTTCTTGCAGACTGAAAAGTGCTGCACAAGCACCTGTTGTGGCATTGGAGACCGCTAACTACTTTTGCAAATGCAGCAGGGCACAATATTATCATCGTATAAACAATATATTTTATACGCAATGTACCTTTCACAGCATAAGAATCAAGATATCTTCTGTGCACTGTTCCACTATAAACTTGATGTGGTGATTAACTACAGTGATAATATCTTCACATTCATTATGCAACAAATGAGCTGATAATAATGAGAAGCTTTTCATGTTTTCTGTCATATCCATAACTATCAAGTTAGGGTCTAGCTGTGAAAAGCATCTGGTTTGGTAGATATACTTGCCATATTATTAATATCCCATACAGACAGTTAATGTGATGATCATAAATTTACTGAATAGTATCCACACTGTTAAAAAAGAATATTAAAAAGCAGTCTTATAATGTATTTTCAGAGCTTGTTTAAATGCTGGTTTAAAATCAGAGAAAACATTGATTCAATGCTCTATTTCATCGTTTTTATTAGCCCCTACCTGTTAATGAAAGAACACTTCAAAAAGTGTCAACAAGGATGACTGCATCCTAAAAAATAACTCCTAAACAGTTGTTAAGCATTTGTCATTGCCTACTGTCTTCCACTCTCATACTTGCTCTGCCTCTGTGTGCAATTCTGCTTTGTGATTTTTGAAAGACAAACTAATGCTTTAATTAATCAAATGCTGCAGTCTGCAAGGTAGAGATGGAGAGAAGACTGCTGCCAAACCTTTATTTTACAACATGAGACAGCGGCAGCACCTCATTCCTGTAGCAGCTGAACTTAGTGGAGAATGAGATTCCCAGTCTGCTGGAGACGCTGTTAATACACAAACATATGCCTGTGTACACACACACAGATGTGAAAGTGAAAAGACTGGCGCGTCAAGTTTTTCTGGAGGGCATTTTTCTGGTTTTTCCTTCCAATTTCACTTGGAAATTTCAAAAGCCTTTTGCTGTGAACAGTTTAATCATTTCATGGGGTACAGAAGCCTGGCTTATGACACTGAAATACAGGTGTTGACACTGAAAATTGCCACTGGGAGGGTATTACACAAATAAGAGACTATTTCTTGAGTACCACACAGTGTATAAATTTAGCCTCCTATTCCCCCTAAAAAAATCAGACAGAGGTGCTGAGTCATCATGCCACAGACTCACAGAATGGTTTGGGTTGGAAGGGAACTTGGAAGACCATGGGCAGGGACACTTTTCACTAGATCATGTTTCTAAAACCCCCACCCAACCCAACCTTGAACATATCCAATGATGGAGCATGCACAGCCTCTCTGGGTATCACAGAGAAGTACAGACAGGTAACCTTTAAATATATTGCTTTTAAAAATCTCTCTGATACAATGTGTAGTGATATGAATGTCATGGTTAAGAATTAAATAACACAGGGAAGAAGGCAGTAATGAGAAACTGTTTTATGAGCCTGACTGAATATGCAAAGGCAGACTCTGAAAATAATCCTTTTCTTAAATAGCTTTTCTATTCTGCTGGAGGAGAGACATTCAACAAATTTACACACAAACATGGTATATGAATGGAAATGGGAGCAACCAAACAAATTAGTCCATTTTCTTGCAAGACAGGACAGGACTTTCTTGTAGAAGGCAATTTACATTCCACTTGAAAATTAACATATGTAACTTTTCACTCTTACTTCACAGAGAGGAACAAATCTGGAGGCAATCAGTTTCCAATTTCAACATAAAAACCACATCCAAAATTGCCCCAAGAAATAGCCACTTTCCAAAAAATGGTACAAATTACCCTGTTTCTACAAACACGGTTCTTATTTACTTCTCAGTACAGATTTTGATGAACTAGTGTTACCCCTCTTAATTATAATTTTTTTTTATTTTATCATTTTGTCAAAAGGACAACCCATGTGGCTCTGAAATCTTCTTTGCAAATATTCGGGACTATGGGCTCAAAGTATCTTCATAATTAAGGATGTTGGATACTTCAATACTTTGTAACTTTTTATAGAAGATGGTGCCATACCATCATTTTTGTCCTTATTCAAATTTGATAGAATATTTTCTTTCTCAACTCATCATTTTCACATGTGTATAAAAACAGATTCTCAGAAAATATCTCTCAGATAAACAGACAAAATTTTTATTTCAAAAATTTTACTCAATAAATTAATTGTAATGATGTTTCCATTTTGGAACAGGCAAAATAAGAAGTGGAGAGTAAGAAAAGGTTAATGCCATTCTACGTGAGACACATTAGACTATGACTAAAAAGTCCTGCTTTAAATTTCTTAAACTCTCTGCTGCAATTTAACTTCACTCTGTTTTAATAACCCTATAGTTCTTCAGAAATACAAAGCTCTTTGAAAATTGTGACGCTGTCACACGAAATGCTTGTGAATTTGCATTTCCCAAAGCCTCACTGCAAGTCAGTTAAAAGCCCAAGTTCTGCTAAAGAGTAGTTTCCAGAGTGCAATAAATGTCTGTACATTTTGGTTTTTAAGATAGAATTTCTGATTTTAAGACAGAAACTCTGAAGAATGAAGAACAGGTGTTTCTTCCATCGGCTTCCATAATGTCAACCTCCAGGTCCACAGCTGGAATAAACTTTAGTCTTCCCAAGATCACAAATACTTCTGAGAAACTAGCTCTGGCATTAGATTTTGTCTAATGAGACCAAGAAATATGTGTTTGGTTTAAGTTATCACCTGTCAAGAATAACTTATAAAAAGCCATATGCAAGTGAATAATTACTTTCCCATTTTAGAGATTAAGCAATATTAGGCAGATGTGGAGTGACTTGTTCAGACACTCCATAATTAGTTGCCTGTCAAAATTAGAAGAATCTAATAAAAACCTGATTATTCAAAGTACCTATCTTTATTTCTATCACTTAACACGTATAATCTTGGAACACTGATATTAAAATAACAGTAAGTATGCTATTATTATAGCTCCCACTTTATCTGAAAATTTCACTGGAAAAGAGATTTTAGTTTGCTTTTTTTTTTTTGGTTGGAGATTTTTAGGAGGAGAGGTTGTAGGTTTTGGGTTGTGTTCTTGGTTTGGACTTCTTTTGCTTTTTTTAACTAACTCGAAACTGAAGGTGACAAAAATGTGTTTAATGCCTTCAAAATCATTCTAACTTGAATAGACTTGAAGTCAAGTAACTTAGGCAAAGGCTTTCTTTTAAATTTTAAGACCTCATTTAAATCAGGAAAAAAATGCAAGCTGGAAAGTAGGAAAAGAAAATGAAAGATGAAATTATCCAGAAAAAAAAAAAACCAAGAAAAAATTGTGCCATTAAGTATATTCAAATTTAACCATGCAATTTAGAGGCCTGAAAACAAATAAAAGAACTCCAGAAGCGATACTTGTGGAGGTATAGAACTTGTTCTTGTTGCTGCATGATCTCTACTGATCAGTTTAAGTTTGTGAGAAGCCAGTCAAAGAGAGAGAAGCGTTTTGACAGCAGCCAGTCGTAGGCAACAGATAATTTTGAGAAAATTTTCTTATTCGTTTACCGAAGAGGTAAAAAGAGAACAAGAAAACTTCCACTATAATAAAAAAATAGGTTTTCTCTTTAATAAAACATTAATATAATCTGAAATAATTCCAGCTACTAACTTTCTGGGAGCCAAGATCTAGGTTTTGTTTTCCTCTAGTCAGCAGAACAGTACCTGTAGAGAGTGTGCATTTTATTTTCTGTCACATGTGATAAGCACTCAAGTAATAAATAAACAGGGAAACCAGGAAAGAAGAATAACCTTCCTACTCTTCCTGTAATCACTTTTAGTATCAGCAATTCTCCCGGCTCACTAGTTTAAGAAAAAAAACATTGCTTACAATCTACGTCTATAACTTTGAGAAAACAACCCCAGTAGCCATTGTAATATTAAAATTAAATGAAATTAGGAAATTATTTTACAAAGCAGAAGGACATGTTACATTCAGGCCGAGAATCTAAATTCTGCTCTCCTGTGCATTTAAACACTTCAGTAGATATATTTAGTTGCATTTTCCAGTCACTTCTGCCTTAATCAAGTCCTTTTATGGTTTGGGAAAAGATGAAGAAACCTAGCTCATGCTGACTTTGCCTACAGGCCTGTCATATGACTAGACAAAGATTTAAAATTTGTCTACACGTTTTGAATCTCATTACTATCGTATCACTTAATTATCACAGGAACATTTTAATTAGTTATTACTGTATTATTATCAATTAATACAGAATACTTTGAGTATATTGTGGCACATTTTGTCTGGGAGAATGTGTAATTAATTTGTCAAATTACTCCAAAAGACTACAGCAGAATTCTACGTAGTATAAATGCTTTTGCACCCATAACTCCTGGCACTCAAATTCCTAACCAGAGGTTAGTAAAAACCCTCTAAAATTAAGCACTGATACAGAGATTCCCCAGCAGACTGTGCCAAAAACAACTTGTTTCTTAGAAGATTTTTTTTTTTTTACATCTCTGCCTCATTGGCCTCTTTCCAAGCAAGAACAGGATATCTAAATATTCTGTATTTAGTAGTAATGGAAAAGGCATTTCTAGAAATTAGTTCTCAGCTGCAGGCATGACTCTTAATCCTTCCTTTTTAAAAGCAAGTACCAATTCACTGAGGTCATGATATTCCATGCTAGATCGTCACTGTACAATAATATACTCTTTATAACAACGTGGAGCCAATGTAAGATAAAGTTTCTGAGAAAGAGGAAAACTATACTGCCCGGGATTTGAGAATTATGTACATGTTGCGTAACAAGAGCATGTACACTTAAACTGGCCCTTAAAAAAGGGTAATATTAATTGAAGAAATGGGACCACAGCAAGTATTCACATGCAGATCTCCTCTTCCCTATCATCTCTTCCTGACAAAACATAATGCAAGCCTGTATTCAGATATGCAGCTCTAAAATCAAATTGTAGGTAGCAATCCACATTTTCATAAGCAAAATTCACCCTCTTTCCACTTGAGGGGAAAAAAAAAAATAAATCAAACCTCAAAACCAGTTAATATTCTACAAAGAAAAAGTATTATTCATTGGCTTGACAGGGCAACCAAGAGGTATTTCCCTGATTCTGGGATCTTAGAGGATTTTCTTTGAGTATTACCCTTTCAGCCTCTAGTCATCCCAGCAAAACATCTCCTGATGGCTCCTTTAACAGATTGAAGAAAAATAAGCCTAGCAAAGCATCTTACCTCTCAACCATAAGCATTTCCACTTTTCCCTCTTTTTTCTCTTTTTCCCTACATACAGATAACGTAATTTTCTTCTTTGGTCTTAGAAACAGAATGCCAAAAAAAGACTCCTTCAAGCATAAGGTAAAATTTACATCAGACATTACCCTACCCACATTTTTCTTCCCATCTCTCCTTCGTTTTCACGGTCTTTGTATCAATAAACTTTGCAGCACATGTATTTATAGCACTGGTAAAGCGGTTTTGCTGTTCAGAAAGTAATTCAAAGTACGAGGATGCTGCAATGGTGGCTGGGACATTTTCATGGGACATGGTTTAAACTCCTGAGAAGGAATTAACAGACATCTTGAGCGCTTTTTACAAGTTCTTTGACAATGTCCTAGGATACAAGAGGAAATATCAGAACCATTCCTTATTGATTTATTATTATTCCTTATACCATATGAAACACATTCCACCGTGTTTCAAAAGTAAGGGAGTTCACACCTCTACCTCCTGTAGAAGATTCAGGGCTGTATATCCCATAGGACTTCCAAACTATACTTCTCTGCTTCTCTCAACTCAGGAAAGAGCCAAAGCACACCTTCGCCATCGGCTATGCTTACAAAAGCCACATATATTCTGGTTGGAGTTTCAGCTTTCCTCTTTGGTTATATCAGAACAAACAAATCACACATAAGCAGTCACTTCTGCGTTTTGGATCTAAGCCCCAGTAGCAGATATAAGTTTGGTGCCTGGGTAACTTCTTGACCCGTTTGCTACATAAAGCTGTTCCACCTTATACAAACTGGCTTTGGAATAATTACCTGTTCTCAGAAGACCGCAGTTTCTATTTCTGCTTATCTCTCTCTTTCTGAATATATCCAGAAAATGGGGAAGATGACTGTTACTCAAGCTTGAAGATGCATGACTTACCATATTTCATTTCTCTAATTACTTTTTAAAAAATCCTTCGATACTACTTCATATAAGGTAGAAGGGAAGTCCCCTTCCCAGCTATGCAGGGTATATAATAAAAACATCACTCTAAAAGGTCACATTGTTATATTTACAGTTTGCAATAAGCCATCCTGCATTACATGAAATTCATGGAACCTTTCATTAAAAACTGAAAATGCATTAACAAGCTCACAGAAGGGGAACACTGTATAGAATTATCATCTCATGCATACACACTCTCTAAAAGAAAGTGAAGAAGCAAAAGAACATGGTTTCCCAAATAGAAATAGCACATCACATATTTTAAGCCAAGGCAGAGCCTTCTAAAAGTGTAATAAAGATTGGTCAGGTAGAAGTCATTTGGGGTTTATAAGCTCTATCCTAGAACGCATAAGGATGACAAGGCTAACGAAGACTAACTCTTCTATTAGAATTCTTCAGCAGTAGCATATATAGCCCATTACATATGAATCTATCTCTCAAGCTTCATTTTTCTGAGATGGTTATAGACCCAAAGGACAAAGACTAAGAAGTAAAAAAGCAGTACATCTCAAAAAGCCTTGTGGAGTCAGTTCTGCTTCTTAAAGTAAACACTTATGCTAGTGAGTCATTACAAAACCTTAAGATTGACACCTAAGTTTCCACAAATAAAATTTTCCAACTTCCTTTTCCATATGACTGCACAAGAGTTTACCATATTACAAATACAGATTTGCATATTACTTGCCTTTTTTTTTCCCCACATGTTCATTTTATATTAGGTTACTTTATTCTCAGAAATATGCAGAAGAGTTAGACAGAATTCCAGAAAATAAATCCTTGAATTCACATTAGGAATTGGGAAAAATTATATACAGTAAGATCATCAAACAATGATTAAGCAGCCATAAATCATTGCTTAAAAGCAGAAGAGAAACTATTTTCTAATGAACTCTCATCAGGAGATGACTTTTTTCTAAGCAACCAGCAATAAATTGCTATCCATGCATCTTTTATCAAGAGCACCAGCATTTTGCAGTTGTGTTTCCAAAATATTTGAAGAATCAAGTGCAATTTGCAACTGTACTCTCATTTAAGTAATAAATAAATAAATATGCCTTTGAAGTATCTCATTGGCTGCTTTCAAAGCCTTTTCACTATCAAATACAATGTCAAGGTTTTAAAAACCATATCAAAATCCTGATATCAACTCCTGAAAGTAAAAGGGAAAAAGAACCAAGTCTGAACGCCTTGGTGCTGGCTCTACTGCAACGCAAATAAGCACCAGATTACCTTCAGATACTGAAAATATCTGTGTTTTTTAAAAAAAATTATTACCATGTCAATAAAATAAGAGCCTGTAAAGCGTTTTGGTTTTTTTAAGCAGCAAGCTGAAAAGCAATCATGATAATCACTGCAGAGAGGCTAACCTACCTTTCACCTACTTACACTGTTTATGTCCTGAAACAGTCTGGCAAGGGATATAATCTATGCTTCTTTGAGAAAGTAGAACTAATTTTCAGAAAGATTATTTGTGACACATATCCTGAGAAAACTGAAAAACTCTGTGGGTTTCAGGAAGAGCTTGACACTTGCCCCATACTCTTCAATAGATTTTCAACACACGCAGGACTGCTCAGTATTTCTGCACAGCTCAAGCACACATCATCATCTTTAAAAAAAACCCTTTCAAAAACAGATTCTCACCAAGCACTGCAAACTCAGTGCTGGCAGGCCATGGAAATTAAACAGACAAAAGGTTTTAATCATCCATGATGAACCAATGCTAAGAGTAGTTCTTACTCCAGGGAGCAACAACTCATCAGAAGATACAGACAGAAACCCTTTACCAGGAATCCTCAGATGCCCTCCAGTTTAGGTTACATTCTAAATAACCTGAATATATTGTTACGTATATATTTAAATATATAGTGAATATATTTTCCCACAAATTCTACAAACAAGAAATCGGTGTGAAAAGAAGAGCTGTAGAAGATGCAGGTGAGATTTTAAAAAAACAGGCATGGATTCGCAGCGGGGTTGGAGGCATTATCCAGACAACCTGAAGTGGCCACAGTCATTTTGCAACAGAATGCTATTGTGCAAGTACAGTGCTGAAGTACTGCAAATACAGAGTAATTGGGGGGGCACTTTCTACATGAAATTTACAAGCCATCCCTCTTGCTATATTGAAGGGCTTAGAAGGTCATCAAATAGTGCCCTGAGACTGTACTTGAAAGAAAATGTGGCACAAGGATGCATGTCCTTGGTAAACATGTTCTTGAATGGCAGCTGATCACATGCCACCTTAAACTCAATGTACTTGAGGTTATCGGAACCAGAAAAACAGCATTTATAGGACGCAGTGTTTTTCCTATGCATTTCAGCAGGCTCAAATACTGTGCTGTGTAACACGAGAGAAAAGCTTGCCTAGTCAACAGACATGAGGCTGATTTATATAACTGGCCTTTCTCATGCATGCATATTATTCTCCAGCATCACAACTATTAAGTTACAGGATTTTTAGAGCTACTCACTAATCAAAAACCCATCAGAATCATGCATTTGCAGCTGAAGAATACAGTGTCAAGGAAATTTCTCTATATATTCTGTGAGGAAGTGACACTTCCTGCAGCTTTGCTGCCTTTGAGAGGCTGGCATGCCAAGCACTGACAGGAGAATGAATAGAGCCAGTCATGCTAAACATGCATCCTATTGTTTCGGGCTGTGTCGGTCAGATCCACTGTCAACACATTTTCTGTTTCTCCCTCTGCCTCCTCCCACCACCATCTTTTGTTGCTGTTGTTGGCAACTTATACTCATCCTAACTGATTCAAGAAGAATATGCTGCGAACCATGCTGCATCTGCCAGAGCCGCTCTTTTAAAGAAACACAGCCACATTTACTTAATTTTTATTTTGTTCTCTAGAAGGCCTCCAAAAATAACCCCTTGGGAAGCAGGAAGGGTTTTCTCAAAGACTGGCAGCTTGACTAGTTGTTTGATCAATAACTCAGCCTGAACCAGCTCTGTGTGGGCAGAAAGAGCTCATGGTGAATTAGAAACCTCAACATGGGACACGCAAGTTGGGACTCAAACATGGGCAAAGTCCAAATGCTCTGCAGGTATTTGAGGCAACTTCTATTCTACCTAATGAAAAACCGCAGTTTCTCTGCTTTTTTTCCCTGATAAACAAATATATCTTTAATCAAAAATAAAATGTTTTAAAATGAAATTAAATTTAGTAAATGCTAATGAAAACAGTTTCATCTCTCTGCAGAGAGATTTATAAATTACAAGCAGAAAGAAAAGTAATTAAAAAAAAAAAGCTGTTGCCCTCTAGGAACACATTTTACCTGCAGTATCACAAATGAATAAATTTCCTGAAAAAACACTGTCCAGGATTTTACTGTGGTCTGGAATTTTTCCAGATAGGGAAAAGGTTTATCAGTAGAGAAAACAAAAAATGGGTGAACCATCCCTCTAAAAGTCATGAAACCTAATTTAGATTCTATCTTAGAATTTAGGGAGCAAGGACAATGACTTGCAAGACCTTAAAAGTCAATGACAAGCCAGAAGGAAGCCTTGGTTTTGTTTAATTTTCAGAAGACATTAACCTGGCAACCAGCCTTGAGTTTAAAGAACAATACTAAAATCTAGGCACTCTGTAAAGCGGTTCTTCTCAGGTTTCCCCATAGGGAAAGCAACACATTTGTCAGGATGGGGAATGCCATCTCTTGCCTTCTCTGTGGCCAAGAACAGGACCTGCCTGAAGAGATGCTTATACACAGGCACTATGAATGAAATCAAATGATGAAATATAAGTTGCCAGGGTTCTGGCCTACACACATTTGAAGGAAGACTGAAACTACAACCTACAGGGAGAGGCTGTCAAAGCAAAGGATGGCAGAAAGTCACCCTGCTAGGCAGAATAGAAAGACTGAGATATCTTTTTATCAATCACACAGGCTGCATCACATCGTTCTTTTTAACCCTGAAGTTTCAGGAAAGAAGATTGGCTTCTAAGGACCCTTAGGTTACTGCAATGACAGGGAATCAAACAGGAAATAAATTATGTTGGGAAGAGTGGGATCAAAAGAGAAAAAGCAAGATGAAAACTGAGGCCTATCAATCTGTTTCAGGAAAGACTGGGCAGCGGCAAGAACAGAAAACATTTTCTAAATTGCAAGATCTCTTAAACATGACAGACAGAAGTTGAATAAACATTGCTTCTCCAAGAAGGGAGGGAAGATAATGGTCACTTAAGGTTACAGGACTTAACAGGCTACCCCTGATCAGCAGGGATATCATGAATTAAGAGATTTTTAGACTTTATTCCTGCTTCTCAACCTTATGTTTCTTCTGATTACACCACTGCAGTATGATAGATTTATTAGATTTTTTTAATCCCATTTTACTTCAAACTCTAGAAATTTATGAATAGGGATGAATGAAATGGCTTGCCAAGGCTGAGTTCCTTGACAAATTCCTTCAATAGTATTAAAAGATTGGACAGTGCATTCTGCACTGATCATGGCCCAGGGAAAATTTTTTTAAAAAACCCAAAACAAAACAAATAACAAACCCCCCATGTATTTTTAAATATTTACTGAGCAAAACACCCTGAAATTTCTGGGTTCACCATCTGCAGAGTTAGGAAACAAAAGAACGAATTCCCCTTGGTGAATTTTCACACCCACATGCTTTAACTTGCTAACTGGGTAACAGGACCAATTACAAAATACCGCAATTTTCATCCTGTGGGAAATATCCTGGAAAGAAACTTATTATGTGACCTCAGACTACAACACAATCAAGTATGGATCCTCTTAAAAAGTCTCCTTAATTTCTTCTTTAATCTTTTTTTCAGTGTTCTGTTCACTAATGCCCAGGTCCTTTTTTGCATTCTCTCTTCTCACATCCTAGCTTTCCCTTTCAGCCTTAGCTCCAAATTTTTTCTCTACTCCATTTAACATACTATCTCCCATATATTCCTAACTTAATCTGCTAAGATTTTGCATTCCCTTGCAGTCTCTCTCACAAACATGTTTTTCAATCATGCCTATAAGGCCTTTTGAATATAAATACAATGCTTGAAAATGAAACAGGAAAGAAGTAACAAAGTTAGTCTAATCACTTCTGTATGTTTTCTACTTTCCATCCCAAACATTCACTGTCAGTTACACCCTTAGAGTTACTTCTTTAAAGCAAAGTTATTTAAAAGAAATTGGGGCTTCAGTTTCCCTGGTTTCAAGCTGCATAATTACCTATAGAATTGCCTATCTATTTATTTTCCATGTCAAACCCTAATTGCTGAGCTCCTCCTACATCCAATTTCTTGCAACCGAAACACAACTAAGAAAGTGGAGAAGTAAACAGATATTACAAGACAGGAGTGCAAATGTTAAGAGAAAACTTTATCATTATAAATCAACTCAATTCAAAAACCTACATCAGATTTAAATCAATATAATTACATTTGGATTGGCTGTGTGCAAATGGCAATAAGAACAGAATAGGTCATCATTTATATTTTGGCTCTATTTTCTGAAAGAAAAAAATTATATTTTTTCCAAAGGCTTCTAAAAATAGTCAATTTCCAATCTCACATAAATTGTATGAAGATAGGTACACAAAGAACTGTGCAATCTTTTGCTACTACAGCAGCATGGGCTAAGTATCATCTATTCACCATCACCGGAGCACTGAGCTAGAATTTGCTTTGACCTCAGATTTGTCGAGCAACTCAAAGAAAATCAGTAAATGTGTAAATGTCCATATTCCAAAGGAATGCAAATGAATCTATCAAAGTGAGAATTCAGAAAGTCAGGAAACCTCACCTTGGATTCATCTTTGGCACATTTGTGTACTCACCATTCAATACCTAAAATCAGAAAAGCTTTAGCAGCACAGTTACCAGTTTTCTTCTTCAGAAACGCATTAGGCTAGACTTGCCCCATATATGAACCTCTCATGATTGCAAACTTGCCGTTTTATCAGAAGATTTTTACCTGCAATAATTACTGTAATGACATCCAGCAGCACCTCTAATCGGATGTTACAAGTTAGTTCAAATATTTCAGTATTAGGCATTAATAATTAAATTAGTTGTAAAGTTTTTTAAATAAAGACTTGGTAAAGTGAAGTAGAAGTTTTTACTTATTCTAGAAGGATTTAAATGTATCATTTTGCGTCATTAAACACAGTCTACTTTAATTTAAATAGAAGTACTGCAGTAAGACTGAAATCAAACAGTCCCAAGTGCAACAGAAAAATTTCTATTATTTCATAGATATGCCACTATGTCAGAGACGTCATTTTTCTGAGAACAATACAATATGCAATTACAATATGCAGTGAACAGCATCTGGAAACTAAAAATCAACTTATGCCTGTGTAAAGACCCCCATTAGCTTCACTGGGCTTTGAATCAGGCTGTTACTGCAGATCAGTCAGCGTAATTCCCCTCAATATGTCAGACATTAATTAAGTTAACATGGCAAAGAACAGCACACAGCAAAGAGATGATGACAAAATTGCCCAAAGTGCTCACCTACCACTGAAGCCTGCCCATCAGGTACCATTTCATAACCTTCTGAAAGGCTTTCAGACTCCAGACAACATTCTGTTCTGTCATCAGAAACATACTCACTGACTTTGCTTAATCCATTAAAGGTTAGTACTCTCAGTTATTTCTGGCTACCAAGTGGCAGCGTTCTGGCACTGCTTTACAAACATTGATTCCAAGTGGGAATTTTTCAGCCCAAGTCTATGAAGATTCATTCTCTGCTTTCTACAGTCACAAAAGGATAGATCTTTACCACGTCCTTATTCTTCCAGCATACAGAAGAGATTAAAAATGGACATCTTTCTATCCTCCTGGGGGCATGCTGCTCTATGAGAGTTTATGTCATCAGCTTGGACAACCTGAGTTGTGTAAATTCCACCTCCACTCATCTGTGAACAAATTATTACGTTGAAAAATCCTAGATGTATCACTAAGCTTACAAAAGTCAACTTGCTTTTGAAGACAAAGTTTTTAGATTCCTCTCTAACTCAACAGCTGCTAAGTGAAAGCTAAGAAATAGTAACCTTTGTAATCAAGAACCTAAAGTCTTATGGTTTTATGACAGTGTACTAACACAGGTGTGAATTAATAGCAGATCAGTCAGCCTATAGCCTCAGTACAGGGCACCAACTCAGAATATATATCTTCCAAGACAGATTAACCCAAATTAAATCAGACCTAAGGCTTGGAGCATTCAAATTATCTCATTTGATACCAAGTAACCTCTGAAGTATTGCACCACAGCACCTAGAAAGTGCTTGCATTTTTCCTTACAGAACACCTTCATCTGTAAATATGTTTACTGTTGTTTTCCAAAATCCCTCATACTTGGAACCTGAAACTCTTCCCTTGCTCTGCCCCACGTGTGACAGGTGTGAAAAGATTTTTATTTCCTAATAGGAAAGGATAACATGTACACAGTCTTAGTAAAATCGGTATTGCTCTGATTTCTCAAGTGAGGCATACACTTGTGCACTAGCAGTTTTTAGAAGCCATTTGAGATGTGTTCCATTCACCTTTCTTGTGTGAGATCCTGGATACTCATCACCTCTAACCATCAGATCAACACTGCATGCTAAATAGTTTCTGTGTCAAAGGCTCCTCTGAGCTGGCACACTCAAGACAGTTGAGATCAACGTAAGTAATTCCAGTGGGAAAGATTTCTTGCAGAGTATACTTTTCAGAAACTGTTTTTCTACACAGCTATCTTCCAGCAAGGACTAAATTACAAAATTTAATCTCTTTCATTTGATTTAGGCTCATTTTTCACTCTCCTCTTGCTTTGATTTACCTTATCTCTGTTTCCAGACAAGACTGAGTAGCTACAAGAGATGCATTTCTGTTCCACAGCACTGCAAGCTCACCGCTTCTTTGATTCCCCTAAGTCGGGTCTTCCAAGACAAATTCTGGGGAATACCTCCACAGTGTTAGTTTAGTCTTTTGTTTTTATCCATTTTGCATCATTGTCCAGAGTAGGTGTGGCGATACAACCACCCCACGCATCTCTTACTTAAAAACGTAGTTTGTCATATAGAGCAAACACGGAAGATCTGAAATCGGCAGCTCTTCAGAGAGGAAGACCCTGGGTTAAAAATGTTACTGAACATAAAGCGTAGAGCACCCTGGCATCTTCAGGGGATGTTTTTCTTGGCTGAGAAACACAAGGTCTCATGATTGCACGTTCCGTTCTCTGCATCAGTAGGTCATAGAATGGTTTCAAGGAACTGAGAGCAAGCTTCCTCCACTCAGAAGAACGAGAGGTCAAGGCTACAGATGCAGACGCCCACCAGTTCCAGAAAAGGGCTCACAGATTAGAGGAACACATAGGTGAAGGAAATGGGCCAGGAGTGAATTTTGATGTTTACAGAGAATGCACTCTGCAATCATTCAAACCAGTTGTCAAGCATACAGAACAAGCATTAGCAATAAACGGGCAAAGCTCTGATGGTACCTCCTCTCCAGTGGGGGAAGGTTTCTGCTGGAACCCTTCCTGGCTTCTATGTGGTTTTCATCACCACCAGTTTCTTATCAAACTTGAAACATTTTGCAGTTGGTTGGATTCTGTAGAAAACACCAACACTGATACTTTAGGGTTTTTTTCTTTACTCTAAATGAAATCCAACCTGATGCTGACTATAGTACCAAGCCTCAAATGACTTAGAAGGCGAATTGGTCTGGGTTAAAAATATATTGGTGCTCTTGCTGTAAAACTATTTTCCCTTTGTATGGAAAAGAATGAGACTGAGACTTGCAAGGTGCATTAAGGCGCGCAAGTACGACTTCACCTATCATGGCACACCATTGTCTATTCAGTAAATCCTAAAGGTGTTCTGGGATTCTGAGACTGTAGAGTCTAAATTACTGGGTTTGCCTTCTAGCTCAAGAAATAAAGGTTCATGTTTCCCGACTAAGGGGACAATTCTCTCCTTTCTGATGTCCAGTTCAAGGAACATTTTTAGAGTTGGAAGATGTATTAAAAGTTAGTCCCAGTCACTAACTTAAAAACACACTGTATTGAATAGATTTTGTTCAGTTAAAATAGGATGATGTTCAACACGCTACATCACCTCATTTTTCTCTATCATTATTTTTAGATACAGTTATGCTTTTATACCTTGCATTAACTTTCTGAATCTTGCATGTAAATCCTTATGCAGAAATCGCTACACCTCTCTTTTGAGTTAGGAAGCCAGCTTTCATTTTCTTTGGTATATTACTATTTTAAACAACACAGCAAGAGATAAAACACATGAAATTGCATTTGTAAGAACACAACAAAATTGGCATCTGACCCATAATCAGATGCAGTCTCTGAAACCACTGTGAAACTGACCTTTTTGAAAATGACAAGATTTTGTCAACATCCCTTTAAAGTACTACTTTCCACCAGTGCTTATAAACACCTTTTTTTAAAAGACACAAAGAGAGAATTAGATATCATAAATTAATGCTGTAGTAATCTTAAAATGGAAGTAATATTTAAAAGCAAAAGAAAAAAAAAAAAACCAAAAAAGCAACTGAGCACAAGTAATCAGTCATTGAACCCCAATAATGAAAAATGGTGAATGCTTCCATATTGCTACTTTCATCAGTCCACCAGACTGCATAATTTATGTCCAAGACAAGACAAGCTTTGCCACATTGAAGAATGTATTTTTTTTCACCAGCTTCAGAGAAGGTAATTTTCTCAGACTACATAATCCTCCATTACTGTTTTAGCAGTGTAAAAAATTAAAATATAGTCAGAATTAGTCTACTATGTTAAGTTCTGAAGGATCTTACACCGTAACTTGTGTAATCAGCTAGAATATATTGTTTACTTTAATCCAAATAAAAATGAAAAACACAAATTGATGTCAATTATTCAGGTGTGAAAGATTTTTCCTTTGAATTCAGTTGCTTATACTGCTTCTGTATAATAAACTGAAAATAATACACAATCAGATTCTGCTGTTCTTCAACCACATAAAACTTATCAGGGCTATCTTTTCCTACAGAATAATTCTAAAATATCAAGTTACTCTCATCCACTCACAGTAAACTGAGTACCTCATTTATGATCTCTAACTATACAGTATTTAAGATTCCATTTCAAAGAATAAAATAAACAAAAACAAAAACCAAAAAACAAGTGCAGCCAGAAGACCTGCATTTCACATCCAGACATTCACCAAACCACAGCATTTCAGGGCAGCTCACCCACTGATTAAGACGTTTTCCTAAAGATGAGAGCATGCAAAAATCACAGCATTTCCATTTTCTCTCATAGGCTTTATTAGCAAAATTGAAAAGGCCTTTAAGTTAACTGTGCGGTTGCATCGTGGGTCTTTCCCATCAAAATATAATTCAGTCAAGAGTAAAGCAAACGCCTGCTACCTGCCAAACACAAAATACCAGCACAAAACTCAGCTAATGTCCCTTTCTTCAATGCAGAATGCATGCAAACTCTAGGAGGGGAAAACTGCAGGATTCATTCAAATATAATTAGCACTTCAAAAGTGCCTCTATATCAATAAAAAGGAAGTTTACAGAAAAACCTTACAGTAAAGGGTTTTGAGAATTCAGTTCAAAATGTAATGAGGATGTGGTTTTGTTCACCCTACAGCCCGGATGAGTGGGTAAGTCCTCATCACAACATATAAAAGCAATTTAAGAATGGCTATGGCTGGATTATCCAGATTGTGGTGGTCTCCCTAGAAATACTCCTACATATGCTTCTCTGGAAAGCCAATGCCAGAATGTTAATATCTTATCACATTAAAGAAGAAAAACAAACAAACAGGCCTACACCGAGGTAAAAGGTTTGAAATCAGCACACCAGACAAAATTCCACTGTGAGGAAAATGCAGACAGCAACAACAGGAAGATGCCAGGCTTGGTGAGGCAGATTTGGGTAACCTCTCTGGACGAGAATTCTCACCATGGCAAACTGCGGGAAAGGAAGCAAGTCCTTACACACACGCAATCCCAGCTTATGGGAAGGGCACATACACCTCACGGACACCCGGGACTTGGACTGTATCAAAGTGGTACCTCCAGAGGAACACACTGGGGACTGCCACCACTGAGACCAGAAAAAGGGCCATCAGGACACTGCAGCACCCGTGTGGTGGTGACCACCTTTCTACTTACCTTGGCTCTCTCTCTCTTCTCCCCCACCCTCCTCCTCCCCAGCCTTTACATTTACTGTTAAATAAATTCCATACTATTGACTTTAGCACATGGTCTCACTTGCACCTTAATTGGGGCAGAGGCATCTTTTAATAATCAGACCCTAACATTATTTGGTGTCATAAGTGGGACCACAACAAATAATCTGCATGTATTTGAGGCCTATTAACTGTATTAACATAAACCAAAGAACCTCAGTTGTGAGGCTATGCATCATAAAGCAAAGAGGCCTGTACCCTATCTAAACTTAACGTGGTTGTGTAATTAACATGTGTAAGTGGCAGCTAATATTACTACAATGAATCCTCACCTGCAAAGCTCAAAAATACGGCTTAGAGTCTTAGGCAGCAAGAGAAACATCTGTTCCCTGAACAGTAAGCAAAATTTGATGTCTGAACAGTACCTCCTAACCAGAAATAAATGATCCAAAATGAAAAATAAAAGCTTAGAAAGTGGCTCTTCTTTGCATCAAAATTCTTCTATAGATCTGTATTAACTCTGCATGAATATGGTAAAAATGTCACCCTGTGGCTGTTTTCTGTGGGATTGTGCAAAAAAACAACAGGGTAACAAAAGGATTGCTGGAACTCCTTGTAGCATCGGAGTGCTAAAAGACCAGAGCTGTCCATGGGGACTAGGAATAGAAAAAGGCTTTTTTCTACTGTTCAGTGATAAGCTATGGCCCTTGTATTTGCTTTCCAATCCAAATGATGATGCTTGCCCCTGTCATAGTTAGAACTGCAAAGCTCAAAGTACATTTCCTAAGTTAGGTGGCTCCCTGACATTCTACATTTTTCATGGATATAAGGAAGACCACTGTGGGAAAAAAAAAAATCTTTTTATATAGTGTACTGAACTTTGCAGGTAAGGCAACTTGTTTATTTCTGAAGAATATTATAATAACAACAACAACAAAAAAAAAATTCACATTCTTTTCAAGCAGGAAAAAAGGTGCTGTTGGTGAGGGCCAAAAACCTTAAACACTAGATGATGATACCCCTTGTACTAGCATAGAGGGAAATAAAAGTCAGAGTTATTACTGAGATCTGTTTTCTTGGCTCCTTCAGCAAAATGTCAGTAAACTGACTCAAATGACAATGACAGTTGTTAAACCTTTCTTCAAGGAGTAGTTGAAAGAGTCAGTGTGAAACAAACAAGACTCTTGTGTTTTCCATACTGATACACCTTGCTTTCCTATTGTAAAGCGTTTGGATTTTTTTCTCTCATGTATTGACTTGAGTGGTTTTGTGCTGTGGGTATTTTTTTCTTTCCTATTCATTTTCAGTATGGCCGCACTGACAGGCTAAATTTTAGGTTGGGAAAAACTGTGAGAATGAGTATTTAAAAAAATACTAACAGAAGAGAGAAAATAACATCTTCATAAAGCTGCGTCGTGAAGCTCATTTCTTTCTGATACCAACACCGTTGGTAGATGATCTGATATTCTCTTGTAAAAATGGACAGGGAAGCACAAAATTTTCTGGAGGACCACAACATTTGAAAAAGCTAGAAAGCCCGTAACCGTTCCAGGGCTGATGTGAAGCTCCCATGGCTGGCAGCATTAAGGAAGGTTCCCTGTCTGACCATCCTGGAGTCCCTCTGGCAGCCACTCTCACACCACTTGAGATGGGACCAAGGTCCCTTCACAACTGCACACCCCACACTCACACCACGTTTCCTTACTGACTTGATGCCAAGTTTCCCAGAGCACAGTCTCAGACACCCAGATCCTTAGAATAATTTAGTTATTGCACCATGAATAAATAAAAAAATAACAGCTTGATCTGGTTCCTCAAGGAGGGACCCAGAACAAAGGAGCCCCTAGGATTTTCTACTCTCACAGTCTAAGGGTAGGAAAGTCTGGAGTCATCAGCTCCTGCTGTGTCCCTGAGTGTCCGGTCCCCTGGCTGGGCCACAGCTCCCTGTGCCTTTTGTTCTGCAAAGGTTCAGCACTTCATGGCCTCTTCCCTGGGGCTTGGGCTCCTGCCCCCTGAGCTGCATCTGCAGCTGCACCCCAAGCTACCTGCACTGAATGGATTCCTCAACACACAAAGCACCACAGAAGAGGGATGGACAAGGACACTGGCATATGCAGCTTCCACACCTGGGACACAAGCTTCTGTTTGTCTGGATCCGAATCTGAACAGCATTAACACCTCCTCTAGCAGTCCCACAGACACTACTGAGGGGAGCCTGGCTTCTGACAAAAGGTTTTACAGTAGCCATGTGTCCACCTCAATTCCCCAGGTGCTCTTTTTCATGACAAGAGGCCAGCAGGGAGCTGACATAACATCCAGAGTCTGACAGTGAAGCACTCTACCTCCCTGCAAGCTAAAATAAAACTGCTCAGTGATTTTTAATGACATTGGCTGTACTTTAACCTGGAAATCCATCAAGTGTTTTGAAATTCCAACCAGATTTAATCTGTTAAGAGCACCTGACAGCAACAGTACCCTGGATTTAAACCTTGACATGAGAAGCAGTGACACAAATATCATCATCTGCTCTGATTAGTTTAGTTGTATCAATAGTACTCTCCTGCTGCATCTCAAAGTATTTCAAAGAGTATGTTTTCCCCAAACAGTGCCAGTTCTCCAGATTTAAAGCCTTTGGACAACAAACAATCAGTCAATAAAACTTCTGAAGCCCAGGATGAAAACTGTGTTAAGACAGAGCTAAAGACCTGATTATGGAGCTGGATCCTTCACATCTCAAGAGAGCACGATATTCTCTACTGATTACCTCGAAATGCTTTTCCCTGTCATTTACTATTTTCTTCCAATTTGGAGTGACAAGAAATACTAAAATAAGAAACTTTTCAATAATAAAATCAATAAAAAAGGGATTCTTGTCTACCCTATCTTTAAGAACTCTGAGGGCCAAGCCTGCTTAGTGCGTGTCTAGCCTTGATGGTACTTGAAAGCTGAAAAAATTCCTTGGAAAAGATCTGCCCACTTTTTTTTCACAGATGTCTAAGTGAAATACAGAAGTAGAACTAGTAAATGATTTATATCTTTCTCTATTTTAAAGCAAGTCAATAATTACTATCTCTGGAAAAATACAGGCCTCAAAAGAAAAAAACTCTGTAGTACTATTATTCCCCCTCAGACAAATAAGCATTGACAATCTTGTAAGAATTATGTCTTCAGAACAATGAAGTAGTAATATATGATTTAATAAGAAAGAAAGTTACTTTTGCTCAGCTTTTTTTTTAAATATTCTGTTTTGGTGAACACGTTTAACTCAGACATCTGGCAGAGCAGTTGGAAGGAAATCCTTGTGATCAAGGGCCAAAGGAGATATGAGCACTGGGAAGATCTCCAGCAAAAGAACTGAGAAAAATGGTAAGAAAAAAAACTTTAAAATAATCTAAACCATCTAGGCTCACAATGTAAAGAAGAAGAATCAAAACCAAAAAAAGAATATGGCATAGAAATTCTACATTCTCTTACTTGTGTTTCAAGTTATTTTTAGATCTTTCAGTCTCACCTTCTGATTTTTTTTTTTTTCCCAAACCATTTTTATCACTGGTCTCTGGATTCAAATCAGGATTAATGCCATCGCAGGACAGTGCAGCCCTAAGGACACAGTAGTACATGGTAACACACTTTTCCTTTCCCTTTGAAAGAATGGCAGGAAACAACATTGGTTCAACCTTTAAGTGTTTTACTACATGCATCACTCTGGGGTTGTGTGCCTCCTAGGATGAGCTGTTAAAAGCAAGTAGTCTCTGCTCTTACGTCTGTATTCCATTAAGGCATTTGGTGCTGTCAGAAATTAAATTCAGAGTCAACAGTCAAACACACTGTATGTAAATGTGAACCTGAACTCTTCAACCCAGCTGTATTTCAGACCATGAAAAAGACACTGCAGCAACTTAAATGAATTACACTTAGCAAAACCTCAGGATTATCTCTTGTTCCATTTAATTCTTAGTTACTTCTATTAATAATACAAAAAAAAAAAAGAAAGAACCAAATAGCTGCAAGAAAGCAGCAGGGAACTGCTTTTAAATGCTCACTCCCACATTTGTATTTCATCTTCCAGAGCTGTCTTTAAAACACTTTGACAGCTCAGTTCTAGACTTGATAAGCTTCGAGGAGCTAACAGTTCAACTCATCCCAAAGATTTCAAACTGCTCATTAAAACAAGATGGCTATAGGCAACAATGACATTAAAAGAATGCACTACAATCTGGTTGCTTGAGGGAAACCAAGATAACTTTGAGAAACTTAAATTCCCTCAGACTTGAGAAAGAAGAGAACAAATTATCTTCAGGAAGGACTTTCTCAAGTTTTTCTTCCCCCATCCCATGCTTCTCACTGTATTTGCTTTCCATATTTCCTTCTTCCTTCTGTTTGAATTAGAGGGAAAGGTCTCAGAGCAGTAACTAGTTGCAGCTAGCAGAAACTGCTCAGTCCCTGTTTCATAAGGGAGCTTTGGAAATCTCCTCTCAGATGTCATGTTGCCTATATTTACCATGTTGAAAAGCTCATATTGAACTTGGTTTGTTTTTCCGTTCTAAAAGTATAACGGCACAGGGTAGAGGTAGAAAGGAACCATTTTAATAATTTGCTTGTTTTATTTGAATTACTAACATCCCATGTTTTAGACAAGTCCTCTTTCAATTTCTGAAATTTTTAGACCTTCTTCCTGTAAACAGTAATTAACATAACATATATAAAAATAAATATATATACACACACATACATGTTGAGATAATGAAAACCAAAATCTTTATCTGAGTGCAGAGACAGAGGCTGGATATGTGAGAAGGAAATTAAAGAACCAAGCTACATATGAGTCCACTATTCCAACAGACTTTAACCCATGGAGCAGGCTTGGCTGAGAGGTTTTGCCCACAATGCAATAGACCATCACAGGATCAAAAAGACACAGCACTTGCTTTGAGTTTTGAGGCCTGGATATGCTTGAAGGCCCTGAAGCATGAAAAAGATTTTCCCTTACACTTAAATTAGCTCAGACATCTCTGTTGTTCCAACACTCAGCCCAAAGCAGCTCTGAATGAAAATTACATTAAAGCAAGAAGTTGTCAGCTAATTTGCACCAAATTATGCAATGGCACATAATCTGAGATGCTGGAGTGTCTTGGTGGTCACCCTATGAAAAACTGATACACCACTGAAGCGACTGAAGCAACTCCAGAGAATGAGGTTGAAGGCAAGGAAACAAAACAGACAACACAAATTTTTCAAGCACTAACAAATCTTCCATGCTAAAAATGAGAAACCAACCATTCCTAATGCTTGGTCAACAAGGAGCAAAAGGAGAGGACATGAGATTTTGAGGGGTAGAAGAGGAAAAAAAATTTCTGAGGGAAGAAATGGATATAACTGGGTCTGAAAAAATATGAAACGTGACTCAACATCTCTCTCCTTCAGACAAGTTTCTGAACAGCTCCTCAAATTTACACTAATATTTAGATGCACTCATTTCATTAAACGTATATTAAAATTGCATAAACACTTTCACACAGAATTTTATTTAAATTATCTGAGAAGACCATCAACCAAATTTAATTTGAATAAATCCAACATTAACAAACAGTATAGCAATAAACACTGATCATTAGCTTAGCCATAATGATTACCTCTGCAGATTTTAAATAGGTACATTTTATTCCATATTTCAAAAGCACCCCAAAATATTTACGGTGAGCTGTATTAGACATAAACTGCGCAAATACTGAGCATTTGCTTCAGCATTATTTGCTCAAACAGAACTAGCTCCTCAGATTTAGTGTACAACTGCATGAAAGAGCCTTTTTTTAACTTCTGGTTTCTCTCTCAACATGCTCTTATAAAAACCCCTATTTACTAACTTATTCCACTTTACACTTTTAATTGCAGTTTCTGGCAGTGTTAGGAAATGAGCAGATAACTTGGTAACAGTTAGGACTAGTTTTCGACCTTAATGCAAAACCATATTTTTCAGGCCTCTGGGCATTTCAGAACATCTGGAAAGCCACCAGGAACAATATCTAAAGAAAACTTACATAGACAATGAGAAAAAATAATCAGAACACCTAATATATCTTATATATTATTATTGCTTTAAAGACCTTCATCCTCTTTTATCATCATTGTATTTGCATTAAGAAACAACTTCTTCAGAGAATGTGCTATTAAGAAATGCAACCCAAGGGGTACGATTAAAATATAAAATAAAAGAAATTTATTTCCTTGGGGATTGAAAATAGCTCTCAAGTTTAAGCTAAGATTCTTCTCCAATAAAGCTGCATCTTAATTCTGACAGATTTCTCTATTTGATGGCTCACCTAAAAATTTTATGATGCCTGTTCAAAGAAGGAGTCTGAAGAAGACTTTGTCTCCTTTCTCTACACAAGGTTCCCTTCCCTCTGCAACTGTCTGACCCCAGGGCCAGAATATAACATACCAGAAACAATTAATTGAAACCTCTAAGTCTCACTTGAAACCTATGAGATCTGTAGGCCAGCTATGTCACTAGCTACTAAAACCCATTACCCAAAAAAACCTACCCCAAAACCCACCAAAAAACAACCAGAAAACTCCGGCATTATTAAATATGTAGGTTTATCTGGCAAGTATCTAGCAACCAGAAGCTTTTCATTATTGTTAATGAAGAAAAATGCACAGTATCAGCAAGCCAACCATCTTTGGAGCAATAAATACTAAATTGAAATCACCCACATACTAAAGCATCTTTGCTCTGAAAGGACTGTAATAAGTAGAAGAATAAACACGATGGTGAACTGTAAATTATTTGTAGTTTGTTTATAGCCTCTAGATATATTTGTTATGCTGCCCTCAACTTGCAAGTAAATTTAATGGCTCAGTTTGTTCACAACACCTTGCATGGCTCAGCTAAACCAGATTTTTGGCCAAAATTTTGCCTTGCTTCCTCTTTCTAGAATGGTCTGCACTGCAAAAGGAGTATTATTCTGTGCACAAGGTAATAAAGATAGTTACATCTGATTATCGTTCAAATAAAATGAAGTTTTAAAATCCTCAGATCTTCTAGTGCTGAAAACCTGAAGCTTAAAAATCAGAAGATAAACACATAGCTGAGTGTATGGGGTCTAATGAGACAGATATTCTTATTTAGCGTTACTAGAGCCCTCTCCACTAAACACCCTCCAGGACGGCCAATATTAGGCTATCCATTCCTCAAAGCACAGTGCACTTCTCAGCAAAACAGAAGCCTTGGCAATTAGAGATACTTAAGTAGCATTTTATTCTCTCCAGAGCTCAGTAATACTGCACAGCAGGTCACATTCATTATCACCAGCTTTTTAGCTTCCTCCAGTACACTGCTGTTTGTGCTGTCCATACCTACATTTGTAACTTTGGGTGGTACAAAATGCAGACACACTCCACACTTGTTTTGTCACAACACTAAGAAGACCTACTATTTAGATTTTTAATTGCATACAAGTTCTAATATTTAAATGGACATAAAGTGTGAAGAGAATACAAAGTAACATAGTTGTATAAATGCACCCATGCCAGATAAGCTGAGAAGTTCATAGCTGTTGCCTCTGTACACAGCTAGAAAACCTGGACACACTTACTCTATGTATATACTTTAGTTACAGTCTTGTCTAAGAAGAGAAACAGAAACAACGAATGAACCTCATCTGTGACACTTCACCAGTAAACCCATCACCAAGACTTGACAGAATCTGAATTAACAGACAGCAAATATCATAGAAACAAGTAAAATTGAAAGTATGTAAACAGTGAAGACCTAATGATAACCAGTAACATCCCACAACGTGCAAGGCTAAGCAGTACGATTCGTTTTGCAGAACTGTGCTATTAGATTGATCAACTGTTCTTGGGAAAGTTACAGTGATTGTTAACCTGTCACTCTGCTGTTTCTAGAAGCTTCCACAATCCCAGCAATATCATAAATTTAACCATAGACATTCAGTACTTGCATGATTCACAGATATTGGTTCATTACCTAGACACTGATCCACATTAAAATCGAAACCTCTTTTCCGTCAGTCGAGCTTCACAAGTGAACCATAGGTCAGTTCCCTTGATTTAAAAACACAGGGGTCTTTTTTTCTCCTCTGTACTAAACAAGAACAGGAAAGTTCAGGGCAATATCAGGTTAGCCTCTAACTATAAAGTCTCCCCCAATCCATAACCATTTTGGTTATAACCTGCATCCATAACCTGCAGAAAAAAAATCACAAGGTGCTCAACTAGAAACTCAGTAGACATGACTGTGCTTCTACAGAAGTTAACTAGCAATATCTGAATGCATAAGGGGGCACACAAATGCCAAGTTACCAGTTAACTGCATCCAACAGATCGATAAATTTCACTTTCTCCTTCTCTCATTAGTCCTGGAAGTTGACCTGAGTGTTGAATTGTGCATACTAAACCTCATAAGCTTATTTTATCTTGTAAAGGTCACACAAGTACTCAAAAGGGTATGAAAATTTAAAACACTGCATTAGTGCATTTCACTTTCTCAATTTATAATCTTCATGACTGATTTAGTACTATTTAAGAGTTACAAAGAATATATTCATGAGACTGAAAATATCTATTAGGTTTGGATGACAGACTATGGATCAGCAATCATTATTTGAATTTTTTACCCTTCTTTATCTTGGCCTTATCTCAGGTATTTTAGCTTTGTATCTCGAAAACGCATTTAGCCCTAAGCATAACAGCATAGAGTTGGGCACACTGTACATGACAGATTAAAATAACAAATCAGTTCATTTTATGCACACGCTATGCAGTTGTGACTTAAAGAATCACCAGAAAGCAAAAAGAAATAGATTAGCTGCAATATTGAGCTGAGAAAAAAATCAGATGACCCTATCCTGAGGTTGAAATACATTATACTTGCCTGGATGTCCCTTTGTAATCCTCGTGGTCCTCCCTTGGCCACTTTCTAATAGCTTAATGTCTTTTTTATATTGTAGTGCTCAATACTATGATCCCCAAAGGCAGATGATCATAGAATCATGGAACGGATGAAGTTGGAAGGAAACTTAAAGATCATCTAGTTCCAACCATCCACTATGATCACTAACTGTTGGTAAGGCCAATTCCCTAAAGCACTTCTATTATCTAAGAACCAAATTTTCTAGTTTTTTTTTTTGTTTTTTTTTTTTTTTTTTTTTTTTGTGACAATAATATCAGGATGTTGCAACCTTGACTGAGCAACTCAGAATCCAGAACTGTGCTGGCACAAAATGGCATGGAAAAGTGCCATGCAGCTTTAAGCCGGAAATATCCTATTATCAAGGGAACTTAAAATGCAAAGAATACGAACTCTCTGAACGAGAACCAAAGTAAATTAAGTAAAGTCTGGCAGCTTGTCTCTTAGTGAAGCATGCTAAATTAATACAGTAGGAGGGGACACTTCTTCCAGAGAGCAAGGCAGAACTTAAGCAGCATCTAGCAGCCATCACCCATGTCACTTCAAATTCAAGGGCCAGGCTAACCAAAGGCTATGAAGAAGGAAGTAATAGTTGTAATTCAGGCTGTCAGTTACTTTACTTTGGCATTAATTCTTTAAATATTTTATTGCTCTCAATAACTTCTTGGTCTGTCAGCTTATCAGTGCCCACCTTTAAATCCTTTCAGGTAACTCAGTAAGAGTCTCAGGCTTGGTTAATAAATTATGCACCCCTTTATTTTGTTTTCTACTTTCTGATGGTTTGTTTTGTTTTAAAATGTTGCAGTTATTAAAAAAAAACAGATCACATTGTAATTAACTTAATGGAAAAGAGAATCTCAATTCTCAAAATAGAGCTGGAAAAATTCACACTAAGCCCTGAAAAATGCAGCCTGTTGTGGTACTTTCTACAAGAAAGGTGGGATAATTATAAATAGATTTAATTCCCTTCAAACTGATTGACTAGACAGTATCAGAGGCTACCCAAGATCATCATCTACAATTAAAAGTATAAAATCATGTAGAAGTGTCAGTCCTAGATGTTATTCAATAACAGTCCCAACCCCTCAAAAATGAAGCAAAAGTTACCTGTCTATATAATTATATCCTCATTTTGAAATTAAAACATGAATAAAGAGTCATTAACTGTGGGGTTGTTAAAGCTGAGTACATAAAACAAAAATACAGTGAAAAACACAGAAGTTGTAACTGTGGCACTAGAAGCTGAAATGTAGTTTGTGAGGAAACAATAAGGATTCTTCAGTGGAATCATGCAATGTTTAGGGTTATATGACGAGCAGGAAAGAAACCAGAGGGCAAACAAAGCATTCTTGCCAGTTACATGTTGGTAACACAAGACAGGGTCACCCAGAACTGTGATGATTCAGCCGTTCTGAATTCCGTGAAGCTTCTTTAAGCGGTAAATATACAAAAAGTATGTGCAAGTTGCAGATGAAGCAAACAAAGACTCAAATAACTGCTGGAATATATGCAGACCTCATGCAACAATTATGGTCACAATTTTCCATGAGCAAAAGAGAGAGACTTTTATATGTAAATACAAAACCAAGAGAAATCAGGCATGACCTGGTCAAAAAAAAACTTCAAACACTTCCAACAACCAAGAATCACTCAGAGCCCAGAGAAGATTCTACTCTGCTTTTTATTTTCCCTGATCTAGCTCACACACACAGCTATTGTTCATGCTTTCAGAAGATCAGCATTACTATTTTCTGAAGGCAAACAATGATTTTTTCCTCTCTTCACAAATCATCCATGGCAAGAGTCCCATTAATGTCAATGGAATCAGGATCTGAAATCACACCTACACTGTTTATCCTCCAGTGACTGAGTTATTGGTGCTGCAGTTACCAGCTATGGGAGAGGAGACTTACTAAGACGTAAGGCAGCTGATTTTTTAGGGTTTTTTAATCATATTGGTTGAGTTACTAGCAATAGGTGTTAAAGTGAAAATGAAAATACAATTTCAAAACCCAACAAGTCACATATGTGAAATACTGACTAGTAATCCAGATTCCCGACTCATTTACACCATAGTACTTCTGGGTGCTTTCCTGGCTGAGAGCAAAAGCACAGGAAGAAGAAATTCCCTATGGTCACTTAAATTGCAAGAGCCTTATTTTGACTTACAAAATTAATACTCCTAATCTTCAAAATGGGCTTTCCAACAAAAGCTATCTTGAATTCTGCCTTCCAAAGGAGAAAGCCCGCACTGGCATTTGAAAGCTTTAAAGGTTTATTCCTACTGGAAAATCCTTTTAAACAGACATCCTGGCAGAATTTCCTTAGTGCAAAAGAATCTTCTGAAAACTTTAAAAATAGCTATAGGGTTTGTAGCCTCCTGAGCTCAGTCTTCCTTGCACAGTGACTGCCGATCTCAGTACCAATCTTCTTTGGAACTGTCAAACCTATAGGACTGCTTGAGAAATGGTCTGCCAAGTGGAAAATATTTCTCTTGCAACATGGATAAACATTAGCAAAAAAAAATGAAAACCAGTTATCTTTACAGCAACAATCTGAATACAAGTAAGATAGCAAAGAAAGAGACATCCACAACAGGAATGATAGTCATCACTGGTCGATGGCTAATTAGTGCAAAAGGTTACCACAGTCCTAAGCACATCCAGAACTTATAACAAGAATTGAAGTATCCAGAATGTGAAGTATTTAACTGCAGGACAGAACATAGGACCTTGAGAGAGAACAGGAGAAAAGGCCTGATTGAATCACCACATGAATGAAGGCTGTTGCAAAACAAAGCTTATCATGTTTCACATAACTCTTTCAGAAACTGGCTACTGGGACAGGTACCAAACTAAAACAAATTAATTTACCAAAGGATATGTTATTTCTGTAGTGGAAATGTGATCATACTTAAATGCTACCAGAAGCAACATAACCTCCTTGTTCTTCATATCTTTTCCAAAAAGCCTCCGTAATACCTTGTCTCAATTTAGAGTCACATCCTTACAAATCATAGACCTGACTTTTTTTAAAAATCTAAAAAGAGTTGATCTTGGATATTCTCAGAAAATTTTTCAAAATATAATTTTACATCCTTTGGGACTGTGATTCCTGTTTCTTAATATAATCACAGAGAACTATTGATGAATACTCTAAACACAGTTACCAATGATGCAGAAGTATAATGACCTGGCATTCGCACTACTCACAATTTCCTTTTCTGAAAGTCATTTGCGAGGCTACCAAAGAACTCTCCATACCACATGTGCTAGGAAGATTGCCCTACATGCAAGGAAGTCACGTTGGTTTGACTTTTTTTTCTTTGGTTACTCATATTGGCCTATTCTTGTTCTTTAGGTTCTTAAGAACTGGTTGTTTGCAACTTTTCTCTACTCTCTTGTCAACTCCTGGAGTAAGGAAAGAAGCTGTACTATCAGTCATGCTTGCTTTTCCTCTTTTGAAAGATTAATTACTATGTTTGCCCTTCTTCAGCCCTCTGGGGCCAACCCATTCTCTATGAGCTCTTGAAGATAAACACTGACAGTTTCTAAGCCATTGATCCAATTAGTTCCTGAAGGATTGTAGATAAACCTCATCAGATATAAATGACTTAAATACACCAAGATGGGGTAAATATTCTCTGATTCATGCTTTTCCTGCTCTGGGTCTATGTAGTCATTCCACTCTTGACTTCATTACGTTACATTTTTATAAGTATCTTTCTTTTTAAAAGGACTGAAGCACAGAAGAAAATAGACCACTTCAGCTTAATATGAACTATTAATTATTTTCTCTTCCTCAATAAATGGATTTATGTTTTTTCTTTGTTTTCTTTTCACACCTAATATGATGAACAGGACATTTTTATGGCCTTTTAATACCTTTTATTCACTGGAACTTAATACATCTTTGTAATTTTGTCTCTGTATTTTTGTGTCACCCTTTTATACATGCCATTGCCAAGACAGTGCAATTACCACTTACAGTACAGCTCTTTTCTGATTTTAGGAATCTCTGACAAAACTACATTTTTCTTTATTGCACTTCATATCTGTATTTTACATCAAAATCATTTTGTGTTGTTGTTTAGATATTGTCTCTGTAAAGAACCTTTTACAAGACCTTTAAATAACTATTTCTATGTAACTATTCTGTTATTTGACAGAAACCTACTTTTCAATACTCACTGCCTCTGATCTTCTGCTATCATTCCTTTTCTTTCTTGCAGTCAGAAAGATAACAGTCACCGGACCAAGTGATCCTTTAAAATATTATGTTTCTAAGGTGTTTTCAGAGCAGTTTCATCCTAATGGCCTTGTGCTTTCAGACTGAGCTCTCATCTCACCATATGTAAGAATAAGCATAAAATTATTGTTCCCCTGGTTATTTTCTCCACCTTAACAGATCATCTTTTTTTTGCTGGAAATGCAAAGGAAATTAACTTTGTTTCAAGGTGTTTTAGCAGTAATTCTTTTAGCAAATCAGGTATTCTGATATTGGCTGTACACGTCAACTATTCTCCCTTGTACAAATCTATTATGTTAAGCTTCCATTTGTTATTTAAATATCTTTATTTTTAAAAATAATTCTCTTAAAGTGTTTGATGCAGAGCATCAAGTTAAATCAGCTTTCACATCATTTACTAACAGGCAAAAACTCCACAAACGTAGGGAAATCATAGAAAAATGTTGGGGGGCAAGCTGTATAACTTCTTACTATGAACTGTGGGAAACCTCGCAGGACACAACATAGTGGAAATTTCTATGAATACATCACCTTGACCAATTCTTCAGACAGAAATTTTTCAGCTAAGAAAGTCTGTCTTCTAAACTAATCTTCATAGTACTGGAAAACAGTGTTCAAAACAGGAAGCATAATTTATCAGTACAATTTTCAAAATCCCCAAAGAGGAAATGGGAACACTCCAGCTAACATACAGAAATGGTATTACTACTCTTCTATTTTTTTTTTATATTAGCTGAAAAAAATGTTTTACAGCCTCAATTGCAAATGCACAAAAGTCACCCAACCTCGCTATACTTCGCTTCAACAGTGCCCTACGTTCAAGACCAAATAACATGAAGCATCTTTTGAAATGTAGAAAATTTTGGTAAATTTTCAAAAAATTCCAAAGACTAGGACATCTATGATATCTGGTATTCAAGATTTAACAATGACTTCTTGAGTAATTTAGTCATAGCATGTAGTATGTGAAAAGTGCAATTATCTAGAAGCAAGTGCATTTTTTCTATTACACTGTGGACAGAGTTGTGTCTTTCAGAATTCATCTGTGCATTATTAGCTGCAAGTAAAAGTGCAGTGTCAAAATTCAAATGTACAATCCTTTTTGAAATATTTCCAAACATTGCATTTCACTGCTCAACTGTTTAAGCAACCAATAGCAACTGGATAATAATGAGCAAGTATGAGAATTATTTGACTGCACTCCTGGACTGAGGCACTAGGGAACAATATCTTCTTTCCAGTCACGTCTTGAATGGATTTTTCCTAAACTTGCCTAGACTGTGAATAGCATAGGGCATCACCCTCCCCCGCTATTTGAACTGGATCTAGTGTAAGAAAAACACAGACTACATGCAGGATTTATACCATTAAATCACAACAGTAAAATAAAACTTTTCAACATGAACAAGCAGTAAGGTCTGAATTAGACATTACATATAGAAAACTGAGAAAGTTAAAATCCACCTCATGGGAAAACTTGATTAGAAGTAAGTGGAAGCAGTCTAAACAGGCAGGCTTTTGCTACCACTTATGTTTTGCTGGATTTACATCACCACAACTTGCATTCCAAGTATTCAAATTGCAGTCCTGCTATGTCAGTGCCACAGCTTTCTAGATTAGAGAAAAGAGTGGGATGAGAGTGCCATACTTCACTGGGCAGGAAACATCTCTCTGGTGCATTTCGGGTCAAGCATTATTAAAATGTAATCTATTGTTTCAATTCACTGTTCCCTTCATCGCATGAATTGCTGTTATGTTGATAAGAAAATGCATTTAAAGAAACGCAGTAGTGACCCCCAAGATGACATCTAGAAGACTTCACTCTCTCTGTCAAATAGACCATTCTCAGCTGACTACAGAACAGCCTAGAGTTAGACCTCTGACACCTACGAAGAATTTAGCATCTTTTTTGGCTAGAAGAAATGCACAAAGTAGCAACAACAACAACAAAAAAAACAATCCCTAAAATTTACTACAGGTTCAGTATTTACTACTTTTTGTACTACTCAAACAGTAGAAACTTCAGTTCTGAGTGAATGAAGTCTAATGATACAAATACCAGATAAAGACATAATAGACCCACTATCAATTCCACATTGGTTTTGGGGTTAAGAGAGCACAGTACATAAGGAGAAACATCAGAAGAAACATTAGAAGAAATTATTAATTAGAAAGATTAGAAGAAATCTTGTATCTCTGACAGAAAATATTTTGATTTTCACAGATGAAGCCCAGCCTATGGACATTATTTGGTACATCAGCTGTGACACACTGGCATTTCATACTTCAAAACTAAAAGAACTTTAGGAGTACAAAAACAAAACAAAAATAACACCTCAAAACAAGCAAAGGAAAAACTTCCAACAAATCAAACCCAAAAGAGCACAATGGAAACAAAACTCCCTCCATAGATCTCAAAAAAACCCCAAAAAATTACCTTCCCAGGACCATTTTTGAGAAAATTGTGTTTTTTCTTTGTTAATGCCTTATTTTCTTTACTAATCCAAGAAAATCAGAAGGTGGCTTCTGAAAACCAGACATTACTAATGACTGATGTAATTAACAGTACCAAGATGATAATCACACAAGCCTCTGTAGTTGGATTTCACATGCTAGCAAGCCCTCACTGAGGTATGATAATTTCAGCTAAGAAAGACCATTTTCTACGACTAATCTCATTAGCTTCACTGGGAATAAAAATGATGCTAAACTTTATAGATCACTGACTAATGCTAGACAACATACAGGAAATTGTTTGACCTGTTTGTACTCATAATAAAGAAACTATTTCCCCTAAGGACCTTGAATCTCTATGTAAAAATTCAGTGCTGAGGTTTCCTTGTTAATGTTTGTAAAATATGTTGAGGTCTGGGATGGGAGCCACTACAGAAACAGTGTAATTTCCTATGATAAAAGAAGGGGAAAACACACAGGAGAGCAAGCTGCTAATCTTGAAAGCAGAAGTGCCATATGAGCTCTTAATTGTTTACCATAATTATAAACTTATGAATCCTTAAAACACTACTGTCCCATTGGTGCAGCATATTTTCTATAACAGAAGATGAAAAACGACAAGCTAGGTAATATTTTTTCACAGAAAACAATTTACATATTATAATGGTCACAAACTCGACATAAGTAAACACTTATGTTTTTACAGGGAAAGATAAACATCACACTGGGATGTGCAGAGTGGTGTTTAGCCCATAAAAGACATCACTTAATTATTTTAATTTGTGCGATGCTCTCGAGAAAGCTGCAGGAGTGTGTTCAAAAACCGAAAAAACAAACGAGAAAAAAAACCAAAAACAAACCCAAACACACAGCAAATCAGTACACCAGTGAGGACAATAACACCTAGAAAATCTGACCTGTGAGGAAAGTTTGAAAGGAATGACATTGTGGCGGTAAAAATTAACACTTGATAATTGAGAGATGCGGCTAAGAAAGTGTTTTACTACAACATCATTCTTTTTAACTAAAAGTTAACAGTCTGAGATGGTCTCCAACTCCCCACTCATGAGCTAGAGTAATACCAGGTGGGCCACTCTTACAGCCTCCACGCTGTCACATTATTTCCTGTCTGATTCTTTCCTTGAACCATGGCAGTTAGCACACTGCTTGAGTCCATCCCTCCCAGGGATGGACACCTGGCTTTAAGACTGAAATGAGTGTTTTCCCCTCATCTCTTTCTTTTTTCTGAAACAGTCCATAGGCTGGGTCTCTGCAACCACTTGGAAGAGGACAAGGGACAGGGCGGGGGGGAGAGATGCTGTTCCACGGTTCTCTCACCATGACCATAGTGAATAAAGCTTCTGTGTAACCTGCCCTAATTTGTACTTGTACTGTTACGCACTTGAAGCACACAGATCCTTTAAAAAAAGGATTAATCCTGCAGAAGGAAAAATGGTCATTGTGGGAAGGAAAAGTATTTCTGGTTTCCCTGATTTCTGAAGAAAATGTTAAGGGGTTTTCATTGGGTTTTAAGAATATTCAAATAGAATTCCCCTTAAACTATCTTTTAAATTGTATTTATTTATTAACACCTTGCTTTATCTATCTAACACAAAGATGTTAACAAATTTTGTGTTAGAACTCTGGAGGGATGAGAGTGCCTGACCTCCTCAGGTCCTTTCCAATCCTACTAATGACAATTTTACAGTATAAAGTCCTTTTAGGGTTCAGGATACAGAGTGATCCTGAAACATTAATTTGCTGGGCACTGACAGAATGGCCCAGGAGCATAAGACTGACAATAATCATGCTGTGCTCCAAAACTAGAATGATTTATACCATGCCTCCCTTACCCTGAAATCACTCCCAGGGAAAAAAATCATCAGAAATAAATTTATTCACACAATCCAAATACTTACAGCATATTTACAAAAGCTTTAGAGAGCCCTTAAAACATCCAAGACTAACATTTGATCAGATGAAAAAGCTTCCACAGAAGTCATATAATAATGTTCTCTGTACCATGAATATATTTCAAAGAAAAGAGCTAATTTAATTTTCCTATGACTGTTCAAGGCTTCCAATTATCATAGCTAGGATTTACATTGGAAAAATCAAATACCTTCAATTAGTAATAATCCAATTCAATTGAAAATTCTCATGTTTCTATTAAAAAAACCAAAACCAAAAACCTTGGTTCAAAAAAAAGAAGAAAAAAAAAGACCATATTTCCCACATTTTCTTTTATTTGGATAATGGCTGAAAGGGAACCCTTCAGAAAATTCTATATTAGAGAGGGAATGTTAAGGAAAACTGCAGATGTGTTAGAAGTGGGAGTTTCAAGGGAAAGTATTTTACCACAGTTGCTATTAGCAACTGATATATTGTTCCACACACTGTATAAAAATGCTGATTCATCTTTAGGTATCTTTCCGTGAATATTAACTTTTGTATTATAGTCTTTACTATCCTTCTACCATCAAGAAAAAAAGTACAAAAGTGAAGAAACACACTGGGAGCTTATATTGTTAATTCTTCAATTTCCTATTCCATCCTTGGAATATATTTCTTCCTTCTCCCCCAAACATTTTGATGAGAAGGCAGAGTTCAAGACAATAATCCTGAAGACAAGTAAATTACACTTAATTCATACAGACATCGTAAAAAGCCTGGTCACTAAACAACTTCAAAAGGCTTTTACTTTCCTTATCTTGAAATTCCAGGTTTCAAAGCCAACTGGCCTGTTAAGAAAAGCATGCTTAATAACTTAAGTGTTTATCAGCCATTTTGAAAAGTTACCTTAATAAAAATCATTTAGCATTTAGCTAAAGACAACCATTTTGACAATTCAAAACTGATAGTTTTATGTTAATCTGTTTTGTTTTGCTTTTAGAAAATGCAAAAAGATTTGTTAAATAAAATAATGGAATTTGGAAATCACATAGCTCTATGTCATAAATAAACAATATGGAAATGGAAGAAAGCATTTGGGATGAACAATTTACCAAATTCATTTAATAAGAAGTCATTTACTGCTTAAAAAAAAAAAAAAGGCATTTTTTGCTGCACAAGTAATTTTGCATTCACCTATTACCCCTTTCCATTAGTACACTCTGAGCAATTTGGCTACCATTCAAGAAAACGACTCCTTTTTGCCCAAAATGCTGCACTACCTCTTCTATTTGCATTGCAAAAATTCCTCCCATCTTGCTTTAAGTGAAAGAACAGAAACAAGGGTTTGACGCTTCTACAGGATAGGTGAAATTCATCACTCTGCTATGTTCAAGTCAACATCCCATTAGACCTCTCATTTTGGGAGTCCTCTTTAATGACACAGTTGACATCAATTACTAATTTCCTTTCTGGTCAGTAGCCTTCTGACACCATGGGCGAGGTAGAATTTCTCTAGTTTTGCAGAAAAAGGCTAATTGTTGCTGCTAAGAAGCTTTTTAGTTTTGAAATATGTGTTCCTTACAAATATTTAAGTCACATTTGTCTTCTGCAGAAGCAGGAATGTAGCATCATGGGCACACATCATGATGTGAGATATAAAAATAACCAGACAATCAAACAACCCCATAACCAGACAATCAAAAAGAGCTGGCTCCCTCCCTTGCTCTCTCTTTTAGTCTGGCACCTGGGCCTCACAGGCTTTTGATGCACACTCAGATACATCAGTAGCCAGAACATTTTGTGACAATTGGATAACAAGTGAAAGCACTCGTTCCCAAAGGGTAAGAGACTAAGACCTCAACAATTAAGAAGCTGAAAAATTTATAGTTTACGTACAATTTTTGACATTTGTTTACCTCCACTGTTATTCCCCCTGCTGTCTTCAAGGGTTCGTTACCAAATCTGTGCTCTCAGTCCTCTCACCAGAGAACAGAGCAACTTATAACATAGCAGCATATGCACCAACATAACAAATAATGTGCAGCTCAAATCTCAGAGAAGTCATCCCTGAAGAAGACTGTTTCTTCTGAAGGAAACTCTAAGCAGGGAAAGAATCGGGTTAAAAATTTCAACAGAGGAAGCAGTATAGGCTTGTCATAAACTGAATTGAAAATACATGACACTGCCATATCATTAACTCAAGGAAAGTTCAAACCAGAAGACAAACAGACCAATCCTCTTTCTGTTGCCTCAGGAATCCCATGAATGTGCATATTAACATAATGCACACAATGTAAATGCTTCTACTGGAACCCCATTACTAGAGTCAATTATTGGTAAAAGAAAAAAAATCCTCATGTCTAAGTTAAGATTTCTAAGCACTCCACTGATTTTCAAAGATTACACAGCCAAAATCAGTAGAGCCTTGCCTCTGATTTCCATTAGACTAGACTGAACTACTGGAGTCCTAGCCACTAAAACCATTTTCTCTCTGAACTAACCTGTTTCTTGTGCTACCAGATTAAACTCTGATGCAGGCCGGCTTTCTGAGCAGAGCTGCATTTTGGGATGAGTCACACAGTTCTATTTCTTTAGCTTCAGTTAACAAATCACACCGGAGTGCTAATTAGTGAGGAGATGATTTATATTGACAGGCAAATATCATTCTAATTACCAATGATGAGAAAAGAACTACAGAAAACACCCTTGTGGTTTAACTGTAACACCATCATTGATGAATAATATAAATCCTATTTAACTATATGAAAAAGTTGTGCACAGAGTATTCTCCAGCTCCTCTTTTAATCAAAGCAATCACTACAACCGCTTTTACAGACCAGACTCTTCTATAATTTCCTGCTCTGTCTTTAAAGCTACAGAAAAGCCAGGGTCACCCTGCCACCCCTTTCAGGAACTGGGTGCCTTAATCTCTCCTCTGATGTTTCACTGATACCTACACATCCCATTTTATCCACCCAATGAGCTATTCTTAAACAGTTCTGAGTTCTTAGTCCATTGCACAGTTCCAGATTTGCTTTCCCCATAGGTGAGGCTGGTTGTACCCAGTAATGAAAAAGGGAGAGGGTTTTTTTTAAATATATGCTGCAACTGAAGAAATTTGTAGGAAGGAGGTACAGAGATTGACCAGTTCAGGCACAAAATATTGTAGCAAGTTACAAAGCTGTATTTGACCGCAGCCTAAAGCCTACTTATTTCCAGATGATTCTGGAAAACTGTGTCCCAATGCTCTTCCATTTGGTCAGAAATGACTCAGTAGGCAGATTCATAAGAATTTATGAAATGCTTAGAAAACAGAAAATCAGATTTTCCACATTTTACTTCGCTTTTTTAAAGTTAATGAATGATGAAAATAGATTGATCAATTTATCCACTAATTTTACTTTTCAGGTTCTCAAACAGATGGACACTCCTGTATCATCTGGATCTCAAACATTCTAGAGACAAAAATTTTAAAAGCTGAGCAGTGATTCCATGTAGGAGGCTGTAGAAGGAGTTGCTTGATTCTTTAAGAAGTCATTACCATTTTTGGCTCAATGTTATGCCATTTCTATTTTACATACCAACATTTTAGGAAAAACCTGACCATAGCATCCCCACTACAAGAAATACTAAGACATAGCTGCATGGTTTCATTGCTTGTTCTACAGACACATTTTTTTATTAGCAGCCTCCATTCAGAATCTTAATGCATCTTACTACCTCTTTAAAATGAGCAGGATGTCCATCCAAGCACCATTGAAAACCTAGGAGCCAATTTCATATCAGGGATTTTCTTCTTCAGCGTAACAATAATTCTCCCCTACTGTTGTTACTGTTATTGGATTTTATGTACACCTTGAGACAGCACTTATGCATGAATAAAAATTATCTGGTGAGAAATTCACTATCATGTCAAAGATACAGTTTCAGGGATTGTCACGACATCAAGGTCACTAGTTAGAAACACAAGGAGCCACATCAGGAAGGATACAGAGTCCTTAGGATAAGTAATTACACTTAATGGCTACTTAGAGTGTTAAGGAAATGCAACCCTGTTTAAATGCAAGAGTTAGGATTAAAAAATTATCTATGATTTCTGGTGTATAGTGCTCTCCTCAAAAGAATAAAAAGAACGTGCTTCAAACAAAAAAGAAAAGAACTGAGAAAACAAAGGGGAAAATAAAAGGCATTGAATATGAGACATGAATAATATTCTAAAGCTCTTCAATACTCAGGAAAATCCAAGTTCAAAATTACTTTGGCAATAAGCAGATTGGTGCTGAAAGGAAGTCCAGTGTTAAAAGAAACTACTGAGAAGTTGCTAAAACTGTCTGGCACGTGTCTCACCTCTGACAATCTTAACATCCTTCTGCTAAACTAAATACAAGCTGAAGTCATCTTCTGGCTTCTAACTTTCTAGCTCTTCAAAATAACTTGGTGGGGTTTAATAATTGAAATTGTAGGGGACGTTAGGCTGGTTGCTTGGAAAGTTAGGTGGAGTTGCTAATGTCTGACAGATTTCTCTTCAATCCTTTAGAGAGAAATATAAAATTCAATACAGTCAAAGATTATAAACTGATCACTACCACTGTTAGTCCCTTCTTTGGAAAAAAAAAAAATTCAAAGAATTGTCCATCATGCCAGAAAAGCTGTTCTGGGAAAATTTATTTTCAAAGATAATCTATTTCATTCTAACCTATCCACAAGGAGCTGATCATGGATAAAGCAGTAACTCTCTTGCCTTCTCTTGGACAATGTCTAACCTCCAGAATTCATATTTTTAGTCAAGTCTTTGAGGTGATTACTTCCTTTTTAGCTCTGCTGTCACATTTTCACCTACACAGGTATCAGGTAGATATATTTCTGTTTTTTATTCTTGAATTATTTCCTGGTCTCAGGAACCCTAACTGCACAACACTCCTACTCTCCTAAAGTAAAGCAATCCATCTCCATCTCAGGCCCGTCATACTTGGAAAAACTGCTTCCTAATCACAGTACAAAAATCACTCTTGACCCGAAGACCTGAGTTAATCATTACTTCTTTCAGCATCTCTTTCTCCTTTATAGCATGAGGCATAGCATTCTCAATCTGATTTTTAATCTGCACACAGATTAATACTCAATTACATATTCAGATGTAGACTGGAAAGGTCTACAAGTCAGAGGAGAAAATGTAAGATACAGCTCTAATAAAAAAAAATACAAGGCAGAAGACAGCTTTATCAACTATGGATGACTCTATATTTCCAAATTTAATTACTGTTTTGGTCTCTTTACACACAGTAGAAAGTCCTAAATCTACTAGAGACTGTTTGTTTTGTGATTAGATGTGCATGAAAAAAAATACAAACTTAAATAAGCTTGCACTTGCTTTTTCATGGTCAGCTGACACATCTCTATTTTTCACTACCTTGTATTCTTCACAGAGATTTCACTCACTATGCAGTTCAGGCTCTATTTAGCAGCCAGACTTTCACACATCCACTATCCTCTCTAAGCCCAGGAATGGAATGAGCCATTTAATTGGGCTCTGATTACTTGATTGCTTCACAGTTTACTAACGATCTGCACATTGAAAGGCGAATCCAAATATTGCAAGAGGAATAGCAATGACATTGTGTTTTATGAGACTGTTCAAAAAGGCCTCCCACGTATGCAACTCAAATGTGCCCAAATCTTTGATGCTAGCTATACTGCCTGTTACTTTCTATAATATTAGTGGGAAATAATGCCTTTTAACACTCTTTTAATCAACTGAATTAGCTAATTATCTACAGCTGTATTTGAGATAGATACTACCAGCCTCACTGTTCTTCCCTGAATTTTAAAGCCTGGATGCCGGTATGCATTAATAGAAATAAAGCATGATTTTATCTCACTTTATTTAAGTGAAAGATAAGAATCAAATCTATTATCTGTTAAAGGGACTAATTATTTTCTAAAGTGGTATCCTACACAGCACCTACACTTAGCACTTCTGAGCTCTTGTGAGTAGCAAAAAATCACCTATTCAGCTTACATTTTTACCTATCCCTTAGGTAGCAGCATTTGCCTAAAGGCATATATCAAGCAATAAAAAGATTTCGGTTTATATATACATATATCTGATTTATATAGACACATCCACAAAGGTGCACGTGTTCACACACACAATTTCCACAAAGTCACGAAGTAGAAAATGTGCTAAGAAATCAAAGCTAAAATTAAATATGCAAATTTATTAAGTTCTCCCTTTGTTTTATTCTTAGTTTTTAAAATTAATTCCTAGGAAAATAAGTCACACCAATTCCATTCACAACCAACCTATTATGTTCCTATCACAGAATACAGAAGGCTTCTTTACTGTAAAGAAAATCACCCTAAGAGCACACTCACCAAGAAAATCGAAACAAGCAAGCACCTTCCTCCAGGATTAGATTCAGGTAGATGTCTAGAATGAGTCCTGAGGTCACTGAAATTAAGAGTCTGCAGCATGCAAAGAGAGCTGCAGATTACACCACAACAAGGGCAAAAGATGTATTCCAGGGTATTGCTTCTCCTCTTAGTTGTCACCACACTACTACAAACAGGCTGTGAAGTAAATGTACCTATGTTGCATCTGTAATTGCAGACTCAGATGTATTTGATATGTCGACAGGTCTCCAGTGCTTATTCAAGGAAATATTTGCCACCGATTTACCATGTAACTTTTCTTTTCTACAAAATAAAGACAAAATAAACCGTTCTTGGCAATGTACTTGAACATTGCCAGTGCAAACTAACGACATCTAAGCAACATGAAACTCCTATGCTTCATGTAATGGGGAAAGAAAAACTCACAGCAATAACAAAAAACCAAATGAGTCTAACTGCATAAAAGCTTTGGTGACAGGTACAAGCACTGCACCAAAACATCTACTTTAAAATTTGTGAGGGTTTTTTTTCTTCCTATTTCTTTTTCTTGAGAGTTAGCAAATTAGGTTAGCAAGTACACTAAAAGCCAGCCACTAAAGAAAAGCTAAGGGAGTGCAATGAGGCAGAGGCATCTCAACATCCCCTGGGTAGAATTAGCATATATTCACTTAATGTGCATCAACTACTTGGTCACCTCTTCCCAATTTCTATAGGAAGGCAAGTGCCTCTAGCTCATCTACTTTGGATTGCCTCAAACTGGCAGGACTTTCATTACTGAAAATAAACTACCAAGGATGACAGGGCTTATTGGATTTTTCACTGCTGAGATTAGGCTATAGAGAAAATTTTGGGAGCCATTATTGTGCTGGATACCTAAACTTAACTCAGTCTTGAGATTCTAGTTGAAAAATATTAATAAAAACATTGATCATCCTAATTTTTACAGTTTTGTGACTGTGGGCTTGACAAGGCTAAATACAACAATGAGAAAGGCTGACACTTCCCACAATGAAAGGTTGATAAGAAGAAAATTATGCCGAGTATCTAGTAGAAAGCATTCTTCATTACCTTAGAAGATTGCTTTCACAGCTCTTGGTCTGGAAACCATTAAAATGTTTGATAAGATTTAGCACTTCTCCAGTATTGGTGCTTGCTCAGCTGTGGCACAAAGCTACAATTTCTTCTTACTATAAAGCACCTGGGCAGATAGTCTTCAAATCACTTTACTTCCTTCTTGCCTCTTCTGCCCACTTTGACATCAGAGAGGCAACTCTGATCAAACACAGGCCAGCTTTGGAAGACAACTATCAGCAATAAATAGTTCAATTCCACCACAGAAACCTGAGTGGAGAAATCAAGGCATGAGAGCCGATGGCAGCAAAACTGCAGACTTAGACAATTATTTGAAATCCCACCACAACTGTAGGACTTGCCTTAAGGACTGAAAGCTGTAAGACTTTCACTCAATTTTAGTAGGTCTCACACAATAGGGTATTTACAGCTAGCTTAAAATAATCTTCTATGAAATGGCTTCAATAACATGACTAAACCATAACTTTGAATACACTTGTGGTAAATATACTACAGTTTGAGGAAAACCAGCTTTCTCCTCCCTCTGGTTGTGAGAGAATTACTGACTCCCACGCTAGGAATCCTTTACATGCAAATGACACAATCAATTACTGCTAAAAAAACCTTAAAGCACTGAGTCAAGTACAATATTGATGTCTAAGAACCTTTAACTGTTCTTCCTACAGTAGGAGCTTTTCAACTCATGTGTCAAGTTCTCTCATTGCCAAGATGGCAAGCTGTTTTGCTGCTGTTGCTCTTCCAGATCATCCACAGAAAGACTGAGATTTAAGTTCCCTTAGGCTTAAACACACAAGTTGCTGTTTCAGCTGGCTGTCAGAACTCTCCTGGCTCAGCCACATTCATAACTGTGCTGGTTTGGGCTGGGGTGGAGTTAATTTTCTGCAGTGCTCCTCTCCCACCTGGGCAATATGCAAAGGAAATTCCAAACTTCCTATTCAGAATTACCATTATAAGATGCAATTGTTACACTGTCAATTTTACACCAAAGGTATACCGATACCTCTCTGAGATTCTAAATAGATTCTGTATATTCAGAGTTATCTCCTCACTGCTTGAAAAATCCTCAGTTCTCACATGGAATGATCCATGCTATAGTAGAAAACCAGCCCCCAAGCCCTTTCTGAACCACTACTGTTTTCTTAGGCATGTCTCAAAGACCAAACTTCTTCGAGGTTCTTCCCTACAAAGAGCTTCCATGCTCCCTTTTCCTAGACCTCAGCTTTCACTGTAACACACTTCCATTAGTCCTGTCCAGCAACCAGAAGTACCTAAGCAAATTGATATACAAATATCAATGAATGATACAGGAATTATCCCACCAGCAACACCTCCATCACAGGGAAGAAACATTAATGTGCAACAGTAAGGGCATGTACTTTCAGTTCCTTACCTTTTGTCTGAAGTACAAAGCCAAGAAAAACAACTAGGCTTCTTATCAGAACTTCTATGTGCCATTTATGCTACATGGCTAATATTGCTAGAATGCAGCAGCATAAAAATAAGCCTAGTAAACATGCCTTTCTGCCTGTATTATTATTAATAAGTGCCAGGGGATGGGGCTCCAGCAAGCTCTTGAACCCATTTGGGCCCTGGCAGTTGATAACGGTGATAAAGTTGAGAGTCTTGGAGGAATTGCATTGGCTTGAAAATTACTATGACATCTTTGTGCTTTGATGAAACATATCCAGTAGGAGACAGTAGTTACGAAGCCGCAGATTAAAAAACTACATTTAATATTTTCACTTTGGAAATAAAGGTGTCCGGATCCATCCACAATAGGAAAAAGCTTTCAAAACAATTTAACTCCTCCTGAAAGTTCTATGAAATAATACGGTAAGATCAAATTCAGGAGCAGAATGACAGTACTGGAATTCATCTTTTTTGTATAAGCAAAGTGATTTTAGGTGTTCTATAGTGCATACAAAGTAATTTTAAGAAATATCAGAAACCTCATACAGCAGGATGCTAGAAATGATAGTCTGCAGACCTCAGAAATGACAGTCTACAATTCACAAAGAAATAATTCTAACCAATCTAGAAAAGAAAAAAAAACTGTACAAAAATACTCACATTTATCCTTGGTTATCTTTTTTTCCCAAATACAAAACCTGTTTTACTATTATTATTCATCATTTTTACAAACTTTACTGTAGTACTGTAGCACTTCACTAATACAGCATCATGTGAAGTGTGCTTGGAATCATTTTTTCTTGTTTTTGTGGTGAGTCCCATAGTAGAGAATTGAATGCATAGAGTCCACATCCTAAAGAGATGAACAGCAAAAATCCAAAAGAGGAATGCAAGGGGTGCAGCCCCCCTAATAACAGATACATCTGTTTTGAGGTGTTCTCCCAACAGGCTGCAACCCATTCTTACCCCATTGCTTTTCTTACAGACCACTTATTATTGAATGAAGGTAAATAAAAGGCTTCAACATCATAACTGTAAAAATAGAAAGGTAGTTATTTTTTAAAACTTTTATCACCACACATTCTCAGATTCTATCCTGTACACATCCCATTGTGGATTTCATACAGAAATTTCAGTAAATAAGGATCCCCTGTTCTGTGTTTTTTCCTTTAAAAAGAGCATTAATAAGAACAGATTCTTAAATGGATAAACCAGTGATGCTCTAGAAGATAGGTATAAAAAAAGAAAAAATACACAGATCACTTGGCCTTAGCAAGAGAAATGGCTGGGGGTAGAGGAATGAAAATTGTGACTCGACATTGATTTTTTAGCCCGCTTTAGACCAAGTCAGTATCAAGGGTGAACTCTACTAACCTAAGCTGTAACAGCTCCTGCCACAGACCAAATAAGAATCATAAGATAACCAAACAAGAACCAAACAGAGAGAGCTGAGAAATTTAAAATCCCAAGCCATTTCAGTGTCTTCTAGGCTTTTTTGATAAAAATCATTGTGTCTGCAGCAAAACCAACACAGAGAATAGGAATCACCAGGTGGGGATGACGAAGACAAAATTATTCGCATGCTGCTTTTATTTATTCCTCAGAGAGCACCGCAGTTGCAGGGAATCCTAAGTAGATGTTCGCTGCTAAAATTAATGTTACGTAGCAAGAACAAACATGAAACTCGTCACTCTCCGTTTTGCTGCTTTTTTTGCCAATACGAATCCTTTAAACACCTCACTGCATGTGGCCATCATTCTTTTAAGCACCTGACAAACCATAAGCACATTACCCTAATCCCTCACTGAAAACAGCTCCATAAAAACTGGCAACAGTTGGTTTGTAAGTATACCCATCAAATTAACAAAATGCCTCTTTTTTTCAGGAAATTCACCATTTAAAGGGAGGGAAGCAGGCAAGCATAACTGTGCACCGCCACCTATGTGGGACAATTACGTATTTGTGTGAGTGACTCATTTCTTGTCATACTTAAGCGCACATTGTGCACATGGAGCTATCCATTGATATTCAAGCTTTGTGTGTTAACACCACACACCCTTTTCAACTAGAGTAGAATTCAAGTCAGTGAATGAAAGGAAGAACATGCAGGGGAGATGCTGCTCCCTATTACTGTAATTACTTCCAATTCCTTCATTGAAGTTAAAAAGTTGCACTGGCACTGTGGCATAACCCAAGTAGTGTACCAGGAAAGGGACCCAGCACAAATAAGGACTGAAAGGGTTCAGAGAACCAAAAGCCTAATATTGTGTATCATAACAGAATTTGACTTAAAACAGTAGTAATACCCTCTACGGGAGGAAACGTGGGAGACTATGTAGACCTCTAACAACTACTCATACTCTAAAAAATCTAACAACTCTGCAGAGCCAGACAACTGGTACCACAAACTTAAGACAAATGTGAAACTGCCCAGAGATCTAAAGCATGAAGTTTATGTGAAAGTGTATGAGAAAGGGATCTCAGAAGGATAAGGAAAGGAAAATAAAATGAAGAAGGAACAGAAAAAAATTAGGAAAAAGTCTGTAAGAGATTGTTGGTGTATGTAAAGATAAATGCTTCCTGGAAAAGGCTGGCTGATATCAGCAAAGAATCTCCCCTTTGATTTCATAGAATCATAGAATAGTTTGGAGTGCAAGGGACCTTTAAAGACCAACTGGTCCAATCACCCTGCGAAGAGCAGGGAAACCTTCAACTAGATCAGGCTGCTCAGAGTCCTGTCCAACCTGACCTGGACTGTTTCAAGGTGTGGGGCATCCACCTCCTCTCTGAGCAACCTATTTTATCACCCTCATTGCAAAAAACTTCTTCCTTATATCCAACCTAAATTGATTCGATTTAAAACCATCAGCCCTTTTTCCATCACAAGAGGCCCTGCCAAAATATTTGTCCCCAGCCGTTCTTTTAGGCCCTCTTCAAATACTGGAAGACTGCTGGGAGGTCTTTCCAGAGCCTTCTCTTCTTCACTCTGAACAAGCTTTATTCTCTGAGCCTTTCCTCATAGGAGAGGATTTAACCAATTATTTCATCAATGATCAGAGATGATTTCACTAATGCATGGAGAAACTGGATTTAACACATCTGTTATTCTCAACTAGGATATTTCCAGAGATATCTGCTTTCATCAACAATTTCTCCTCACCAAAACAATTCTCCAAAAATGTAACTAGGCTTTTTATTGTTTGGTTTTGATGTATATTTAAAAAAACCCAATCACACAATTTCCTCTTGTTAGGTTGCACTGATGCTGAGGCCAGTGATTCTTGCTACAATACTAGAAATAAGTAATCTGAGGAGATCGGAAAAGTCTTGTGTTCCAGGATGAAGTGTTTGTAACCATGTAAAATGTACTAACCTTAAAGGTAACCTTTGTAATAAAAGAGCATCATTATATTCTTAAGTCTGTTTCAGATACCCCAGAAGTTCAGTTGCCTTCCCGCAGAACTATAACAGAGTGAAACAATGAAAGCTTCAGTGTGTATAGCCATCAAGTTTGGCACTAGCAGCAAAATTTTCCAGTTGTTTCCCAACTTAAATTCAACTATATTTCCTGTCTGGAAGAACTGAATTCCTGTTATCTACTGAAAACTTTCAGCCCAATATTGCGAAGTGCTTCTGACAGATGGCATGACAATGTGGTTTAGGATTTAATGCGTGATATAAAAGAATATACCAGAAACATGAAATGATTTTTTGCTGCATAGCTTTGACTCAAAAAATAGCTCATTGTTACCTCAGGAAACTCAGCTGGCAGAAATCGCCACATCAGCTTGTTTGCTAAGTCCACTTTCATAATTGCAGTCTGAGGATTGCTGTCAAGACTGATGCAAACCTAAGACACAATGACCCTGTATTCATGCATGACCAGGCATCCCTTTGCACATCCCCCTTAAAGTGGGATATAGTTTTTGTGAAAAAGCCAACGACATCATAAACATAGTCAGAAGAAAGATTACAACAGCTGACTCTAAAATGGAAAGAGAAGCTTTGGACAGAGGTGACCAAATGGGTGGTGCAGCAGCACTGCATGAATTTGAAAGCCCTTTTGGCCCATCACTTTCTGTGGTCCCACAGAGATATAAAGAGGGCTTTTAGAAGTGGTTGCGCTTTTTTGCTGTGGCTTCCATATTTCAAATGAAAGTGTTAAATCTCCCTCAAACAGATTGAGTTTACAAAAACAAAAAAGGTAAAAAAACCCACAAAAAACCAAGAACCTCCCCTCCTACACACACCCCACCATGTGTTTACAATCAATATCTCACCAGACACAATACACGTGGGTGCATGCACACTCATATTATCCATGTGTGAATTCTTCCCGGGTGAGTTTAGGCTCTAAGCATCTTCCAAAGAAAACAAACAGAAGAGAATCATGCACATAAGAGGGTGGGGAGGAAGTATATGCTGACCTCTGCATAAAAACATTCTCTATGTCTCTTTCTTTTAGGTGTCATGGGATTAAACCAAAATTCAAAATTCTGGAAGAAAATACAACATCTGCTATTGCTCCAAAATATTTCCCTATCTCCCAGTTTCAACCTTAGTCAAGGGCAACATTTCTTATCATCAGTCTCTAAAAATAGTTACTAATATCTTGACCTCTTACACATCTTACTTGTCTTTTTCTCTTAAATATTTCACTTACTTATTTTTCTCTAAGTAGCCCCTGAACTATTTCCTTGAGGAAAAGAGGTACTACAGTTAACCAAGACCTGGTCACTTTAGGTAGCAAAAATACGTCTCTGTGCACTTGCTTTTCCCCTAACGCAGTAAAGTCGTGGCTTCCACAATTGACTGCTAGTCTGCTAGACACAGATATTTCTTTCCCAAATGACACGTGATATCAGGATGCATCTTTAAATTTCCAAAGACAGCAATGGTAATTTCATATTCCTTAAACATAGTAGCTCACTTTGTATTTGCAAGGATCTTTTCCTTTGATTTTATTCCAGCTCATCCTGCTTTTTAAGTCCCCGTAATCTCTGCACATCTGCAAACTATTAGCACATTTTTCAAACTTGAAGTTCTGTCCAAACTCCATTAAAATTATCACCTTTTTATTTCAGATCTTGGCAGCTTATCTTTTTATGTTCTACCTGGCTCTTTATTACAGTGTTCATCTCTTCAGCAGGAAAAGATCCCTTGCCACACCACTTTCTCACAGAACTCTACATTTTCTTTTTTCTCTTACTGTGCAGCTGGGTTTATTCAATCCTAATTTCACACAGGTTGCAGTTCATGATTTCATTGGTTACATTTATAACTTGAGACACTTTTTAAAATAACAAATAATATATAGAAATAGCAGAGTGTTTCCAAATTTTATATTTAAATTCCTATTTAAAAGCAAAACACTACTGCATCCTCCATTGAGGAACTGTTGTCAGTCATCACAGCTGCATTGGTATTCATTTTGGATCATGAAAGAGAGAAGAATTGCAGACAAGAGAAAAAGAAAACAGGTTCCATGCAAAGGCAAACTGCTCTCCTGCAAGGTTAAACAAAGATAATTTTAGAAGCCATTCCCAGTAATGTCTTTATGCCGGTTTTTCTGACCTAAGCGAAAACTTTGAACCAAAAAAACTCCCAAACCAACCAAACTCCACAACCGCCACAAGAGTCCTGCATTACTTTCAGCTAAAGAAAGAGGAATTCTCTCTACCCGTATATAAATTAAGCAGTCAACAGCTTAAAGAGAGAACTTTTTGTAAGACCAGCCCTTTTAAAACAGCATTTTATTATAGTCCACTTATTAGTAGAGAAGGTTCATAAATACCAGTTTTTACATTTAGATAGAAGTCAACACGGAAAAAACATGCTTTCTCTCTTTGCCCACGATTTCAGTTCTATTGAGATGTCATAAACCCCGAAAGGTCTGACAGATATTAGATAACGTCACTGAACCCTACATTCACTCTCTCTAAATATATATGTATCTCCCAGAACATTTCTCAACATTGATAATTATATCACTTCTAGGTACTTTGGCCCTTTTACAAATGTAGATCATGTGCAACACTTGAACAGTCTCTCACTCGTGCTGCAAGTATAAACATCACTGAGATACCCACAGATGAAAGACTGCACACACATACAAGCCAGTAGCCCTGGATACACAGCTGGAAAAATGCATGTACAAAACTACTAAATATTCTAATGATGTGTGTACCATCAAACGGTACATCAAATGCATTCCTAGCTATCTCAGGTACTGGGAATGTAAGTTAGGAGAAGTTCTTCTGCAGCTTCCAGTGGCTACATCAGTAGCGAAGAAGAGTAAGAAGCACCCTTTCAGTGCAGGAGAATGTGGTTTTGCACTTCTCCAGACATTTTTTGCCAAAATCAGCGGGCAGATCACAGGAACCTGCCCTCTGTTCACAACATCATTCTTAATGTTACCTTACTCTGTGATGAAGCTAACAACACTGTTCAGAGCAAAGACTCTAGTACTCAAAATTTCACACAGGCTTTCACCAGCTGCTTTTTCAGTGGTTTTTTGGTGGGGTATTTAGCAGTATCTTCAAAAGCATTTGTACAGGCAATAGCTTGGGGGTCATCAGTTTTTCTCCACATCTGAATAACATGAATTTTCGCAAACAAAAAAGTGATAAAGTATTTTGCTGCATTTAACTAGCTGAAAATCAAACATTATTGTAAAAAAGTAAATCAAGGAGTTTATTATCAAAAAGGAAGAAGCAGAGACTTCTACACCTTTGTAGTCTCACATTAAGAACTGTATTTCAAAACCCCAATAATACTTCCTCATGCACACATAGCACTGATGTGATTTTCACAAGAAACAAAACATGAACCTACACTTCCCCTAGTGAGACTGACAAGCCCATTCCTAAAATAAGACATCCTCCATCATGATTTTGTAAATAACCACTGCAGTGATATGTCAGTTAGTTTAACAAATTTTTAGAATAAACTTATCACACCAGAATGCTGATGTCTCAACATAGCCCAGAATAGCGAGCAATAAGTAAGTAAAAATCAAAGCTTGCTAGATTTTTTTATTAAAAAAAAAAAAAACCAAACAAAACCACACATCAAAATTTGAATGCCTGAATTTTTCCTCTCTTCATACATGCACATTAACAGTAAACTTGACTGTCTTCTGCCACCTTGCTCCAACCCACTATCCAAACACAACCTCAAAGCCTTTGAATAAATGAAGGCTAAAGCCAAGAAGAATAATTTTCATGTTGTGTTCATCCTGAGATATAGGAATGAGACACAGTTCTACAGTTTCCATAATATGACTCTGTGATTTTAATATACCTACAGAATGAAGGACAGAAAGCTAGCCTCTAACATGAATTTCATCCAGTTAACCAAACTGTCAGAGGCTTACATAATTTGGGAGAACTTTTGATGGTTTAATCCTCCTATTTTAATGAAGCTTTACCCTTGAGATGTTACTTAAAATCTGATTTGGCATTGGACCAAAAAGTACTCTGCTTATACAGAATAAGTTCCATATACTGGAGTAGGAATTTCCTCGATACTTTTGCCTTACATGAAATGGACAGAGCTTTATAGCACTGTTGCTCTCCACAGAATGGAAATAAATGCATTTTTCATTTTGTTTTTATTTTTTGAAAGGAGTGAATCATCCCATTTTCACTGGATGCACAGTAGAAGCAAGTAAACAGGTCATGCTGTTAAAAACTCCCCAAAAAGTATCTGGAATCATATATAACCACTCATTTTAGGCTGTTAAAAAATAACACCCTGTTATATAGATTTTCTGAGAGAAGCAGAATTCTTCAAGAGTTGTGATAGTATATGTGTGAATGAACAGGTGTCTGCCTACTAGAAGTTGGATGCTGCTGCTGTCCTTTCAGTTGTTCAGTAACAGATAATTCTACTTATTTTTGATGGTTCTTCATTTCTTTAAGCTGCAGAGTTGAGTACTCTGTGATTTTTTGTTTAAATATGGAGGTTAATGGAAGCCAAGGTTTTCACACACCAACTTATATTTAAGAGAAACATGAACTGAGACCTCTGATGGATTTTAAAAGATCATCACAACTAAAAAGGAGTTATTCAGACCGCACATTTGGAGAGAGACTGTGTTAGTTTCACAGTCGTGCGTGCATCCAGAAACGCCACTGGTGTTACCACAAAATAATTTGAAAAACCTTTAAAACTGGGGTAAGCAAATAATCACAGTGACTGCCTGATCCCTCCCTATTTATTATAGGATGAACTCCTATTCCTAACCATCAGTGGAATGGCCGAAGCAAGTATCCAGCAGCAGCTTTGCTAGAAAACTTCTTTTCATAGAATATCACACTATTTCAGTGCTTTATTTTGACTCCAAGTAAAATATTTCCCATTAAAACCTATTTTGAAAATATTTTAGGGTTTTTGTCTACTGAAATATGACCATTATATTTCAGTAAGTAAAACTGATGTCCCTTCTGTATAGTTATAATTAATTTCATTCTAAAATTTTTACTAGAACAGTTTTATTTCATTTTGGGCTGAATATTCTACATTTACTGGCATTACAAAATGAAAGGTTTTATCAAAGGAAATTATCTTTCCTTCTTTTTCTCTAAATACAGCTTCAAAACTCATTGGATTCCTTTTTTCCTATGGAAAATTGACAAAACTAGATTAACATTTTTTAATTTGAAATATCCCTGTAAAGAAACTAATCTGTTTAAAAGTGTGATTCAGTTCTAGATGGCAAAAGCCTGCTATGAAAACAACATGGAAATTTTCTCCCTGCCACTGCCACACCCACACAGCGATAAAGATCAGAACACGAACATCACCCTGTAGACTTCCAAGCATAACAAGGGCCTTCAATGGAGATAAAAAGCAGCCTAGCAGGTGAAGAGAACACAGGTTCAGATCAAGAGAAACTGGAGGGAAGAAGAAGGAATATTAAAAAAGAGAACAATAAACACATTCCTGAAAACCCTAACTTGTAGGTATCTCAAATTTCCTTAAATTACTAGGGTTCTTCAGATAGGAACAGCAGAAATTTACTGCCTTTATTTAAAGTATGATGCATTTAAGTTTATTAAGTAAGGATTTAAAGCATTTTATTACAAAGTACACATCTCTATACAATTTCTGTTTTCTGACAGAGGGAAGCAAATATTCTAACAGATTTGCAAGCTGGATTTTTAAAGTGAAAAAAGGACATGTATTTAAGCCATGATCATAACTCGATGTCTCAACAATACAATTTCTTCTTGCACTACTGGAAGAGAACATCTTTGACTCCATACAGGATGTACTAATTTGTAACTCTCAACCACAATGTAATGAACAGAAGAGAAGTAGCAGAAAAGATGAATAAATTGGACCCCATATTGAACCCGTCCTAGCCTACACATAGAATACGTGGAAAGAACCCTCTATTGCTCCCTTCTGGTTCATTCCATCAGCTTCCTTTATAGGTTTATTATTTTTCACAGTTGCAAGAGTTCAAACATCCCAAGAGCAAAAAAATGTGAGATTCTTTGGAGGTTTTCAAATGGAATTTTGGGATGAATCATCACCAGAAACATTTCCAGTGTACCACCCCAAAGGTGATCCACTAAAGCAAGAAGATGGATTAGAGCTGCTGGCTAAACAGCAACAACATCTTCTGATAAATTCAAAACATTTGCAACGTCTCTATTCAGCGCCATTTAGCTTGAAGGGAAGAAAAAAAAAAAGATTTTGACTAGGATATCTAGATATAACTGAAAAGATTTTCTTAAAGTTAATTAATTAACAAAAATACTCAAGGTAAAAGAGGAAATATTAAGACTTTCGTTCAACTCTAATTTGAAAGCCAACCCACCTTTATGAAACCACCCACAAAAAACTTCAAATAATTTTAATTTGCTGTATTCCACCCCACTTCTTAAAGAATAGCCTGAAAATTATTACAAGCTGTTCTTCCTAGACTCATTTAACATACCAATAAAAGTGTAGTTTCATATAAACATCAGTAATAGTGAGGTGTGCTCTATGAAATAACTGGTGAGCTGACAGACTAAACAGTGAACCCTTCTTGAATTTTCTAAAGGCAGAACAGAAAAAGTAGTCACCATCAATAACCAAGTCACAGAATATTGCCTCTTCCTGAAGAGAGTGCCTTTGTAATATAAATATTATCACAAGAAAAAAAAAAAAAGGCCAAACAAACCTTACCTCACTCCAAAAAAAATCCAAATAATGAACACTGCCAAATTCCCACCGTGGGGTTAACAACAGCATCTCAAACTGTTTCCTAAACTCCAAGGACAGATGGTTTAAGAGACTGCAAGAATGACTTCAGGATTACTCACTGCTAAGGGATTCTCTGCTTTAGGAAGGAACACCTTTTAGGAAAGCATATCCATCCCTGCTGCTATTGCATCAATAACATTTATATTAAAACCACAACAATGGAAAGCAGCAAGGTCACTCCTCTGAGTCACTAAACTCCCAAATGACTCCTATGTTACTTCCACAACAGAAGTAACATGATTGCTTACTTGCTGTTAAATAGAAATCTGCCAAGTGACAATAAGAATGAATAGATACAAGTTTTGCTAATGACACTTTGTAGCACACACTCCACTGTACCACTGTTACTGCACTCTCTTGAATGATATTTTCTTTTAACAAATATGTATGTATTGCAGGCAGCTGTAGATTTTACACACGTATCTATAAAGTCACTTCTTCAAAATATGAACTATGATTGATTTATGAAGCAAACAGGGAAAACTTTCTACATGAATAAGCAGTGTTGGGTGCTTTGTTTGAGAAGAGCTTCTAAGATACCAAAATAATGTATAATCCAAACTGCTAAGCTCAAATAAAAGGAATTTTCCCTGCTGGCATCATTTGTAGAACTTCTCCGAAGCATAGCAGACATACCTCAAGCAACTCTTAGTCGGGGAAGGATTGTCTCAACCCAGAGTTCAGTCTCATTCAGACTGGAGACTAGTACTTTGGCAAGTTTTTACTAGAATCCCAACTGTGCAAACACTAACTAGCATTGGTGAACTAAACTGAAATCTTGAACTTAGTTTCACCCATGAAAAACGTCTCACAGAACTCATGAAAACAAGGTTGTCAGATGTTAAACTAGGAATTGCACAAAGATCCAGTGCAATAGGATGTTGGCCCTTTCTTCTGACAGGCCATCTAAATAAAGCTACAAGAATCCTTCTCTCAGTAATTTGCCAGGTGACTTTAAAATTCACAGAGTTTTCAGGTAGTGAGAAATTTGAAGGGCTTTAAGAAAAAGCTGTAGAAAGTTAATCTATTCCCAGGGAAACACTGAAATTAAATGCCTACTGATTAATGATTTATAACTGAAATATATAGATATTTTTCAAAATTTAAGACTTCTGAAGAAAATAATGGATTGTAGATGCAAACAACCTACAGCAATCTCTCTATTATTTTTTCCATTACAACTAATATTACAGTACTTCACATAAGATTTCAAAGTGTGTAATAACTTCAAGTCTCTCCAAAATTTTGCTCGTTTCTGTTGGAAATTGTGACCAAAAAAAAACCATGTCAACATATTTCCAAGTAAGTATTAAATTAAGGGCAAATATGTACTGAAGACAATCTTCTAAATTGTCAGTTTCACTTATGTAGATTTGCAGCATCTTATTTCACTCCTTTCAGTTTTTTCATTTCTTCTCCATTACAAAATCATCTATACAAATATAATCTGAATGTAATTTTTCTTTTTATTGAAGTTATTATACTCCACATACTTACTAGTTGCTTGTCTGTATTAATATCCGAGCAAATACCTCACAACTCCAACACACGAGATGAAGAGATCTAAAACATCTCCTCATTGCTGACACAACACTGAATTTAGTTTATGAGTTATAAAATTTCATTTAAGTGCAGTGTTTTTTTAATGAAGCCCTGTTGACTTTGAACTATCTGTATTTGTCACCAAATCATCATGCCCTGCAAGATATAAGAATTTCTATGCATTAACATTCTCAATCTTTTCTTGCCTACTTATGCTCAGACTCCTGCTACATCCAAGTTTCAAACACAATCCACAAGTTGCCCTTTTCTAATATACATTAGGAAATCCTTCAGCCTCAAATGATAACTACAAAGGGGAAAAAAACCGGTATGAACTAAAATATCTTGAAATTATATCTCATTTGAAAATTACTTTTCCTCCAAGAGAAATATTTAGCATGAACACAAAAAGATTGTCCTGCTGCCCTCAGGCCCTGAAATAGAAAAGGTACCATGCTCCATCAAGAACGGGAGGACCAGTCAGATCACTTGTCCACCCTTCCCACTTTGTGTGTGCAGCATAATGCCCTCAAAACAGCTCAGAGTGGAGAGAACCCAGTAAATTAGAGAAGCAGTACAAATAAGAAATCAGCCAAATATTCTAAACTATGAATGTGAAGTGCGTCTCCTAAGACCCAGAGGCATCCCCAAGCAGGAGTCCTACGCAAATCCCAGGAGATTTTACAGCTGGCTGTTGTACACCTTGATGGTCACTCCACAGCAGCAAAACCTGCTCCAGAGAGGGAGATCTGCAAGCCAGTGCTCTCTTTCATGTTAAGATGGTAGCAATCCATCTTAAAAGCCTTTTGGCACTAGATACAGAGACAGTGTGATTTATATGTTAAGATCTCAATAAAGTCCTCAGAGATTTAACTGAACACCCTATTCCTGTACGCTACTCTGTTGACTTACTACTGCACTAGGAAGCAGTACTTCTAATTTAGTACACAAATTCTGTACAGGTAAAATTCCAGACTGAAATCAGAAATTGTTGGGATATAAAAGTGCTCCAATTCCAGAAAGAATAAACGGCAAAATCCTTTTTATCTAATAAAAGTATACGGCTTTAATATACATCATTTTTCTTTTGCTCTAGATCTGAGGAGCTTCAGTAAACCATCTGGAAAACCTTTTGCCTTTGAAATATCAATAGCTGTGCAACGACAATAATTTTATCAAGGAAAGGATCCAATTTTACTGGACATAGAAGTTGGAAAAAAAGCCCCACTAAACAACGAGAGCCCACACCCCCCAAAAAATTCCATAAGCAAGCCTAGGAAATTGTAGAGAAAGGAAAAAAAAAAAAATCCAAACTGCATTTTCTTGACACAGACCATCACTTTCCCAGATAAAAAATGAAAACTACAAGGTTTCCAAGTGCCCCTGAGGAAACTTATTTCACAGCTACCATAATTTGCCATCTGTAGCTTCCTTCTTTAATGAAGCCTTTAGAATAGACTTCATTGCAGATGAGTAGGAACTGTTAACTCTTCATTGTGGGGGCTTTGACAACTTGTGCAAGCTCTTTTAAATCAGAATTTCTTGCTTATTAAAATGTAGGTTTATCCTTTCCTACATGAATCATGACACACTCTGTTAGCCTGTTAGTCAGCAAGAACATACCAGTGGCACTTTGAAAGCTGACTATCTATTACTGTCTAATGATACATTCCAACAATCTGCTAAAACTGAACAATGCAGAACTTCACATCTACATGTGCTATAATAATAGAGGCATGACTGATGCTTCATATATTTCATTGTTCATATTATTTGATGGGAAGTTCAAACAGATACAGAAAAGCTTCTCCTAAAATTATTACATGTTGCTCTTTTATTTTGGCCATCAGGTTTTAAATCCTAACTTAAAGATTTATCAATTTATTCAAAAAACACCCCCAACATCTATTGAAATAATTTAAAGACCATTTGATAAGTAACATATATTACAAAACTGATTCACCTGCAATTATTTTTAGGTCTTATTTACTTTCTAAATAAGCATCTGTATCAGCATGATTCTGAGATCTACATTCATTGCTTTATTGTCACCTCAACCTTTCATTCTCCATCTGTCTCATTCATCACTTTCAGTCTGTCATGACCTATGCAAGGAGTCCTTTAAAGAATATCCTGTAGCTAATACAGCAAACCAAAATGCATAATAGTATACCCAAGAAAAATATGAAGAGGTGATATTGAAACTGGTGTGTTGCATTGTTTGTCATTTAACTGTCCGAGTCACGGTCGCTTCCCTTTATTTTCACAATTATGATCATCAGCAAATTTGTGACAACCTTCATTTTGTACTTGTGTCTAATTTACCTACGTATCTTCTTATTCTCAGACTTAACAGTCTGTTAAACCACAACATCATAAAATTACATGAAAGGAGAAAAACTGCTTCCTACACAAAAGCATTGATTTACCATATCATCACCATGCCTCCAAGACATCAATTAAAGAAATAAAAGAGACAAACAGCTAAAAGATTGAATATCCTACTTTCAACCCATCAGTTCTTCTTTTCAATCTCACCATTGTCTTTTTTATCCCCCTACCCCCATGTATATATTTCAACTCTTACCTCCTCCTGCAGCTGTGATCATGCTTTATGAAGGCTTAAACTAAAATCTGCACAGCTGTGTATATATTTATGGCCCAAGTTAAAGCTATAGACTAGCTCTTTAGGAGGAAGAGTGGTTTGTCAGACTAGCATAATTGAGGTTGACAATAGCACCATAAACGTGCAATAAAATGGGAAATGGAAAAATTCATCAAGCTGCACAATCTCAGTGCATGAGATATCCAGATACAGCTAAACAACTAATAAAAATTAAGTGGAAATACACAAAGAATAACAGGTGTTTTTGGAAAAAAAAAAAAAGCTAATCTTAGAAAGCAATGGCCTGGTATTAAAAACACAACAATTTTCTTTTTCTTTAATGAAGCTGCACATTTACGCAAACAGACAATATCCTCCAACCACATAATATTTACCATTACAGTAATATAATCTAATAGTCAGTCAAATATTAAACCATAAAGTAGTCAAAAAGTAAATAGTTCCATGGCAATTTTGAGCACTTGTATTTAACCATACTCTTTGCTTTATTTATGATCAAGTTAGTTTTATGTTCTTTCAGTGTTTTCTGTAATATACTAATGGGAATATAATTTACCTAAACACTAAATATACCACCCACAGTCAGAATACAGTCTTGTAAAATATAATGTCAGAAGCAACCTTTTAACTGTGTCCTTTTTTTTGGCTGGAACTATTTATGAAATTCTAGTTTTACAGTTACTTGTCATACCAGTATTTTCATTTAGAGAAGTAAGTAAACCTGAACTTTCAGCAAGATGTTACCTTTCTGACACCATATGCTTGAATTTCAATTAATGCCATGTGAAGAAGAACGTATTCGTTTCCCTTTCTTCCCTCTTGCCAGCTACGAGAGAACACTAAAGAATGGAAGACAGCTTTATGTGAAGTATGTGAAGCTTTATCAAAATTTCAGTTTAGAATATATAATTGGATTGCCCATTTCCCAAAAATTTTCAACTTCAGCAGTTACAATCACATATGTATTAATATGCCATCCTAAAAGCACAAAGATCAGATGACTCAATTCCATATCAAACTGGCTAAATGAAAAAATTAGTCTCAGAAATAACACTAACCCAGTCAAAGATGAAGGAAATGTTATTTACAGTATTTCAGGAAAGGAGATTTCTTGCCTTTTTTTTTTTTTTTGTCAATGGACTCAGGCACTGAACATGTTATCCCTGGGGTTTAAGAGCTAAAACACATGCAAACTTTTAAGCAAAATATAGTTCGGAGACAGAAAGCAGTAGCCTTTGAACAAATGGTGCCTTCTTACTCTTCCTCACAGAGCCTAATATGGCCTCTGCAGGGGTAAGAGCAGGAACAGTCACAAATTTTGCACAGTCACTCCCTGATACCATGTGACATGAAGTGCTTGAGTAACCCAGAATGAAATACAACTAGACTTAGAAAGAACTTAATATGATTGAGTAAAAAATACTCTAGCTTCACATTAAATTTAGTTAAAATTAACTCAGCTAAGATCCGCATAAATAATTTAAAGGAAAGAAGAAAAATGCAGAAGAAATAGTTTAGGTTAATTACTCTTTCCAAGACCTAATCCTGAGAATAACTGCATTCTGCAAAATAGCAACGGCCCCAAACTCTTACTGATGCTTGAAAACTTTAATATTCTACTGCACTTCCTTTAAAATCTTCAGTTTAGAGTATATACAGGGCCTAGTTAGTATGATATTTGCATCTATTTTGTAGGCAGAATTTAGAAACATTTACGGAAGTTACATGTAGTATTGAAAGAGGGATAATGCAATAACATAACATATTCTAAAAAAGAAAATCAGGCAGCAACTGCTACCAGTAGCCCATTGAGGCATTTTTGTTTGGTAAGCCAGACCTTTTCTAAGGACTCAACCATGCTAATTGTCAAGTACATCCTGCAGGGCTGAGTACCCCCAGTTCCTGTCTGGATTTGGGCCTCTTAACTGCAATGCTGCTCTCCCTGATTCAGAAATACGTGGCTGTGCAAGACTAATGTACAAGAAGAGCATGTGAAATGCGTAAGAATTCAAGGAGAAAGACTGAGGAGAGTCCTGGTGGACAAGAAGACGAACGTGAGCCAGAACTGTGCCCTTGAAGCAGTGGGTTCTAAGCTGCATTATGTAGAACATTGCCAAAAGGTCAAAGGAATTAAGAGCCTTCCCCTCTGCTAAGAAAAAGGACCCCAAGCAATGCGCATAAATTGAAATATAAAACCCCTCATTTAAACATAAGAAAACGTTCCCAGGGAGAGGGTTGAAATCTCTGGGCAACCTGTCCCAGAGAAGTAGTGAAGTATCCTTGGGGGTATTCAAAACACAACAGGACATGAACCTGAGCAATCAGCTCCAGCTGGTCCTGCTCTGAGCAAAAGGTTGGACTAGGTGACCTCCAGAGGCACCTTCAAACCACACCCATGACCCAGTGTGTGATATTTTGAAATAAATGAAAAAAGTGTAGGGACCTGAGGTGCTGTTCTTTACAGCCTTGTATTTTCACGTATCTGGAACAGACCTCAGAAAAGTAATTTAATAAATTCAAAGCCTACAGGATTTATAGTCTACAAACCTTGTTTGGCTTTTTTGCTTGGAGATTTTTTCATGCTCTTCAATTTCTTATGATACCTTGTAAAATGCCCCACGTAATATTTTCACATGTATCAAGAGTGCTAAATACCATTTTAAGCTCCTGATGTTAGCAGAATTAAGATGCCACCCCTTTCTCACTTAGTAGGGAAATATATTATGCTCATCAATCACTCCTATTTCCATCTAAAGAAAAACAGTGAGTGCTAACAGAAGAGAGTGTATCAGCTGGTTTTACCTTTGACACAAAGTACTTTGTTGGACTTGAAAAGGCAAATTTGGCTTTGAGTCATTTGGCTGCTCTTGGACTTTTTTACTGTCAACAGTGACACTGTTTTGACCATTTTGTCTCAGAAAACAGCTGATTCTTCTACAAGCCAGAAATTGGTTCAAAGCGTAAGGTTAATTAAATACAACATGTATACAAGGGTATACACAATAATTTTAATGTCCTATAAGAGGGACAATCCCTAGAATGCTAGGGATGGAGAATCACGCGATATAGAAAACAGTGTATCCAGCACTGGTATTTTTTTATCCTCCCAGAACTGGAATTCCCACCTGGAATGAAACAGAGATACAGAATTTCTCCCTTCCCAAGTTCCCACATAATGAAATCGACTGTACTTGGTTTATTGCTGTAATGCATATTGCTACTTGTTTCTCTTTCAACACAAAAATGACTACTTGCTTTAAAAAAAAAAAAGAAAAAAATATGCAGAGTCAGAGGAGAAGGAGTGAGGGACGAAAGTGCTGAGAAACTACACACATTTTCAAATCTGTCAAAAATAGAGCTTTTAATTTATAGATGCCAATATGTACAAAAATAACTAGGAAGAGCATGAACACAAGCTTGTTATGGATAATGAACTGAAATTGCCCACTGTGTAAATAGGGAAATAGTGCTGAGTCAATACAGTGCTGGGAGAGTGAGCAATGCAGCCTCCTCACTTACTCAACACTTTAAAGCTCTTGGGAAAAGACTACTCAGTAAACCAAAGTCAGTTTAGAGATACTGGCTTACAGGTAGGTGATGGCAATTGTGAGATTTTTCTAAAGCTTCTGAATTAACTCTTGACCTCAGAATTGATTCAAACCATAACCCTTTACGAGTCCATTTGAAAGCATCTCTTCTCCTCCTGAGTGGGTTTAAAAATACACTATAAAATGATAAAAAAACCCAAATCACTTTAGATCATACAAGACCAAATAATCAGAAATCAGGATACAGTAAGAAAACCAAGCACTATAGCCATTACAGGTAGGATTTTCTCCTTCAAAAAGACTAGCATTCATTTTCTAAGTGACTATTCCACCTCCAAAGAGTCCTACAGGGTAGCAGTGAGCAGTTCTGCGAGCATCAATGCCAGCAGGATGATATGGCCACTTATGTGGATCACTCAGATCCTGCTGTCTAACAAACATCCACTTAGTTCAGTTTTCCTCACTGACTTCCCCCTCTTTTTTTCCCTCTGGTCCTTTTGAATGGCAGCAAACATGCAGATGGATTTTCCTTTCAAAACCTCCTCCTCCTATCCCACAGAGGAACTCTAGGCTGAATCGGTCAACCCTGGAGTTGAAAGGAGGCTGATGCTTGGATCAAGTTCTGCGTGAACCAACCTACTCCTGAAGAGATTTTGTTATACCCTTCACCACCACTAAAAAGTGACTAAAGTAAGACTCATCAGCCATGATTTGCAAGGCAGATCAGCTACCTGAAGTCTAACCATAGGACAAAATCCATCACAAGTACATTGTACCATGTTTGTACAGTCTCTAATAAAGACAGAAGGAACAGAAGGCAAACAAGAGCGGTTAAACACAGTAGCACAAAGATTTCCAAGTGTGCAAGGAAACCTGGCCACACGTTTCTCTGAAAAAATCTGGTACTTCAAGAGATAGTCATCAATATAGCTATAAAAATGCATCTCTGACATTCTTTGAAATGGAACAACAAAAGGCAAAGAAAAACAAAAAACAACTGGTTACACTAGTGATTACTGAGGTCAAGTGGAAATTCAAGAAAAACTGTGGGATTTGTAGAACCTGATTAAAAATGGCACTCACCATGAATGACCCAAGAGCACAAGGCTCTACAAAAAGTGAAATCTTTATTGCCCGTGACTATCATATTTTCCAAATGTCGCTTAATAATGTCCCACAGTGCCAACTAGAAAAAGAAACTGCTCATTTTTCTGTTGCTTTTCTATATCTCCTTATAGCTTTGACTTGCACAGAAACATGTTCTTTCATCTCAATCAATGCCATTACTCATTTTTCTGTGTTACCCCATACCTCAACTTGCAAGTCAATTTAATAAACATTAAATTTGGAATCAAGGCTCTATACTCAGGTAAATTTTAAAGCAAGAAGATGCCGTAACTCTACTATTTGTTCACTAGAGGTGGCAGAGGTTGTCATGCCCTGACAACTCGATGGGAAGAAAGAAAAAATAAAGATGAGGAACACAGGCACAATCTTTGTTAAAGGCAGACAAAACGAATCTGTGACACGGTACAAGTCAATTTGCAAGTGAATGTCTTATCAGCTAAGATATTTTGCTCTCCCCTCATACTGATAATAATTGATATACTTAATATTGTGAAAAAATACAAATACTTTTACAGTTAATGGATAATACTGTATGCAATTTAAGGAAAATGTGTGTGGTGTCTCAGCATTGTCATACAACAGCACTGTAATCCTACCCCAAGCAGACAGAAAGAACCAGATAACATCCTAAGACTTTTCTTGGTCCACATTTCTGTGGGGTTTTTTTGTAAAAATGGGTTGCAAGAAACACTGTACCACAAAGTACAAATTAATTAAGCAATGCATTATTGTTATATAGATAAATGCAGCATGAGGAACCTCACAAAACTCAACAAGGGCAATGCAAGTCCTGCATCTGGACTGGACTGACTCCACCACTACCACTAGGCCCAGAGTGCCTGCTTAGAAGCTCCGTAGACAAAGATACAAGGGTCCTTGTGGATGTTTGGCTAAAGATGAGCCAGCATGGGACTCTGGAATAAATGAAGGCTGATAGCCTAGTGGGTTATAACAAGAAAAAATGCAGGAAACTCAAGTTTCTGCACACAGTTTTTCCACTGGAGGGCAGCCAGTGTGGTCGGGGGCTGGAGAAAACAGGATTTGAGAATATAGGATATATTCAGCCTCGAAGAAAAGAAGGCTCCAGGGGGCTTAACAGCAGAGCTCCAGCACTACAGGGAGGCTATTGAGAAAACAGACCCAGGTTACTCGTGGTGTTGCACAGTGGAAGGTTGAAAGACACCCACCCTGCCATAAATAGGTGGTTGCAACTGCATAAAGGGGAGTGGGCAGGGAAGGTTTCACCATGAGGATAACAAGGCTCCAGAATCCAGAGGCACTGTGGGATCTCCATCCTCAGAGACTTTACAGCTCCAGACAGCATGGTTTGAATTTAACGCTGACTCTGCTTTGAGCAGGACCTTGGACTAAAAACCTCCTGAGATCTCTTCCAACCTGAGTGATTCTGCAATTCTAAGTCATAAACCCAAAGAGATCCAAAGAAATTCCTTAGATAGAACAGCAAGAAAATCCTTCCTGCATAATTATTTATATAACCCTTGTACTGCTAACGAAGCTGTCTTTTCAAATGTCTGAACTGATTTGAGGACTAATGTATTTGACTATGCTACCATCAAATTAGGAGAAGAAAGCTGCTCATTTCTCTAGCATTATTTAGTTTGGAGAGGCAATTTAGCAAAAAAGCATCATTAATGTTGTATGAAGAACAGAAACATATGAATCACCAGCAAATACAAGCAGTAGGTTAAATAACCTAAGTCCTTCTAACTCTCACACGCTCCATAGCACCCTCACCCTCAGGAAATAAACAAATAAAGCCTAACAAATACATCTCCTACTTGAAAGGCCAATAAAGCAACACGTAATCTAAAGAAAAAAAAGTCATTTACATAGAGTTATTGCACCTCAAACTGTGACAATTTTTTCTTGTGGGACACAGGAAGGATCACAGGAATGACAAAACAGGAAGTAAATTTTGAAATGTTCATTTTATCTGAAACCAGTTTTTACCTGAGCATTTAGCTTCAACTGCTACAGCAGTGATTTTTCTAGAGCAGCTTCCTATACTACAGAAGTCAACACTATATTCAAGAATTGCCCAGAGCACATAAGATAACATAACCCTCATTATTGAAACGTAAAAATACTAAGTTTGTTCTCAAACTTTGATTATCACTGACATGAGTTATGCCTGAAATATACCAAATAATTTGGCATGGGTTTTTTTCCAGTGCTTTAGGTTTCGTGATATATGATATACATTAATTCCCACAATGACAAACAAAGAAAAAATATTCTATATGCAGCCAGTAATTTCTCACCAAAACAGTATAGTTCACAGAAGTATAACTGAATTCCTTGTCCTGACACTGGCTTGGCTGCAGCAAAACACAGAACATACCCCTCCACCAACACACAAATGTACTGACTTATACGATGTGATCTTCTTATTGACTTCAAACATACTCCCTATTCCTGTTCTCCTGGAAGTCTTATTTTTCAAGGAATCATCTGAGGGATCACCACATCCCAAAGGGGAAAAAAAAACCCACCAAAACAAACATACAAAACTACAACAAAAACAACCTCCAAATAAACCTAAAATTCAAACGCATCCTTTCTGGCACTTGATGAACGCTATTCCTAGCAGAAATCAAAAGATGGCATTTACCTGGCATAAATCTTGCATTAAAAAGAAGACTGAAGTGCGGTAGCTAAAAGATGTCACGATAGCATTGAGTTTGCTTGGTGAAAAGGAATTAAATAATATTAATAATCATTCTTTCTTGAATCACTTCCATAATATGTTACCATTTCTAACACCAAAAATGACTCTCTGGTAACAACTCTCACTTCAAGGCAACAAATGTAATACTTACGAATATATTTCTGGAATAAACAGAAATGTTTTGAATTCCTTAGAAGAGAAATATAATTCTTTTGCTGCCCCAAACACCAGCGTTCCTTTCCTCAAAAGGAATAAAAATCCAAGCCCTACACTTTAAGGCACTTCAGTACGAAAAATCAATTGGGCTGTTCATGCACTTGTAATTAGCTAGTTGCTTAAACACTGCTGAATTAGATGCAAAAAGAGGTAAAACTGAGAACAAAAGTCTCACTTTAACTCCAGCACAATGTGCGTGGTTAAATATTAGTTAGGACCACTTATTTTCTAGGCTGGGGCTCTACTCAGAGTAAATTTTCCCCAAAGATCTCTTGCAGTGAATGTGAGAGCCACCTTTTTTTTTTTTAGTACAGTATTTATTTCCTCGTCTTCTGCTGGGCAAGTAATGAAGCAAACTGATTTCCACTAAGCTTTATCAAAAGGCAATCAAAAGCACAGCATCATTACCAAAAGCAAAATTCCACTGATTAAAGAGAAAAATCATTCTAATAAAAACCTGATAGACAAGTACTTGTGACTTCTTTCTTTTGTACAGAGCAGTGAAAAGACAAAAAGACAAAGATCCGTTCACAAAAACACTCCAAGAGACTGAAGCAAATATAGGCAAAACTACGATTTAGTTCTGAAAGTGGTATTTGAAAGCTCCAGTTACAACTGGTTTTTTCATTCTCAGAAGGTAGTAGACGTTATACTCAAAGTATCACCAAGTAAAATTAAACTCACTGCACATTAATTTAGTTTAACTCTGTTCTTAATCCAGCTGGAACTCTGCTGGCAAATTTCTTTAGTTTGCAGATTTCAATATAAAGCTGCAGATGCAGGAAGAGTTTTGAGCAAAGAGTTTTCTGAGGACAGCTTGCAGCAAAAGAGAATTGAATTTTAGGTCAACAATTCTTATAACCAAAATGTCTCATTAAGCTGAGCCATTACTCTGACTGAGCCACTCTTGGAACAGGTTTTTGATACTTGGCTTTTCAAAAACCCTGTAGAAAAAAAGGTAGCATTTTCACACACTATTTAAAAGCATCACCTAGTGGACTAGCTGCTCTTCTCCATCACCACATGATAAATCAGAAAAGCTAGACAAATAGGGTACTGGTTTGAACTCCAAGCATGTTCCTAGAATTGCCCTACTTGCCTATGCAAGTTATAAGAATAAGTCTGGATAAGACGACAAACTTGGGATTGAAAACAGTACCAGTCTGGTTCATTTAGGTAACTGTGGTTTATATAAAGAGCAATGAAAAAGTCATTCTCACGTCAAAACCAAAAATTCTTGGAAAAACAAAAATGTGGTGAAATTTTGCAGGCTCAGTTTGAATGCCTAGACCAAAACAGAAGAGGTCCTTTCTGAGTCACTTAAAAAAAAAGATGAAAAGCCAGACTGAGACAAAGAGACTTGGGTAAGAACTTAGATTAATTCAGCTGTAATCTGGGTAGTGATTTTAATTATACTCCTGAGGTAAATTATACACTCAGAGGATGGGCAAAAATGGCAAATTTAGCATCTAAACAATGTTTCTAGCACAGGCAGAGAAGCAAGGGAAGTAACAGCAGGAAAAAGCAAATAAGCTTGGCTTAAATACCATTCCAAATTGCCACGGGCAAATATATCTTTTGTGAAAGCACCTCCATACTCCTTAAACACCAGTTGTGCCATTTACCAAAGTGTTCAGATTCCATCGACACAGTATTTTAGTCACACAGATTATGGAGCAATGACTGCAGTGCTTTATATGGCCTTGGCATAATCCAACAGCCCCTGTCCCTGTAGGATTTATTTTGCCTTCATAAATAATAATACAGGTAGGGATGAAACCAAGTTAAGCTATCTAAGAACTAAATTCACATCTTGCAGCAAAGAGGTCAGTAAGCTGCGTGTCAATAATTCATTTCAAGAAACACTTCTGGACTCCAACTCAAATACCTCCCCTAAACATGCACAACAGTGTCAAGCATCTGCTTGATAAACGCTAACATAACAGCCAGCACCTTTGGTAGTGGTAACTTCAATTTTTACTCACATGTATGCAATGTGGGTAGTATAAAGCCTTTTACTAGGAAAAAAAGGGGTTACATACTGAACTGAGGCTTAGAGATATCTATTTTCTTTTTTCCCCAAGACTTGCCTCCATCTGCAACCTTCATCAAAGAACTTGTCCCTCAGACAGTGAAATAAATAGCATCTGGGAATAAAACTCACTTACCATAAATAAGTTGTGACAATGCTCATATAAGTGAGCCGACTCAGAGCCACATTACACCTTCTCCCTTCTGCACCAGCAGAAACTGTATCCTCACATAAAAGTCACCACACCAAACCCCCTAAACTTGATCCCAAAAGCTCCTGCTCTGCTGGTTCCACAGAGCAGAAACTCCTTGATAAGGCCTTAATGAAAAACAGGTGTGAACCATTAGCCCAGGTGTTTCCATCACCTCCCCTTCACCCAGCTGCACCCACTTTGTAAACGAAGAGGCACTGGAAGTAAGTTAGAGCAGGGAGGTACCCTCAGAGAGGTCTTTCTTCCACTTACCATCCCTCAGGTAAGATGAAGTCCAGCTGCTGTGATTTTACCCATTATGAAAAATGTCCACATTATCACAAATACTGTTCTGCTGCTCAAGGAGCAGGCCATGCTCCTTTCTTGGATTTCAACTCAGGTAAATTCCTGCAGCAGCGACGCAGCTAGGAATGGTGCAAGGTAATTTTACACTAAGTAACATCCATCAGAAAACTGTTAACGTAGATGACAGTATCCAAGTCTCTTCTTAATTACTTGACTGTAAAACTTAAAGAGCTTTAAGTTGACGAGTGTTCTCAATGGAACAGATATAATTAATTCCCTAGGAAGGGAAAATAAACACTTAGAAAAATGCATACTTCGATGTACAATGTAATTTATGTTTACCACATTTCTACTTCTTCTTTCCCATCCCCTCACAGACCAGAAAACATCTAGGAGATTTATATCAGCACTTTAACCATAGAAATAAATGTAGAAATCAACTTTCCAAGACTTAAATAACAAAACATATGATATATGAAACAATATTTAGAACTAAGATAAATGTTATTATAGAAAAAGATGTGTAACTATTGTTGAAATAGAGAATATTTCATTAAAGTGAGACCATTTTCTATTACAACTAAATAGTCTTTACTAACTACTAAAAACCAGACAAAACAGAAAAGGAAAATTAAAAAAAAAAAGCCTCTTTCAAGTATGCTACATATTCTCACATGGCTTTTAGTAAGCAAGAGGTGAGGAAAACATTCAAATGCATTATTTTTATCTATTTTTAAATGGTTTTTCTCCTCAAATATTTCTAAGCAGCAAGATCCAACAATGTACTAAAAAGAAGTTAGTGAAATGGGATTGATTAAAGCAGCAGTATTTTTAGAGATGCTGTGAGAAAAACAGAGGGTAATGCTTCTAGTGACACTGGATTTTCTTTTAAATAGTAAAAGGATATTTAAAGAATAATACAGTATTTTAAGTAAGCTATTAAAATCTAAGTTTCCCTTAATAGAAGCAAATTTCATTGTTTTCAGTGTGTGGTTTTTTAAGGACAAATCAGGAAAAAAGGGTCATGTTTAACTTTTTATATAATAAAGTGTGACAGAAAAATATTCTTTAAGCTTTATATGGGAAGAAAAATGTACTGTCAGTTTTTCTTCCTATTCCCTGGTTTTTTTCTCCCAGTCTATAATGTGCTGTATTGGCAAATGGAAATAAAGAAATGTCCTATTACTTTCTCTTCTCTAACATCTTCAGAAAAGAGCCTGATTTTTTAGATTTTTTTACACTGAGTAGAAAAAACCATCTATTTCTCTCCTACGCATTTACCCATTTAAATTTTCAAGACACATTTAGCTGAGCTTGGGAATCTCATTGGTGTTTCAGTCTATTATGAAGCTCAGATTTTAAATCATGACTGAAAATCTGAGTTCTCCTGAGTCCTGGTTGTCTGATTTCTCACACTTACAAACTATTTTTACAAATAAGTCAGCCACCTTGCTCTCAGGCAGTTTTGCTCCGGACACAATTTCCCACATGCAGAATGAGAAAGATTCCACCTCATTTGACCCCCTCCATGCACACCTGGTGTGAAGGAAACTTTCCTGTCTGACCATCCAGGAGTCAGTCTGGCAGCCACGCTCCCACCACCAGAAACTTCAGCTGCTGGAGCCAAGGCCCTTCCACAGCAGGAGATGACAAGTGTTACATCATCCAGGGTAAAACTCCCTGCCCCAGAGGGGTATCTGGGCATTCCCACCTGAATCTGAGTGAATAGGAAACCCACTGGACTCTGTTTTCTGGGCTTCCTCCACTGGGTCCAGACTGCAAGCAACACTTGGATAAGAATGGGACCCTCACCACTGAGAGGATCAGAAGAGGATCCACAGAATACCATCAGGATCCACAGAGTGGTGACATTTTTTCTACTTAATCCGTCTGTCACTCTCTTTGTCTCTCCTCCTGTCTTTTCCTATTTCTTTCTACCTCTCCCTCACATTTACTGTTAAATAAAAATCCATACTATTGACTTCAGCATATGGTCTTGTTTGCACCTTAATTCGGGCAGAGACATCTCTCTATTACTTTTAATAACCAGACCTTAAGAGCATGTAACACCTGCCCTTGCTCTCTTGCTTCAAAACCAAAAATTTATTGGACTGCAACACAGAGGTTGCTTCATGTCAGTTACTCTGTACGAAACCAAACAAAAAACCTCACTCAAAGATGGCCAGGAATAAACATTATGATAAAGGGATGTACAGATTACATGGGGAAACACTCCACAGGTTTCACTCTGCTGTAGAACAGATGAGGACAAAAGCAACTCTGCATCTGGTCTGAGAGTCAGCCATAGTGTGGATTCAGGCAGAGATGAAAGTAACAGCTCAAAGTGCCTTTCATTAAGAACCAAGATAACGAATTACCACCAGACTAGGAAATCCCTACTGCATTTCCCACAGTCAGTAAACTTTAGCTTTTTCCGACTCAAAGGGTCAAAAATTAAGGTTGAACTGTGAGCTGTTAGACAGTAACATAAAAGCCATTTGGATCACTCAGCTGCTCCTAACAAGGTATTACAATAGGTTATCTAAATCTCATAGTAATTTACATGAGATGATCCTGGTTTTGGATGAGAGCTGACCTCACAAAAACTTCATTTTACCTTGACGCTATTTTACCCAGAAGTTGCTGGCAGACAGAACAAGACAAAGATGTTGATAAATACAAAGGGCAAACAAAGAATGATCCTTCTTCCTTTGCCTTTGAATCTTCTTCCTTAGGCTGTTCTTGTGACGCATTGTGTGTTTTAAACATCAAAGTTTTTTTTAGGCCTTCAATGACAATGTTGAGACAGAAAACACAAGACTAGCACAAACAGAATGTAAGGAGTATGTCACTGCCCTTCTCCTGCATATTTTTTTTTTCCCAGAGCTTTCATGTATGCCAATGTTGCATATCAGGAAGTACTATATTGAATATCATGTCACAGTTATGTAATGTTGTGAGCAACATGCATATCCTGATGCACAGAATTTCAGAATGATGGTAGGTGTCAAGAAAGTGTAGTTAACTGATTACAGCTGGAGCTTAAGTTTAGGACTTCTGAATTATCTTCCGTGCTGTTCAAGTGATTATTATATAACTGGAGTCTATGGTATTTTACAATATTACAAAGAATCCTGAGGAACAACTAATATTTATAGCATAATTTAAGACCCCAAGTGAAAGGCATGTTTAGCAGCATGACAATTAAAATTTGCTAGTTAAAAAAAAAAGTCATTAGTGGCATAAAAAATTCAGGGTAAGTGTGAAATGACCTGAGCTTATTGTTTCTGATGGAAGTCTTCTCAACCATGCCATGTGAAGATCTGCCCTGCTAATAATTTTTCACAAAAATCATAGAATAATTCAGGTTCAAAGGGATCTCAGCAGGTCACCTGATCCAATCTCCTGCCCAGCGCAGGGTCAGCATTCTTTAATCTTTCCTAAGAAGCCATTAATCATTTCCTCAGAGCTGAGTTATCACGAGCATCGTGAATTGTTTAGTAACCTGATTACAATGATTAATTAATCAAGCCTGGATTTTGCTAATCCAATTACAGTACTCTCAAAGAACTCAAGGCATGTTTGGATGCACAATGCAGTTACTCGTGATTCATAACATTTTGAAGATCAAGACAGTGTGGTTTATTTAGCAGCGCCCTTGCTAAGGGAGTGTAGACATAGGCATTCTCTGTTAAGGAGCCAAAGGGTTTAACACTGCCTCTTAATTGTATAGAGTGGGACAGAATGCTTACAACAGCTCTTCTATGGATGGGGAGCCAGGCTCAGGCAGCCATCAGGAAGGGGGAATATTACTACAGAGAGAATATTACTACTATCTGAGAGTGAGGGTGTAGTTCACTAGAGGCAGCTCTTGATTTATACACTGGGGCACATGAGTCACAAACAGCACAACTGGCCACAACCGCCTTTTAATGCAGAGCTGGTAGAGAGCAGCCTTGCCCTGAAAACATGGATAATCAGAATATATTTCCTCTGTGCACTTTAGGAATGGCTATGAATGACAGTCTCTTTTGTTTGAGCTAATGTGTATATTTATTTTGGGGAAGAAGAACCACAATAGGAAGAACACTGAAATTATCATCTTGTCTGATTGGCCACAGAATTTGATCCACACAAACCATGTTCTTTACCTCAACATGTTATATAGCAACAGTAAGATCAGTACTATTCTGGTGCTTCAAGGAGACAATACAACTAGCAGATAAAAGTTAAGAAGAGACAGCTTCTGTAAAAATGTTTGCATCTACTTACAAATTAACATACCTCTTTGCCTAGTCAGAGCCCTCTGACAAGACTCTCCAGCTAGCATAAAATACCGCTGCCCTACTGCTGATCTGTGCACTTCAAATGATTCAGTCCACTAGAACCTAAGTCATTCTTCCACCAATATTTTAATGTTCTGGTTATACAGGACTGCTTTTGTTCTTCAAAAGAAAAGAAAAAAGCAAAGCACATAAACCAGCGGGATGATAAACAACTGCTTATTTGAAGTGGCATTAAAATTTACTCTCTAATCCTGCAACCACTGGGGAACCAAACAATTGTGACAGGATCACAAAAAGCAATCATGAATATATGGATCTCAGTCTAAAGGGAATACACCTAGGGGAAGTACAGTTACTTACCATGCATGTTTCATAACAACTGAGGGTTTTGTACAGACAGGAACTGAAACATTTGTTAAATTTATTTACCAAAAACATAAGTAAAAAATGCACAACACTAAAACATGATATGGAGTTGCAACGTTTGAAGAAATCCACAGTATAATAGGGGAAAGTTTAATGCATACTAGCCAAGATACAGAGAAGGTGACAGAGAAGCAAGCTAAAAATAAACCTGGTGGGTGGCAGTGTGGGCGTGTGATTCCACTGGTTTAGCCTGAGAGTTTTTCCCAAAGCCATGCAGAAGGTCTCAAATGCATCTAGTTAAAGCCTAGTTTTAAACCTGTTAACCACTGATATATCTGAAGAGGTTTTTTGTTTGGTTTTTTTCATTGTTACATACATTGTTACATACATCTCCTTTCATTCTGTCAGACACACTCCACTCCCCTACTTTAACTCTCCTCCACTTCCAAGTCTGTGCCTGTACTGAAGGCAGCCTCTCTGGTATCTGGACTTCAGAGACAACACATCGAATCTGAAGTATCTTTATTTAAATAATGCTTTAAATTATACCGTACTTCATAATAAAGCCACAGCAACCTGCTGGTTTGCTTCTGCTCCTGCGATATTTACAATTAACCAGAGCATAATGCCATAATGTCATACCACTCCTAAATTCAAGGCTGTGTGAAAAGAGCAGATAGGAATGCACTCCAATGCATGCATTATGTGCTCCCCAGCCCCCAAGTTTAAGAAGGCTGTATTCAAAATCCTCTGCTGTAATACCAACATGATTAAATGACTATGTTTAAAGCCTATAGGTTTATAAACTGTACTGAAATAATTTGTATAGAAATGATACCATTTCTCTTCATGAGCACAAAACCCATCACATTCTATCATGAAAAGCAGTATTTTTCATTCTTTATACAATGGAAGCAAGCTTCCTAATACTGTAAGCAGGTAAATGTTATATATTTCATGCATATCCTGTACAGTTGCAGAGTGGGGACCCAGCAAAAATATCACTTTCTGCGTCTGTAGAATTCCACCAGGCAAACAATTAAGCAGTGCTTTGACTCACTGGGGCACTTTGACCAAAATTTGCACTTTCCCATCTAATATAATAAATTGAAGTTTATTTTAGGTCGTGCCCAGCTCCATTAAGGTAAGTATACCTGCACCTTTATACACCATTCATAAAATATCCCCATGAAGCCAGGCACAGTGGTGATACTATGGCTCCCCTGTATAGTCATTCTGTCCTTGCAGACTGGGTCTTCTACAGTCATAATTAAATTCAATCAGCACTAATTTATCTTGTCTTTGAGCCAAAATTATTATACTGAGATAGGCTGGAAGGAGCTGTAGGGCTTTCTTTATTCAGTTATTACAGGAATTCCATTTGTTTCCAACAACTAATAAATGGGAGTCGATAGAGCTACAGGACAATACAGTGGCAATGATGTTAAGCTATGCAGATTAAAACTATTTCCAGATCTAAGTACAAAAAGCACTTAAGAGAGGTGGAAATACACATTTTCAGTCTAAATGTACCCTTAACAATTTCAACCTTTCATTAACTAGGGCCAAACCAAAGACTTCCAAGTTGTCTTTAGTACCAGAAAGAAAAGGTTTTGTCAGCACAATATGTAAGGGTCACACTGTGTGAACTGTAGCTATGACTGTCAGGCAAATTCTATAACAGAATAAATAAGTGAAAACAAGCCAGTATCAAATGTTGAACAATTACTTTGAAATTACAAATAGTCTTGACTTCAGAAGTACCTTGCCCGGTTCTTCTTTTCACTCATGCCCAAAAAATTTAATTTAAAGTAAAGACAACTGCACATAAAAGAATAAAAAGGCATATAACTAAATACTTCACAATTTCATCATGTAAAAAAAAAATCAGTTGTATTAAATAATGCTATATTTTGATCACCTAATGTTTCTGCTGTTCTGCTGTATGTCCAAACCACCTTCATGGATACAGAATCATTTTTCAGCATCTATATTACTGTTCTCCATGGAGCTCTAATGATTTATATGAGGATCTAACCCTGTTTTCTTTCCTTAAACAAATTTAACATTTCACATGAAATCCATTTTGCAGAACATCTGTTTAATCTTCATTATTAACACACAATCATCACAGATCTCATTCTGTTAGCTGCTGTATAAAACTAACATCATCCAAGAAACAGCTTATTTATGAAGATTTCAACATCTTAAGTACAGTCTGTCCTTCCCAAGTCATAACACTTTTTCTAACCAGATGATCGGCTTCCTGAATAGAATTATACTGTAGGAATATCTGAGGTAGTTTTGCCTCTGAAGTTGGTATTTAGACATTGTTTACAACTTACAGGGCAACGTTGTCTTGGTCCAGGTAAAAAAACACATCTTCCTCTAAAGCCTCTTTTTTCACCTCTACTAGGTGAAAAAAAAAATTTCAAAGAATGCTCTAGCACTAATGCATAACATTTACCTCATTATGTTAACAATGCCTTGTAAAAAAGTTCATGAACAAAAAACATACAAATAGCTCAAGTGAATGAGAAGAAGGCACTGAGAAGCATTTCTCTATTAAAACCACACAACACTACATTAAAGTTGGGCAACCCTACAAAATATCACGGCTATTACACATTTTGGATGTATGTATCTAAGTGATGCAAATGATAAACTGCAACTAAACTCTGATAAAGAAATAGCGTCCTTGGGAAATACTCACTTTTTTGATATTTTTGCTGTTACAGGAGATACTGTAGCCAAAGACATCCCACATCCTTAATTGTTGAAGTAAACCCTGCACTTATCAGTCTACACTACCTGGCAGTAGTGTCACAAGTAGCAGAAAACCTGGCTGAATACCTGCCTCAACAGACAAAAAGAAACTTTCAAAAATTGCTACGCTGAGTTTCACCTATTTTTTCTCTCCCCATTGTGGGATGGGGCTTCCAGTTAAAAAAAAGACAGAGTAGAAAGCCATAACTAAAAAGCCATGGAAAGAATTCAAAGTTTCAGTCACCAGCTTTATACATTCATTAGAATAGGAAACAAAATATTCTAACACAGCCTCCAACATTTTGGACGAAGTCTTAAACATGAAAACAGCCTCATATCAGGGAGGTTTAACAAAATGCTTTTAGTGATTTATCCTTTAACTTTTACAAACTGTTTTAATTGTTTTGAAATTTTTTCTACTAAGCTAATTTTTTCTGTTAGTGAAGGAAAAAAAAATGCCAATGCTTTATGTTAATTAGGTATCCTGAAAACAACCATACTTCTCCAGATATTATTCTCTTAAAATTGTCACCTCCGCTACCAATGTTTGTAAACACAGGTAGAAATACATGACTAAAGTGCAACTCCTGTATATATTAACTTTAAACATACAATGCAGATGGATTCTGATCAGCATAAAGATTAATATAGAATATGTCCATAGAAGTATGTATATAAAATTTATGTTGTTTATACTGTGCTTTACATCAAAGAGAATAATGATCACCAATAGACTGGTTTCTTATATAGGGTTATTTTCCACAGTAATACTGATTTTTTTTTTAATATTGCAGTATACAAAATGGAGGTATTAATCTACTGCACAATATCACAAACATATTAATATGGTTGGGGCTCAGTTCTTATTTTTTGCCTTCAGACACAAAATGAAAGAATCATGAATTTCAGTATTAAAACAGAAGCATTTTGTCTCCTGTCTAGAAATAAACATGCTAGAGGTCTCTGATGGTGATGGGAGAGTGTTAACAACGTTACATGCATTTTGGATTACCAACACATTTTTGCACATGCTTTTCCATTGTCCCCTGTGCATCTGGTCAAAACAATCATCTTGTTTTTTGTTATCCTTCAGCCTTTCCCACCTAAGACTGGGATATCAACAGTATCCTGACCTGTACCTTGCCATATTCTGCCTGCAGAAACTTCAGTCCATTCTAGATTCAACTGTACAAAGCTGGGGAGAGAAGTCTTGCTATATCCCATAAAAAAAACCCAAAAATGTTAAGCACTACCCAAAATAAAAATAAGAAGCTATAACTCTAAATTTTTGCATCATTTGGGATACTAAAAATAATATTCTGACAACTGCAGTTATTGAAGGTAAAATATTGAATCTTAAAGTTTTTTACTCAGCACTACCAGTGCTTTCAGTGGAGGGGAAAAAGTCAATTACTAAAGCTAACAATCAAAAATTCACTTACTGCTGGTTACTTAAGAGTTAGGTTGCTTAAAGTAATAACAATTTTGTTGCATTAATAATTCTAGGTGAAGTTGGCAAAATATGAAGTTGGTTTGTTTTGGTTTTTTTTTTTTTTAATCCACCCAATGCCCCAATATCCCTTTTTGTCTGGAGAAATAGCCAATATTGCCACTGCCCATCAGAGGCCCAGAACCAGAAGAGTCTCTGGCATTTAGGCATTTAGTTTCAGAATTTGTGTCCTATTGACAACATCTACCTACACCTATTATTCTGCTGTCCATAAAGCAGTTGTTGTCATGGTGGCCCTTGTGGGTTTTTTTCTGTAAATAAACATTAACATAATATCTGATCATAACATAATATCAGTCTTTCCTAGGCAAAGCGCTGAGCAGGCAAGAAGGCTTGGAGAAAAACTAGAGTTTTTTTATCACCCTAGAATAAAAGTAGAGCTTCACCAACTGTCTAATTTTTTGGATATGGAAATCTTAATAGTTACCTCAAACATACATGCATCATTATCACTGCTTTGGTCAATTCACTGGTGATGCCTCCTCTGTGCTGTAGCTTCCATTATTCTGACAAGCCAATGACACCCAAGAGACACAATTTAATACCGTTCCTTCCCTTCCAAAAATGAGGAAAGCACTTCCACTGTTGTCAAATCATGCTCTGAAAGATTTGATTTTGTTTTCCACTGTACATGAATCCTTAGAAAAAAAAGGAGCATTTCAAGGAGAACCCTCAAAGAATGATAAATTCCCAGCAGAAGGAGCTGGGCACTGTCTGTGGCGCAGGCTGCATGAGGGCACTCCCAGGATGGGCATAGCCACATCCAGCTGGTGCCAACCAACCCATCTGGGCACAGCTGGGCCCCTCAGCAAAGGTGGGGGTGCCTCAGGGAAAGCATATTTAATAAAGGTTAAAAAAACCTGTGGAGCAGTTAGTACAGAATAGTTAAAAATGAAATGTGTGAGAAACAGCCCTACAAACGCTGCAGTCAGTGGAGGAGAAGAGGGAGGAAGGGCTCCAGGCATCTGGGCAGATACCCATGCTGGGGCAGGTTTATCCTAAAGGACTGCAGCCCACTGAGAACCCATAGCGGATCAGGGAAAAAGGGGGAGGAGGAAGGAGCAGACGAGGAGCTGTTTTGCACTGACTCCACCCCCCACTCCCCATTCCCTGGCCCCAGGGAATTGATAGGAGAAGCTGGGGATGAAGGGTTGGAGTTGAGCCAAGGAAGAAGCAGAGAGAGGTAGGAGGAAGGAGAAGGTGAGTTTGGTTTTGCTTCTTGCTATCCTACTCTGTTTTTAATTGGCAGAACATTACAGTAATTTTTCTCCAAGTCTTGTCTGTTTTGCTCATGACACAATAGGTAAGCGATCTCCCTGTTTCTTGACCCGGAAGCTTTCTCATCTCGTTTGTTTCCTGTCCTTTGATGAAAAAAGGAAGTTAGGCAGTGCCTGGGTGGGCATCTGGCAGCATCCAACCCACCCCAGAGAGAACAGGGACATGAAGGCTGTGTGCTGCAGGTACAGAAAGGAAAATTCTCATTGACGGCAATATTCAAGTCAGGAGAACGGCTGATACCTTTTTCTCCTCACCACCCAGAGTGATGACTGTACACATACAAAATGAATGTCAGATGACAGATTTCCTATGTAAATTTGAAGATGTTACCCAACATTGCAGCTGTGATAAATTTTTGCTCTAATTATGTGACAGACATACATTATAATATGAACTTTGGCTTTTAAAAGTCAGACTTCAGTGTTCTTGCAAATGAAGATCACTCCATTACAAAGTAAAAAAACCATGAATAATTTTAAACACATGATCCCACTTACTTCAAAAGAACAGATCAATGATTCAAGTTAGCTACTCGAAATTTAAAGTAAGTTAGATGACTATGATTTGATTCTTCATTTCTTAGAGATAACTGGAGAATGTTTGGGGGTAAAAGTAAAAAGTAAAGATAATATACAGAATTTAACTGTTTTTACCAGATAATTAAAAGCACAAATTTAATTTCAGTTTTATGTCTATTTTCTTTGCTGACTGTGGACAATAAATTTCTTGCACCACAACAGAATGATTCTATGTGTCTCAGCAATTGTCATTGGATTTTGGTTTTCCTGTAGGCTCTACCAACCTGCCTATTAGGTAAAAAACACTGTACGAAAGTAAGTGTTAAATTTGACTTGAAATTGAGTACCAAGTTTCAAAACTCTTTGACAGCGTACTCCAAAATTATAAATTCCCATCTGACAGAGAATCCAACTGTCCCTATTCCAGGAAATGCAGTTTTGCCATAACTTTTATTCCCTCAGAAATATGTAATTTACATTCTTTCAATTTAAAAAGGACACTGTAAAAGGTGTCACCTTTATAAAAGCCGTTTCAATAAAACTTTACTCCCACACTATACTTTAAAATTAATTTGACCTTGAATTCTAAATTTGAGAAAGGTGAGTATACTACAGTTCTTCCTAGATGACCATTTTAAAAAATATATGAAAGTTTGACAGCATATCCACTGCATTTGAGACCACAAATTAGGACACTTGGGAAAGAAAGATTTGATGCACCCTAGCTTTTAGGAAAGCATGTGTTATTGTTTGAAATATACTACGCCAGTTCCCTTAAAACAACTCCATTTTTCTAACAGTTAATTAAAAGTTTAGTAGACTTGCATTCTGGCTTCCCGAGATGGCAGAAGACAAACAAATTATTTCATACAATTATGCCAGTAAGGGAAAGGATCTGAGTCCCTTCAACAGGAGTAGTGTAACCCTGATCTTGCAAGGAAAAGTACAAGGTACACATCAACGTAGAGTAGCAAAGCTAAGATCATCAAATACTAGCTGAATTACCACAAAAAAAAACCAAACCCCCCCCCCCAAAAAAAAACCAAAACAAAAAAACCAAAACAAAACCACCACAAAAAAAAAGCCCAAACAAATAAACCACCCCACATGAAAAACAAAAGCATGACAAAAAAAACCCTGAAATAAAATCAGCTTCTTCTATTTCTTGTCAACACATGTCTCTTGAGACAGAGTTCAACTGGCAACTCCAAGAGGACATCCTCAAAATACCACATTTTTTATTACCCTGTAACATGCAGTATAGGTGCGGTGAAACAATACCTCTTGCTAAGATATAACTCCCCACAAGACAAGTGATTTCTATGCACAGCCTGCCTCCTGCAGTAGTGGAATTTTGTGCGTTTCATAATGGCACTCACATTATGGGCCAACATCTTTTCTTCAAGGATCTCCACACTTGCACTCTGAAGTATTTTCCTCTGCTCAGACATTTAGCCTAGCCTATGTTCTTTCACAGTTAGCAGCTTTCAGCTGCATTCACATAACTTCTTTTTGTACATTTCAGTACAGAAATTATATATAATGCACTGCAAGTCCTCACATGCCCTTCTTTCCTTGAAACAGTCTTACAAATCACTGAGACATTCTTCATAGTTAATCGGTTATCTCCCTACCCACTAAATGTAACACTTTATACCCTCAGTTTAGTAATGCCTCTCATAGCTTTGTCCTCAGCTAAAAGACATCTTCTTAGTAAGTTTTTCACATTTCAGTTCTCTCAAACTATTGGTAGCATATGACATTATTTGTGAGACAGAGGGCTTGCAAAATGACTGAAGTCGTTTTAGACAAAAATTTCTAAGGCTCACTTCTAGGATATATCTGGCAATAGATCTATCTTGGGAGGAGGAAGAGAAGCACTCTCCTTAAAACTTAGGATTTTTCTCTGCTTTCTTACATACAGGCTGTCAAAGCCATGGCATTTTGTCCTGTGGTCACAAGGAAAGCACTAACTGGAAAACCAATAAATAGCAACAGATGACTGGTGAAAAACACTGGTCAGTTTAACTCCTATTAAGCTGATTTTTAATTCGTATCAGAAAGAGAAGGGCATCTGTGAAGATGGGAAGATTTGTTGGTTGAGCATAATGCCTGTTTGCAAATATACTGCCCTTCTTATCAGCAGCTATGTCTGCAGTTTGAGTGTATGCTCTATTAGATGTTTTCATAAATTATTGATCTAAATGGTGCATGTAAAAAGCATGGGACAATGTTCCTGAGGCTTACAAAAACATATAAATAAATATGCTATAATATACATGTTTTTTCCTTAAATATTTTCTTCACAGCGCTCTCAGGGTTATCTGTTTGCACTTTATGAACAGAAGTACTTTAGCCCACTATAAACATGTACAATAAATACTGTATGAGAGTACTTTCAAATGTAGGGCAAATTCTAAAATGCACAAAGAGCTGTGCATTTGTGGTATCAATTCAGGAAATACTCAATGGAATATTTTATTCTTACATTCTTTCTCAATTTAATCATACATTTACTATATCTGTTTTAAAGTCTGTTCAAATGGGAGGAAGAATGTTTGGAAAAGCACTACTAACACTTTCTCAAATGTACAAAAAGAAGTGAAAAGTTGAGTTCAGCACACAGACACCATCAAAAACTTCTGTGTCCTAATTTCCCACTCTGTAAAGACTTATGTATGAGCATTATTTTCTACACACATGAAGATTTCTCTGTAAATACCTGAGCTTCTTACATATTTCAAAATAAACATATCATGTGAGTCTTTCCAGGACTGGGATCCTTTCCAGCTCATGCTGACTTCAATGGGAATCAGTTTATCTATCTTTCAGTCTAACAAAAAGCATGTTAACATAATTAGACTAAGATAAGAATAGATCGGTTAGAAGTATCGATACTAATTGGGGGTATTTCAAACGCCACAGCACCTAAATTTATCTACAAGTCATTGAACTGAGAATTCCCTAGTTTCCCTGGTTTTTGTGCTTGCAAATAAATGCAGGAAGGTGTAACTTCTCCATTTTCCCACAGTGCATTTTGCACATCAATCCAAACACAATATCAATATGGTAAAGAAATTAACATTATCACTTATAAAAAAGGACATGCCAGCAGTTCATTTCCCTCTACTCTTTGAATTATTAAGGATGTTAGAGAAATGTTTTTTTCTTCCCTTACTGAAAGGGAAGATTATGGTAGAAATTTGGACTGTGAAGATAGCCTCCAAACTGAGAGACAATCATCTTTTAGACTGTTTCTATTTCATAAAGAGAAGGGGTTTTGGGGTTGCTTTTTGTTTGGGTTTTTTTGAGAGCAAGAGAAAAAGATAAATACTGTTTTTATGTTAGAATCAAGACATCTTTATTATTGGGCTAAAACAAACTGCGCTTCTTAAACATGATGCTGAAAGGCAATGGGCTGACACTGTCAGCTATTTTTTCATATCAGCAAAGAAACCCACTGTCATCATTAAGGCCATGCAGAAACAAAGAAGCCCAGTCTGGACCAGGGATATTATTTCTTGCCTAATAAGCAAAGCTCTAAACAGAGACAACGCTTAAATTTATCATCCGGGTTTCTAGAAAAATTGAGTAGGAAATTGAGGTTAGGAGATTAAGTGCATTCAAAAACATCTTCTCTAAAATGATGGGATAATCATAATGCTTATACAATAAACTAATACAGTAATCCTAAATTATTCCTAAACAAAGATTTATTGAGTGGGGTCATAATGCAAGTTTGATTTTAATATATTGCTACAAGCTGCTCATGACCCAGTCCTAGCTGAGAAGTTTGAAATAAGATCAATTGCAAGGTGATATTCAAAGCATTTGAGACAAGAACTTTCCTATAAATAGCAGCCATCTCTTCTCTTCACCCACGGACTTGCCCTTTGGTGAGATCCCATCTGGTCAAACCCCTTTTCTCACATAGACTAACAGTCCAAAATTCCTGAACCACATTCTTTCAGTGCTGTAGTCCTTGAAGCATAGCCAGAGTGTGATCCAGTGTCCTTTGGAGCAGACAGGAAGGCCTCCATGGCCTATACACAGCTGTGACCACCAAACTGTCCGTCCCTGTTACTCTAATTTGGGTTCTGAATGAAGATGTCCAACTGTCCCGTTAGATCTTTGATTTCAAGCCAGGGCTTTGCCTATAGTGCCAAGTGTCACCCCTTTCCCACAGCTTTTTTTTGCATGCATGCATATATACGCACACAATTTAAAATACTCTATTCACAGATGTGAGAAGAGGCAATTGGCTTTCCATCAAGGTTAATAGAAGCCAAATAGTTAAGCATATCTGAAAAGCAAGAAGAGCAGTTCTGCTGCTACAGTACAGGGAATTTTATGAAAGGGACATATTCTAAAAAGCTTTGCTGATTTTAGCACTACTAGTTTCTTTTCAGTTAGTAAGTTTAAAATCAGAATCCCAAATAAAGATGATTGATTTATTCACAAATGTTAATGTAAGATTTTTGGTTCATTACACTCAGCCTTTTCTCTGACACAAATTGGATATTACCAACTTTTAAACAAAAATTACATTTCTGTCTGAATATTTTCTGTCTTACTTGTGGGAAAAAAAACATTTTGCCAACGGAGTTTAAAATCTTTATCCCCCCGAGGAGTGTATTTTCTTTGTGTATGGTTACTAAATTTTCTTTTTAGAGCGGAACAAAGTTGAGTATTCCAGAACTCAGATATTCTGTAATTCTCTTTCAATTGGATTGCATGATCTTGTACAGAATCCACAAGTATATTACATTTGTAATTTCAAAATAGCTTCTCCATATTGATTGTCCTAGTGATCAAAAGACATAGATTACTTGGAAGAAAACAGAAAAACTGAGTGATAAGTTTTTCTGCAATCAATGTCTCTAATATGTATGAGAATGGGACATCATTTCACCAAAACAATCCATCTGTGAAGTATGCTAAGGGATGACTGCGTTTGGATACAGCAATTAATCACCACATTATTTATAGCACTTCAGAAGCAGCTTACAGTACATTAATCAGGGATAACTTCTGCTTAATTAACAGAGCTGCCAAAAACGTCAAACAAGACTGTAAAAATCTGAATTGAGAAAGAAAGCAATAGCAAGGGACTGGTAATGATGAAATATTCAAAGTTCTTCAACAAAAGTCTTCTCCCAGTTTCTCTTTCTGCAGCACCAGTAAGCAACAAACTCCATCGACATACAACTGTGCTAGGTGACCATATTGGTAATATTAGGTACTCATGAGCAAAAAGAAAACAAAGCAACAAGAAGTTGACGGCATCAGTTTTAGTGCCCTGCCATGCACACAGCCGTGTGGATATGGAAGACACTGAAAATAAAGCATCTTTATTTATTTATTTGAAAGATCTTCCTTTGTGCAGTTGAAAGGGCCACTAGAGTGAGAAGTTGCATGGATCACACTTAAATTCATTGTCTCTGCTTCAGCATGGACTCCGTTAGAAGTAAAGAATAGGAAAAGTCTGGGATTCGCTGTTTAATCTGCTTTTCAAATCATGGCTCAATGAAAGTCTCTTTCTTATGTAGAGGCTCATAAAATAAAATCATGTTTTCCAGCAGTGTGAAAGGCAGTATAACTCTTCTATTCAAAGTACTTGAAAAGAAGTTTAGCAATTAAAACTAAGTAAAACTAAGTAAGATATGAAAAACACAAGTAATTTGCATGTTAGGCATATGCAAATTGGAAAATAAGATCTGGTTTAAAGGAATAAAGAACTTCATAAAATTACATGGCTATTAAAAGTAGCTTATATGCTGAGAAGTATTCTGATTTACATAAGCAAATTTATTTCAATTACTACATGCAAATGGTAATTATATCAAGTAAAAACAAATTTTTATTGAAAGCACATCTCATTACAGAAAACATTAATGATTTTTTCAATTTTGGGTCTTCCTTGAGAAGGGGTGATGAATAAAATATAGAAAAAATGCTTTTGTTATTCAATGCACAGCTGAAATTTTAACTATGAAACAACTGCAATCAGGTTTTGTTAGTCTTTTCTTAGCCTGGTGCTCATAGATCTCCAAATAACTTGAGATATCCACTGAAAGTAACAATGAAATGCTTATTGTTACTTGTCGTACTTTAACATTCTGTTATAAAAATACCCTGTTTTCACTGTTGGAACTGTCTGTCCTTATGTTAATAAGGATACCTAAATTCATTATTAGTTTAACATTTGACGTGGATAAAGGCAGGTACATTTAGGAACTTATATTTAGTCTAAGACCATTTTCATAGAAGTCTCCATGAAACTGGCACTGGACACCAGAACGTACATGCACAAACCCCACTTTAATGTGTATGTTTGTATGCCTATTTGTGTTTATGAAATGGAAAAAAAAATCAAATAGACTGAAATGAAAATGGAACCTTCTACATATCAGATGTGCTTGAAGAAAGATCTATGAATTGATGTAGAATAAACTATTTCTGTGTCACTTATAGCCAAAAGAAAAAGAATCATAGGACCTAAAAAGAAGGAAAAGGCCCACCAACAAATTCCTTTGTAAAACACAGATCTACGTAAGTGTCACTCCAGCCTTTCATCATGTCCCCCCGGTTAAAAGTTCCTTATCTAGTAGTAGAATTTGGAGCAATAAAAAAGAATGCTTCCGGTGCTTTTGTTACTTCATATAGTACCATTCATATGGTCATCGCTTGTCTTAATGGGTCTTGAAGGGCATTTTTCTTGTTGCTCCGGTAACAAAGACTGCCATGAGGTCATTCAACACACACCTAAAAGGCTCAAATTAAATATTCATCTTACCTGGTAACAGTAAGATCTGTTCAGCAGTAACATCACTTCAAACTATTCTGTAAAGTAATATTGCCCTCTCAGAACTTGTGATTTGTTGGGCTCATTGAGCTTTCTCCTGGCAAACCAAATGCATTTCAGATCAGTGGGGCCTGGGGTGAGGGGAAGGAACCCTGTAAAGTCAAGTACAGAAGGCATTAAGAAACATGGTTTACACTATTTTGTCTCATTACTCCTTAAGTGAAACTATTAAGCCAGAGGCCTATAAATTACTCCATTTTACTGTATCAGCACCTTTTAATGTTTTATTAGTATTCAGCCAGTGAAGATGGCAGCCTGTGAGCACGTATGGTAGCATTTCCTCTCAATGATTCAGAGCAATAAAACACTAGAACAGTCAATTCTCAGCAATCCTGGGCAGATGGTGTTCATTCTTCAAGCAGGTGTGGGGATGTAAAACGTGCCTCTACCTTTACCCACTGACAGATCGCTACAACAAATTGCTTAAATAAAAGAAATAAAGTCTAACTTGGACAAACCTACCGGATTATTCTTCATGCATCCAAGACTCAGAGTGATTTAAATGGCATTCCATGTACTAAAAATGGCAGATCAGTCACTAAGGAATCTTACAATTCCTACCTATAGTGCAACTCAGTTTGCTATTTCCTGACAAGTCCTTTATGACTGAAACTGAATACTATCGATCTGAAGTCACTATTTCAATAAAAATTGCATCAGACCACAGAATCAGAAATACAAACGTACTCCTGAATATCTCTACAACGTATTGTAAAATATACTTTTCCTTTCTTTTCTGCAAAAGTCCCATTATCACTGATAACTGCTCTTAGACAAGCAATGTTCTTTCACCACTGATAAGTCTCCTAGACGGACAGACTATGCCAGACAGATAAAACTGATGCAGATAAGTACTTTGAGCATTTCATAGAACTAGAAATAAAAAGATTTCTAGAAATGAATGATAACAAAAGTAACACTGCAAGCCTGGTGAAAAACCTCAGAACACAATGAGGGGTAGAGTTACACAGAAAATGGGAAAACTACAAATAAATATGACAGGCAGAGAAGGCTCCATCTGTAGAAAAAAATCATTCCGCTTTGAATCAGAATGCATTTAAAAATGTAATGTAAGAAAACCCAGTCAGGCAAGACATAAGCTCTCTGTAAGTGCACCTGAGTTAAATAAAATAACTCACCATTTGGCCACAAAACCAGACCTAAAAACTGGGACTATTGTGAATGTCTATATGAGGAAGTAACCCAAATGGTCTAGTGAAATGTTCTGGATGACACAGAAATTACTTATGTGCAAACCAAGTGACATGGAAGCTTTCATTGACAATTTCCAAGACACCCTAAAGTCAACAGGAGAATTCTCCTGATCTTATTCCTAAAAAAAGAGCAGATTACCTCCTTATCACATGCCAGCTGTGAAACAAGAAACAGACGACCAGTGAGAAAAGAAGACAGAGACGGGTTTGCATATTCTTAAAGAAAACAAAGTCTGAACTTTCCCAGGACCTGGAATAGCTTCAGGCACTTGCATAGACATAACTACCAACTATCAGGCAACTTTGTCAAGTTGACCCAAAATCATTATCACAGTCCATTTTAATGACAGGTAAGACTTAAGACTCTGAGAGAGCTCCCTTTAGAGTGAAAACCTATTGCAAAATGGTTATTCTTCATTCAAACCTTGAGACCCCAGGGTGACTTGCATTTTCACATGTAATCCAATTAGTAAGATTGAGATTAAGCTAATCGCAGTAGGAAAAAAAAGCACCAATCATCATGTAAACCTTGTGGCTTTGTGGTTTCACACTTTGTCTTTAATACCTGTCCAACAGATAATGCAGGATTTTCATTCTGAACCAGCTCCCACTGCAGTGGGATAAATAAATAACACAACTACTCAGAAGTCATATGCAATGCATTCTGCATAGAGTATTAGGTTAGAAATGAAACGATGCAGGCTAGTAATCAAAGGAATCAGCTTTGAAAGGGAAGGTAATTCTCTTTTAAATCCAAAAGAGACAAATAAATCTAGCAAAACTACCCCACAAGATCTTTGTCCTTCACTAGCTGATCTTGGAAAGCAATCAACATGAATTAGCAGCATTCATGGAACTGATCTTTTACTGGATAATTGCCGATTACTATGCAATACATAACTGTGAAGTATTTTGCATGTGTGAATTGGCTAAGCATCGGAAATAACTGTATTGAGGATTAACCAGTGATTTGGGTGCAAAGTTATTTAGTAAGCAAAATGTTCTTCTCCCTGTTTCATTTATTAGCCATATCTTTGAGCTAAACGTGAGTGCTCCTTTGAAAGCACTGTGTTTATTGCCCTAATTTTATGTCTCACCCTACTGTAAAACATAGTCAACCTATGTTGACTATGTGGCCTTTCCTGAGCCTGTAATACACTCTTTGGAAAGATTATAATATCATTTCATCAACTGAGGATTTTTTTTTTTTTTTACAAAGCATGCAGCAGCAAAGAACATAGAAATACATTTCTATTTCCTTTTGCTGGGATACCTGGAAGATTTTGATGTTTCAGTTGATCCTCACTATGCTAACAAGCTAAACTGACCGTGGTCTGACAACAGAAAGAACTAATGAATATGAGAACAAAACAACATAAAACAAAAATAATATACACACTGCTGATTTTAGAGAGGTCTGTCACAAGACCAGGAATGAAATTATAGTATGGGCTCTGCAAATCTGCTATCCTAGTTGATGATTCCTATTTTATTATCATACATGTAAGAGAACATTTATGGACTAAAGAGGCTTTCATTTTACTTGAATTTACATCTCAACACAGCTCTGATTCCCAAACTTTCTTAAATTAATTTCTTTGAGCACAATAGCCTACAAATATATGGCAAATACAATTCCTATACTTTAAAAATATTCAGTCAATCTAACATTTCCAATCAATAGGTTAACACTCAATCCAGGAAAGAAACACAGCTACACATGCAAAATATCTCAATTTTCAACTCTCTTCCTTTACCATTCTTTTGTTGGTTTTTTGTCACTCCTTTCCTAAATGACATGAGTGCTACTCAGCATTGGTGTCAAATTCCCATTTTTGATCTTTCAGCCACCTGCAGTTTCTACCAGCTCTGCTCACTCTTCTTCCTCTCTGTCTTCACCCTTTCTCATATAGTGCAGAAATACTTTGCTGTTCCTCAACACATGGAGCTAAGCTTTGTGTCTCCTTTTCCATACTTTTGCCACCATTCTAAAGCTCCTTACATCCAGTGATTTGCTGCCTGGGAGCCTTCTCAATCAGTGGTAATGTATCTATGTTTAACAGCCTTCTGAAATCTCTTTCTCTGCTTTTGTGCAGTTGTTTTTTTAGATCCAGAAAAAACACTCGGCATTCCTCTAATACCCAATGGCACAGTTTTGCTCATTTTAACTGTGTCTTCTGAGGAGCATTTTCTCTCACTCATTTTGAGACTGCTAATTTCCCTTGATGCGCCATTGTTCTTGTACAGAAAGAAACTGTAAATAATAATTCTCTGTTCATCTTCCCTCAACCTGACAATGATTTATGGATTCCTATCATATACCCTTTAGTCATATCTTTTTTTTCTAATCTGGGCTCCTTGATTATTCAATTGCTACTTAGGATAAAGTAATTTTCTAATAAACTTTATCATTCTTCTTTTTCTCGACTTTGCAAATACTAATATATCTGTCCAAGACAGACTTCAATACATGAACATACTGTGAACATATATAAAGCCATGAAAATGTTTCTACGGTTTTTCCACTCTTTTCCCAACAGCTTCTAATGGCCTAGAAATATTCACTGCAGCCCTTGTATCTCATTCTTAAAAAGTAGTAATTAACTATTTTGCCATCATTGTATGCATTGTATGATTGCAGTTGGGATTTTTTTTCTACCTCCATTTGTACTTCTGCACATTTACTTAAACTGAATTTCATCATCTGCTTTTTTGCTGCACTTAGAAGTTGTTACTTCTCTTCTTTATCTTGACTAGCTTGGCAATCTCATAATAATTACATTATTAGTCACTATAAATCCCTCTTTCCAGAAAATTAAAACCCCAGTGCAAAATCCTATGACTGAACCCTAACTCTGGCCCTATTGTTTTGTGTTTTGTTTGTGTGGATTTTTATTTTTTATAGATACTTCTCCACGTTGAATACCTCTCAAATTCTCATGGCTAGATAGTTTTTCCTGTAGTTTTTTGAAAAAGAGAAATCTTTTCAAATACTTTCTGTAAACCTTTGTAGACTCTATTGACAGGACTACTCTAGCTCCCCGAGTGAATTCTAACTGTGAGCAATGACTAAATAAGCCGTGTTGAGTCTTCCCCAAGATACTATATGTATTTATCTGTCCAGTTACTATTCCTTGTCATAATTTCTATCAATTTGGTGAATGCAGGCTCAGTGGTTAGTAGTTCCCTGGATACTCTCAAGCAACCATTTCCTAGCTTGGAATTAGATTAGTCTTTCTCCAACTCTTTGGTACCAAGGAAGTGTTAGGAAACAGAATAAATACAAATGAATTTAACTAGTTCACTCTTAATGGTCCCCTAGGCCTCTTGGGCCAATACCACTGGGTTCAGATATTTTTAACCAATATTTACTGTATATTTTATCAGTTTTCTCTGCTATCTATTCTGTTGAGTTACGTTCTCTAATCAACTTCTGGAAAAAAAATCACCACGTGGGAATCTGCCCAGTTTATTTTGCATTTGCATTGTTACTGCAACAAATCCTTTCTGTGCATGAATTCTGTGCTTCATCTTCTTATGCTGTCATCTTCCATAGGCCTTATGGACTACCTGGCAGATACTCCACACTTCAGGAGTTTGAGAAAAGTCTTTGGAAGTTCTTCCTCTATCATGTTTGCTCTGCCTTACAGGTTTTTTCCCATTTAACCTAGCAGATTCTACATGTTTCTTTTTTTTTATTCTTGAGATTTGAATAGGGATTCAATTTTGTGAAGAACATCTGCATATTTTATAATTTCTCTAATCTCATTATTTAACAATTATGCTTTTCAAACTTGATCTTCCTACAATGCTTTAATGTCTTATATTTTTTTTAGCTTCCAATACAGCGGCTTGAAACAATATCCATGTCATCTGTTAAGATGGTTTTTCAGCCACCTCTATCAGTTTCTTTTTAACAAGCATCCTTATTTTTCTGAAACTCCCCGTTTGTAGAATTAAGTACTTCTGCATTGGTTCTTCTGACTTCTGTTCCTGACAGCATGCTGAATTTAAGCACGTGGTTACAGAATGTACTTTGGTAATAACATTGTGTCAATAAACGGCCCCTCCATTGATTCTCCAATTAGCTTCCTCAGTGGAAAGTCATCTATGGTGTCTAAAAGTTTAGTTTGACTTGACAGCTATTACCCAATTGACATGGGAGGCCACAATCATGGTGAGCTGAAATAACACATTTCTTGCATGTTTCTTGACAAGTGTCTCTAACCTAGCCTGGTATGCCACATTCATTGATCAAGCACTTACAGTCTTATTGCTTATACTAAATTTAGGCCTAGATATTCAATAGGGATTCTTAATTACTCCCTAACAGTTAATTTGTTTATGTGCTATAAATGTGCATTTCATTTACTGCATAGCACTATTTCTCCACATGCATGACCACCCTTTCATTATTACCTTGTTATTATCCCAGTACTTCTATTCTTTACAGAAAATTCCCAGTATGCTTTTTATAGCAATAGGCTAAAATAAAGTTAGGCATCCCATAAAATCCAGGTATCATGAAGTTTATAGCCTCCCCCCCTTAAAACTCCTATCATTTAAAGAATACAGTATTGGCAAATTCAATACCTCAGATGTTGGAAGATTCCAGAAATAAGCTTGTCCAAACAAACTCTCCCTGACATCCTTGAATGCATATGGCATATTCTCTATTTACATTCAAATGCTGTATTTCTACAGGACAACTCTTCTGTTCAAAGCAGGGTATGGAGAGTACTCAATTGATCATTATTCCTCTCTTGTTTCCACATTCACCACCCAGACTGTAATCCCACAGTGTATTTACTGGACTCAATCCAAACTCTGCACTGAATACAGAATTATCACTTTCCTCATGAGCCTTCAATAGTTCTATTATCTTACTGTGCTCCTCTTTTAAACAAACGTAATTAATCTAGCTTCATAACTCTCCTGTAAAACAAGGTGGCTCCACATTATACACAAATAACAGAGGGGAAGCAATTAAAAGTAAAACTGTCCAGGAGTCAATTAATTTACCTGGCTAATAAGAAAACAATATCTTAGAACCCAGTCTATATCTCCATGAAATTTCCAATTATATGATTAATGCTACAACCACTCCTCAAGTAAGATACCATGTATATCAAGTGGGAGAGCCAGAAAAGAATAAGGAGAAAAGATTTTCTTGACCCACTGCATATTCAGCAAATATTGGTTCTCCACAGCAAATTTTTCTAGTCCTCTGTGATCCTTATTCAATTGTCATTTTTTCCATGTGCCTTGCATCAAAAAAAGAACAATCTACGCAACTTTGCTTCATTCCCACAGCACAGGTGGTCATGCACATAGCCTCAAAACAAAAAACAAACCAAAAAATCAAAACCTCAACAAAAGAGCAAATCAAAAGACACCTGACCTTATAATCAGATTAATGCAATAAGATTATGGAATAAATGCTAACAAGCAGACTGGGATCCTCAGTGTGGATACTCTAGAAGATCCTGAGATGTCTACACACATGAGATGTTTCCACACAGTGGAAAAGTTGGTTAGGGACAATAGGTTGGGTGTGAATATTGTTCACAGGGATCTCAAAGAAATATAGCAGTGAAATTTTTTTCCAGGTAAACAAGGAGAAGGAGTTTTTTCCAGCCCTTTAAATCTACCCATCTGCCTGCCTGGATATAGTATCTGCCTTTTCAGAATTTCAGATAAGCCCCAACAAAGAGTACTTAAGAAAGCGGGATAAAATTCTCTCATTTGAGATCTCAGCGATTAGCAAAATAATGTGTAGCAGCCTTGAAGGGAGGCTATAGATAAGCTAGAGGAGATGCAGGATGGTAATCCACAGGTATATAAACAGCTGCTAACAAAGAAGATGGGAATAGTCTGTTTTCCATGTTCATTAATGGATTCCACTTGCAGCAAGAACAATGCATATTAAACATAATGGAAACTTTCAAACAGGGGAAAGTGTAACAGACTGTGACAAATTGCCTGGTGAGGATGTGGAAAGTCTGTAATTAGAACAGGCAAGACAGATATCTGCTTGGAATGATACACATAAAATTACTCGGGGCAAGAATATTACCTCTTGAGGCCCATTCCAGTTCTAGTTTTCCACTTTTCTTTATACTCTCTAACATCATTAAAAAATTAAAACTATTTCCTTAAAATTCTCTCTGTATTGAATGTATGTTTAAAAGAATTCACCTCTCCCTGTAGCCAGTATAAAATTGTTGTGGCTATTCAACAGAAAAGGAATAAAGAACATTTCGTGTTTCCTTATACTAGTCTATATCAACTGAAATACTGAGAACCCACTTTTATGGGTAAGAACAAATGAAAAAGCTCCCTGTTCACACAGAAGCCAGGTGGCTGTCTTTATACAAAATGATGACATACCAAGTCAAAGTGCAGTAACACAAGTGCATTCATCTAAAAGTTGATTACCTGATTTAAATATGTCCCATTTGCTCTTAGTTGTTAAAAAAAAAGGGGGGGGAGGGGGCAGAGGGGAACCTGTAGGTAATAGTGTCAATTTTTGCACTCATATAAATGTATTCCAATATGACTATCATAAATTCTTATCACTGTTATAACCACCTGAGCCCTTTTTTTCCTCTAGTGAGTATCTGTATAGGTCTAATTTATCTTTCTAAACAAAGTCAATTAAACTAGTGTTGAAGAAGAGATAGTGTTCCTCCTGTTGCTGTTACAGTATCCCAGTCTCCTCAGAGTTCATTTCAATGATGTGCCACTGTCACCTTCACAGATCTCTGACAAAAGAAGGTTCTAATGTACCCTCACTCCTGATTCACAAAGGCTTTTCTGATCTGAGTTCACTACCTAAACCGTACTGTTAAGCTCAAGCCCAAGACTGACCAGGACTGTTCCTGAAGATGCAGCTCTAGAAGGCAAATCAGGCCCAGGAATTGGAGCAGAAGGCAGACAGCTCATTTCTCCAGGATTTTTTCCAGATTTATTGGACAAGAACAAGAGCACAGCAAAGGAGCCCTCATCACAAGAAGACAAAAGGGAGGCAGAAAGAGATCAGGAGGGATATGAGAGAGTAAGGGGAAATATGGAAGAAGGAAATAAGTGACACTCATAGCCGGGTAAGAAAGAGGACTAAAGAAGGAAACTGGCAGCAGGAAGTTGAGGGGAAATGGTAAAAATGCCTGTGAAAGGCATCCAGACTGGCTCTGCAAGAAAACTGGGCCTTCAATTGAGGCAGAGTTAGCAGGAGTGAAATAATTTTTATGGGGACACATTCCACACACAGGAATGTGAATGTTAGGGTATAAGGCAATGTAGAAAACTTGGACAGCAGAAATCTGCATTTGTTTTGCATGAAATCTGAGAAGCGGGAGCTAGGAGGAAGAAATTCAATTTATATCAAGGAAAACAATGAAGTTCTGAACTAAACCTAGGACTGTTGAGAAGCTGGGGTGGTGGTGTAATGGGCAATGGAATAGGAAGGAGACAATAATGTCTAGATTTGGATTCAGAGAACAGCAAGAAGGGAACAAGAAAAGGAGGGGGGGAAAGGAAGAAAAAGACTGACTCATACAATGGCAGGAGGGAGAGAGAAGCTTGCTGGCAAGAAGCTCAAGAAGTAAAAACAAGGTCTTAGTAAGTAAAGAGAAAGAGCCTGGAACAAGGAAAGGAAAACAGTGGAATCAAACATGGGATAATTTGGAGTAAATTAACTATATTCTACACCAGAGCCTGGAACACAATCAAAGAATCCCCAGTCTTGCCAACACTCTGCTGTCAGCAATCACCTATGAATCCCATTTGAGAAGAAAACACAGTGAGCTTTCACAGATAGTCAACAATTGCACGCTCTCATTTTCTGGTCGCCTGCCTGGAGACCCTGGGGTCTGACTTGCAGAAGTGCTAAGCACTTGCAGCAGTGAGTGAAGGCAACAGAAGTCACTGCTGTGAGAATAACTTCATTACTATTTGGGATGAACTCAGATAGTATGGCAGTGAGTGCCATCGTGTAACTCGTGAGTAACTGTGACTTCCTAAAGATTTTAAATGGAGTGCAGTAAATAAGATACAGAGACACGCATGCAACATCAAGTTAAAAGCAAAGTATCAAAGTAACTCACAGAGGGAAGCCATTTGGTCTATCTAATGCACCATGAGGTAGAAGATGTATGGAGTAAAAGAAAAAAAACAATACAGATAAAGAATATTAATGTAGGTACGCGAGGAGAAAATTTGTTCAGCATAGGGAATGCTTGACTTTTGAAGCTGTATTACACGATTGGTGTTATTCACGTGGATGTTATCTACATATTCCACTCACAGAGGTGGGTGGGTGGTATGGCCTCAACACACAAACTACACCTAAAATGCAGTTCCTTGTCTTGCAGACTTACTAGTGTGGGTCACACACATTAAAAGTCAATAGGAGGTTTAGGGATGACTTCCACCAACATGGCCTCAATTCTATTATTAGTTCTACTTAAAGCAGCAATACAAAATGCTTTCCTCAGATTTGCAAGTATTCTGAAAAGGGTAAGCATTCATTGGCCCGTTACAACCTAATACACAGAAATGAGGTAAACAATGATTACGGCTCTGTAAAACAAGGAAGTGATCGTTTTAACAGTGTTTGAGGGGGTTCATTCTGCTTAATACTACCTGATTCCTCTTTCCACTGTTGTCAGTTTGGCTAACTATCAATGCCAGCATCATACCCGCACTTCCTGAGGCTACTCAATGCAGTTTCTGGACCAGGACTTAGGACAGTTTAAATTTTGACTTTCTTCACTGCTAAATTTATTTTCTTTTTGTATTAAAGTCAGTTCACCATATTAGTTCTCAAATATTGGTACAATTACTATTTCATGACAGTTTGCCAGTAAATAAAAACCTACCTGGCTTAAGAACTAAGTCAAAGAATAAAGTCTGCTTTAGTCTTAAAGATGGGAAGGAACTAATTCTGGCCCAACCCAGAAGGTAGCTGTTTAGTGTTCCCAAAAGGCATGATGTCCGAGCTGAGAAACCCAAACATTCATCAGCTTAGGAGAAATCTCCATCTGACTACTCAAATACATAATAAGTTGGAATCTAAGTCAGATGTAAATCCAATTCTTTCACTTTCAAAAGTTCAACCCTTTGATTAGGCATGGAGACAAAGATGCACAAAATCATTCACTGCTGATTCAACTGAATCACAAACGATTTAGATCCTTATCAGGATCAGCATTTTTTCAAGTTACAGTCAAGGCTTATTAGCTTTTCACATTATTGGATAATTTTTTATCTGTTTGACAAGACTGCTTACATCAAATATTCCTGTAAAAGCAGTAAGTCATGTGCTGTTTGTACAGCACTGGAATTTTTTACCTACACATTGAAGTCACCTTAGAAAACAATTCAAACTCCTGTGATCACCTGAATAAACACAATTTTCCTTAAAGCTTATGCAGCATCTGCTTAGGGGCAAAAACAGGCCTACAAGAGTGTCTTCCTGCTACTTCCAAGAAGCAAGATTTCCTTCTATTAGATAAAAGGTTTTAACACTTTAAAGTGTGTTATTCCCTAACAAAGCAGTCATTACATCCACACTTAATGATTTGGGATTTTTTCCTTAAAGTACAACAAAGATGAAGGCTCTCATAGAAATGTTCAATGCAGTAATTTTCACTCTGGATGTGTGAGAAAGTTCAAATAACATATGAAAGAAACTCCAGCTGAAAGCTTTTTAAAATTCCATTTTTCGGTGCTTCCTGGTTCTCCCCAAAAACATTCTTATTCACAATGCAGTAGCGCCCAGTGACTCCAGGACCCAAATTAACATCAATATTACTTCACAAATTTTAAATTTCATTTAATAAAATGTACACTACTCTTGGTATCTATCCCAGACATCATCTAGCAATGCATGTTTTAAATGTATACACAGCTAAGCAGAGAAATCAGTAACCTTGGAAGCCACGAGCAACACCCCTGCACACCAGTTCCCTGTCACCTCTGACACATACATCATGAATGCTTTCATTTTTGAGGCTAAAGTCCCATTCTCTAAGATGTTTGGGATTTTCTCCTTGTTTAGATTAATAATAACAATGGACAAGATGAAGCGAGGAAAAAGACCACTGTTCTAAAGATATTTAGCAGATTTAAACAGCAGTATCAAGTTATCCGCATCTGACCTACAGCTGTAACCCGTCTGTTGAGAGCTGGAAAGAACAGCTGAAATACAAAATACATTCTCTTATGTTATGGTTAGCCATGTCCCCAAAGACTTTCTTAACTCGCCACAAGAAATTAGAAGTTCAAGCAAGCAACAAAGGAATGCTTGAAAAGTTCTAATGTTGTCCCTCAAATCGTATAGGAAACATAACTGAACAGAAAATAAATAAATAAATTTTCACTCCTGGTGGAGGAAGGAGGCCCTGACGGAAAAACAAGATAAAACTTAAATTAGAATTCGAAAAACAACAAGATTTACCACAATGTGCTTGCTTTCCGTTTTAATGTGCTGCATTAAAAGGGATCAGGATTTGGAATTTCACACTTATTTATCACCTGGTTAAACAACATTCAGTAACAGAGCACCAGGGAGCTGCTGTGCCACGGAGCAGAACATAGCCTAATTCTACCCTGATCAAGCAGCAGTCATTGCATCTCCATATCATTAGGTTGCCCTTAGAGAGAGATCCCAGTACCGTGGCTATTCTAATTAAGAGTGTTATCAGTGAGTGAAGCGTGGTGCACAGTAACTCAAACACTTCTGTGGCAGAACTGCAGAACATTTCAACAGGTTTGCAAAAAACAATTTTTTTTTCAACATGAAATCTCACTACAGCTCTGGTGTACAGCTACCGAAGAAGAAACATTCCAGATTTGCATCTTCAGATCTGCCTTCAGAAAGCCAGGACTGAAGTCAGCTGACAGACCTTAAGGCTTAATTGAAAAGAAAGCCTGTCAGTAGCTTTCAGTCTCATTTTGCTTCTGGGTAACAGACTCAGTTTTAATTTGTTGTGCAAGATGAGCATGAAAAGGTAAGACTCGGTCACCTAGTGAGTCACCACGCAAAATAAATGACTAATGGGTCTATCTGCGTTTGACAGATTGAGGTTCAAATCCTGCTGCTTCTTCAGGAAAGGCAGATCTACTGCCTGGAGGAACAGAGATTCATGGCACATGTTATGCACGCAGGGTTTAAAAGAAATTTTAGAAGGCAGCTGCTTTCTACATGCTGACTTTAGAAAGTTCCTGTTAACTCTGTTTATCAAGAAGAAAACATGATTATTTTGTGTGCAATCACTTGCCTCCACTCAAACTCTTGCACTGGCAAATACCACCTTCTTCATTCTGATGATGTGGCTTTTATCTGACCCCTCCATTGTACAGTGGAGATAAAATTTCTTCATTATGCTTCCCTGCTTGTCTACACTATTCTGTTCTCCTGCTTTTTTTCCCCCTCCCACTAAAACAGTCTATTCAGTCTCTGTACCATCTTCTCACCTCTGCATTTCTCTCAAATTGTGACTTCATGAAAATACAGAGGTTCACCAGATGTCTTTAGATGACTTCTAAGAAAATTTTCCTTATCATATACATGGACAGCTCTTTGCTAAAACCAAAGTAGTTTCCACAGATTGTCTACTTAATCTCCTTGCACCTTTTTTCCAGCACTGAAGCATTATGCCCAAGTTACACACAAAAGAGAAAGAAAAATAAAAGAGATAAAAGCAACACACACACACAAAAAATCAACCCCAAAACACAACACCCCTCAAAAGCCCCCAAACCAAATCGTTTATAAGGCCTGTAGCAGTCCAGAGAAGCAGCAGTCACACCTGTTTCCAACTCTGGTGTTCAGACCATTCTATATATTCTGTGGAATGGAAATATTCATCTACATTAAATAAACATCTCAGTGATTTTAAAAAGTTGCTCATTTTTAACAGAAGCAACTTGAATATACAGGCTAATTACAGTCACAGAATGCTGAGGTTGGGAGATAACCCACTGCTCAAGCAGGACCCCTTAGAACTGGCTGCTCAGAACCATGGCCCCAAACTAAGGCGTTCCTTACCAGGCAGGCCATCTCTCCTAGCAGAAATGCTTTTTAAGGTAGATTCTGTCTCTTCCAAGTATCCCACAGAACATGCTCCATGAAAGTAACCATTAGTATTTTCCTTTAGAGTGAGTGGGAGGACAAAGGCAAGAAAACAATCCAAGCACAGGTCTAGTCATCGTGTTCAGACGGCTGGTTTGCTCAGATGCCTACTAGAAGGTTTTAGTTGGATAAAATAAATCAGCAAGAAGGTTAGAAAACCTTCTCTCTCCCTCATACAATTCTTTCAATTAGGGAGCTATGTGTAATTCTTGTTCCTTCAGTGTTCAAGCCAGAATCCTCTGGTGTCAGTGTCTACCTCTTTTATCAGCCCTGACTGAAAGTACTTTGGTATAGATTGCTTTGAAGTTGGTGATATTTTCTTTTAGATGTCAACCTCGCTGCAGCAGTTGAGGACACTGCTATGACAGGATCACAGAGTTAAACATTTGAAACCAAGCAGAGCCTTTTGTTTTTTCCAAAAAGAAGCGAGGCAGTGCTGAATAACATTTCCAACAGAAATCATCACCCAACTGCACCTGCAGCAGCAGCTTGTGGGGAGGAAGACAACCAGAATGCAGGGAAGAAAATTATACCTAATAGCTAAGAGGAAGAAACAGATTGATGACTTACATTTTTGTTTTACTGCCCACAAAGGCAGCCTGAGACACTAATTTATTCTAAAACAGAAAGTGTTTTTGTTTAATTAGATACTTAGATTTAGATACTGATTACACAAATCTTTATGATTTGATTTTATTTAATTTGCTGCATATTTCAGATATGTGCCAAAACGCTTCTTTATCCCTCCAAGTGGAGATAAAGCAGTGAATTCATAACAGAGACAGCTTCGTTATTGGTTTTTTTAACCCTAATGTTTTAATTAAACAATATCAAAAATTTCAAAAGATTAAAATTTTATTCTTTTCATACTTATTCAAGTCTTACTTGAATAACATCTTTATGTCAATGCTTTGTTAGCCAATTGTACTACTTTCAGTACAAATATGTAACAATGACCTTTACTCCAAGAAGCTTATGAAGGATAAAGCTATAGATAACAGCTGGATGTAATTAAAGTACAAAAACAAAACTGGTATCTCAAAGTTACCACAATGCCGGTATCTCAAAGTTACCACAATACTGGTATCTCAGTTCCACAATACATCAAGGTCTGCATTTGTAATTTAAAAAAAAAAAAAAAGAAAGAAAAATTTAAAAAGGACCTCAAACCTTTCTTGCATATCACAAATCCAAACAGTGTAGAAATTTATTGGGGGCAAGGAAAAAGTTCATTCTACGCACCAGAACACACATAATAAAGATGAGCAGGAGTGTGCCTAAGCTAACATGAATCCCCACCTGAGAAGTTCACTGATCTGAGTACGCACCATAGTCCAGACTTTTAAAATGAGCACAGCTTTGCTCATCTTTAAACTTCTTTCAAGGCTAGTAATGCTCTCATCCTACCTTGTAGAGTGAAGTTAGGTTACTAGTTCATAATAAAGAGAAGTCAATATGGTACCAAATGCCACTGGTAAGGAGAATTCAGTTTGAGGACTCAACTTCACAGACTCCAGGGTCTCCATCTGACAAGGTCTGAAAGGCTCATGAGCCTCAGGGAACTGTCCAAGGCAAGGGAGATTTGGCCTTGACAAATACAAGAAATTCTGGCAATGCAGAGGACTAGGTGTCTGTGGAAATGTCACTGGTATAAAATTAGGAAAAGGCGTTTTAGCTTGACGGACATAAGCAATTGTGCTCCAAGATGCTGCTGTACTGGCTGTTTGGTTTGCTTGGACTTGTAGTCAACTTTGGTCAAATGGGACAAAATATCCAAACGAATGCTTCAGTACTACTTATGGACAGACTCTGAAGGGACTGTCAAACTGAAAAAGCCTGAAAAAAATATGCTACTCCACTATCTGTAGTTGCCATGCTTGTCCCTTCAATCTTTCTACACAAACAAAGTCATCATGAATGGAAGGTTAAATTCATCCTCCATTCCCCTTGCTGGTGTTTCATTTGAACTCAAGCAGCTGTACTGAAAGGAAGTTTATTGACACAGCATGCAGTATTAGCATCCTTTTTTTTTTTTCAGAAAGAGATGCATTAAGGTAACAGACTCACCGAAGCTTAAAGAATTGCTTAAAACCAGGTACTCCATCCAACTCGGGTTTATCACATTAAAACAAAAAAACAACAAAAATGCCAACACTGTTAACAGTATTTACTTCCCAGATTTTTACTGGCAAATAGTTTAGAAACTAAAATTGTCAAACCAGATCTAAAAAAAAAAAAAGAAAAAGAAAAAAAATCACATCTGGATAGTCACACAACCTCTATTTCCTAAATTCCTTCTTCCTCACTATTTCATTCATTTGTCACACTCACTTGAAAAGCACTGCACTCTTCTTGACCTGCCTGCAGGAGAATATCGGTTTGAAGGTACAGTTTCCATGATTTGACTGTGAAGGACGTGCCCCTTCCAGTCACAGCCTCCCCAAGCTTCTGTCAAAATAATCTCTTTCCTTATTATTTGATGCTGACATCCTGGAAAACATTACTTGAGGAAAAAAAAGGCAAATACACACACACAGATGTATACACATGCTTGGGAGATGGGTCTGGGAAGGTAGGCATATCCGAGGAGATCAAAAGAGCACAATAACCTCCCATAGCAATGAAGTCAGGGGCACAGCACTGCTATAAAACTGCTGCAGTTTCATTTGAGGACCAGCACTGATGTATGGTTTTAAATGACTTTTGAGAGTTTGAATGGATAAGTTGTTGGAAAAACATCTTTTCAAACTGTCAAGTCCCCCACGTGCAAACATCTCTGTTCACACCAATGTCTGTTCAGAGCACGCTGCAGCACTGCCTTCCTTTCAGCTTTGACAATCTAGACAACAGAGGGAAGAAGCAATGCCCACACCAGTGGTGCTTAATTGATATTTAAAACCACTGATTATAAAGGGCCACAAGGTGTTTTGGAGGTAAACACATGCTTCTATTTTCTCTGTAAGATTGGAAGACAGTATTTTGATATCATTTTTCCTACTTACTCATTCTTTGTTACCAGTAATTCAGCTGATACTAGCACCTAATCTGCGTTCAGGTTTTGGTGGCTTTTTTGTGCAGAGACAAGCAGGGACCTGCTTCTCCTCTCCCTTCTTAGAGTAATGTTTCTGTTGACTGCCTACAAAGCTGACTAATTCAGTCCCGCAGTATCTCAGTATCTGTCCGGATGCAACTGCCTACATCCAGCTGGCGTCTCGTCCTGTACTCAGACTGTAGATGCTTTAGAATTGCAAGTTATCTTTCTTCTTTATCAGTTTAGTAGCAACAGTGTGTCCCTGGTAAAGACTAGAGGTGTCCAAGTGCTGCAGTATTGCTAATTCCAGTACTTTCAATTGTTCACTGGTTTAATAATGTTATGTAGAGTTAGTCCAGATTTGTAACACTGCAAGAGTAAATTATCAGATATACTCTGTATAAATACAAGATTTTTCTGGGTTACTCTCAATGTACTATAAAATGGCTCTGTGATTCAGAAGAACATTTTATTCATACATTAACTTCTAGCCAGATTTACCTCAAACAAGCAAGCAGAAATGAACTTTTCAAAAAAGGTTTTATAAATTCTCCCATTCCCACTAAACAATATCATCAACTCACAGAGACTTCGACAAAGATGACTGGTGACTAGAAAGAAATAAGTATTTCTATATTATAGAATGTGAATACATTATTCTTGTTTGCAATATGCAATTAAGAAAGGTAAAGCTACTGGTAACAGCAGTATCTAAACAGAATTTAGAATTGAATATGAAAATGTGTATCATCCAGTTCTCTTCCCACTCTACATTATAACCAAAGGAAAGATCAATGACTAATTTCAGTCAGAGCTGAATGAAACCCTTGAAACAACTTGAGAACACATGAGGGGAATGTATCTGCCTGGGTTACAAACCAGAATAAGCCCAGCTTCATATTTGACAGCACCATAAATGCTACTGTAAATCCATTGCTTACACAAAATCCAAGACAAGGCTGAGCCCTCTCATTCCCTAGAGTACTTCCTAATGACCTCTCCTATGAACACAGGCTGAGAGAGTTGGGGCTGTTCAGCCTGGAGAAAGAGTAGGCTGTGGGGAGACAATATAACACCTTTCGGTACTTTCCAAGGGGCTTACAGGAGGCTGGAGAGCAACCTTTTGAAAAGGCATGCAGTGACAGGACAAGGGAGGATGACTTTAAGCTGAAAGATGCAGATTTAGATTGGATGTTAGGAAGAAATTCTTCACAGTGAGGGTGGAGCAGGTTACAGAGAAGTTGTGGATGCCCCATCCCAGGAAGTACTCAAGGCTGACCTGGATGAAGCTCTCAAGCAATCTTGTCTGGTGAAAGATATCCCAGGCAATAGCAGAGTGGGTGGGAACTGTATGGTGTTTAAGGGCTCTTCCAACACAAACCATTCACTGATTCTAAGACTTGAGTCAGAAAGAGACCAAGCAGGAGTGCTCTGAATGTCTGAGAGCAGACCTGAACATCTGTCTGTCCATAAGCCAGACTTTGGCAGCTGGAAGCCTGTCCTGAACAGCCTCATTCCTCCTCTTGTGAACCAGGTTTCAAACCAAGCTGACATTTAACAAGCCCAATATTCATGTTGTCAGACTAAGTCTGGGTCCCTTGAAAGTCTACTCAGCTCTGTTTTAATTTCCACTGTCTGCATGCAAATAGCATGATTTCAGAATAACCTCTTCATCTAAGTGTGACCACAGTGGTAGGATAAGCTATAGAAAACAAATTTAAGCTCACTCTACATCTGTCAAAAGCAGTATCTGTTGAAAGCAAAACAAAACGTGAGGAGATACTACTAAGTGTAGCTAAAAATTTTCGACTGCCCTAAGTTTCAGTAACTGCAGCTTGCACAAATTAGTTCAAAGTATTTCCTGGGATATCCTTTAATAGTCAGCTGCTGCCGCAGGAGAAGGCTAAAAAGATCAGCCAGACAGAAGAATGTACTCGGACAGGCACAAGGTACCATGTTCACACACTCTGAACTCAGGAGGCAAGGAGCCTTAATGGACATGATGCTATGAAGTGTGAGGGTACGGAAGTGCTAATTTTTGCTCTCAGTAATTTGCTGAGTATTTCATAGGTCATACAGTCTCTCATAAGCAAACCACTTAAAATCATTTAAGAATACTAAAAAAATACATATTCTTAGAGGTGAAATAATAACAGCTAGGAACACACTAGTGTATTGAAGACAGTTACACTTTCGGAAGTCCCCGGAAACATCAATAGTAATTATCTCAGTTTTCAAGGAACAGGTAAGATCTTATAGGACAAAACATGTCTAGTGATTATTATTGAAGAAGGGCTTGGTAACTAATGAACCCATTGCACTTATTGTTCTCCTCAAATCCCTAAAACTCTACCAATATATAGGGGTGTTTGTTTAATCTAGATCACAATTCTTTCATTATTACAAAGTCCATAAACTTTCTCTTTTAAATCTATGATTTATATTCTTAATTCTTCTTACCTCCTTTTTTTAACGTACGATTTTTATTTTTATATTTTTTATAAGAAAGAATGACAGCAAATAGCACATTACATGCTCTCCTAAGTCTGTGTTGCAAATATAAACTTCATATAAATATGCAAATATTCATATAAATATGAGGTTTAAATCAGTAGTGACTCATTAGTTTTTTAGTGAGTAAGGACTCAAATCCCCATCCAAAAAAAAAAAAAGAAAAAAACAAACCAAAAAACCAACCTATGCCATTCAGCTTCATCATAAAAAGAAGACCAGAAACATACACCTGGGTAATGAAACAGGACCACTTATCCCAGAAATGAAACCACAGTGCAGCCAGGCTGCTGAGGCCTTGTAACATACCCCCATGGATCACATTTTCTGCTCAGGTTGAGTTGTGCATGCCAGTCTCTGAACTTGTGCAAATAGCCAGGGAAAGCCTCACTGATAGCTGCTGATGACTTGAGGTGCCAGATTTAGTGCTAGCATGTGTGCCATTCACAGTTAAAAAAGAAGGGAAATGAGGCTCAGAAAAAATATAAAGGTTATAAAGGTTTGGAGGCATTAGACAACACAGTTCTCAAGGCAGAAGCCAGTCTGGTTTCAGACCAGACCAATAAACTCAACCAGGTCTCCTCCTCTAAGCTCACAAAAGAATGTTTAGGTTGCATCATATCCCCAGGTTCCTGCCCTCAATCACTATATTTTGAATCAATATATTTTGAATATATTCTTCCAAAGGGTTGGAAAAGTTTCTTCCCTCATGAGATTATCTATTAAACAGATTTTAGTGGTTTAGCAGCAAATACTTACTCTATTAATGCAATAAAATGTAACCTCCTCAGATGTAGGATTATAAATTACCCAGTCCCTGATCTCATTAAAAATTACTCTGTAAAAGTGTTAATAAAATAAAAGAGAGACACCAGTTCTCTGATTCGTGTTAAAAAAGCCAGGCAGAGCTTGTCCAGAAGGAGGTCAAATTTAAACAGGGTGAACTGATTTCATCTGTGCAGTGTTCACTTAACTTAGTGATCGTAGAAGAGGAAGTAGAAAGAAGCTAGTTTTCATTGTAGAGTGAATCAGCAAGCACGAAACAAAAGGGAAGTGGAAGCTAAGGTTTCTGTTAGTTTGTGCATCTTTGAAATTCAAACATAAAGATCAAAGGTGCAGCATTCAAAAGGAGGGAATTTTGTCCTACCGATGACAGCCACATAAACAAATTAGATGAAATATCATAAAATAGTGCACCTGTAAGGTTTATAAGAGAAATTTCTTGTTAAGATGAAACCAGAGAAAATGCCTAGTTCTTACAAACACTTTTACTAAAGATTTTATTCATTTTATTGTCCACTGACATGCAAGTCACTTCTAATTAAAGTGAAATTTAGAGCTCTAAAATAAAGCTGGCTGATATGTTTTTAAGCAGATGCTACAGGAGTACTCATCAGAAAGCAGAAGATTCTGACTCTCATAATGTGTAACTGACATAATTTCTGCACAAGCCCATATGGCTCCCAATTCTGAATTTCGAATATAGAGTACTGTATTCCTATTCAACAGAAACAATAAAACTACACATTTACACAAGGGCTTCTCAATATCCCTAAAACTATTGCTACTAATACTAGAAATATCTGCAACTGTGTCCTTCTCCCAAGAGTACCTCAGCAACTCAGAGGACAAAACATGACCCAGTAAAACATCATTACCCTGTGTTTTGCAAACTGCCCTATAGCAAAGTCCTGGGGCACTGCTGCTAGGCTTTCCAGACCAGCTAAGGTGGATTTATCGTGGGCCATTTAATATTACAAGAAAATCCTACCAAAGCAGGAGATGCTAGTGAAGGGACTGTCACACAGCAACAGAGTTGAATATATGAATCAATAAGCATTAGTCTGGTTTGATATAAATCAATATGTCATGCAGGAAAGTTATATGCTTTATACTCCCTAATCTATAGAAAGCCTTGTTTTAAGCAGCATCAAATAAATTTTATAATAGTGTTTGATTTCCTTAGCTATCAATTGATTGCATGTAATTAGCCCTCTACCAGCTCTTCATTCACTCAGAGAATTCTAAGTAACTGTTTCCTATGGTGTTCCAGTGGGGACAACAAAACCCTTTTTAAAGAGAAAGGATGCTTAGCAAAATATTTAAGCTTTAATTACACTTGTTGCAAGTTGTCACACAGACAAATACACGCAATACAATAAAATAACAGTGCAAAACTGTACGAGTGTGACATTGCATTCATCCCTGGCTTTGAATCCTGTGAAAGCTTAAGCATGCACCTCTGGCCTTGAATGCTGCCCAAACTCAGCAACCCTGAAAGATCCTCTCCTTGACAGGACAAGCTGAAACACAGAATCCTGTAAGGAACTGCCACTCATGAGACAAAGAACACCAGCTCATGGAATGACCCGCACTGCCTGCTGAGAATCCAGCTATAAATACGAGCGTGCTTTGCCAACCCTTCAGGCTGGGAAGAGGCTGCCGGTGGCTGTGCCACAGGGGCTCCCATCACCCAAACAGGCAGTGTCACCTCCTGTTGCTGGGAACACCTACTTCCTTCTGCAGCGCTGAGAGGACAGTGACCAGGACCAGAGGCTCAAGCATTTGTTACCCCTCAGTATTATACAGTTCTTCCTTGCTGATGACAGGTTATTTTTAATCCCAAGTGAGTGTATGTGCAGGATGTGGTCTTTTCACTGAGGAACTTATGAACCCAAGTCACAAATCCTTAAAGGTGGTGTGACAGCAAGTCACTGGGAGCCTTTTCCTTCTTCCACTAAGCAGCACAGGTGAGGTCCAGCATGCTTTTTAAGTGGCATGGTACGGTTCAGGCACTTTCAAGGCTCTGAGAGATAGTTTCAGCCACAGCATAGGATCGTGCTTTGGAAAGTGCTCATGTTTGTGGGATAAGCAACCACTGTGACGATAGCAAATGTGACCACTGAAGCTTCATTTACACCGGCCACTTACTCAAATTCACAGACTGCAGTTTATCACTTCAGACCAAGAAGTTCTTACACAAACCTTGACCAGCCAAATTCTCAAAAAGCAATTTAGAGTTGTCTGTCTTGTTCCATACCATTTCCCCACACCTAACGCTTTCCTTTGCCAAGAATTCTAGCTTGCTGGGATTATTTAGTTTTTACTTTACATCAGCAAACATGGCACAAAATGATAAACAGCTGTATTCTACTTTTCCTCATCTCAAATGGGGTATTTCCCACCAGGAAACAAATAGCACTGTACAGAAACAAAGCAAATCACAGCCTTGCTGACTGAAAGAAATCAATAGCCTTCATATACTTTATGCTTTTTGTACATAGTAAATTTAATTTCCTGTTTAATTCAGCAGAATCTGTTTGCTTTCTTCTCAACCAGTTCATCAATCCATGACATTTACAATGCACCTCAAACTAGTGTCTGCAGTTTAAAGACAAAAGTAAAATGATGCATATAAAGCACTTTTTAAAATCTAAATTTATACATAATTATAGAAAAGATATTTAATTTGGTTTTGTGTTTAAATTTGTAATCACATTAAATTCAATTTGCATGTCAGCAAGTTGAAAATCTTTGAAGTTCTCTGAGAAGTGCTCTGCATAGGTATGCATGCCTCAGTCTCTTCCAAAATCAATACAGCTGAACATTAAGTTGAGAGACAAGAGAGATCATATTTCTTAAACTGATAAAAATTATACAGAAAGGGCCTATTTAAGAAGACATAGTCCACGGCCTGAGACCCTCTGATAAAACTTAGTCTAAAAAGCAAATACAGAACAATCTGCATATTTCCTATGCTGTAGTGACTTTTGTCTAACAGCATTAGTGGTAGGAAATCATTCTAAACAATGTCAGCAATGATGCAAGAATACTGTTAGGAGAGGCTTGAGGAAGTGGAATCTAGATTTTTTTGTCTTTCCCAGGATGGAGGTGTACTGCTTTTTATTCAAAGACTGATATATGTATAATATATATTTGTAGTTAAAATTGCAGCCCAACAGAAACAAAAACCCTGAAACTTTTGATAACTGAAAATATACATTCATTCTCTTTTAATTAACACACATTATTTTTATGTAAATAATGAACAAAAATTTTTTCTTTTATCATAGAAAATTTCTATGATACAGGAACCACAGGCAAAATTCTTACTTATAGTTTCTCTTCTATAAGTACTGTGAAAGACAGAGCTTGATTGATCTTTTCCAAGGCCAGAAACGACCACGAAGAGTCAGCTCCAACCTTCTCACTTAGTTCCTAGGCTGTTAGATCAACGCCAGCTCAGTCAATAAGACACCAGTGGAAAAGGAGTAGCCTAGCCAAGAATGTTCATCGCCACCAAGTAAATTCTGCTAAGACCTTTCCTGTGTGATTCCCCTGAATTTCTTGGGTTAGTAAATATATTAGATTACTAAAGTTATTGTATATTTTTTTAACAAGAAATTTAATATTATTATTTATATTTCAACTAACTTCTTGTCGCTTAAATTCACCAGAGCTGTCTTCACTTCTGTCTCTGCTAGACTGAAGGACTCAGCCAGCTGGTCATCCAAGCTGAATGAACACACATTCCTTCCCTACCTGCCAGTGATATCACCACAACTTCTGGCATAAAGGTCAGTAGTTAAGAGTTTCAACTGGAAATAAGATGATAGGGAACACCAATTTGTCAGATACTTGGAGGCTAATGGGACAGGGAGCTCTGACGAGCAGCCAAGACAGGTGTCTTCATCTTAAAGCACTGCAACCGTTTGGTGACTAATCTGGTAATGATTCACTGAGTTTGTACATGTACATAGAAAGAGAAAGAGAGTTTGTAATTTGGCACCTGCTGTGTACACTGAAGCCATTTCTTTACAGAAGCATTCATGAAATATGCATGAGGAGTTTAACTTGATTTTCAAAAAGTTCAAATTTCACTGATTTTCTAGCAAGTTACCTCAAAGCTGTCGTCCTCAAAGGAACTAACTGAGCCAAGAAACGATTCTGAAGAAACCGCAGACTTTCTTTAGCTTAAAAACACATTGAGATAACTTACTCCTTCTGTCCGTAGCTACAATTTACTGCAAGAGCAAGAATTCTCCTTGGAAAACATCACAAGAGAGTGAAAAGGCAGCAGTGCCCTGGCACCTGTGTGATTAAAAACAATGTGGTATTTTACAGAGGGCTGTACCTAGGAGGGAGAGAATAACCAGAGCCCTTATGACTTTTCTTTGTTCCTGCTTTAGAAGAATCTTTTGAAGGCCATCACTTGCCAGACAGTAAAAAAAGTTTTCCTACTCGAAAAAAAAAAGCACAAATTACTTTGGGCAGAATTTTTTCAAACCAGCAGTTGGAAGTCAAGGGATCATGGAGTCTGAATTAGATGCTGTGAAAGCCTGTTTTGCTCACATTTGACTTTAAGCAGAGCAGAAGCTATCACAAGCAGCAAACACTGCTGCAGACAAGTACTAAAATACAACTATATTCATATTTTGACAATACACAATGAATAAATGCATTACTTGTATTCATCATTCATTTCCTGCACCAATCTCACGTATGTAAAACATACAAATCAAGAAAACCATTCTGCAAATTGCATTTCTCTTTCTATTTTTCATATCCTTAAATTCTTTTGCCTTTCACAGACATCAGATAGCTGCACAGTGGTGTGGAGGATTAGGAAAACTGCAGAGTAGTTCTCTGCAGCATTTTAAGAGATGCTTCTAAGCACAACAACTAGCACAAAAACAAATGTCCTGCTGAAGACAAGTGTCGGAATCATAATCTGAAGTCTCCAACTCCTTAAGTGTTTTTCAATTGCTACAGATGTACACTTTGATGGAAATACAGCACCTAATGAGTTTCCAGCTACTTTGACTGGCCCATCAGCCCTGTTAATAGAATTGTGTTTCTTTCTCTTTTTCACACTGCTAACATGCTAATGACTAAAATTTATCTTCCTCCAGCACAACTCCGACCAGCTAACCTAACAACTCACGGTGTAACCCCAGAGTGGCTTAAAATGCTAAAATATATAGGCTAGGACAACTCATTTGCTTCCTCTTCATAATTCAGGGAATGTGCATCTCCTACCTTTTGCATTGCAAAAACCCCATCTTTTTCCCATTCAGAGCAAGATCAGTGGGCAAAGTTGACACAGTGGCTTGTGGGAAGTTTTGAGAATTGGTGTGGTTCAGAAACCAAATTACTTGCTCCCTACAGAACTGGATATTGCTTAGGTCTAGTTCCAGAATACCAGCAAAACATCACTAAAGTCAGTAGGGTACACAAAACCAACAATACTCACATATTGTGTCAGGAGGCCGGGTTATCTACTGACATTACCAGCTGCCTGCTAATATTACATATGTACCCACATATCCCTTCTAAAAATAAATACTACGTTTAACTGATTAACGGAGTTTATAGCTGAATGTCCTTTTTAAAAGGCAGTTATGGATTTAAAGAACAACCAACACACTGTATTTCTTCCCTCTTGTATTAATTATTGTTCTGCATAGTTACAAATGATGAATAAGGAAGAGGAAAATTAAAAGGCAAATTAATTCCTTAATCTATTCAGAAAACACTGTAGGATTATACAAACATACACAGAATTAGTCATAGAAGAGCTGTATATGCATATTGGAACAGAAGGAAAAATAATTGGTATGCAGGAAAAATAAATGTTAGTAACCAAAAGGAATAGTTTATCTTCTACAATAACAGCAGCCTTAACATTACCAATTTAGATAGCAGATATCCATATAATCAATGTACTTAACTGTCATTCTTTCTTGAGGCATCCTTAGTAAACACTACAGCATAAAATAAAATAAAACAAATCTTACAAGGAAGCTTTTATTAAGCTATAAAAATAGCCAGTGTCCACCAATGCAATTTCTTTGTCTTGAATAAAAAGAATATAGTAAGTTCGGGATTTTTTTTTTATTTTACAGGTAACTCGCCTCGTTTTTTACATTAGTGTGTGGGTCAGTCATGGTTCCGTAACCACGAAATTCTTCAAATAATTTTCAATCATTTGTTGAAATAGAAGCGATAGTCCATTTTCAGTAATGGTGCAAGTAAATTGTCTCTCTGAATATTGTTGGGGGAATAAAATAGTAAAAGTATGTAGTTGCATGTGGCTGTGTAAGTAAATATGTGTATGAACAGTCTAGGAAAAATTCCCACTGCCACACTAAAACATTTTATATATATGCTGTCATCGCCTTGTCAAGATCTGGCAATACCACCTTAGTTACATATTACAGATCTTATCATTCAGAGGGAACAGAACATTCTGAGTGTGCCTCAGAGTGACATGGAAAAGCTCAAGGCATGGGCTTTTGTTTGTTTGTTTTGAAGATCCAGATTCTGCTTATCTGCTTAGGATGCCCCAGCTTTTCAATGTTCCCTTATAAATCCTAATAATTGCAAAATAATATTCTGAAGATAGTGACAGAGCCAGAAACGCTCAGTGTTGTTCACACAATGAAACAAGATGAATGACTTGCCCAATGTCATGACAGAATTAGTAGAAATGGCGAAAAAACCCCAGTAGTCTCCCAAGTGCAAGTCAAGTGTGTTAACTACAGCATTATTCTTACATCTAAAGTGCACCACTAATCTGACCTTGCTTGCTCAGAAAATATTCCTAAAGCTGAAGTTCTGCTCTGAGTGCTAACATTTTTTCTATTAATATTTTAAATAGGATTTGACTAATCTAGCCAGCATAATAAACAATACAAATCTTCCTAAAATGTGAATTCATCCTTAACACTTAACACATACAATTGTTGGGTAACTTTAAAAAATCCTGCTTTTACTCAGCCTGGCCTGAAATGAAATACCACAAAATTAGTTATTATTTTAAAAAGTCTTGCGGATGAAGAATCTGAATGGCTTTAAAATAAGCTGTGAAATGCATGAACTTTTCAGAGCTTATTCGAATTTAATATCTTTAAATATTTGAAGTATACTATGTTGCAAACCTGTCGACTTCAGTGTAAAAATAGAGGAATACATATATGATATGTTTTATACTTGTACCCCTCAGCCACCTGTAAAAGGCAAATACAGATCCAATAGGAAAAGAGAGTTAAGCTGCCCTTAAGAGACACAACTGGAGATACTGACACCTGTACAGTAGGACAGCCAGATGAAAAAGATGAATCCCAAATTATAGGAACTCCACAAAAAAAAAGCAGGGCAGTAGGACACCCTTCAGAACATGGCAGTGAATGTTTTCAGAATCACGGAAAAGGTGAAGCTGACCAAGGGGTGGTACACAGGTAAGGATATGCAGAGAAAGCACTCATCTTGAATGCAGACTGCTCAGTGGAACAATGCCTATTTTTCTTTTTCTTCTCTGCTCAGGAAATGTGGCTCGCCTCTTTTTCTGATACCTATGTAAGACTGTCAACTTTGAGCAGTGGGTGAGAAAACCAGCTGATCACTAGGCTTGTTTTACCTGCTGTACATATTCTGCAGGCTGCACATCAATTTAGTGGTGCCCCTCTTTCAAAATCACGCAATGTTTGTAGCAAGCTATTCTGTTAACTATTACGGCATCTTCAATTATTATTTCCAATGGAAAAGTTGTTCTCAAAAATACTTTTGTGTTTCAAAACCTTGGTAAGAAGAAAAAAAAGCTGTGAAATGAAAGAAGCTTTTAAAGCCCACCTGAAGTGTAGACATTAATTCAAAAAAAGATGTGTACTTCTCTGCCCTAACACTTGCTTTGCCTTGTAGAATAAATGACATTGTTTTAGTTAGCCTGTTGTTTGGCGGATTTACAGTGTTGCAATATTGTATGTCAGAGAAAAAACAAACAAACACGTAATCCTCTGGTAATTCAGGAAATCATCTACCATTTTCAGGTTTAGGTTTTCATACTAGATATTTCAGATTCTAATTGAAAGTAGTGCAGCAAATGCAAAATAGAACCATTCTTTAGATAACATGTTTACCTGCAACAACAGATAAGAATATGTAAAAAAACCAGTTTGTTTCCTATTCATGGGAAGATGCATTTACAGTGCCATTTGAAACATTGTCATAAGTACCTTTACACAAGCTAGAGCTTGGCTGCTTTCATAAATACACGTACATATTTTTAACTTGCACCCAAAGCCCCAATTTCTGCCAATAACAGTAGCAATCCACATCAGCACTTTCCACCCTCCAGTAAAACTGAGCAAACACTCCAGCTCCATCACTCACAATCATCTTGGAAGCATATCACAGAATAAGCTCATTGCTTGCATCCAAATTTTGCCTTCCTAAAATAGAATAGCTTATTCTAGTCATTGATGCAAAAAATACATTTTTACAACCAACAGTTGTACAGGAAACTTCAAAGCTCTCAGCTGAAATGGTGTCACTGGCATTGGCTGTGCAGATACAATGCAGCACAACACAGAGCTCTACCCAAAGAGTGCAAACACAGCAGACAAGGCAAAAGGTGCTCAGTAAGGGGATATAATTCTCCCTCTGGAAAAGAGAGGTTCAACAAGTCAAGGCAATAACTGAACGGGGTGCAACACTAGCTCATAAAGAGCCCTGCTGATCCCAATTTGATAGTTCATATGTATCAATCATTGCCCGTGTTCCTCCAGATCAGGAAAGAGTCCAAACTGAACCCAACTTTCACAAATTCTAATCTTATTCCTTAAGTATAAAATTACTGTTTGTCTCCTTTTCTGTTAGCCATAATAAGAATAAAGCATGGAATAGAGGATATACAGGGGTTGCCCCAAAGAGACATCAGTGTAGTACATCTTGTTCTGTCTTTAGTAGTTGACAGTGATCAATATTTCAGAAACACTGAAAATTTGACTAGCTTCTAAATAAGGCTCTGTCTTTTCAGATAAAAACACTTAAAGCAATACAAAAGATTATAAGAGTAATAGAAATAATGTGTCAGTGGGATTCCCACCTATGTTTGAATTTGAATGTGAATTTTCCCTAGTCAGTCTCCCTCAATTCACACATGCATGAACACTATACATGCATCACTGAAAGGCTGGTTGTAAGTATTGGCAGCTACTAATGCCTTTGCATAAAAAAAGGCAAGGAAGTAGTGGATGGGAGAGAGAAGGAGAGGATAACAGGACAAGAAGGAATTACATAAATACAGAAGATGTGATCCGAAGTCCAATAATGTCAATTGCATGATTTATACTGATTTCAGAAGTCACAAGAGACGGAGTCTGAAAAGGCAGAAAACAGATTTCAGGCCCAATGGTAGACATGTTCTTCCTCCAAAAGTTCTACTACAGAGGACACGATGTTTTTATCTAAAACAATCATCTATAAGAAGATAGTTATAGCCCATTTTGTTTCCTTTTAAATTGCTCTGGCAGCTTTTTCTAACACGCAATATGGAAAATATTTTCTTTTATTTCTCCCTGCCTTATCTCCTAAAAAAAAGGTAAAAAGGTTCTAACCACATACACTCAGGTCTCTCAGACTGTGTTAGTGGCTGCTCTACCACAGCCCTTGGGAATGATGAAAATAACGTCAGCTGTGAATTACATGCCCTGCTTGAAAAAAGGGGCATCAGTGACTACTTTGAAAATCTACTTAGCCCTTCTCCACGTTCCAGTTAGAGATGAGAAAACGACATGGCCAGCAGTCTTTATCCTGATGACCATTCCTGCAGGAACTATTACCAAGAAAAGAATTAATACAGGATTAAAGCTCCATTTGAACCCAGTGACGTGTTCAAATGCGCGCTATGGTCAGACAGTGAGATGGGACAATGACACGTTCAGAATAGAAAAAACCTAAAGTCTGAGAATATTTCAAGGCTGTAGTCAGTCAGCAGCACCAGCAGTCTGCAAAAACATTGGTTTGCATGACATAAAAACAAATCAAAAATCCTTTGTTCTGTCACTGCAAAAACTTGGCTGCACAATTTAGTATTATGAGTTAGAAAAAAACCTGTGAGCTTCTCTATCTGCTCTTCACTTTTGATGGCATATAAATCCAGCTAAATACAGACTGCATATGAACATGACCAAGAAAAAGTAAGTTAGGTACTGTGCCCAGCCAAGTTAGCCCTAGGACCCCCAAACCAGTGCCATTTATACCGTGTAACCTGCAAGAACCCAGAAATCCTATTTTACAAGGAGCAGACTGATAAATAAGCAATTTAACTAGGATTTTTTGGCTCCAAATATTGTGTTGTGCTAATAAATATAATCTGTCAGCACAGATGGGGAAAAATAAGAAGTAACAGAAGCAGAAATATTTCCCAAATAGTTTCAGGCTAAAACTATTATTGAAGCTTTCCTTTGCCTTTCTGGTAACAAAGATACAAGAGCATTGTCCTGGGGCATGAGACCAAGTAAATGAAGCTGGTGGGAAACAAGACACCGAGATTACTAAAACTTCACCATGGACTGCTTTTTACTGTGCACTTTTTACAGACAGCACATCAAACAGGTCCATCATCTCAGGTACTCTCACCACAACATGGGTACTTAGCAATGCTATCGGATGAACAGCACTAGGGAACACAATTTGCCATTTAGCTACAAATTTCAGTGACAACTCTTGCCTTAAAGCTGCTGCCTCAGAAACTTCTCCATTTCCTCCCTACCATTATGCCAGATCTCAACATAAATATGCTTACATGCCAATACACAAACAGTCATTTCATCTCAAACGTATGGATCTCCATAAACATAGGTTTTTGCAGCAGAGGTACTGTGATGATAAAGGTCACTGAAGTGTCAAATTCTGTCTGGAGGGAGAGGCCCAAGACATGGTGAAGAGAGAACTTTCTACGAGTACCCGCCAAGTGGCAGAGAGCTCTCCACTTCATTAGCTTCAACCCTTGGCATTTCACAAGCACAAGAAACTGCTGGCGTGCAGGTAAAGCCTTAACTGTCCTCTGGAAGTGGCTTGTGACAGGAAAATAAGGGGAAGCATGGGATGGGATAAGATAGGCTTGTTGGAAATGAGATAGGTAAGCAGCTGCACACACAAACCAGGATAGTCAGGGGTGGCCAGGAGCACATCCAAGCTGTTTTGGTGAGAAGGTAAGGAAAGGAGGAGAGCCTTACACCTGCCCAGCTATGAGCTGGTTTAGCTACTGTGAGTGGGTCCTCGGCAAACTGTATCAGGATATTCCTGTGTGGATTCACTCTGTTTTGTGCCATTTAGACCCAAAACACTTTTAGCCAGGCTACTCTACCTTTTGCCAATCACACTTTGTAAAAGACACTTGTACAAATAGAGGTAGGTACTGAGGAGGATTCACCGTTAGGACTATGTTTCTGAGCATTCCTGAATTTTTTTTTAAAATCTCACAAAACACCTCTCCACACAGTATTAAGAAAATTCCAATGATTCTAAAGGAAGAAGCAGACAACAAACACGTGCCTTGCACATTTTTATACTCTATCATGGGGGCAAGAATTCATGAAAACCTGCAACAAATCACCAACCACCTCTTCCCTTGTCCCTTACTCCTTGGTGCTAGAACAAGTGCTTCCTTCCCTTGCTCCTGTGGAAATCAATCTCATTCTTCATCAAGATGCTGGGAACAAGAGGGATCAGTGAAAAGACAGCTGCTAGAAATTGGTTTGAGTCTGTTCAAATATAATGGATTCACGAGGTAGAGATTGGCCTCCTTAGCCCTATCACGAGTTACTTCTTAATAAAGTTCAGCTCCTGCTCATATGTGCTTTGAGTCTGTCAGTATTGAAACAGTTTTAAGAGCCAAGATAAACATTTACATACAAGGAGACAAGCAGTGAAAATGATGTGGGAATGCATCTGGCTTCGTTCTCATGCAGGTCACCATGTGACAGACTCGGCAGAGATTACTCAGCACCCAGTCATGAAAAACAGCGATCCCTTCAAGGGGCAGCTTTATTGACTTACAGCTGTGGACTGACCAATTCTATTTCATCAGCCCATTATTCACTGTAAATGTGTGAAAAATCCATCTGGTTTTATTTCTCTGTATACACCAAATATAAAAGGAAACAAAAACCTGCCTAAGCAAAAAGCAACAGCATGACAAGAATACTCTTATGGTAAGACCCCATTCTCACAGTTCAAACAGTCTCTGTTCCCTCTGCCTCACACAGATGTTTGTTAACACAATAGAAGGTGGCTCTCTGTACTCCCTCTCTCACATCAGATAAACCAAAACACCACTCAGTGATAGTACAAGACAACATAGTTGCTTGAATTGAGTAACAGACAGACAAGAAATCTTTCATTCGTCCTGGTTTTACAGTTACTTGTCTCAAACAAGTAACTTTATGAGTAATCAACCTGTCTACATGAAAAACACAGAAAGCAGTGTGGATTTATGAGGGGCGTTTTGGAAGAGGTGAAGATCTTTACACCTAAAATAACAAGTGAAAGACCTGACTCCTCAAACACACAATCAGTTCCAGTTGTACTTCTAGCATGGAAAAAAATAATACAAAATAATAACGCAGGGTAGAACTGGTTTATAATTGAGGAGAATTTGACTTAGCCAGTCTTAGCTACATGGACCACATGGCCATTATACCAGCAGGCCTATGTACAGACACACAGGACGTGTACCTCAGCAAGAAATGCTGATGAAAATTATTTCAGCTAAAAGCATATGAGATATGATCTACTTCTGTGCAGAGGAAGCTAAGAACATTAGTTATAGTCCATGCAAGACTGTGCATAACAAAACTCAGTGGATCCTTTTTAGGAGAGGAAAGAAAAAGACACGAAAGAAGCTTCCACTTGGCCACATGTTCCCTTTTCTTCTCAACTGGAATTTTTATAAAACATGTCTTTTAATATGGATCTCCAAAATCCTTCCTAAACTAGACAATCCAAAAGCTACATGTAGTCTGTCATTACGAGACTTTGCTTCTTACTCTGTTCTTTAAATATTGTGCAAGATTTGGCTGTTTGCTAATATGAGTAAAGTAGCTTTATTACTGTCATAGAAAGCATTTTCTAACAGATCCCAGTAAGTTACACTGGCTTTTGGAATAGGTTTAAAACTGGTCAGACTCTCCTCTTACTAGAAGCTGAATTACTTCTGCATATTTAGGTGAGAGAAGTCTAGGGATGGAGGTGTTCTGCTACCGAGAACATTTCCAGCCACAGATCATACTCCTCAGTGCAGACCAACTTTCACATGCAGAAAGGGCTGAGTGTTTAGGCGGTGTTTAAAACCCCATAGGAACACTGAACAAAGAACTGCTTCTCAGTCCACAAAAGTTATATTATAAGGAATGAAGCTTTTTACATATCCATGGGGAGCACACTCAGTTGTTATTTTACCATGCAAACTATATTTGTAGTTACCACTGAATTCTTGCTGCGATGTGAATGAGAAGTGATTGTAAATAAAAAGGATTCTGCTTCAAAACTGGGGACCAAGCTAGAAACAGTTAGAAACAGGCACCATTCTAGTCATATACCACAAATATTTACTCCCATATGTGAGCTGAGAGCGTGACACAAAATCTCTAGTAGTCAGTGGACCTCACAAAGAGTTTGCGACTTCCTGAACCAAAATACTAATTTAGAGTTTGACTTTTCTTCATTCCATGACTCCTCTGCTCTTTCTGGGAATTATGGAGATTTTAAAATAGTACTAATTCTCACTAGCAGATGGTAGTAGCACTTTGTCAGAGCATTATTACATTTAAGTTAACACTTTGGAATTTTAATGCAACGGCTCCAAGACTTACTTCTCAAACCCCTCCATAAAAGGGCCATTTCAAAGCTTACATCTACAACTGCTGCCATCCACTGGCTTCAATCCATTTTAAGAAGTGGCCTTTGAAATAGCAGTATTAAGAAATGATAAAATACTTTCAAATCCAAAATGGTCAGGGGGAATTTGTGAAATGAACTTCAACAAGGAACCTCTGTTGTATCACTAAAGCAATGCCAACAACAAAATACATCTCCATGACCCTTACTCCTGAACCTCTTTCAAAAAACCCAAATGTTGGTTATTTCTGAGGAGCAGATGTTTGTTTACTCATTGCAGATGCCTGGAGGTGAGAGCAAAAGAAATCGGCACACGCTTGTTCTGAAGGAAGGATTAGTCAGAATGAAGGGATGAGGGCACCGGGGATGATTCCAACAGCTTCCAAAGCACCAACACCAGCAATTTCAATATTCTATTTGTTCCTCCAAGTTTGTGGTACAAAATGACGCGAGGACCTTTTTTATAGAAAGTTAGCCCCTCTCTCCCTTTCATGTTCTCTATGGAAGTCTGTAAAGCTAGTATTTTCTGAAAACACTTGTACTCCTTACTTGACACAACACAAAGAGCCAATTAATTCTAGCCTCAGGGACATTTGGCAGTCTTACTAAAAATGGGGGGAAAAATGCATCCCTTTAAAAAAAAATGCTAAAAACCTCCAACCCTACAGCCCTTTAATGAACAGACTATTTTTTTCTTTTTTTTTTTTTTTCCTGATGACTAAATCCTGAGAAAATTATTTTCAGCAATAGCAGTTTCCAAATGCTACCATCATCTACCTTCCCCTGAGGAAGTATTTACCTCCTCCTTCCATACCTCATTCCCTGTTGTTAGAAATTATTGACCTCAAACAGAAAAATACTTCTAAAAAATATTTTAAAAAACTACTATCTCAATTCAAAAACACAAGCCAGTGGCTGTGCCTTTACTGCCTTGAATCGGGTTGGACAAGGTTGATGTTGACAGAAAACCAGAACAAATGAGGACATATGCCACAAGATAAGTGTGAAAGGAGATCCACTCACCACTCTGGAGCTTCACAGAAGAAAGGTGTAACTTTTAAAGCAAGCTATGCAGCTATTTGAGATGAGGAGAAAGCTAGCACTCGCCCCCTCATTCCATGAAAGTCACGGCAGGCTTTGCATCCAGAAGCAGGCTGCATTATTTACCCTTTCCTTCCTTCCTAAATTAGGTCAAAAGTCAATGGAGCAGAAGCTGTGGCTGTGTGCATCCCTTCCTCCTACTCACCAACCACAGAAGCTGAGTTTAAATGGAGGCATGGTACAGATCAGCCTATGAAATAAAATGCTAAGATAATGCTGAGGCACAGGAGAGTACAATACACTTAGAGTTACTCTGGAGAAGAGGAGTGGAAGATGACACTTCAGTAGTCATTATTTGCATCTGTGTACAACAGTATTAAACAATACAAAGGTAAAATGGATATCACTTTTCTGCCAAGTAGCCAGGTACAATTATTGGCTGAAAAAACCCAAAAAATTAAGGTCTACCACACGTATCAAATGCTTCATGGTAAAATTATAGAGGCTAGACGAGGAGAAACAATCCCATTTTCTAATGCATAATTTAGTTTCTTTAAAACTTAATATTAATCTTCTAGCTATATTGTTCTCAAAGCATCATTTGCATTATATTATTAATCTTTTCAGTAATATTTGTGCCATTCGAGTCCCTCGCTCCTTTGGATTTCCCAACTCTTCTCGTACGCATAGGCATATACCTCCCCTACAAGGCCTGTCCTAAATATAAAGCCCAATCACCAAACCACAGAACATTTCCTGCTATTCCTTGAAGATATCCTGTACTCTTACAGAGGTAGGCTGCCCATCACTCATGCCAACCCCTGCAAATGTTTCCTGCACCCCTTCACCACCCAGCCACCTCCCACCACTGCTAAGCACAACCCTCCACCTCCTTTCCAAAGCTCATACATAGAAGGCACCACCAGAACCACCCCCACAGTGGTCCTGCTCCCAGAGCAGCTTTGTGGCAGAGAGCACGGTTTTTTCCTGCTCACTTCCCTCAACCACCTTATTTGACATAGGCACTACACTCTTTGCAATGCTGTCAAAAATGGGAGAACTCTCTCAAGTAAATGAACGTTTCTCATGTGCCTCCAGGATGCAATCCAATTCCATAACAGGAGAGCTGCTTCCAGGAGGTGGAAAATCATTTCTCTAGATTGTTTCAGTAACATTTCTATAGCAATAAAAAAACTTCACGAGACTTCCAAATGAGGCTGCAGATACTTTCAGAATCACTGATTATATTTAAATATCGCCTTTAAACAAAGTAGGGAATTTTGCAACAAATATTGTTCCACTTTCCCAAAAAGGGGTCTTCTCCTCCTACCTACTCTTCCAAAACTGTACTATGAAATATTTGTCCAAGTGAGACAGAGAATGAGAGTGGGCATGCGCATAATCATGCATTACTTCCTGTACCAGGTAAACCCAGAGAGTAACATGGTGGCAGCTGATGAGATAATGATTGATTCTATTTGGCCAATTTAATCAATGTTACTGGCAATAACATATTATAGGTAATAATCATAAACACATTGCTGCCCTTCATTTCTTGTCAACTCTTTCACCTCGCAGCCCCAGATCAGGAAGTTTTGACATCAGCCACCCAGCACCCACCCTGACAGGATATCCCTGTAGACGTTTCTACCTGCTTTCATCCCTTTGTACCCAAAGTGATCATTCACAAACATGAATGAGTGAATCTGCCTCTCAAAAGACAAACGAGTCTCCAGGTGTACAAACTGAGTCGCAGACAGATCCAAGCCCTCTCTTTCACTTTGTCTTCAAATCTCCTGACAGCCAACTTTTTGTTTCATATCTGTACAGCTTCCAGCACGGTGGGGTGCCATTTAATGATTTGTATTCATGTTAGGCTTCCTGCCTGCAAGCAAGAAGCCTCCCGAATCTTCACGTTTTTACTTAAGGTGGAAGATAAAGCCATCCCAAATTAAAGAAAAATCCAGTCACATATTTTCAGTAAGAATAGTTCTCCTGATTACTGAAAAAGGGTGTATTTATATATTGTATGTGCATACATTAATACATATCCCAATGCTTGCTATCAACCTGTAGCGTGGAGCTAGAATAGCTCCAGAATAGTAAATTTTTAAAGATATTTATAGCAAATACATTAGTGAATATACTTCAATACTGCTTCAGCCTATTTATTCACAAAGAAGAGGGCTGAAGGAAGACTACCTTTAAGAATTAAAACCAACTTTTTGAGGTGTATTTGTCTCAAAAGAGGTCAAATAAGTGGAGTTCCAGAGAAATTTCCAGAGAAAAAAGAGTTTTATCTGTCCAAATCACAGGTTTTTGTGTTATGATGTGTTTCACTTTTTTCTTCCTGGACATTAAAAGCAGATGTTTAAGAGCATAGAACACAGTGACCATTGCAACTTCTTGCCATGAGCCTGGAATGTGTGAGAGAAAGAAACTAAAAGAAACAATGAAAAGGAGAAACTAATGTATTTTAATATGACCTAAAATACCTATTGCCTTTCCACAGTCCACACTGTACACTGGCCACACACTGCCACTACTCTACAGTGGCTACACTGAGAAAGAAATGTGTCTTTTCTACTGTCTTCTTCCCTTTGACAACTCTCCGGTACATGAAATGGTTTTTAAATGTTTCTCAAATGTTTAAGTTGAACACTATAAAGATTGCAAGAAGGCAAAGGATTTACAAAAAGAAACATCCTTGCTTAATAGTGTTTGGTACTCTCATTGTGTGCTTTCAGCCCAGGGTACACTGCCAGACAACTTTTAATACTGACTGTAATCAGTGAGGTAAGTCTGCAGTAGTGCCTTGGCACCTGAGAAATACAACTGACATCTTCAAAACATCACAAAGGCTCAGGAACCTGATCTTGACTGAGATGAGTTCCTGCACGCTTTAAAACCAAAGCTAGTTACTGTCTGTCATCAGGTCTGGGTCCCAAACACAGGTCTGGAGTTGGCATCCAAGGCAGGGAAGCCTGCCTTGTGCAAAGTTTCATTTCTCTATTTAAAAATGGGTTTGAAAAATTGTCATATCTGTGTACATTAAAATTAGGCACAGCAAACCCAGGCCTGGCATTCAGGTCTACTGTTCTGCCATCCTCTGCTCTCTCTGGAGCTCTCATCCGGAGCTTCTTCCCACAGCACTGGAGTGGTGTTATTTGATTTTGATTTATTACAAATGAATTATTATAATGAAATCACCAATTCGATTTAAGCCTCTGAGAAAGATATGGTTGGACTAACAAAAAATTGTTCTGCAAAACAAGCAATTACTGCTAGGTTCACTGGATATTGGCCTTAGCAATCCAACTGATTACAGAAAGTTAATGTTTTAAAAAGATATGAAAAAATAAGGTATTAAATCCTTTAAATCTGCATGAAAGGCTCCAAGAGGAATTTTACAGTTATTTTCACTGCATATTTTATTAGATATGTGATATTTTATTCATGGATAAAGCAAATACAACAATTAGGAATAATTAGCATTTCAGCACAGAGTGTTATCTAATACATTAAAATACACATATAATTCTTCATTTAAATTCTGTATCGTCACATTTTCCCCTTTCTGGTTCAGAACTTTTCCATTGAGCATAGCATTTACAGGAACATTATACAGCTCCCAAAGAAATAGAAACAGACAGAACTAGTGGCTTTTGCCTTTGATATCTTATTTTCCTCCCCTCCTTGCATTTTTACTCATTTTCTTTTTCAATTTCCTCTTGATTATAGAGCTTGTCAGATAAACTGAGCAGAACTTTCAAGAAACTTTTTCCCTTTCATCTTTTCTTTTCCACCCTACTCCCTCATCATTCCACAACTAATGTGTGTAATGGAAATCTACTTTAAATCTAACCCTGCTCTTACAAATCCATCAGTTTACAGTTGACTAAAACTAGAGTAATTGTGTCTGTACCACCTCTTCCACCATAACTTTAATGCTACACAGAAATGCTGCAGTTACTGTATTATCCTTTCTCATTAAGTAAGTGTCACTTTTTATGAGGGCTTTTCTTTTTTTTTTTTTTTAATCTAATGCAGCACTTACAGCTCTCAGAATATCCCTTCCTTGAGCTTTTGTGGTTAGTCCCAGACCAAAGCAGGAAGAAGTCTCTCCAGCTGAAGTGCACTCTGCAGTACAATACAGAACACAAAATACCTCCTTCTCTGAATTAAGTATATTATCACTGAAACTAGGACATAAATTCTGAACCTTACAAAATTATAGCACTGTACAATATCAAATGTGCTCCCTTGCCAGGTTTCAGAGCTGTCATCCAAACACCAGCACATTTCATTTACTAACCTTCAATCTCAGCCTGTGTCCTCCCTATTAGAGAGATCACTTACGACTCTCCAAGTCACATAAGCCTTTATTAATTATAGTGGTTGCAGACACAAGAGAATCCTTCCCTTACTCCATCAGCTCTCGCAACTGCTTGGCCGACGATAACCAGAAACCAAAGCCTGACTCCTGTATTGAAGAATAGCAGCAGAAACTGCCCTGATGGTGCTCGTGGGAAATCCGGAAAGATACAGCAAGAAAGACCCCTTTTCCTCACCCACTCCTCCTCTAAATGCTTCCGTATCAGTCTTGATGTTTAAATCACTATGACAAGAACACACAATTACAGCCTGCCTCTGTAGTGGGTGACAGCAGCACTTCCTCTTCTCCACGTGCTGATTCCAATGCACAAGCCAGCTAAAAGCTGTGCCCAGACAGCTTTGCTTAGGCCTTCCTTACCTGGTTGAGGATGGATTAACTGGTACTGCACCAAACTTACCCAACATGCATATAACACATATTCCATGCCACATGTCACACTGCACTCCCTCAGTATTGCACCTTTTCCAATACAGTCTGCTAGCCTAGATCAGCGAGGAAGCCACGGTCAACATCACTCTGAAAAAGGCCAACGAAGCTCATTTTGGTAATTACTGCAAGCAACAGGACAACAACTACTTCCTCACAGTCATAATGCATGATGCAGGAAGACAATGTAACACCACAGAAGGAGAGGAAGTGCATCTGTATGCAGGAAGCCCAGTAGGAAGCCAGGGACTACACCACCAGCCTAGGGTACAAAACAGCTCAAAGAAGCATGAGCTGCCGTGACCAGCCACTCTGTCAGGTTGCCACCAACCTGCCTATTATGCTTTACTTTTGGGCTGTGACAGTCATACTTCTCTCTTGGCACTTCTAGGAAGCACAAACTGTATCGGAGGCTCTCATAAATGGGTGTGAGCATGACCAGAGCCATGAACTGGACTGGAAGGTCTATAGGATGCACAGGTGTGGAGCTGCCTAAGTTTTGACACACATGCCACGCCTGAATCTGAAATCAAAGTTTTCTTCAAAATTTCACCAGCTTACATAATAACTTACTTCTTCTGGAATTCAAATCTAAACAATGAAAGAAAAAGAAAAAAATGAGCAACAACTGAATTTGCAGATGCAGAAAGACATCTGAATTTGCCTCATTACCAATGTATTACCTGAAATCAACCTTTGCCACATACCATCACGTATCACAATATACGTGCAAAATATGCTTTAAAAGTTTGATCATTTTCTTATAATTGCTCAAAATATTGGAATACTATTTGTTTTTCTTATTGGTCACTTGTAAGTCCAAACATCAGTGGTAACTATCTGTGTCTAGTAAGTTTTTAAACACTGAAGATATAAAACAAAATATGTTTGGAGAGTGTGTAGATGGAATGAGTGCTACCATGTTCTCATTTATAACCAGGTAATTAAGAAAATTAATTAGAAACTGATAGCCAAATAGAACTACTCTTGCACATAAACTGTTTTTTAAAACCACTTTTTTACTGTGCTGAAAAAAAAATCAAGCAATGGAGTAGCAGTAACAAAGGGTAAAAATACAAACCTCAACTCATAAGGCAAAAGCCTCCAATAAATTTCAGCCAAAACCAGGCTGTCATGGCAGATTATAGATAGCTATATATCAAATGGAAGAAAATGATGTAAGTTCAAGTCTATACCTAGGGAGTAACCTAATGGCTTACAGAAGTCATCTCTTGCCAATACCACTTGCTTTACAGGGCCAGGGAGTGGAAGAGAACCATACTTAATGCCTTTGTTCATTAAGTTAAATGAACCTTAGTTGGTAGGTTTATGTAGTCACAGTCTTGAAAGATTTTTCTCCAGTGTGTTTTTTCAAAGATGGCATTGTGAGAATAAAGGCTCAGTGCATCCATAAGTAGTCATGTGAAAGCACAGAGCAGCAGCAGTGATTGCCATGTCAGACACTTGTTAGGGCAGCACTTGAAAACGGATGGCTGATTTTTTTTTTACTCTGCCTTTATCAAGGACAAAGAACCTGATATAACACTAAGAGTTATTTAAGAACACGAAAAGGAGCTGCCTGCTGCGGTCAGCAATCCACAGGCTCAGTTTAAATCTTCTGAAGTCAACTAAGCAACTCACCTGGATTATGACAGACTCTGGATCAGGCCCTGAGGATGACTAAGAAACACTCCAGAAAGCAGTGACACCTAATGGCAAACATGCCTTTGGATGATGGCAAGCCCTAATCTATGGCGTGCAAAGTCATCCCTCTTTAGCTACAGAGTAACTAACGCACATCACAGGGACCACAACACTACCACAAACCTAAGCACCTGGGAAAGTGTTTCAGAAATAACGCACGTAGAAGCAGAGAGTTTGTCACGCAGGCTGAGCATTCAAGTAGAACACAGTTACTAATAGAACCTGCTGGCTGCTCAGCCCCAGCACGCTGGGTTCCAGGTCCTCACTCATAGGTGTGTTTAAAATAAGCAAGTAACCTTCACACACCTTAGAGCAGGGACAACAGGGACCTGAGTGCTCCTCTGTGGACACTACAGGCACACAGAGATTTATTTGTTTTTAATAAATCTGTTTTGCTTGTTTGTCCTGTGCTTTACAAATGTATGTGAGAGTACTGTAATGAACAGTTAGTGGCATACACTACATACCTCCTAATGAGGCTTCACCAATAGCACAGCAAATTAAATTCCCATTACCAATTCACAACACAACCCAAGCTGCATTGTAGCACATCAGCTTACAAGAAACGTGGACATGCATACCACCAAGCAACAAGAATCCCTTTCCCTTACAAAAAAAAATCCCTTACATTTTAGTCACCACCAATATCAAGAGGAGAAACAAGCAATAGACCCCACCTTGGAATTGCCTTGATATTATTTACCATGGTACAGAAGAACTTAAAGGTATGAGCCAAAACTCAGGACCCAGCAATGCTGGCAACTTGTCCAACACAAGGAATGCAGCACTCCTGGCTTACAAAGTCTAAAAGCTGAGAGGAGTAAGGTAAGAGCAGAACTAGTTTTCTCTCTCAGGAAAAAAATACGGTATATATATAATATATACATTAAAACCAGATGTATAATTATATGTAGAAGCATATATAATATATGTAACTGTATCTTATATACATTTATGAATTTTTCATTAAAAATAAAAAAGCCAAGGGCAGTACACAGCTGACTGTGTATGACTGAAGTTACTGATAAACGTGAAAAATAACTTGAAGTAATCAGGGAGGCTGAACTAGATTAATTAGGCTTCAAAAATACTTTAGAGTATTTTTTCAGCAAAACATTTGTACCACACAATGTGACTGCTGCCCTAGGTGATTTTGCAGCACCTAATACACACATATCTGCCTATATGTTTCTATAGGTACAACAGAAAATCCATAAGCATGTACAGATGTATTACCACGTACATATCAAGGGAAAATAATGAGCACAAAGTACAAGATATAAAAGCATGAGACTATCAGCAGTAGAAGACACAAAGCATACGCAAATTGTGCCGCTGACAAGGAATGCCACCTAATCCCTGCTTAATTAAAACACTCTTCTAAACTCCTGTTTAGGGAGTGAGGAGTGTGGGACGACTGATGTATGAAGAAAATATCAGGCAGCATGGCTAATCTCAAAGACTTGGGAGCTTTCAAGCTACATAAATCAGAGCGACTTTTTGAATAGCCTCATAAAACACAGAATCATTACCATTCCACTCACGACTTTCAGATTCTTCCTACAGCATACAGATCATTAGGAAACTTCTAAGCAATCAAGTAATGTGGGACTGATGAAATTACTCAATCAATGCATGGGCTGAGAGAAGCGGCATAATACAGGATTGCACAGTTTTGACATGGTAACCCTGGCCCTTTCTTTTTTATATAAGGGTAAGGAAAATTATAGTGGAGTTGATTCATTTCACCATTTTCACACGAGTGCTTAATGTAGTCTTTCTGAACTGCCAGTTCCTATTTATAATAGCAGGGCAGCAGAAACGTACAGACTATAAGCAGCTCTACCGATGTTCAAAATATGATACAGAAAGCCTTTCTTTTTAAAATGTGCACATTTACATACACACAGACCTGCTCTAATGATCAAAAGCAGAAACTGTGCACAGAAGACAGGAATATGAAAGAGCATTATCATAGATGGGTATCAGTCACCATATCCCTCCCACTGACATCACCAAGTCGTTAATGTCTACTCACTAAATTGTAACATTTTTTGGCATTGTCTAAGAGATACCCGTTAAAATACTTTAAGATAGAAAGCATCCTTTTACAGGAAACACATAAAACATAGCCAAGTTAAGAGAGTTTGTGCCTTATATTGAAAAAGTATGTACTATTAGGAAAAGGGTATGCACAGGTAACATGTTATTTCTTATGACCATCTGCCCCTTTCAAACATGGGAAAATATTTTCCACTTGAATATATTAGCACAGCAGAATGAGAAAAAAGACAATGCATTTATTCAGTCTATTGCCTAAGGCATCAGTATTACCTCTGGTAGAATTTATTTTCCCCTGAACTGAGCATTTTGGTTTTCTCTTTGGCTTTAAGAGTTCTTCTATAGTTAAATTTCTCCATAGAGTACCCTGAGACTGCTTTTGCTGATTCATTTAAATAAATACAGTTTATTACTTATGTCTAAACGTTTTATGCATAAGTTTATTTAGTAGGACTGCAAGACCGCAAAAGGGGGTCAGAAGACCAGGTCACAAAATACAGTGGTGTTACTCAGGGCCAAATTTTCATCTGTGAGCTGTACAAGTTGGAATATTTAGCCGTGTACACATTTACTGTTAAAACAGTTCTAATTTCAGGCCATTTATTTTCAGGGTATTCATTTTAGTAGATTTAAAGCTCTGTGTAACAGTTAGATAGTTTGCCATTTTCATGGCAACATAAACCAGTCTATAAAAAGAGCTAATCTCCTTATCAACTGTACTAATTGTCTCTCAAGACAAATTAATTGTGTGAGAAGAAACTACTTTGGCTTTGCTAGTTTGGGTTGGGTTTTTTATTTTGCTTTCAATGAGGATTTACTGTGTTGATGTATCCAATCACTAACAGCATTATAAAAAAACCCCAGAGTTAAAATGTGTTGCATTTATCATATAAAACAAGTAAACCAAACAAATTTTTATTAACACGAGGGGAGGAAAGCTGCCGTCTCTCCTGATGGTAGTGCAACGGCACACAGCTTGCCCAGCAGCACTCCTTTAGCCAGGAGAATGGGCGACAGTGGATTGCAAAGAAAATCCTCATCTGCTACACACTCAAAATTTCCCCCCAAATCCTAGGATGTGAACGTTTGTTACAAGCTCTTAAGAAAGAAATCCTAAGGCGTAACTGTCTCCTAGTGTCGCTTTAACAGTCTACAACTGGGAGGCATTAAAAAAGTCCTTCTCCCTTTAAAAGGAGGGCATAGAGCGCTACCTCCCCTGTGCAATATTTGCTGCTCCAGTCGCACCCAGCCAAAAGGACTGACCCCTATAAAGTTGCGGTACCTAAGGGGATCGGTGGCTTGTGGACTCGGGGACAGCTACACGAGGGGCTAGCACACCGCTGCCCAAATATCAGTGTCCTGCAGGAAAGCTCCTGACAACCGAGCTTTCCAAACGCTCTCCCCGCTTCCCCTTTGACAGAAACCCGCTACGGATCCCCAACACAAGCATCGGCAGACATATTTATAAAGCCAGCCCCAGGGAGAGCGACAGCTGCCCCACAGACGGGGCCGGCACCGCCCCAGGAACCTCCCCAAAACCCCGGCGGGACCCTGCCCCCAAATGCACCTTCGCCGGGGCAGCGCGGCGCCGGCCGCCCGCCCGCCCCCGCTCCGCCTGCGTGCGGTGCCTGCAGATGGGCGAGCGGCCGCGGGGGAAGCGCCCTCCTCTCCTCATCTCCCCATCCCCGTTCCTCTCTCTCCCCGCACATCCCCGGCCGGCGCAGGGGGGCGACCCGCTCTCGCCAGTCGCGGGAGCCAAGCGCCGCTCGGCAGCGGGGCTCGGCGCTTCCCAGGGATGCGCCCGCCGAGAGGGAGGGCTGGCGTGCCGGAGATGGCTCGGGATAACGGGGAGCGAGAGGGCACGGGCGGCGGGAGCGCGGGCAGCGCCGTGCACCGGCATCACCCGAGCTGCCCCCTGCCCCCGGGGCGGAGGGGAGGCCGCTGCCCTTCCCAGGAGCCGCTGCTCCGGGAGGCGCACACGGAGCCGGCGAGGTGGCGGCCGAGAAGGGGGTGCCGGACGGCCAGAGCCCCCCGCCCCCGCGGGCGCCCTGCCCGCCCGCGGCAGGGGAAGCGCTCACGTTGCCAAACCACCTGTTCCGCCGCGGGAGAGGAAGGCGGGATGGGGGGTGTGAGGGAAGGNAAGGCAGGCTGGAGCTGAGGGGCGGCGGGGAGGAACCGGGGAAGTATCCGAGTCCTGGGCCCCCCTATCATCAGCCTCATCAAAACCTCAAGGTCTAAAGCACGCATATACCCCGCCACCAAGAAACCTTTACACAGCGCGGCAGGGAGAAAAAGAGGACGCCTAAGATCCTGGTTGGAAGGCAATTATAAGAGGGGACAAAATAACGGAAAAAAAGCAAGCGAGCAAGCGATAAAAGAGAGTGGGGGCTGAGGGGGGAGGGGGGAAGCCTTCCAAGAGAGGGAGGGTTGCAAAGGAGAGCTGGAAAAGTGTCAAGCAGCACCAGCAGGCGCAGCACCCCCTTACCGATATGAATGATTGAATCTGCAATCGCCGCTTTCCAGGTTCGAGTCCAACAGACGGACACGACCAGGATGAGGGAGAAAACTTCCATCTCCTCCGGAGGTCCAGGCTTTATAACAACAGATCTCTTCGCCAAACAGTGCGGCCGTGTAGGACAGTGCAGCGCAGGAAGCCCAAGAGTTTGAGGCGCAGCCGGAGGAGCGTGTAAATCCTGATGGCTGGCGCAGAGCCGCGGCTGGTCAGGGAGCGAGCCCGGGGCTCCGAGCGCTTCTCTCCTCGGCGAAACCCCGCGTCACTTCGCGGGGCTCCGGGGCAGCACCAGAATTGCTGGGAGCGCCGGCAGCAAATCCATCCAGCCCGGGCGCCGCCGCGGGCAGCAGACGCCTCTGCTGGTCAGACAATCCCCATCCTTCCGCCGGGTCCAGGGATCCGCTCGGTCCCGCTGCTGCACAGCAACTTCCAGCCCACACCAGGCACACGCTCACACACACAGACACACGCTCACACACACAGACACGCGCACACACAAGCAGACACGCACACACAAGCAGACACGCACAAACCCTCTTGGCCAGAGAAGCCCCAGGAGCCCGCAGCAAATAGCTCGCCTTCAGCGAGGTGGGAGGAGCGGGCGACCGAGGGAGCAGGCGATCCCGCTCCCAGCAGCCAGATTCCTGCAGGAAAAGCCCCCCCGGAGGCCAAAAAACAAAGTGAACTTCAAGGTAATGCAGATAGTAATGCAGAGATTTCCCCCCACCCTTCGCTTAGAAAAATCGCTTCCCACAACTGGAGGAAAGAAAAAATAAATCTGCCAATGGAGCCCAGCGTGCTGTCTCTGTCGCGCAAGGTGGTGGTTGGACAGGGCAGAAGCGAGAGGAGGAGTACCCGGAGCGAGGCAGAGGAAAGCAGATGATGGTCTGCAGGTTGCTTTTGGAGCTTGCTTTGCTGGTGGGATGCAGAGAGAGCTGGCAGCTCCAGCACCAGCCAGCACGTTGCCTAGAAATGGATCACCTAGGAGAAGGAGAGAGAGCGAGAGATAAGTGCTATCAGCCAGAGAGGGAGAAACAGAGCGAGCGAGTGAGAGCGCTTCTCTCTAATAACCACCTCCTCCCCCTATCTGCAATACAAGGGAGAAACAATATAGAGCCCTCGTCTCCCTTGAAATCTTCAACTGGGACTAAGGAACAGACATAGGCAGGAGTGCGTACAGCCTAAAAATACATTGGGGGAGGGGGGAGATAAAATCTTTTTGAAGTGTTATGCTCAGTTTAAAATAAAAAAAACCAACCCACCCCATTTATTTAACCTTGTAACTCCACTGTAGGGATTGAGTTCAAAGCTAGATGGGCACTCCTGCTTCTCAGTCTTTGACAACTGAGTCAGGGACATTACTTGAAGGGGAAAAGGGAAAAAAAATAAATCAGGGACACCTGGCCTCGAGGGGAAAATGAAGACCTAAAAATCTATTAATATTACTTTAATTATCTGTGTTCTTGATGGAATTTGCACAGTTCTTTAAAGCAATGAATTAGCTTTTTTCTTCTTCTCTCTTTAGGTAATGGAGAAATTTCTATGGGAAACATTTAGAGTGCACTTTTCATGCTCAGGGTTCTATGAATTCATTAACCGATTAATCCTCAGACTTCTCGTGCTGTAGTTAAATACATTATCCCCCTTATACAGACAGAGAATTGTACAGAGAGGTTAAGTATGTTCCTATAAAACAGTCTAAATCCCCACTTTATGTCTTACTACACTTCCTTCTGACTTTGATTTTTCTAGTCCCACTAGAGACAGGAAGCAGAAATCAAAGAAGTGCTCATAACACAGTAGTTATATCCTAAACTCACACAAGCCATTGATAAGTCCTGGTAGTCAACCAATGGGAGGTTGATCAACCCATTTTCTTCAGAAGGAACCTCTTTTGAAGGCATCTTCTTAGTTATAATACTTCTAAGTTCATCACACCTGACTTGTATATTTCTCCACTTTCTCCTGAATTGCATATGTCTTCTTTCAGCCGTGGGACTGGTTGGCAAAAAACAGTTGTATCCCTATAAAATTTAAGGATTTTGTTCAAGAGGGAGAAATAAGCTTGTCAAGAAAAGCTAAACTAAACCAACGGCAAGGTAATTGACTCTACTAAAAGAAAAACAAACAAACAAAAATAACCAACATCACCAAGAAAAAGCACCAGCAGCAATTTCAACTTTGCTTAGGTCCACCTTGGCAGGTGAGAACTTCTCTACATATAGTAACACTCAAAAGGCTTCAAGCCCGATCCAAAGCACAAGTCAAGGCTCATCTTTTCACAAGCTAGAATGGACTCTCTCTCCTCTAAGAGCTGTAACAAATCACAACTAGAATTGCTTTAGAGACAAAAGAAAAGGTATGTAAAGAGAACAATAGATGAGCAGTGTGAAGCAAAAGTCTCACAAATTATGTCACTCACATGCTGCATTTGTCCCTATCCTCTGTACAAGTCACAGATCTGTTATCAATAAGGGCAAACAGTAAAAAAGAGGGGATTTTTTCCTACAAATGACAGTTTATGCACAGTATCAGTGAATGTAATGGACATTAATTTTACAAGTAATAAATTCTGATTCATCCGAGAAACTTTTGGAGCTCCCTGAGTCATTATTACTTCTTCACAAAAGAACAGAGTTCACAAGAAATGTTAATTCACTTCTTTGGGGGGCATGTCAGAGCAGTATTCTTTAATAATGTACAATGCACAGTAGGCAGAATAAGAAATGTAATGGAAACCTTTGGAAAATCGTAACTTCTTAATCCTCAGTTTAGATAATAGTAAGAATTTTGAGGCCTTATCTAAGAATCAGATACCTTTACTGGGTCTTTAAAACCTCTACTGCCCTAAACTGGCCTAAATGGAATTTTTTTCAGAGGTAGACACATAGAACAGAATACATGAGACAGCCAAGGGTTTGTAGGTCACAAATACCCTCTAACGAATAAAAAAAAGAATTTTGAGTGGATGTTTGAATAATGATTCCAGTGGTAAAGAACACCATGTGAAAATTTGAGAGGAAAGAGACTGATGTAAATTTTAAAAAATAAATTCAAATAAAACTTCTTCAAATAATGAAGACATTATTGACTTAATAGGCATCCACCACAGTGATAAAATAATTTTAACTTCCATTCTATTTAATACTCATTGATTAAAAACAAAAACTGATGTCACCCATTTAAACAGAGTGAAAAAAATCTTATGCTGTGTGGTTAGCTCCAGGTATCATAAAAATATTGAAAAAGAATAATCGTCTTTTCTATTCAACAGATACAGAACACTTGCAGAAAGTTAAGGCTAGGGGAAAGAATGAATTTCAGAACCAAGGAGTCACCAATATTGTGAAAATATCCTAAAAAATAATGAGCACATCCAGGCCCCTAAAAAAGCCATAATCACCATTCGCAGGTCTTCGGTGATTGCTACCTCAGGCACTTTGGAAGCTGAAGCCCCACAGGTTTCAGCCATGCCGCTCTCCCTTCACTACAACTTCCCTCACCAAATGCTCTCAGTTCCCTCAACGTCACTCCAGCTCCACTGCTGGCCTCCATGGGAGAAGCGCCACCAGCGACCAGCCACGGTTTTTAACAACAGGGAGGGGTTGTCTTCTTTCCAGTAGTCTGACTCCAGTGTGGTTCGTGGTTGATGAACCTCACATTTGCACTGATCAGCTATTATAGTGCTGCACGTTAATGCAGCCCCTGGAGGAGCAGCAGAGAGAGGATGTGCTTGTAAAACAGATGCAGCAGGGGGAAAAAGTGTCTATCTAAAGTATATTTCCTCACACCCAGATATAACACACCGCTACCTGAACCAAGTCAACCTGGGACGTGAGCTTCTGTCTACCAAGGAGAGAGAGCTAAAACCAAAAGTTTTATCTGCTTTTCAGTCATCTAAAGCTTTAATTTTGATAATATAATGCCCCTTTCCCCATCTGTTTGGCCATACAAATGGCTCTGACCATGCAGAGGTCAATCTTTCATTTGTTTTGTTCTAAGTCCCACGAGATCCTTCAGGTATTCGAAGAAATTCAGATAGTGATAAGACACATAAGTGTAGAGAGCCATTTCAATGGGCACAGGATCTCCCCATAAGGACACCATTCCCAGATCATATTCTAATTTACATGAGGCAAAATAAAACTTATTAATATCAATTCTCACTATTTATAATTATTATGATGTAAGCTCTGAGAGGATCTACCTAAATTTAAAACTTGGTATACTCAAGGCTAGACAGATAAATATTTCATGACTGTAAAACAACCAACCATGGGCCTCCAACCTTATTTTATTTTTTAGGGCAACACGTTCCATTTCACAATACTATTCCAATCTAAATAACACATTTTGCCCCCATTTTAAAGACACAAACTGACAAATATCCCTCACCCTGAAATGCTATAATTTTTTTAACTACTTGCATTCTAAAAGTGCTATTATAAAGCAACTGCCTGACAGACCTGCCAGAGACCATGTGCCACAAGCAAGTGTTCCTATGCCACTGAGCTGGTGCCCAGACTGTCGGGGAACACTGCTCTCTCCAAGAGGTCACTTGAGTTGACACATCCACTCAGTCTTTGCTTTACCTGGCATAGCTTCAAACAAGAAGTCATCTGCGAGGGCTTTAGTTAAGCGGACATCTGTCCTTTAGGAAATAGACTTGCTTCGGTGACCGCCAAATAACCTTTAAATTAAAGCTTTAGCCTACTGTCAACTTTTAGGTTGTTCTCTGTATTATGAGAGAGGTCCAGGTTGATAGGACCATTCCAATTTCTAAATAGTGGCCGAGACATTGACTCCATCTGTCCTGTCACACTTGGAGTAAAACATGCAGTCTTGGGCCTCTGTCACCCCTCCTGAATAAAGGTGATAATCTTGCCTTTACTTAATGGAATAGTTTGAGGACTAATATGTTCATTTTTTAAAATGCAAAGCATTATATACCCTTTTCCCAATTTCCTTCACTCAGTTTCTTCATAGTTTAAATATGCGAATGTAAGTACATCTGCAAGAGTGTGTGTGTGTATGTGCACATGCAGATAGGTAAATAGATAGAAAGTAATTTCATTTGGCCTTTATAGAAATAAACAGAACATTAAATATTTATTGCATTTCAGCAGTGCATGATGTGGCCTTGAATACCTTATCACAAATGAATGCATCACAAAACCAGAATCAAGAGTTATTCTGCTGGGCTAGAGAATTGGAAAAAGAAAAAAAAGAGTATCAGTGCAGTGCATAGCAAGGATTTCAAAGCTTTCTGCTTTTTCAAAAACTACAATATGATTGAGTTTAGTTGAGAGCTTGTGTTTTATCCTTTAGCCTCACTACATAAAACTCAGAAAGTGGTTATGAAATAAAGTCAACCCTTAGAGCAACCTGTGAAATCAAGCGATTTTGCAGGGACTGCTGCTGAGGTAGATTTATTTTGTCTCCATTTAAACTCATGTTATAGATCTCCTGTGTTGCCTGAGCTATCCTGTTATGTACCTTGCTTAGAAGCTATTAGGCTGCTGGAGGGAGAAGGACACAGGGCCCAAGAACCATAAGGTTTATTGGGCATGGTCTGAACACAAAAAAAACCAAAACTTGAGAAAACAAAACAGAAGAAAAGTGGTGTCAAGTTATTAATTTCATTGGTACCAGAGCAAATGTGATGCTTTAAGATACATAGACATGTAACATCTTTTCAGTCTCATCTATGTTAAAAGGAAACTAGAGAATAAATTCTCCCTTCACTTGCTGCTTCTGTCCAGTGAGTATTAAGCCAAATTCTTCTAATGCCAAATCCTTCCTGTCTCTGTAATCACCCAGCTAGATGTCCTCCTCAGCCCCTCAGACTCTCACTCTAACTCCCTGTTATTGGGCACTTTGCAGAGTTGTTGTGCTCCAGGTCTTTCCTGGTTCCTCTCAAAGCTGCTTTACTGTACCTTTACAAGGTAAATATACGGTTTCACTTTTCTGTCTTGCTGACATTCCTGGCCCTCTATTCCTCCTCCTATTATTCCCTCCCATTTCACGGTCATGGCCTTTGTTGCTATCATCCCTTTATCCTTTCTTTCCTTTCCCTTCAAGGGTTATAGAAGGGTGAAAGATATGCAAGGCACTCCCTGCCAAAGCCACCTCACATTTATGCTGGGTGAAAATCATGTTGCAAATGGAGGAGAAAGCCCGCAGGGGAAGCAAGAGAAGCAGGGAATATGCTGACAGCTGCAGACACAGGTACAGTTGGTACCTGTGGATCTTCTATTGGCAGCAGGAGTGGAGTGACTTTCACCAAGTGCTTGGACAGGTCTGAGAGCCTGGGTGGGGTGTGACTGGTAGTGAGAGTGCAGAGACAGCACTCCTAGCAATTGGCCAAGGATATGGGTGTGGTTTCTCTTCTATGTCTGTACATCCTACTCCTAGCTCCTCTTCCAACACCCATTGATGACTTTAGGCTCATTCTAGGCACAGGCTAGAAGCCACCACGGTGGAGAAGCACCAAGTCAAATACACCAGTCCCTGGAGAAGGCAGGAAGGTTGGGAAACTATCTTTGAGAACACAACATGTTACAGTAGAGGGAAATCTGTAGGAAAGCTTTGATGACAGACAGCAGAGCGGTGACAGAGCACAGTGAAGTCACAGTTCAGATCCAAGTAGCTCTTCATCTAGCCTTTTAGTGTCACACGGCTGAAGGACTCAGACTATTCTGGGTACTACATGGAGTGAAAAAGCCAACCAAGAGCAAACCATTTTAACTGGTCTCATTTTATGCCTTCACTGCTGCTGAGAAGAGAGGAGGCAGTTTCAACTGTGACAGTAAAAGAAGGGCCAGTTGGAAGTCATCACTGAATCAGAAATGCCACATGCTGTTTGCTCTGTATAATGCAAGACCAGAATCAGCTCAGTCTTTCCTACCGCAAGTGGTGGAAGAGAGAATCGGAAAAGCATAGTATTGGAAAACAGAATTACTGTTGCTCTGTGAGCCCCTGGATCCAGCAGGGGAAAACCTGGCATGCTAGATTCTTTTACCTGTTTGGAAAAGGTAGAAGGAAGGCTGTTAAATCGGGTGGTTTAACAAAAACAGGACTCAATTATCTGTGAAAGACAAATAGTGCAGGCATTGCTGGTTATTTAACACTGTAGTTAGGCTGAAACCTGCAAAGCTCTACATAATTTTCTATTGCATCTTTATTTAGTAATAATCATTAGTGTTATGTTACTGTTATATTGAGAATATTAGCAAGACTAAGATTTCATTGTGGCAGATACAGCACAAAAAACATAGCAAAATAGTCCTCACCACAATACACTGCATTCTGATCACATGAGAAAAACTAGAGTTGGGAAGGGAAACAAAAAAAGGCAAACATATTCCCAAGATCATGTATAATAAAATCTGAAGCAGAATTTGAATTTCCCAAGTTGCAGTACAGGTGCATTGGAACATCCTCTGGTCTCTTTAAAGAAGCTGCAGCATGAGAAAAAAATTACTTTCAGCTGTAAACTTACACGTTTTTAGTACCAGAATCCCAGAAACGCTTGATAAGTTCTTGTAACACAAGATCTGAACTAGGATGTGCACTCCTTCCTGCATGCTGACTTTTAAAAAAAGAAATTCTCAGTACGAAATAAATCTCATGTCTTGCCTAAGATTTACTCTCCAGTACAAGTATTGGTGCTGGGTTTTTCCAACAAACAAAGCATTACCTGAACCAAATGAAGACCCAGGTAGAAAAAGATGACTGATAAATTTGAGAACTGTATAAGTCACTACTCTTTATGTGTAGAGTCAAACAGTTCTCCAGGCCAGAAGGCACCAAATGGTCATTACATATTGGATATTATTATGTCTAGTAGTCTCTAAAAGAATTCTCCTTTCGTGGATGAGAGAAATATGTTTCCATATCTAAGAGTCTCTAACCATTCTTTATGATGCATTTTTTCACACTGTTACTTTTGGTACTAATCCCTCACCTTTCCTTCCTTCCCTTCTCCCCAAAAGACATATTAAATCAAGGTAACTGAAATAACCTATTTGAAATTTCTTTCTTTGATGTATTAAACATAATTTCCTTCTCTCTGTGTTTTCATCATAACAAACAGCATCATTATAGCTGACATTTACCTTATTCCACAGAATTTCTGTCATAAATTAAGAAAGAGCCATTAGATCTGATGACATGGCAAGGGAAAAAGTACCTAAATAACATGATGAATTATTTGTGGTGATTTTTAAGATAATTCAGCTTTGTCTGTACAGTACCTAAAATTAAAATAAACAACCTATTTTTCTCAGTTGGAATGGCTTCTGCAAGTACTTTTCACATAATATTTACCCTGCATAACCATTCCAACAGGACTGGAAAGGCTATAGAGCTCTCAAGTGCTACTATTTCAATGAAAGCCAGTCAGAAAGATTTGATTTCTAAGAGGCTTTTGAAAACATACAATTCTAATAAAACCCTACAATATATGGGAAAAAAGGAAACATAAAGTAAAATTACCTTCCTATTATGACCTACTTTTCATTGATGCCTACTTCATTTGCTTACAATTACTAACAAGTGAATTTTGAAAAGCAAAAGCTGCATATTCTATTTTGACTAGGTTAAACATTTTCTTCACATTAGTGAAGTCATGCTGATAAATTGAAATAATTCCTATTAGCATGAGTGCAAAATGTGTTTTGGATGATTCTAGATATTGGATGTTCATGCATCATCCCTATTACACAGACAAAAATTCTACAATATAAATTTACATTACGAGCTTGCCAACTATTACTGTTCTCCATGTTCTTTAATGTTTTTTCTTTTCCTCTTTAATGTTTACTCTTCTCTCTCTTTTTCATCAGCTTAAATAACAAAAAAAGTAAGCAGATGGCCAATATACATTTAGGTGGCTAATGAAGTGTAAGATGTTTCTGAGTACCTACCAGTTTGGCGAAACACTGGGAACAAATTCACCACTGGGGATGATAACAGAGCACCGCATTCCACTGTCCTTTACAGCGTCCCGTACTTTTCGAGTATGTGGTCTATTCTGAAATGGCAAGCAGTAACAATAATTTAACTCTTTTAAGTGTTATTTGTAATTTATGCTTTCTTCCTTCCAGGAATTCAGAGTATAACCACAGTCCTGCCACAAAAGTTCCCTTACAAAGCCTCATTTTATTCTTCGGAAAATAAGATATTGAGAGTAGTGAATGGCTCCATAACATTCAGTACTTCTATTTACCGTTTGGCTGTGGAAAAAGGAGAGGTGTTCCATAAACAGAATGCTTGCCTATGTTACACTGTAACAAAATAACTCCAACACCAAGCAAGGTGTGAAAGAAAAAGCTGAACACTTTATGCACCTTATAAAAACCACCCACCTTCTAATCACCTTGTTAGACAATGCTGCAAGTAGAGTAACTGTGCAAATGCATATAAATTATTCTTGTAGATAAGCAACTACATGTTTTATGACCCTCCTTACATGCACAAGACTGAATGGACTTCTACTGACATGTGAGCTACTTGAAAAGCTGCAAACCATTTAGCCTGAATATCTGGCCTGATTGCTTATTTCTCTTGGGTATCAAAAAGTTATTCAGGTTCAGTAAGTTCCACTTCACTAAAGATCTGCTGTAAACTCTGTGCTTTTCCCCACTTTTATTCTCATTCATATATATATATATATGGACATGGTGAGACATTTATGCAAATACATGGAGTTCTGGCCCTTTGATATAAATTGCTCCTCAAGTAATTGCAGGGAAGAGCAGTGGGATTGTGTAAGGAGTACAGGACAGATGACAGTGGTCTGCAAATGAGATTGTGGCCCTTGACCTGTCCAAGTTAATTGATGAGCTGCAGTCCCGGACTTTAAAGCATCACTCTTCCAAAGCAAATTCCACACAGAGAGAGGAAGAACCCAGTGAGGGGGAAACAATAATTGCATTAAATCTCATTTAAAACATTTTTGACAGGTGAATCTTGGCACAAAGTGGAAAGCAGTAAGTCACCCCTGGGGTTTAAAACTTTGGATGTATCCTGAAACTTGTGTTAGCATCACGATTTGGTTACCCAACTCCCTTTCAAATCAGTTAAAGTCTCAACTAAATCAAGGCTAAACACATCTGCTCGATTCTCTGCTTCAGAGAGTTTCAATCAAATCAGAGACTTCTCCCATATACAGAAAGCTGAACACACAAATACAAGTTTAAAGGACTGGAATTTAAGGGCATGTGATTTGTCTATTAGTTCCCCATGGCATTTTTTACCTCTGTTCTTAGAAAAATGAAGCAGAAAAATCAATAATCCATAAGAATTATGGATTATGTCTCCTTTTTGAATGTCCACATTAAGTGGAGGGGAAAAAAAATATTTAAGTAAATGACAGAGCACAAGCATCTTTATAATAAACACCTTGTCAGAGATGCTTCTACCCCTGACTTTGGGTGAAACTACCAGGCACAATACAAAGCAGAAGTAGTCTGATTCCAGTCTCACTACAAAGAGAAACCAAGCAGTTCCTTCTTCGTAAATGAAAATAATTTTGCAAGAATATATTAAGTTTGGACTTGAGCTTAAATAGAGTCATTAAATGTGTTACAAGTGTCACAAAAGGTGAACTTGGACAGGCTAAACTGAGTTAAAACAAACCAAGTAATGAATTAAGCACTTCAGACTAATTAGCTCTGTCTTCTATCAAGCTAGGTATAGAATGAGAATTATTTCTATATAAAAAAATCAGACTTCCAGTAGAATGAAGTGAGAACTAAATTTTTGGGTCTACTCAGGGGAGCAGAAATAAGGGAATGATCTCTCCTATTTGTTGGAAAGTCACCTTGAAAGAAAGAGAGAAAAAGGAAGTCTCTAAGGACTTACCACAAAAGCATCCAGAGAAAGCAAAACCAGTTTCATATGCAGCAATATGATTTCCTTCTAACATTTTTAATAAGGAGGACGTGGGGGACAGATCACATGTCCTTCCTCTGGATTAACTTTTGTTATCCAAACCCATGTATAAAATAACACAGGGCTGTGGATAAGGACTGAAGCAGGAAGGGACTTTCATAAACACTATGGGAAGTAATGCTAAACTAAAAGATGGATGGGAATTTTGAATCCCATGTTACTCTCCTGTGGTATTCAAAGCAATAGAAAGGGGATCATCCAAGAATGGTGCACATTTGAATAGCTGTTTGGAGTTTTGTCATCAGCTTAGTTTCTCTTGAAAGACAAAACCAGACGAAAACAAAATCTCAAGTTAAAACCAAAACATTCCATGATACACAGCTATTAAAAAAAACCCAAAAACCCCAATATCATCACATATTAAGCTGTAAGGCGGCCCAGTGGCTGGAACCTGAATCTCTGTACACCAGATGAGCCCCTGAATTATTATGCTATAAATAAGGTCTGGCTGAATGCTGCTCAGAGCTCTCAGGTCACGGTCCTCTGTGTGAGGACCTGGCCAGAACAGAAACATTTGCCTTCCCTAGATAAACAAATCACTGACAGGACAGAGGCTCTCATACACACCTAGGACTAGAGCCGACAAAGCAAGGGTGAAAATGCAGAACTAGGAGCTCAGTACTCCTTGGTACAGCAATTTAAACAATGCACCTGAGCTTCTGACAGAGCTGTCCCACTTTCTATAAATAATGCTCTAGCTAAGGGAGACTGACTCTCTGCTTAGGCCATTCTCACATATGATTTAATTTGAATTTTCTACTTTTGTTGTGAATGGTCCTGTCCATAAAAGCAGCAGCTATAGTAAGATTTCTTTTTTTCTTCTTTTTTTTTTTTTTTTTTGTGGTTGAGGATATACTTGGTAAGATTTAAGATTAATTACAGGAAGGGGCAGATCTAAAAAATTTGAAAACATCTGTGGAATAGATTGCCTGTATTGCACTAGACCAACACATAATATAAATGGCTCCATGATTTTTTTAAGGTGTTAGACTGAAGTTGATACAACAGAGTACACCAGTAGCACTGAAACTGTTCTGTGTTTTCAACTTCAGTTTTAAAAGTGCTGACAGACATAAGGTAAAAGACAAAGATGTGCACCATTCTTTGTTAAAAAAAAAAACTAAACAAAACAAGAGATTAAAAAAGTGAAAATGAAAGAGTATAGATGAAAGCATCAATGGTATTTTCAGCCGGTCTTTATAAGAGTTTGCAGTAAAAGTCAGTACAGGTAGAAGAGTCTATCCCCAACTTGAAGCATTCCCAGCAGGTTGCTACCATTAAAAGGAAAGCCAGCATATAACATAGAGACTTCTTCCTGAACTCCAGCCTAGTATCAAAGTGACTAACCTTTGTTTCAGCTCCTTTTAGTACATCTAGAGGAGGGACAAGAACACTTTATGTGTGGGAAATTGCCAGGGAGACAGAGAAACAGGGTCAGTATTTAGCAACAAGTAACACTCCCCACTGCTCTTGGCTATTTGTACAATTTCCACTCCTTGGTAGAAGTCGGTCTGAAAAACCTTTAGAGAGAAAAACCTGAGAATGGTGCCATTGGCAGAGTTAATAATGTGCTATGAAAAAAAAAAAAGTTGAAAACTATTAATAAAGACTAAGTGTTAATGATGCATAATAGCTCTCGGGAAATTTTTGGATGCTTGATTTTTAACCAAAATAGTATTTTGCATAAGCATCCTCACGCAACTGAACTTCCACGCGCATTTCCAAAATATGCAACTTGGCCTCAAATGAGGGATAGAAGCATGCTTCCAAAACATCTCATCTGGTTAGCAACGTTTTTGATACCAGACAATCAGACAGGAGACCTCTAACTCTCCTGATTTCTCTTGAGTTTTACTCTGCTTGAGGATTTATAATCTACATCTCTAGTCCACACTGTCTCAGAGTTTCATATACTATATGTGAAAACCACCTTTACAAAATAAGTTTCCTTGCAATTTATAACAGCGTCATGTTTTTATCACAACAGTACACAAGAGACAGCACAGGGGCATAAAAGACAAGGTAAGCCCTTGGCTTGTACATATGTACAGATAATTTCCTTTCCAAGTATGTCATGTTTCATAATTTGATTGTGGAGCAGAGTTAAAAAGGAGGCAAAAAAGCACCTACAGTTGATAAGCAAATATCCACATATACTTACCTCAAAGTCATTATTTATATGGACTGAGAGTTTAAATTTATATGTATACTGATACTGCATATTTAAGAGTAGATTTGAGGTTTCCCTAAAGAGAAAATCTATTCCCAAAGTACAAAACTACTTCAGTTTAGAGCACTAGCACCGAACCTTACAAACCTTCTGACATTAAGATAACTTTACCTGTATTGCTTTCATATACAGCATATAATATAAACATAATTTGTCACTGATTTTGAATTTACCTGGATCAGTTCTGTGGACACTGAAGTAGCTTTCAGTTCTTCCTAAAATTGTGTTTACACTCTCCTTCTTTCTGTGATTGATATCTTGGATATTCTTGTGACAAAATGTTACATTGTCTGACTAGGGAACCAAGCAAAGCTCATTTCCTTTATAGGGGAAAACCTGCAAGTTCCTTGAAAGATGCAATAATTCTGAGACTTCATGAAGACCTCTCAAACAAAGCTGCTAAAAGTCAAATATGTGCTTATATCAGTTTGACCTAAAGAAGTTACCAAAAAGACAGGAGGGCAAAGCCACAGACTGTTATACCAACAGTGAAGTACTTCCTCTCAGCATTTCAATAACTTCTCTTTACTTTCAGTAAGGCATGTAAATATTAGTTTTATTGCATATCTTACATACCCCCCAAAATAGAAAGAAAGTCAAGAAAAACAAAGAAAAAGTATAGAAAAATCTCAGAGTGGGAACTTTAATTTTTCATTTAAAAAATTTAAATTTTACCTTTTAAACACTTTAAACTTTTCAAAATTCAACACAAAGATATGGATAATACATCTCTCTATATAAATATTTATGCGCAGTGATATTTCAGCAATCACATTTGCTTTGAAGTGGGCTTTGTTTTCACTGTATGAAATGTCTAAATGGGGTCTGCCACACAAGACTAGACTAAAAATTTTACTTTAAACTTTCATGAATTCCTAGAAAAATGAGACTTAAATTATTCCTTAGAACACCAATTAAATATTTTCACTAACCAGAAATAGAATGATGGTAGTTAAAGAGAACTTGATCTCCCTAGCCTCAAAAGGAGCATTGTCTATTACTGAAAGGTGACGGGATAGCCCCTGAAGTATCTCTCTAAAAGAAATATCTCTTTCAGATCATGGAAGTTTATGATCATGCTAAAATAAATGTATAATATTGATCAAACAACATTTAGAAAAAGTATGATTTCTGCTCCCGGTCTCTTTCTTTCAGTCCAGATATTTTCCTAAAGGTTTTTCCTCTCATTAGACTAAAATTTGCTGAGATGATCCTGTAATTCAGTATACCTCAGTGCTTATAATTTTAGCTGAAACACAAATATACTCTGGTCAACAGCAAATTACCATCAAGAGCATGGATGAATCATAGGTCTGCAAATCTTTGAGATCACTTTAAAGAGACAGATGGGAAAAAGAACAAGCTATTTGATGAAAACAAGCTAAGAGGTAATTATGTATCAATTTATTATTTCCTTAAAATGTTAATGATGATAGGTATGCATTGATTATATCTTATCAAAATTTAGATCTGCTCAATAGGGTCTAATAGCTTAATTTCAGATATCCTTTAGGTTCATCTTTTAGACTAGCAATACTACTTTGATTACCAAGAATACTTATAAGTAGGTTTGGAACCCTGACAATTATGAGGATTCATATTTTGCTAATGTAATACTCTGCTGACATTTTAACAACTCATCTAGATACATCAGACTGTTTCCACATCATTTGTTCTCTTTCAGACATCCGAATTTCTTTCAGCTGAAATATTCATTTCACTCAAAGCTGTCAATTTGTAATGTTCCTTGAGTGCATAAAAGTTCTTTAGTAATTGAATCATGTATTTTGCCTTCCATTTTCTAGTACATATCTTGAAAGCTTACTCCTCCTCATCTGGCATTCGCTTAGTCTCGGAAAGGTGTACGTCTAAACTTTGTGTTCTTTCCAAATATTAATTCCATGCCTTATTAAAGCATCTCAAGTTACCACAGTCAGTCAACATTTAAAACAGATTCACCAGCAAAGGAATTTCTTCCTTAACTGCCCCTACAGAGTTGGGAAAATACCTGATTTTCTAGGGAGACCTGAATAATTTCAAGTGTTAACATAGAATCATTTATTGTAGGTACATGATGCCCTCTAGGTTGTGGGCCTTTTGCAAGGGAAGCAGAGCAGACTTTTGCTTTAAAAAGATAGTACTTCTTTAACAAATCTCAAGCCTGTCAAAGCAGATTTCATTTCTGTACATAGGGCCCAAGCTCATCTTAGCTTTTTGTCTGAAATGTTTCTTTATTGTCTGTCCCACCTGTCCCACAGGTGGTTCAGAAAGCTAAGCAGCATTCACATGAGCTCAGATACCTTCACCGACTTACTACTTCATTTCTCTCAGTTAAAAGTTTCCTTTTTCTAACCCTAATATGTCCCCTATTGGCTCTTCTTCTGTGTAACTATGTTAATTTTTTAATTGTTCCCCAGCATTCTTCAAGATAAAAAAAAAAAAAATGCTTTTCTTTTTTTTGTCTTGTGTTGTCTGCAGAGACACTTAAACATCTCTTCAGTGCTTTGAGAATTGCGTGAGAGCACTAGCTCTGGTATATCTGAAGATTACCAGGGCTAAAATGTACTCATGGAATAAATGGGCAAAATTGAATTTCAACATCCAAATTCTTATGTTACACCAAAGGCTTTAAAAATCTATTTGAAGATGCATTACAAAAATATGTTTTGTCTTGGCCATTCTGAGATTCACAGGAGATTTCTGGGGAAGACCTATTAAACTTACTGATTCTGAACTCAGTTAACATAAACTCAACTCAGTGAACACAAGCGTATATAATGTGGTATTATTGTTACTGCAGCAGTCAGCTCCCATTAAGGGAATCTGGATTTCACTGGCACTGATCATGGAATCATAGGACCTTAGAATGGTTTGGGCTGGAAGGGACCTTAAAGACTCTTAGTTCCAACCCCCTTGCCATGAGCAGGGACACCTTCCACTAGACCAGGCTGCTTAAAGCCCATCCAACCTGGCCTCGAACACTTCCAGGCTTGGGCTATCCACAACTTCTCTGGACAACCTGTTCCAGTGCCTCACTGGCACCACTGTAAAGATTTTTTTTCTAATATCCATTCTAAAACTACTCTCTTTCAGTTTGCAGCCATTCCCCCTTGCCCTGTCCACTTACATGGTCTTGTAAAATGTCCCTCTCCATCTTTCTTGTACGCTCCCTTTAGGTACTGGAAGGCCACAAATAGGTCACCCCAAAACCTTTTCTTATCTAGGCCAAACAATCTGAATTCTCCAGCCTTTCCTCAAATGAGAGATGCTCCATCCCTCTGATCATCTTGGCAGCCCTTCTCTGCACCTGATCCATCAGGTCCGTGTCCTTCTTGTGCTGAGGACCCCAGAGCTGATGCAGCACTGCAGGTGGGGTCTCACCAGAGCAGAGCAGAGGAGCAGAATCCCCTCCCTTGCCCTGCTGCCCACACTATTTTGGATGCAGCCCAGGTTGTGTTTGGCTTTCTGGGCTGTGAGTGCACATTGCTGGGTCATGTCCGGCCTCTTATCCATCAGCACCCCCAAATTATTTTTTCTCTGAAGTACAAATAGTTTTTCTCCTTCCCTACATGGTATATGTATATATAATGTTGAACTTTCAGTGTGGACAGTGACCATTACCAACAGCTCAAGGTATATATCACTTTTTAAGGGATGGTCACCCACGGTTAATGGTTTTGGAAATAACACAACCTTTACCAAGTAGCACAGATTCAAACTAAGTTAGAATAGGACCAAATATTTTCAATGTGTCATCAGCACTCCACATTTATTTCACATTAGAAACAAAACAACAACAACAACAAATCCCCAAGCAAAACCACTATTCCTATGAAAGGATAAAACTTTCCAGGGAAAAGGAAAGAAGCAGGCACAGAAACTAACCTGACCAGATTGGTAACAATGGCAAAAACCAGTACTCAAAAAATTTGCTGCAGCTTTTCCACTTTAGAGCAGGGTATGTAGAAAGAGCCCATTGAAAGACAGCCCCTGCCACGAGGGTTAACTGCACAGCCAGCTTTAGACAGTACAGACACAATCAGTTCTGCAACTCACATTAAAAGGGTAAGGTTTGCATTTGTAAATAGATGGATCTTAGTACCTTGAATCTCAGATTCCCGGAATATTTACTTTGTGTTACAAAGTAGTATTTCAGCCTACTACTTAACTCTATCCAAACAGAAGACAATAAGATCCCCTCTCATGTGGGCCATGAACAGTTTTGTCTGCTGATGCTGTGTTAAATTATCTGGTTAATGCTTCAATCTAGTAAGGCTTTGCTGTAAATGCTAGGATACGAAAGCTGTAGAAAAAGAGAATTCTTTAATTATTCTCGGTTTCACTTCCTCTGGCAGTGAAACTTCAATTCATGGAAAATTTCTGTTTACCTGGTAATGAGAAAATTTCAGATCTTGCCAATCTCTTTGTCACAGATCTCCCAGGCACAGCCCCAGGGTCTGACCTTATGTGTGGTTCTTGTGAAAACACCTTTGTGGAAACAACAGTGGGAATTCCACAGGCAGAGTTTTTCCACTGACTTCTCTATCAAATATTTATTCTCTGTAAAAATGTTGGCGCTGTGTACTTCCTGGGATCAGATACTCCTTTTTATAAGCTTCTTCATGAAACACACTAACACGGGTAAAAGAGGGACTGCAGACCCACAGGTACATCTGTAAAACCCTCTCTGACTTCAGGTCATTTACTCAGTTACACATGTACACACCTAATAGTCTTAAATGGCTTTGGATCTGCAGCTCAGGGGAATAATCCAAAAAGATTTGAGTTGCTCAGGAAAAGTTAGGGGAAGCGACAGGCCTGCAGGCTTTCTCTGACTACAGACAATACATGAAAAGGAAAGAAGTCAGTCTGACTGTTAAATCTTAGATCTGCTTGCAGGGCTGCAAGACAGATTTTGTGTTACAAACAAGTATACATTAAACAGGGAGAAAAAAAAAAAAAAACCAAAAGCGAAACAAGTGGAATATAATGAACACAGAATCCTACAAAAGAAGTATACAAATAGCCCATGTTACCTGGAGTGATAATTTAAAAAGACATACTTCTGATATCTTTCCCATCTCCAGAGGAGACCTCACTGTATAAATTTAACATTAAAATGCCTGTAGGATTTTATTTACAGTATTCAGAAGATGACACAAATTCATCCAGCAGTTATATCTTTCAACAATGAAATGATAGGTCACCAAGTTCAAAAGCTTTTATTTATTTTCATGGTTTGTGAAGAGATATTTGAAGATTATTTTGCTCTGTGCATCTCAGTAACAGATTCTGCTTAATATCAGTGTAGTGGGAAACTATGTGAAAAAAAATCTGGGTTCTACTGTTTATGCAAGGCACTGGTATTTTCATACCAGTTTTCTGCTGGTAACAGAGATAAGGATTTTCACTGGATTTGTGCTCCTAAATCATTGGACCATTAAAGAAAACTCCTGTAAACTACCTTTTTTCTTGCAGGTGCTTTCTGTGCTTCAAAGCATGGTCTAGCAACAGACTGTGAACCCAATGCTTTACCAAAGCTGAAAGAGTTTCTCACCACAAGGTATGTACCATTCATCAACACTAATTTTAAAACCTCAGGAAAGCACATGACTTCAATTTCTTGGTGGCTCTCATGATTGATTTTATGTCAGTCTTACAAGATCTGCTACTAATCCCATGCAGCAAATCCCTTCTTGACATTATTCTATTTTTCTTCAGCTGTACTAAAAACCCCATGGACTGAGCTGCATCAAGAGAGAGATTTTCTGACACTTAGCATAGACCTTGTTAAAAAAACACCTCAGTGTTCTCAAATCAAGACCTTTTGTTTTCTTGTGCATGTATCTCAGAAAAACATTGTGACCCTGAAAAAATTTAAGCAGATACTGCTTTCAGTACTACTGCTGATTATTTGCATTTGAGGCATTCAACTGACACGTCAAGGCCAGAGACAGAATCCCTGCCTTGATAAATGTATTAGTGTTTATATAAAACAGGATCCCTGCAATTAGAGCAATGGCATTTGTCCTGCAGCTGAAAAGCACATCTCTGGGGTGGTTCACCTTTTAGAGTTATGAAATCAAAAGAAGAGACCTGCCAGGGAATTTTAGTCATTTTCACAGTAACTTTTGATAGCACCATGGGAAAAACACATGTTAAATTCAAAAACTGTTTCACCCACTGAATGACTGCATAGCCATGCAAGGAGTAGGATCCTAGTTGATATTCATCACCTTGTAACTCACGAAAGATTTGAATATTTTACTTTTCAGCCACATACATAAACCATTGAATAGAGGGAGCTGAATATCACCTTTATTCCTCTCCTCTGGAGAGAAAGGAACACACATATTCAGCTTGAGGAACATGAAAAGTACATGGACATGTAAGTAGAGGCCAGTGTAATGTCCTGGAAGAAATTCATACAGTGATGAGCTTTCGTTTTTCCATTGCTTTCTTTCTCACACGATGTGCACTGGGTTATCAACATGCCACCAAAAAGAATTGGGGGAATTACCTTTGCAGCCCTCAGTTCCCCAAGTATGAGGGAGGCTGCATAGTTGCTAAGGCAAGTTTTTGAGGAGTCTGTGAAACGTGCTGAGGTTGGGTACTTCTGTGAACAGGAAATTGCCAAGTTGTATGATTGCCTGCACACCAAATTGTTCCTTTGGAAACTGATTAACAGCAAAGCACGGGGGCTCTGAGCAACCTGACAGAGTTGCAGATGTCCCTGCTCATTACAGGGGGCTTGGACTACATGACCTTTGAAGGTCCCTTCTGGCCCAAAGTATTCTATGGTTCTATGAAAGCAGTCATTATATGCAGAAAAGTGTAACCTCAAAACTTTGTGACCATAAACAACTGAATAAAGTCCACAACACCTGTTGTGTCCCCTCCCATTCTCATCCAGTTTTCTCTCATGTCTCTTCTCTATCCTAAGGAGCATCCAGCAATAGCTCAATAGCAAAAATATAGTCTAAGATACTCATCCTGGTCTCCTTCACACAGATTGCATTATAGATAATATCATCCCGCCCTTCTGGATTTTCGGCCACAGGCATGTATTGGGTTACATTACAGTTATATTCCTGGCACAACTGCACTGCCAGTTTTTCTACATAGCATTAGACTTTTCACAGACAACCACAGTCAATCAATCATTTTCTTTTTTAACAGGTAGGGTCTCGTGTCTCTGTCCAGACCTGCACAGCAGACTTCAGCTGGGGCACCTTATCCTTGTCCCCAGAATCACTGAATAGGCATGAGAAACACAGAGCTGGCAAACACCTTCCTGACATCTTTAACACCCTAATAATGTTAATCATGTCATAGCAGTAAACAATTATTCCAATGTCCAAGATTGGTCGTAGACTTAAAAATCTTACAACCCTTTTCTTCATCAAGTATGAAGATGTAGCAGATCTTCATACAAAGGGATGTCACTCAGCATGACATTCCTATGCACACAGCAACCTGTTTCTCACACAGCTCTTCTGCACTCCATGTGTGAGCTCCCTCAATGCTGCAAGCACTGCGAGACTCCAGCAAGACAGATTGTCGCTGGTTTTTCGGTCAATTAAATTTTGCCTGTAATTTTGGGATGAGGGATAAACTGCAGCATTCTGCACATCCTGTGTCCAACACCTTTTGACAGCCAGGAAGAAAGTTCAGTCAAAACACAGTGCTTTCTTACTTTGCTGGAAAGTACTGACCCAGTCTAAAACTGTCCCCATAATCATAAGATTTAAATTTATAGCAGAAGAATATAGAGTCACAGAAGCTGACAGTTTCAGGATGGAACTGAATATAATCACTGAGCTCAAACAGGTGGTGTAAGTGATCAAAAATTTGCTCTACACCCTGAACAAAAATTTCATAAACTTCAGACAGGCGATTTCAATTAACACATCTGTATTCTGGTAGCCCCAAAACCATTCCTACTGCTGAACATGCTTCATCTAAATCCTGTGTAGGATGGTCTGAACTGTAGCTTGTGTCTTGCACAGGGCAGCTATCAACAGTTGTCATAAAAAGCCCAAAGTACTCAGAAATCTGAAACCTTGAGTAAAGTGGAGAGAAAGGATAAGACAATGACTTCCAACAGGAGAACCAGAAATGCCAATGATATTCCCATCCAGCAATCAACAGAGAGTGTTTCTGTCCTCAGATACAACACCCAGACTTGTGAAACTACAAAAAATGCAGGAAAATTCTTTATGCTTCTGGAACAGGTAATTTTCATCTACTTTGTAGAGACAATTTATGAAGAGTCTGGTGATTTTGGGGACCTGCTAGAAGCCTAATTAAGTCTAAATGTGATGAACTTTAAGATGAAAATTCAGTAATGATTTACTAGAGTTCAACCTAGAATAGATAGTTTAAAAAGCCAAAAAATTGTGTTTCTGATAATACACTGAGTACAAAGACTGTACTTACACTGTCGCTTGCTTTGTCTGTTTGGTGAATAACCAGAATAGTTTAGGTTGGAAAAGACCTCTGGAGATCATTTGTTCCAACCTGGCTCTCAAAACTAGGCTAATGGCTTATTATTTCTCTAGATTTTAAGTGTTACTTAGACTTTAGATGAGCGAACAGGACAAGGCAGTCTCAAAACTTCCTTTTCTTAAGAAACACATCCCTCATTTTATCAGTATTAATAGACTAAATATTCTACCGAACTGGAACAACAGACCATAGAGATGTAGCGTTTCTGTTTCAAAGAAATACACATTTCTCTTTACTCCCTTTGAAGTTAAAAGCAATTCTTATTTCCTGCTTTACATATGAGATTAGATACAGGTCAATGTGAAAGTAAGGTGATCTCTAAACATAAGAAATGTGGCCTCTACTTGTAACCATCCCCATGTGGAACAGAGATTCCATTTTTAGTATGCAGCCCATTAATAAAGAGAAGAAACCAACATCTGCTATGCTTTTTAAAAGAGTGGAATATCTGGATTTATCTTCACTGTGTAGAAAAATGGGGTCTTATGTCTGACATACGACATTGTCTTAAAACAGCTCTACTCATGTCCACTCAAACTGTGATGATGGCCTAGTTAATTAAATGTTTTGGCTTCAGCTGATAGGGCTGAACGACCCAGAACTTAAAGGGGAAAAAAAAGGAAAGGTGGGTATGTCTCTGCAGTTTGAAAAATTTCCTTAGCAAGTCTCCATGTGGCTCATTCTTTTTGTAGGTGGTGGAAAGTTATTCATATTTTAGATTGCAAATAATTTTAGTACTTTCAGCTTTGAGAGATTTTTCTAACTATTATTTTCCTAGAAAACAATGTTTACCAACAACTTATATCTCAAGTTTCCTGTCTTCTGCCCTGTTAATTGGACTAATGACACTGTTGATTCAGGCAGATAGAATACTGCATATTCTTGGGAAAATCTGAGCCCTTTGACTTACACGATCACAAGTAAATGAGCGTCTTCCTTTTAACTACATGTCCCAGTTTTCATAGAATCATAGAATGACTTGGGTTGAAAAGGACCTTAAAGACCAGCTGGTTACAAACACACCCCTGCAACCCCCCC